>OZ017739.1:363357933-363957933 GCA_963969285.1 Odontomyia ornata | reverse complement strand
TCGAAAATGAGGCTGGAGCAACAGTTAGGGTGAATGGATTGCACTATCGAGAGAAGATTAATGATTTTCTCTGGCCGGAATTGGATGGTATTGATCTGGACAGCGTTTACTTTCAACAAGACTGCGTTACGTGCCACACAAGCAACGAAAACATTGATCTTTTACGGGAAAAGTTTCCGGACCGTGTTATCTCTCGAAGAGGTGATCACAATTGGCCACCGAGATCTTGTGATTTAACACCATGCGACTTCCTTCTTTCGGGCCACGTGAAAGAGGAGGTCTACGCCAACAGCCCAGCGTCGATTCAAGACCTCAAAAATGGAATTCGTGAGGCTATCGAGGACATAGGGCAGCCACTTTGCGATTTAGTTATAGAAAATTTCATGAAAAGGATATGATCCTTGCAAGCGTGGTCGTGATGGTGATTTGCCTGCTGCTATTTTCCGCTATTAATGGCATACCTTCCTCTTTATAATGAAATAAACATCCGATCATTTATATTAAAAAATGGCATTTTTCTTTTAATATCAAAATAACATCTCTTATTGGAAAACCCTGTACTTTGGTAAATTTTTTGTGATAGTGAGTATTTTTTTCAGTTAAATTTAAAAAGATCGAAATTCGAACATAAACAAATGAATCTCGTGAATAACACTCGGTATATTTTTGGTGCAGTTGATTTCTCTACATTTGATCTGTGGAAAATGGATGTATTTTCAAGTTTGTTAAACCCAGCGCACAGGATAGGCGAGCAATTAAATACGGTAATTTATCAAATTAAAGAATTGCGCAGACAAAAAATTATATTTTAATCCCAGAAATCCTTGGGATGATGAATGAACTAAAATAGTCACGATGTCTCAACAATCGTGGGGACCACCAAGACCCGAAAATTTTAATCAAGCCGCACATTCGACGGAGCATTAAATGGTACAAAGATAGAATCTCTGTGGAAAAGACTCGAGAATTACTTATCAATTTTTAATGGGCTTGCTTCAGATTTCGTCACTTGATTTACTTTTCCTTTAGACCGTCCACTGCAAAAATCGCAGTTCGACTACTCAAACAATACGATTTCATCTCTGCAGCAGGTAGGCACGAAATGTTCTTGGTCAATCTCTCCTTCTCGACAGAGTCAACAATTGGTTCGTTTGAAATAGATCAATAGCAGGGAAACTAAGTCAAAGAGACTGGAAGAAAAGCTGGAAGCTAGAAGGTTAGATTTTGATAGACTACTAATACTAGAATAGCAAACATTCGTCAAGGAACGGTTCACATTTTCCAAGATAAGGGATTTATAACAATGACAATTGATGATTAGACAGAATATAGGAAAAATTAACCAAGAAATAAATATATGCGCATGGATTCACAAAAGTTATTAAGAGTTTTCAAAAGAGGCCATCTCCATTTTTCAAAATTTTCAGGAGACAAAAAACCTATTAACTTCTACGCATTATTAGATAAGATCACGCAGTGTTTTTTATATTTACAGAGCTACTGTTCTAACTCAAATATATGTCAGCGTTTTTTTAATGTAAGGGACCCCAGAATTCTCTTAGAGAGATGACCCATTTTGGAAATAAACGAACTTTTTCTCAGAGTGAAACTGTTTTAAACGACAAAAATTACTTAATTTTTAACAATATTAACACAGTTAGAAAGTTACCACAATTTACAAAAGATAATTTCGTCAAAAATATTATAAATAAACAGTTTTATTCAAAAGTATAAGATCAAATAAAAAATTTATCATGGTAATATTAAAACTGTTTTGATTGTTCTTGAGAGTCGTTGATGGCAATTCATTTATTTCGTCCCAAAAGGCTTTTTGTTCACTAGGAATATACCGATACAGTTTCCTGATGTTTCAATTTTTTTATATCGATACGTAGTTTTTCTTGATATGCAGGATTGCTTGCAAGTGATGGAATATATGGCTGGGATCCCCCGTTGCACGCTTTCAGTAAAAGAAAATGGTGTTCTACAAGGCTGGCAATAAAAGGTTTGGCTACAACAACGCCTGGTTCCTCACTCGTAAAACCGAATTCGTAAAAGTTCTTGACAGCAAATGACGTCTTATTTTCTTTCCTAATATTCACAAAACTTTCTTTTTGAAGAACTTGGGCCACCAATTTTTGAAGTCAGCTACATCTTGGAAGGTCAAGTGGTTCACTTTTAACTTCTGTCCGTGTGTTGAGGATTCAATATATTTTTCATACTCGTCTGGGCAATAAACGCGATCATAACGACGTATCTTTCTTTTAAGATTTGCGAAATCACGGTCACAGTCATTGTAAGAATGACCACGTTGTGGAAAATAAATAAAGATTTTCCTGAATCTTTTCATCGTAACAAGCGTCATTAGAAACCTGATAACTGTATTATTCTGATTTGCCAGGAGCGGCATCACAAAATAGGTATAGCTCTTCAACTTCATCGTTCACATGTTGAATTACGAGTATGCAGTGATTCAAAAAGCTGCGCACTTCGTCTGGTCCTTTGTGCCCCTGGCCTTCGTGGTATGAATAAAACGTGGCCTTTTCTGATTTAAGATCGTGAGCGCAAAACCCGAACACTCAAAGCTGTCTATAATAAGATACGTCCTGCACAGGTAGATCGTGAGCACAAAACCCGAACACTCAAAGCTGTCTATAATAAGATACGTCCTGCACAGGTAGAAACGGCAGTCCTGCACAGGTAGAAACGGCAAAGGGAGATTTTGCATCTAATCAAAGCATAAAGCCGCTTCTTTAGGATTTTCTTTGCACATGGATCCAACAGAATCGATTTTTTCATTAAATTTTGCAGCCCTTCATTTATGTACAATCATTTCTGCTGCTGCTACACGTTTTGCAGTTTCGTTCAGATGGCGGTCCTTTATTTTCGTTGAAAGTTCTTCACATTTTAAACAAACGTCTATTTGAGGACGACTAAATGATAAGTCAAAATTTTGTTGAAAGTATTGCAGAAAAAACTTGTATTTTACATTGCACTCCGGACTATTCTTTAAAAATTGTTGATGTATGATTTTAAAATTAAGCTGGGCTGAAAGATACCTTTTTGTCTTGTCTTTTGAAAAATGTCTGTCCTTGGTAGGAATGCTTTCAATAAAATTATGAATTAGCTGGCAAACTTCTCCAGAAATAGCTCGAGCAGTACGTGAGCCATGACTTCTTCCTCTTAAATGATGAGGCAATTTTCCCTGATACGGCAATCGACAAAGTCGTTCGAATCTTTTTTTGGTTACGCCATAGAAGGATAGAAAAGCGGTGCGGCAAAATACTTTTCTTTTATTATACTCAATGTTATAAGTAAAGGTGTTTTCCTTGAAGTTGTGTTTTTTTTGACTTACTCTTTTCCCATATATCTTCCTCATTCATTCGTTTTTTGCGGTTCTTATGTTGTCGAGTCAATAAGTCCCTGGAGAAAAAATATCCTGTTCATCTTTTGTCTTGAATTGCTCCGTTTTCGAGATCATCTCATTCATGTCATGTTCCGGCACTCCGGTAAAACACTTGCGGGAACATCTAACAAAATCAGAAAAGTTTTATGCTAATAGTGCTAACACACGGACCGCTCACGAAACGCCTTATGTGGCTTCTACCTAGGAAACATATATGCATGATCCATTGCTCTAAATTACCAATGCAGACATCATCTCCAGTTGCTCCAACAATTATAATGCGGAAACTAGCCTGAGTTCGCGTTCACTAGAAGACAAACTTTTTTCGGTTTATTTTTATACTCAAGTAAAACAAGTTGGGTAGACAGACCTATGCTCATGTCAGAAGGGTTTTGTACTCAACTTACAAAATGCAGTAACCAGCAACGAATAAAATCAAGACACATGTCAAAGACGATTTAATTGGAGAAAATGTGAAATTCGAGGATCATACTATTATTAACAAAGTTGAACGAATTTTGACTTCTGAGGTATTTGTTATAGTTATACCCATAAATATCTCCTTTGATATTTTTTTCAGATTTTTTAGATCACTGGTGTCCATTCGCGAGGGAGGAAACACATTTTTCATGTATTTCCCCCCCTGTGCTCCCACTGAAGCAAAAACTGTCAGTTTAAGAACTGTTTTGAAAAGTTCTCATAGAGAACTTTCAGTTGATACTCATATCGGCTACCTTTCATGAAATTTTTTTTCAGGGGCCACTCCTCTATACTGTAATCATCGATTCATGGCCTATTTTTTCGAATCCTAGAATGGTTACAAAGCCCTTTTGCTAGGAGCTCTCTCCTGCCTCTTCGACTTGTTTCAATTGTATGTACTCATCTTCATGATACCTATCACTCCTGAAATTTTCATGCAAATTCTAGCAAAGCTGTAGTGTCTAAGTCGGGAAAAAGCGCATATGGCTCCATAGCCATATGTTTCCATAGTAATACAGGGCATATTGCTGCATAGTCATACACGAAAATTCAAATCGCTATAACTTCGGTAAATACTATTCGATCTTTATGAAACTTTCCGAAAAGATCAATCTTATGAATAGTCATCTCTTTGCTAAACTTTATTGAATTTAAGGGTACCGTTTAGATTTTATTCAAGAAAACATAAAATCGATAAATCATACTATTACTAACAAAGTTGAGTGAATTTTGACTTCTCATGTATTTGTTGTTGTTGTACTCATTAAGGCCTACATTCATGATTTTTTTCAGATTTTTCGGATGGAAGGTGTCCAATCGCGAGGGGGGGGGTACGCGAAAAGTTCGTACATTTCCCCTTCCCCTGCCCCCCTCGGTACTTATAAGACAATTTTAAGACTTGTTTTCAAAAGATCTCATTAAGACCTTTCCAATGACACCCTACACGACTACCAATGGTGAAAATTTTTTTTTTGAGGGGTCACCCCCTTATATGGGGAGACCCCCCTTAAACGCCTTTGAAAAAATTTTCCACCCTTGAACTTTCAAGAGGTCACCACTTCTGACCTTTCTACAAAGTTTCATGGCTATAGCCTCTATAGTTTCGGAGAAAAAGTGCTGTGACATACAGACGGACGGACGGACGAACGGACGGACGGACGGACAGACGGACACAGGTCGTGATTGCAATAGGGTTTTGTATTTTAGTACAAAACCCTAATAAGTAAGTTGAATTTTTGAATTGAAAAACAACGAATGAGAACAAATGAAAATGCGTACATACTTTTGTTATTATCAATCAAATTATTAAATGAAATGACTTAATATAAGGAAACAAACCAAAAATTAGAGAGTACAAGATTAAGATAAAATACAAAAGCGAAGTGGCGTTACGAATGCTCATGAGTCATTTAAAGTTTAGAAATGAAGACAGATTTCCAAAGAACAATGAATAAATAAATACAAATAATCAAAACTAGGAAAAAAATTAAAATAATTTAATAAGAAGAAAGTTCAACAAGAAGAAAATGTTATAAGAATCGAAAGCGACAACAATTGGAATAATAATCTTGCTGGAACATGCAAGCGGTGTTCTGCAACAATCTCGGGGACGACCTAGGTATAGGATGGAACATTAAGGAATACCACGAAATAACTAGCAATGATTAAACAATCACAGAACTACAGAGTATGAATATAGTTTATCTGGTTTCCTGCTAGGTGATGGGCAAGCCCCAGAATCCGTCAATCAACTTGCTCCTTCCTGCAGACGATACTGCATCTGAATTACGGTACAACCCATGGAGAAGTACAATTTGATCGCTCTAATGGATCTTGACTATGGTTTGAAAACACTAACTGAGTAAACACCATCGGGGTTTGGGATGGTTTTGCTTAGTTTCATATTATTCGTGCTAGCTAGATGGTGTTCAATTGTACCATCACCAGTAGGGGGATAACCGAGCCAAGAGGGCTGGAGAAGACGCGGAAGTATCTGTAGAAAGGGCCAGCGGGAGACCTACAATTTTAGAAGCGTCCTGTTAAACGTTTTTCCTCTTTATTTCTTGCCATACGAATCAATTTCGCAACTGAACGTAACCTTTCAATTTGTTTTGGATTATCAAAATAATGGAGTACATAATAGAAATCACAGTCGGTTCTAGACTAACACGATTGGTTGACAGCTCGATCAAGCCTTCCTCGACTTCATCGTCGCTGTTTTTGCTCAGCACGTCATCTTCAGCTTCTAGGCTTGAAGATAAACTGCACAATCGCTTCAACTGATCGGTAGGGAACACTCCTAGATACCTTCGCTTTCGGGTGAATATTTCCGGCAGATTTTCCACCACATATCTATCATAGGGCAAGACCTACATGATTATGTATAGATCCTTATACGATGGTTCGAGTTTCTGAGATGCGCCGATAGCCACGGCTGCTTGTTGTATTACAACCAGATCGTCGCACGCGTACTTCGTTGGAGTATTTTGGTTTGCGTCTAACCAAGCTTTCTATTTCGCTGCTTCCTCCTAGATCCGTTCTGCCGCAGCAACGTTGTCGAGTCTGCATTTAAACTACATATATCTCCTCTTCGCCGTCGCTTTCTAGTGCCATAACTATTTCATTCGGGATTATGTCTCTGGGTTGATAATTTTGTGGAGACATTTTAGAAGTAGGGTTTCACGCGTTCTGATCGTTCGCTGTTGGATCGTTCGCAGTTCCTCGTCTCAATTACGTCCCTCACTTGAGTTCGCTACCGTCAGCTGATGTAAAACCGTTTTGTTGACCTGCTCTGCCTGACCCTTTGCCCGTGGTATACGAACCACTGTTTTAATATAAAGTGTTCCGTTATTTGAGCAAAGCTTTCCGAAAGTTGCAGAGGCAAATGCTGTCCCTCTATCGGTAACCAAACTTATACAGACCCCAAAATAACCTGTCATTCTGTTGAGGATGTGGATGATTGTTGCATTTGCCGTATTCTTCACTGACCGCAAAGCCACACAGTGAACGCATCGACTATCACTAAAATAGTTGTATTTTGTCGTTTACTGATTGGATAAGGACCCTGATGATCCAATGTGTATCGTATGGAACGGTATAAGTACTCCGGGCATATGATGGAGCGCACCTTCCGGTTATTCACCAGGCTTCTTCCTATACAAGCCAGTTGTGCATGCAGACAACAATTTTTTGTCCTTATCCGAGAGAACCAAAACTGCCTCCGACATAATTTCAACGTTCTATCAATAAATAAATCTAACATCGTCCTGGTATCTTTTCGTAATGCACTAGGGTACTCCGCTTGATACAACCCATCTGCCGTTTTTCGGAATAATCGTCCTTGTTGTATACATTAATTAATTTTCAACTGTTTCGCTTCCATCCATGTGCCGTTTGATCAAAGCATCGTA
Source organism: Odontomyia ornata (assembly GCA_963969285.1). Lineage (NCBI taxonomy): Eukaryota > Metazoa > Arthropoda > Insecta > Diptera > Stratiomyidae > Odontomyia > Odontomyia ornata. The sequence goes on along the minus strand of OZ017739.1, from coordinate 363,950,637 downwards.
ATAATATTCTGCAGTCAATGTCTTGCCTCCGCATTGTCAGTAACTAATTACTTTCGGCTATTTGGATCTGGAGAACGCTATCAACTACCGATTCGGCTTCTGCGTCTGGATTGAACGATTGTCGAATCAAAGCATCGGCATGCAGCCTTTCCCCCGCTTCTAAGCACTAATCTCAAATCATATTTATCAAGCCACAGCCACCAGCGTGCCTCCCGGGGGTGTGTAATGGTTTGCTCAATCTCGTTGTTACCATAGCTGAAATCAGTGACAACCTTCACGTGTTTGCCTAGTATATACATTCGAAACCTAGTCATGGACTCCACATGCGCTTTCAGCTCACAGCTGTGGTAATTAGCCTTGTATGACGTTGTACGTCGGTAGAAGTAATGCATAGTTCTCAAATCGTTCATCCAACCTCGTTGTATTGAAATTCCAACCTACAAAGGAGAATGCTGCACACGATAATCGGTTCAAAAGCTATCCTTGCTCTTCTACAAATTCTTATTGCGATATGGAATAAAGTTTTTTGTCTCTCTCAGTTTACGTGCAAAGGAAGAGCTTCTGTTGAATGAGAACGCACGTGCTCGCCTCTTCGGCAGTTTCCCGGCCGAAATTAAGAGTAAAAGCTCGCTGTGCATCTAAATATTGGTAAGTCTAAAAAGTGCTGAGGCTTTTTTGTCATTTTTCGATTGAATATTTCTTTTATTTAGAATGGATTTTACATATTGTCCATTATTATCTATGACCTTTTGCCATTTTTTGGGTAGGACCATTATTCCATCTGTGCAGAACTTCTGTGGTTTATCGGCAAAAAACTTGGCCGCGATTTCCACAGTCCCTTTTTAAAGTGGATTTCGAAACAATGGTAGTCTGATGGTGCAAGGTCTGGGCTATATGGTGGATGCATCAAAACATCCCAGCCAAGCTCTGTCAATTTTTGCCGGGTCTTCAAAGATGTGTGTGGTCTGGCATTGTCATGATGGAAGAAAACGCCCTTTCTATTGATCAATTCTGGCCGGTTTTTTTGAATTGCTTGTTGCAATCTAGTTAATTGCTGACAGTACAGAGCCGAATTGAGTGTTTAACCAGGTTCTAGCACCTCATGATAAACAATTCCCTTCCAATCCCACCATACACACAGCATAACCTTATTTGGTATCAATCCTAGTTTTGAAGTAGTTTGTGACGATTCACCATCTTTTGACCATTATGTTTTTCAAATGACATTCTCGTATCTTATCCATTTTTCATCGCCCGTAGTGATTTGCTTCAAAAATGGCTCGCATTTCGCAAATGGAAATTCGGTCGATCAAATTTTTTTGTGTTAATTCATTCGGCACCCAAACGTCGAGCCTTTTTGTGTATCCAGCCCTAAACAAATGGTTCAAAACTGTTTGGTGATGGATGTTCAGTTCCTTAGCAATGTCATGGCTGCTTACGGCCTTCTTCAATTTTTTGTATGATTTTATCGACTTTTTCAGTGATTGGTGGACCTGAGCGAGGTGCATATTTGACATTAAAATTTCCAGAACGAAAGCGAGCGAATCATTTCTTAGCTGTGGCTTTTGATAAAGTATCTTGACCGTAGGCACCACAATTTTTTTCACGAGCCTGCGATGCATTCTAACCTTGATCGTAGTGATATTGTTAAAATATTTATAACAAATTTTTATGAACTTTCACTCATTTTTAAATGAATACAACTTTTGACACGAATGATGAAATACAAAACTGTCCATTTGAAAATTGTAGACTGGAATGTCACCTTTTAAACGCATGTCAGTTTGACTCAATCTGATTAGTATTGCCCGGTATATGACAACGAACACCATTTAGTGACAAATTTTTTAGACTATCCAATATTACTACCTTTGGGATGCATTGTGCTGCGAGAATGGTTTTCGGGATTGTCCACAATTAAAATTGAGTTCTATGTATATGTATACACAAAGTCTTCGCACGCCACAGCACGCGTTAACTGAAAGTCAACTGCCCCATTGCTGTTTCTGAAATTTTGACGAATGTGGTTGACATATCCAGCAATAAAAATTATAATATCAAATCTAATAATTAAAAATATACGATTTACGATATTAAAAACATGTTAAGTTAGCAAGTGTCTTGCTCTACAAACTGAGTTAATGATGTGATGATTCAACTGATTCAAGAACATCGCCTGGAGATAAAGTTTTAAAGGTTCACTAGCATGCCTGTTGATCTAAATAACTTGTACCTGAATATCTTCACCTTCTGCCTCGATGGTTCCTATGATAATTAACATTGTTAGCTGAACCATTAACGCCTTCATAGTGATTCAAATAAAAAGTGTTACGCTAAAAAATGGAAACCCCGTCAATAATTCATTATTCAATTTCAATACGAAAATCATCAACATTAACACTCTCCTGATTATAAATTTCCATTCACAAAAATTTCGCACAAAACATGAGAATCTATTTTTAAGGCAAATTCTCCTTTCACACAAACTATTGCTAATCAATTTGATTAGCATCTGATCTTCTCCACTTAACATCCAACAGATTAACAAAACTTGCGCAATTTGTTGATCAGATGACAACCCTCTGCTTGTGGTGTCACGACTTTGCGATAAACTCAGCATCCTCTGTCACTCATCCGAACAGAAGTCAATCGTGATTAATTCCAGTCATGACTTCTCAGATCTTGTGAAATACCAGCATTGAAATAAAATTATTTTTTGTGTATTTAATGATTGACATCAACACAGTACGAGTATCTTTTACGCATTGACGTGAAGATACAATGAAATATTTCCATTGAATATTTTATGTGCATTGAGTGGCGGAGGGAAGTAGGTACATGAGTATTAAAATTATTCGTCAATAAAGAGTTTAACACATTTTTGTTGATCAAAATTGGCAATTTATGTGTGGAACAAATATTGATACATGACCTTTTTATCCGATCAATACATATTTGTTAAATATTTTAACACTTTTTCACCGAAAATTGGCCATTGACGAATTTAGCAGAAATTTGTATGGTTTGGGTATATAGTCTTTTCAGCAAATAGGTTAATTGTGCTTATTTGCTAAAACTTAGCATGTGATTAAGTGGGGAAAGTAAATTTATTCACTAAATTTTGGCTTTTGTTCTTTCTTGGAAACATTCGCAAATATTGTTACTAGGCCTTCAAAATCAATTCTATTGAATACAATCTTCCAAATTGTTATAAATCACAGCTGTCAAGGCAAGAAATTAATTAACAAATCTTTATAACCCAAATCCAGGTTTAGCCTCAAACTGAAAATTGTCCTCTAACCTTTCCGCAATTGTTATCGCACCATCGTCGTCATCATCAAACAGCTTTAGTCTCACATCCAGCCCACAAAACCCATTTAATGTATTGTCGAAATGAGATTTCCATTTTCACTACCCAAACTTTCACGCCCGACGACGCATTCCCTTCTGAATTCCCTCTGACATTCTTTCTCCGAGATTTGACTCCGCAAAAACCTCAATCCAACACTTGACGATGAACATAATATTTAGCACAAAACTATTTCTTTGAAATCCAACCACTACGACTTGGCTGCCACTTCGACGTAATGGAGGGTAAAAGTCAATATGTGTGCCAGCAATTCCATAGGGGTTAATAAATCACTAAAGTTATGTGAGGACTTTTCGCCTACGTAATATGTCGGAAGCTCATTCACCAGAGACACAAGAATATTGCTCCGAGGAAGAGAAATGACAGCCAGGATCAGTGCAAGCCGGGACGAGCAGGAGAGAGAGAGAGACGAGGAAAACATTTAGCCGAATATTTGCTCAGTTTCTTGCTAAACTTGCCACTATTACATCGACAATCGTTTTGAAGGATATTCGGAAGATAAAGGCAACGGCACAACGGTTGTACTCTATTAACCTGATTTAGCCTCAAAATAACCCCAAAGGCGTATAATCGTCACTCCACTATATCTCAGATTCTGAGGAAAAGATATCAGGATTCGGGGGTCGGGTGATGATGGGATACGACTAAGTATTTAAGGATTCCATTTATCGATTGCTCTTCTGGCTTAAATTACATAGTTTCGGCTGCTATTGCCGTTGCCCCAACGGTGCTAGTGGGGATGGTAATGAAGAGAAGACGAGAAAGTCGGATACTTAATTAGGATAATAGTTGGAAGGATCTCGAGTAATGTTAGAAAATGTAGCGTCTGTAAAACTGTGGAAGTGTATGTTCATCTAAAGTAGGCGGATAATGCTCTTGAGGATGAGATTTCATTGAGAAGGATAATACTTGGAAACGGTTTATTGGGAAAGTAGATGATGTGATAATTATTGAAGAGCATATTCAAAAGATTACATCCTAAAGCTTTGTGGTTATTGAGGAACTAATACAGCGAATAGGGATGGATCAATGTCAGTTGTGTGGGGAATTCCACTTAAGATTGACATCCACCTAATTTGCTGGAGTATTGACATTAATTGGGTATTTTGTCGAATTCCTGCGGCAGTAAATAAGTATTGAGCAAAATATAGGCATCATAATATTAAAGACATTTATTTAGGTTGTTGCGGATTCCGGCGTACCGGCATTCTTCCATTCGCAACTTCAAATTGCCGCCGTTACAACCCCACCTTCTTTGGGGCACATATACCCTTTTTGTCGGTATATTTATTTATTTTTATTAATATTTAACGATTTCCCTATAATTTTGATTTCCCCATCATATCAATCCTACAGTTTTACCTTATTTCCAATTACAAAAAAATAATATAATATAATAATAAGAAAAAATTATTGAAAAAATATGCAACTCATTCATGTAGCTACAAAGAATTCCGTAAGTAATAATCTTAACTTTCCCACTAACAACACTCCGTTCATTACTTCTCATTAACAAAGTTTCATTCGACACCTTTTCCCTAACAAAACCCAATTCCTTCCTTCATACTAATTATTTTATTCATTAGCTCCCACTAACAAAATTTCATTCGTCATACTAACAAAAATTGATTCACGCTTCCCTACCAACAAATTTCATCTCAATGCCCATTAAGAAAGGTGCATAGTTGAAGTTACTAGTTCGATGAATGGAAATCAAAAGAAGGTGGCTTCGTTGGTAGCGTCGTGGATTCTCGACCGGGGTCCGCTGGGTTCAAGTTCTCCTGAGTGCAGGAAAACACTCTTTTTGGGATATCGGCAAAAGCAATTGTTCCGAATTCTCGTATATGACAATTTGCATATAACCAAACGCTATCATGGTTGTGCAAATCGCCATATATGCAAAATGGAAATTGTTGCGTTTGTCGATATGGAAAAGATGTGTGGGTAGCGAAACCGAAGTGTATTGAACTTCGATTACGTTACTTGGATGCGGTAGGGGTGATTGGGAATGAAAGGATTGCGGGATTAGTTTTTTTGGGAGTTGAGGGAAGTCAGTATTTGACTTTAAAATAAGAGGGAGTGCTTTTGGCGGTGCGTTAATTTCTGATTTTAAAAAGAGGAAGAAGTTCTTTGGCGGTGTGGAGAAAAATTCTAATTTGGAATTTAGAGAGAAGATTTTAATGATCGTGAAGTGAATTTTTATTTGGAATCTCAGTAGAAAGTTGAAGGATCGGTAAGTGAATTTTAACTTGGATTTTGGGGAAAAGATTTTTAATTTGGGTGTTAGTAGATAAAGTTTTAGTGGACGAAAGTTTAAGTGTACGATTATAATTTTAACTTGAATGCACAATCATAATTCGAAGTGTGTCGCGAGAAGATTTCGGCTTCATACATTATATACATCTCGTTTTACGTATGGCTTAGCACAAATAAGGTGGGAAGATGGATTTGTACCATCCAAGGATTTTGTATGGAAACATAGTTGCACGAAGATTTCGAACAAAGGATTTAAAGGAGTGATGCTGAGGGATAGTAGAGAATATGGTACGTTCGTCGTCAATTGTTGAATTCGTCATCATAACGTTTTAGTCTGAGTCGTTCTTTGCATCCTTCTTGCTACTTGAGATTTAGTATGGCATGGATATAATTGATTAATACCATTACATCTAATCTGATGGCCGACGATTTTAAGATATTTGACAAGTGTGTGTTCTTTTAGAAAGCACAAATTTGAGTTAAAGTTACAGTTAGCAATATGATTTCGCATTTATTTAATTTCCTCACAATGAATCAAATCAAAACTTGACTCAAATGCATATTGATTCTGTAAATTAGTTTTAAAACACTATAATATTGTTACATGTACAAATAATTACATGCACAAATAATTCTGCGAGCTGCTGTCGCAATTGTTTTCATAATCAACGTCAACAAATGAATTTACTCGAACCCACGAGAACCCAACAAGCATGATCAACATCTGCAAGTGACGTCACTCCATTCATTAATTTGCTCGAATCTACCAGGTACCTCTCGGTAGAACATTCGATAATGTACGAGAAATGGGTGAATAGGTAGAGACCCTATATAAAGGCGAGCTGAATGAATGGGGGGGTTCATTCATTACAACCGCGATAGAAAACTGCGATATAGTGGAACGCGAAGTAAAGACGATTGATTGTTTGAGTGCGAAGTGATTTAGAAGACAATTGCGATAAGAAATTTATGGACAAGTGTTAGATTAAAAAATTAAGTGAAAATTAAAATTAGTGAAAGTGTTAACTGATTATTGTGCATTTTATTTGATTTAATAAACTCTTTTAACTTAAATTAAAAGACATTGCGTTTTCACTTTCCGGGAACGTTAAAATTATAGGCCGCGAACCAAAAACACGCGACAATATGATTACTTTGCAATCAACAATGACGTTTGTGCTTCATGAAATAGATGTACTAATAGCTGTACATGACTGTCGCAAAAAGTGTTGGCAGCACCTGCAATGAGGTGCTGCCAATATGGCTGACTTTACTTCAGTGTGGCGCACAAGCCAAACTATTCTTTGCAAAAATCAATCTAACTAACACCAGTTCGCTCCAAAAAAACCGAGAACCACGTTAATATATTTGGGGTAATTGTTTTACAACACGGGTCCTGAGGCGAATAATCGGAGCGAAGCCAGACGGGGACCAATGGCGAATTCGATACAACCATGAGCTGTATGAAGGATTGTAAGACTGCGGAAGCTGCAATGGGCTGGACACATGAATCGTATGGACGAACAACGGATACCCAAGAAGGTATTCGTTGGGAGAACTGAAGCCGGCGGCCAGTGGGGAAACCGAGGAAACGCTGGCCTGACTCGGTCGACGAAGACAGTTCACCGCTACTCGGATTTCGGAATTGGAAGACGCGGTCAACGGACCGAGACAGTCGGAGGCGCTGTTTGCAGGAAGCGAAGGCCCGAAAGGGGCTGTACTGCTAAGAAGAAGAAGAAGAATTGTTTTACAATACCCCCCCAAAACAAAACAATTATTTTACATTATTGTAACCTGACTGCCCGTCTGTCCGTCTTTGTATCACAGCTAGTATAAAATAATTTTTATCAGGTTTTATGGGGGATCTTCCCATATAGGGGGATGACCATTTAAACATTTTTTTTTATAAAAGCTAGTCGATATGGGTGTCAAATCAAAGGTCTTAATGAGAGCTTTTCAAAACACAAAATTGACACTTTTCTCTTCAGGAGGTCCAGGGGGCGGGATTGGAGAGACTTTGCACCGTGTAAAACTACGGTTTATAGTTGAGATCGCATTTTCAAGCAAGGGAGAGACACAATTGCTGACCTGGATGACAAGACTAGTTAAGGCTACGACGCCAGAGATAATCGAAAAAATTGCATAAGAAAGCGGCCTAAAGAAAAAAACTTGCAGCATTGAATAGAGTATCTAAATCAACGATTCTAAATATGCTGCTCCAACGTCAAAGATTGTGCAAGATAGGTCCCGAGAATGCTTACACCACTTCAAAAACACGAGTACGTCAATCACCGTTATGATCCCGAGGCAAAGCAAGAGTCGATCAAGCGGCATAAAATAGGGACAACCCCTCCTAAAAAGTTCAAAGTATCACAATCGACCGGGAAGATCATGGCGACCATTTTTTTGGGATAAGAAGATATTCTTTTGGTTGATTACAGGAACTTAATGTTTCTATAACTGATTGTAGTACTACTAGTTCAATTCCAAGAAGCTATAAAGAATAAAAGGACAGTAAAGGTTTTTAAAAGATGTACTCCACTTTCACGACAACGCTCCCGTGCCCACGGCTTTGGCGGCTGCCATTTTCCGATGCCCTTTTGAATAACTCCGTCATCTACCCTACAATCCAGACCTGACTCTAAGTGACTATTATTTATTTACAAGGATGAGAAAGAGCTGAGGGAAATAATTTAGCAACGATGATGAAGTCAAGTTTTCCATTTCGGCCAATTTTGACAAAGAAGATATATCATAAATCGCGACCTGTCTGTCCGTCAGCCCGTCTGTCGATCCGTCCGTCCGTCCGTGTGTCACAGCACTTTTTCTCGCAAACTACTTAAGCTAGAAACATCAAATTTTGTATGCAGGTGTAAAGTGGTGCTCTCTTCAAAGTTCAATTACAAAAAAAAATTTATAATGTATTTAAGGGGGGTCACCCCATATAGGGGAGTGGCCCCTGAAAAAAAAAATTCATCAAAGGTAGCCGATATGGGTACCAAATGAAAGGTCTTGATGAGATCTTTTCAAAACAGGTATCAATTTGACACTTTTTGCTTTGAAGGGTGCGCAGGGAGGGGAAATACACGAAAAATTTGTGTCCCTCCCCCTCGCGATTGGACACCTGTGATCTGAAAAATCTGTAAAAAATTGTGGAGGTAGGTGTTTATGAGTACAAAAACAACAAATATCTCTGAAGTCAAAATTCGCTCAAACTTGTTAATAATAGTATGATATTCGAATTTCACATTTTCCCCAATAAAATCGCATCGGTACCCTTAAACCGAACGAAATTCGATATTTAGGTAGTCCTACTAAGGGTTCTTAAACTTTGTTAGTTTGATGAAAACCGAAAGATATACACGGAAGTTATAGCCATTTGAAATTTCTCCAATTACAACAACAATAACACATGATTTTGGTATTTTTTGGACTTTCCATCGAATCAGTCCCTGCAGTTTTGACTTGATCTTCATGAAATTTTTCAGTAAAATTAATAACATTAATATTTTTGAGAATTCATGATTTGAGTGGTTTTTGTTGGTTTACAACAACATGGCGACCGTTGAAAGTGGCTAAACAATGGTATTTCTTTTGAACGTGCATATCTCTTTGACATATTTCTTGACGTTATTCATTGCTGGTGACTGCATTCCTGAGAAGTTGGGTACAAACAATGGATTTTCTTTTGAACGTGCATATCCCTTCGAAATATTTCTTGACCATATTCATTGCTGGTGACTACATTTCTGAGAAGTTGGGTACAAAAATCTTCTGACATGAGCGTAGGTCTATTTACCCAACTTGTTTTTAGACGGTATCAGCAAATTATTCGATGGATATGAAAAATGTATTAGAATTAAAGGAGACTTTATTGAAAAGAAAAAATAGTTTGACGTTTCGTTTCAACCCCTGCTGACTATTCAAGAAGTTTTTGAATTTCCCTAATAAGTTTCGCTTTGTACAAACTAGGAATTGATTTAACCGATCTAATTTTTAAAAAAAGTGATCGTTTAGTTTAGTTTTCTAGAATAAATTACATTTGAAATTAGTTCACAATGGAATAAAATTAATTTAAAATGGAATCAGTTAAGTTACTGTGACCCAACCCCTTTTGTTCATCACCAAGCGCTGGGAAATCGCAACAAAATGGGTAAGTACTTGATTGGTATTATTTTTTTTAAGTTCCATTTTTATATTTTTTCTTGCAATTAGGTTTTTTTTTATATCAACAGATTTAATTATATTTTACAGTCTTCGCCATTTTCTTTATTTTTGGGTATTTGAAACCAATTTTTATTTTTTAAACAACTTTTAGAATGCATTTTCTTTACCTATAATATATGTATTAATAGGGGTACCGGTTAATTCGTGCGGTTTTCTAACAGATGGCATAACTTGATTTTTATTCCAGTGATTCCCCTTTCCAAATATGTGTTGGAAAGCTACTGTCATATAGTTTCAGAATCAGTATGTCTCATTTAGCTGAAACGTAAACAACAATACTTTTTTTTACTCTGAAAATGTCGAATTTTGTGCCGGATAAAGTGTTTTTGCGGGGAGTACTTCTTCATTACTTCAATATGAAGAAAAAGGCTGCCAAAAGTCATCGTATTTTGGTAGAAGCATATGGTTTGCATGCTCTAGCTGAGCGTACGTGCCAGAAGTGGTTTGCACGGTTTAAAAATGGCAATTTTGACTTGGAGGACGATGAACGGCCCGGACAGCCAAAAAAGTTTGAAGATCGCGAATTGGAGACATTGCTCGACCAAGATACATCCCGTCCCATCCTAAAATCACGTGGCGTCGCTCAACAAACCATTTCCGATCGTCTAAAAGCAATTTTCACAATAAAGCTTCAATTTTCAAGAAAAAACACCCTATTATTTCTTCAATAAACCGATCATTGAGTACAGGAAGAGTAGCGAAAACCCTTTTTCAATTGTCATCATGAATCACCCTATCTTTTTCTTCTAACTGTCCATATTTTTTGTCTAAGGTGGCCCAGCGGGCAGAGATAGGACCGGAAAGATTCACTAAACGACTCAGTAATAGACTGCCTTAGGGTACCACCCCAGGTAGAGAATATCCCTGCCATCTAAAACGATGTTTTCGACTGCGGGGACTACCGTAGTCGTAACAACACCAATGGTTATTTTTGACAGAAAATAAATTTGAGTTTCCCTGAAGTTCCCAGTGAAGTACATAAGAAGCTTAGCCTACTAGGGTGTTTAAGAAATCTTTCGGGAGCAATTCTACCTTTTGCTGGCAGGTACCATCCGGGACGGCCTTTAGTGCAAAGAGATAAACTACGTTTATTATTTACTATTACTAAACTGGATAAAGAAAAGAATTCTTGTTCTTTTGCCGAAGATACTTTCATATATGTTTATTTACTTTCAGTCACTAGGTAACGATTTGTAAAAACAACAGCTACTGAACAAGCCGAGGAGAAAGGAGTGTACTTTTGTCGGAAGGGTTCTCAACGTACGAAATGCAGACACTGAGCCGAAAGATCCTTTCTTCTCAAATAGTATCGATGTGTTCCTCATAAGGCGGCCGCAATATACCGACATTGCACCTCCTCTCCATTTTCCTAGCAATTTGTCTCGCTTGCGGGGATCCTATTTATTCTTTCTTTTTGAGGAGCTCAGGGTTCCTTTGCAATACCATTATTTCATGCCAAAAATTCAAAAAGTAGGGAGTGACTTCCTTCGCATCATGGGTGGAAGTCTGGAGTGCGCACCCAGTTTTAACCACTCCCTTGTCCCATCTCCATTGATTATCGCCTTGTATAACACCTCATCATCCACTTTTCGTCCTGGTTATTCGCTCAGCAGAGTTAGCTTGCGCGTGATGAAATGCCGTGAATTGAATAGTTGTTCCGTATAAGACTAGTAAGTTGTGCAGTTCCTATTATCGAAGCTGAACTCTATTAACGCAGATCAATATCTGTGGAACTTCAAAAATCAAGTAAATTTAGTCTTCCAGAATTCGTGGTACCGCTGCCGCTGTACCTTGTCGAAGCGGAAAACCCAATGGGCAAGCTAAAGTAATCTATCACTATCAACATATGAATACTACCCTGAGATAATCGGAAAAGGGGGTTCAACCAGGTCGAAACAATGTCTGCCACGGTTCTATGGCTTGGCCTGCTCGTGTTACCATTAAGGCCGGCTCTTGCCTTGGCTTAACTTTTTTTTGCCGATTGGTCTTTTAAATTGGTTTGCCAGATCAGTGAGTGGTGATTTCTTATAACTTATAAGTACGTCCCTTCATTGCATGGCCGGAATATCTCCATCGCTCACAAAACCATCAAAGTTTTCTTTTTCGTGATGGAATACTTTTCTCCTTTGGATAATGCAATAATCAGATTATAAGTCCCCCTCTCGCCGTCAATAAACGTCTGATTCAACAATGCTTCCAGTCTGACAATTGCAATAGTCTGAACATTACACGCCGAATTAATCTCCGGGCACGTTAAAATTATTGCTGACAACAACTTTAGTTTACACTTATCGACCGCCCGCCGGCACTGGAGTCTACACGAAACACCGATTCTTCTACACAAGGTCAGTTAGAGCTGCCACGAAAGACGCATGGTCTGGGATGAGTCGCCTATACTTCGAAATCATGCCTTAAAGATGCCGGAACTTGCTTTATCATATGTGACTTGGAGTTTTTACCATAAAATCCACTTTTTCAGGATCAACGTTTATGCTGCTACAATATACATTAAATATTTAAAAAAATACTTCTCCTTACAGAGTTTTAAAACTGTATCCCTTAACCGCCTATAGACCTCTGTCATAATTTTCAAGTATTTCTCGAATGATTGGGTGAGGATGATAATGTCATCCAAGTATGAGAATGCATAGGCCTTTAAGCCTGGTCCCATAACGTGGTCTATCGACCGCTACCAAAAAGTCGGAGCGTTTGAGAGACCGGAAGGCATTCCTCAAAATCGGAAAACCAAAATAGTGAAGGCTGTGATCTTCTTGGACTCGGTCACTACAGGAACTTGGTAGTGCGCGGAGTTTATGTCCAGCATCGGTAAATACCTCGCGTCCCTTAACTTGTTCAAAGTTGTCAAGATGTAAAGGTGACGCATCATTTTCCTTTCATTGATTAACTCTACGGAAGTCAACACAAAAACCCATCCTTCATTCGCACTATTAAAATGATCTGATAAAACGATCTCCATCCTCATCATTTCATCCTGCTCATTTTTCTGGTGCTACTGAAGTGCTGGAGACAAGATATATAGTATGACTTTTGCTTTGTGGGTACGGAGTTTGTCCATACGATTTGCATCAGTAAGGAACTGTATCCCCAAGCCATCTCCCATATTTGTGAATTCCACGCGATGGTTCAACATACCCTTCTTTTCCGTATTAAAGATGGACCGTCCACGCAAATGATCTGGTATGGACAGAACCACCTCGCAACTAAATTTCCATTTTCCATCCTTTGGTTTACAGTTATATTTACACCATCACTTCTTAGCGTTTCACGTAAAGCCCGGGTTAAGGATTTGTCACGTTCCCCATGTCCAAAACCGTGGCTAGAAATTTTTTTTGCAGAAATGAATTCTCTATCTTCCAACTTAAGGAGTAAGGTACGATTCCCTTATTGCCGAGCATTGCTTTTGAAAGTATTTGCACTTCTATCTATGAAAGTGATCCACCGTTCCGAGGAAAGGATTGCTCTGATGGCCGATTATAAACGCCATCAATATCACAAAGTCGTTTGTAAGTTGTTTGAGTCGATAATTGATTTTCAAAGTAAGTTTGGAAGATATCGTAGCGCTATTTAAAAGTGAGTTTTGTCGGAATGGTTTGCCAGCGTATGCTGATAATAAATGTCTAAAATTTAATCCATGGTCACGGATGATTTGATACCGAAGCCTTTGATAAGTAATATTGTAGCAAACGAAAACTGTCATTACCATACTTCATTATTAATAATCCACTGCACAACAGTCCAAATCCGAACCTTGGCGTTGAAATTTTATTGTTAAGAGTATCTCATTCCATGACCGTAACTTTATTATTTGTCTGGTCCAAAATTGCAGAAACTTGTCAAAAAACAATAGAAAAACTCGAATAAAACAAACTATGTCTTAATAAAGTAATTCCCACCTGGGTTCTGTGGAAATACCGAGCAGGTTGGCAACGTTACACGTACCTTGCATTCACCATGTCACGCATTGGCAATGACGACCAATGTAGCAATCGAACTATCTACAACCAACATGAATATTATCTTTAAAGTACATTTAGATTCCATAGCAATTGAGTTTTCTTATAAAACAGCAGCAAATATGCGACGACGTTTACCACTTTGGAATCAATAATGAATGCATTTCGCGCGACTTAAATGATGCTGACGATCAGCAGCCGCAGCACTCAACGCAAAAAAGAACTTAACAATTTACCATCAATGACTCTGGATGGCATATCTGATTGGCATTGTGTTTGATTCTTTGAAGTGTTGGCTAAGTTCGATCATTGATTGTGTATGCAAGTATTCAATCGGGACGATACATCAGACACGACAAGTAGTAGACAGCCATTTATACAAATGATTGGCCAAGAGGAGAGAAAAATTAATCATTATCTGTAAATCACGTACAACATTTTAACTCCGCGATGCGTGTTGCAACTTTAATACTGGCATTTTATTGGAAATTCAAAGTGAATGGTGAAATATTAACATGTTGTGCCTGATATGACTCTTAATGTATTTGAAAGACTCTACGTGTTTGTCCTGGGAAATTAGGAGTTAGTTAATTGCTACTTTGAAGCTTGGAGGTCGCCTACCTTCTAAAATGATTTCCAAGAAAGCCGGAAATTGTGTACTACTTTCGTTATTCAAGTAAATACTCTTCTCTAATTGAAATCACAAAAAACAACCTCAAAGGATATATTTCACCTCCTGAGCGTCTGCTGACAGAAAAATATTTTCCACGTAGCGTGAAGTCTTGACCTGAACAACATCTAAATACATCTTCCTGTCTACCTGAGATCATTATAGCTAGACAACGTGTAAAAGCTTCCGAGATTAATCACATCTATTTCAAGCTTGTGTCGTATATTTTTTTCTACCGAATTTTTCAAAACACGAAACATTTTTCAAACATCAAAGGCACACCTCAACTAAATTCCGATGTTAACATCAACTAATTACTTCTTTCTTTCGTTGAAGCAACAAAGCTTGCGGAGCAGCTGCAGGCCTACATTTCATTTTACCAATTTTCAACAACTCAGTAATTATCATGTCAACAGAAATTTACATACAAAAAGAACAAAGCAAAAATGAAAAAATCAATTAAAACAAAAGTAAATCACAAAAGAAATGAAAACTTCAAAAGAAAAAATAAAATGGATATTTTATTTCTTGTTGTTTCAAAATCAATTTTTTTAAAGACATATAAATTAGGCAGACACGGAGTCATGTGCATGAAGAAATACTTTTTTCTTTTCTGAAGATCAAAAAGAAATGCGAAGAAGAATTGAAATTAGGCATTTGGCATCCGATAAGGATGTTAAACAGATTTAACCAATTTAACTCTATTTGTCTGATGAATATTTAAGCGATTTGTCACTGATGAGAAATCTCATCTATGCTCTTTTTGTGCGCTTGCCAAAGAACTCAATTAGTCGCAATGTAGTAATGAGAAAATTAAAATAAATTAAATTAATTGTTTAAATTACTGATCAGCGTGTATTTCACCTTTAAAGAATTTCGATTTAGGCATACAGGAGGGATCAGAAAATAAGAAGAACTAAGGCCAGGACTGGTTAGGAAACTATTTTTGCCTCACTATTAATGAGTCTAAAGAAGATGAATAGAAAATAAATTTAGACCTAAGGGAAAACTGATTTGGGTGAATTAATTTTAGCTCAATGAAAAGATTGATTTCAGAGTATTTTCAAATTGGTTTTAAATTTAGTCCATCAAAACTACTTTAGTTGCCAAAACTACTTTCTCGACTAAAATAATAATAAGTTCCTTTAGATGTTCCAAAGCTATTTGATGGATTTTATATATCAATCATTAGATGCAACATAACTAAGAAAAATCTTTGTCTCAAAATAATTTCTTGCAACTTCTTGATGACATGCTTCGCTTGCTTTCAAAGCATCAATTATTATGCGACGCCAATATGTGGTTTTCTCCACATCATGAACATTTTACAACCAGTTCAGGAAGACTTCGGAAAAAGTGATACACAATTAAAGTAATAAATATTTTCCAACGTCTTCCGGTGATTTGGAACTGCGAACATCTGTCAATTCGAATCTTTATTCAGCACGTTGCGTAACTTAGCCATTGAAATAAAATAGATAGTTAAACTAAATGAATTTTTCGTTAATACATTTTATACTTTGACGAGGAAAATTTCGCTTTTGGGAGACTTGAACCATTTGTCAGGAAATCAACTTCGGGCTGAGGCGCAACTTGAATACGTGCGTAAATCAGGGCCAGTGTTACAGTCCGAAATATTAGGGCAAGAAGATTCAACTGATGATAACGTCCCTCCGTCGGAGATTGCATCTAGTTCAACGGCTAAAATCCAATTAAGAAGAAAGAAGGTCATAGAGAAAAGAAAGTGGAAAGGGGATGATTTACCGAAATATCAAGGAAAGGAATCGAATCGTCCTCAGTTTTGGATACTAACAGATCACCTTTAGAATAGTGTGAATTATTTTACGATGATGACATCGTGAATTTGTTCGTAGAAAGTTCAAAATGATATGTAAAGCGCTTGATCCAACCAAAGATGAATTTTTGATGTAACCAAAAAATTGAGGTGGGAGGTACTGGGGGCGCCCCCCCTACAGTCCGGATTTATTACCCTTCGACTCCCACATGTTTGGACCACTGAAAGAAGCCCTCGGAGGTCAAAGATTCAACACCGACGACGAGGTAGAGGAGTTGTGCGCACATGGCTGTCCGAGTTGCCCAAGGAGTTATGCGATACCGACATCAAACAGCTTCCAAAAAGGTGGACAAAATGCGTAACTTGTAAGGGGCAGTAGCTAGAAAAACTGAAAATTTTTGTAAATTTTTTCAATAGTAAATAGAAGTGTCAGAGCATTTGTCTCGATCATATTTGAACCACCCTCGCAATATCTCGATCACGAGTTGAACAAATACTTAGCTTTATGCAGGTTCCTGATAACGCGGCTTTAGACGTTCAGGATAAGTTCACAAAAGTCCGACCTTTATGGACTAAACTAAACGAAAAATGGGTAAAATATTGGCTTCAGTACAACGAAGTTAGCATCTATGAATCAATGATTCCGTATTATGGACATCACAGTACAAAACAGCATATCCATGGTAAACCAATAGGTTTGGGGGGTATCTTATAAAGGCCACACCTTTTCAAGGAACAAGTACCAAGTCTTGGAGGATCCGTTGTTACGAGCTTAGTTGCCAAATTGCCTACAGATTTTCCGGTGCATGTTTACATGGACAACTTTTAAACATCATTTAGATTATACTCACTGCTTTGAAGGAATCTGGCCATCAAGGAACAGGTACAATTCGAGCAAACCGTGTGGAGAATGCGCCATTGAAGCCCCTAATAGAAATAAAGAAAATGGAGTGTGGTAGCTACCATCAAATAACAGCCGAAAGACCTGCATTACCCTGATTCGGTATAATGACAACAATGTAGTTACCGTAGCATCAACCAGTGAAGGTGTCACTCCGAAAATGTGATGTAGGTTTCCATACAAATTTTATTGAGATTACTCTGTAATAAAGTCGAAACTGAACAATTTTGAAAGATGTTCTACTCGTGGTTAGTGGTGCTCAGCGCCCCAAATTTGGGGCAGTGGAAATTTTCAAAATGATGCCAGTTTAATTGATTAATCTTACGAAATCCTTATTTATATGTGTCATTTAGATTTACAATAAATCAAAAAAAGTACTGGTTTCTATGAAAAAAAAAAATTGAGCATATAAGGATTAAGAGTAGGCAAAAACGGGTATCATCATTTGTAGAGGTTTACTACGTTTGTCCAATCTCTAGTAAAATATGTAGTCCAGCTTTTACTTGGAATTTCATTTTATTAGCGTCTGGATTTAAATTATATTAGAGTTCTGTGAGACATGAATTTATCCATTCAGATTTCGTTAGTTGAAATGAAAGCACCGATTTCACCCAAGGACCTTAATTATACGAACTTTTGTCAAAATCTTACAAACTTAGGAAATATTCAACTGCAATCTTTCCCATAATAATGATCATAAAAAATGAAATTCAAAGTGGTCATCAATTGGGCTACAGTTGCAGTCGACATAGGTCAAAAATTGAGGTTTCATAAGGCACCGTGAAAAAATGATCCATCGGCAAAGAAAAAAACGTGGACGAGATCTCAGAGGATGTCGAACTGGTACTGTTTGATGATGGTCCAATTCAAAAAAAAATCAGAATAATACGCATTTTAATTCGGGAAGATGTTTCACTGTTGGTACTTTCCACAGAAAAAACAATAGATTCGGGCATTGGCTAAAAATAAACCAGTTGTAGGAACTCGAACAGTAAGGAAACGACTTAGCAAAAACCATGGAGGTCACAAAAAAAACACCTCTCGGCGAAATGTTTAGCGATACATTCGATACACTAACTAGGGGTGACAATCGCCTACAGACAATGCATCAAACATTTACTTTTCGATAAGACCATTTGAGACAGACCGAACTTTCATTAAATGCTAAAACACTTTGGGTTTGCTGGTAACAATGCCCCTGGATCAACCCGGTGTGCAAAAATTCTTTTTACTGACGCAACGTGGATTCAACGGCATCCAATACCTAATCGACATAATACGGCGGCAAGAACCACTGATCCCACACTTATTTCCATTATGTACATATTCTCTGAAATCCGAATTGAAAGTTATGGCAGCTGGCGCAAAGAGCAGCCCTGAAATAAGCTGAAGTGTCTGTAACGAAGAATATTACAGGGAAAATATCCTCCCAATTTTTGCACAATGTCTTAACAATCACCGTCTATTTATAGATAGAAAGCAAGTGCTTCTGATGCAAGATGGCGCTAAGGCACATATAGTTTTGATACTGGCAAGGCGATGTATGAGCACTTTTCTAATTCGTGGATTGTTAGCCTGTTGAATTTTTTGATTTAACCTCATTCAGAATATTTCTTCCAGATTAAAGGCTCCCAGTCGAAAAAAAATTTGCAGGAGCCGATTCATAGCATGCAGTTTGAGTGAGACAAAATTTTAGCAGAGTATCTAAGAAACGTATGTGAAAGTTTTAGAAAGCGTGTTAAAGATTGGATAGAAAACTATTACTCTGCTACCTAATCTGTATCCTTTATAATGAAATTATATTATGAAACGAATCATTTTTAAGTTTTGCTTACAAACAGATTCACGGAGTGTAAACTCTTTGAGGGTAGTCCGCGTGGTGCAGTGGTTAGAGTGCTCATCCTGCAAGCCGAAGATCCTTGGTTTAATTCCGTTGGTGATAATGAGATTTGTTTTGAGTGATTTTTTGAACGGACAATAAATAAATCCGTTCAGTTACGTTACTCACTGGTTTGAAATCAGAACGTATCGTAGGTGGGTGGACGGACACACGGCCAAAGTGTGGCACTGACCATATCACTTTTTCGAATGCCCTGTAATGAAATGGATGGATATTAAAATGTCCGTATAGAATTGCAGCGATGGTCTGCTGCCTCGGCAAAAGAGGACGGTAGGATCCGCCGAGATTTGCCTTGTCTGAGGATGCGTTTATTTCAATGTTCTCATGTCCGAAATTTTAATTTGTAGATTTGAATTTTAAAATTAACATAAGTAAAATATGAAAAAAATTTTAAACAATAATAAAAAGCAAATATAAAGAATATAATTAGAAAGAAAGGTTTAAATTTAATGTAGTAAAAAAAATGATGATAGGTGTTATAAAGGAATCCAAGCAGTTTGCTTAGGCGACTGCTCGATCACTACAGGGTAGCTTATTTTCTCGCGATTCCAAGGTGATGAGGGCTGCGAAAAAGGAGCTGAAGATCCAGGTGGAAAATCGATTGTGTTCGGAGTCGAAGCGCGGAGTGGGACGACAGAAGAAAGCGATAACAGACGGACAGACTGAAGCCAATACTTTCGATTTGCCATAAATGCGTGTGAGTGAAACTAAGTTTGGAAGGACAAAACAGACGTGTATATTTAACTATTGACGCAGGTCTTTTGCGTGATATATCCCGACTTCTTCCCCCGATATGTCGGTGAGGAGGTAAGGATTGGGTCTTACAACCTTCTGCACACGGCTTTTCAGGAAAAGGCGGCGATCTGGCTTGGCATTGTAATGCCCAGCGGCACCGCTTTGGCGGAAGTTGCGACGAAAAACCGCATCCCCTTCTTTAAAATCAGAAGGTCGAGGCCTCAGGTTGTAGTGCGTCTTATTTGCACGCCCCGCGGCCTTTATCTACCGTCAGATTTGTTGGCGGAGGTCTCTTAAAATTTCGTGGGGCTCCAGCGCAATGACGAGACCTCCCAAATACTTCAATAGTGGCCTGTATGATTTGCCATGGCAAATCATGTCCTGTCCGAAGGCAGCAAAGTAAGGCGAGACACCGGTGACGGGATGATTAGACGACCGCAGAGCGCAAGTGATGGCGGGCAATCTGCGGTCCCAATCCTTCTAAGTTCGATGGACATAAGAACGGATCGCGGCTAAAAGCGTGCGATTCAAACGTTAAGATGCGTTGGATTGAGGAGAGTATATTGGCGTTAGTTGGTGTTCGAAACCGTGCTGTTCGAGTAGACTCTTAAACTGCCGAGATCGAAACTGTTGGATGACATTTTAGGCCGAAAGAATTATTTCTTAAGGCACCGAAGCGTCCTGCACTTAGGAGATGATCGTGTGCGCGGAGGATCAGATTGTGAGTCATTTTCTCTGGCACCCAGAGTTGTGGGCTGTCTAAGTCTATCTATCAAATGAACTTACCTTTCCGGAGCATGTCCGACAGAGGCGCTGAAACTGTTGCGTAATTCCAAATGAACCTTCAGTACCAACGGCACACTCCGAGGAAACGTCGGAGCTGCTTAACGTGCTTCGATAAGGGGTCCGAGGTATCGGACTTCGTTCATAACAAACTTACTTTTCTGGACATTGATGGTGAGTCCCGCCTTACTGATATGTAGGGCTACTTTTTGCAATAGTAGACGATGCTTCTCAAATGTTTCTGTGATCAGTAGAAGGTCCGCCAGGTACACGAACACTTGGTGTTTCAGATGAGGTGGAATTACTTTGCCCATCAGCCGGGCCATCGTTTGCGGAGCGTTACACAGGATAAAAGGCATTGTGACGAGCTGGTGGTGGAGGTTTTATCCCTCGACCCCTCATCGAATGGAACTTGCCAGAATGCATCTTTTAGGTCGAGACTTGTAATGTAGTTTGCTTTCGGCAGTCTTCCCAACATTTCATCGATGAACGGAAAAGGGTAAGCGTCTTTAACGGTCACTGTATTGACTTTTCGGGCATCCAAATAAAGACGGGCTTTACCTGGTTTCACCACCAAGGTTATCGGTGAGAACCAGGCCCTTTGGGACTCCTCTATAACCCCCACCTCTAGCATTCTGTCCAATTATGCGTACACTAGCTTTTCCATGGCCGGTGAGATAGCATAGTGTCTCTGCTTTATTGGCTTACTATCGCCAACATCGATGACATGTGAGACCAGAGTGTGTAGCGTAAGATGGAAAAGTAGCGATGGATGCTTCCAGACGTTGTCATTAGTTAGGCGTTAATTCATGCCTGTCGGGTATCGAAGCGAGTTCATTGACGTATCCAGTATTTAATCCTTAGTTTGACCTCTGAACGTCACGGGTGTGGTCAATCTACCCTGGATAGGATGTTTGGCGCCATCAGCTGTGCTGATTTCAGGGCGTGAGGGTTTTACCGCCGTAGGGTGTTGAAGAAGTACCTTTGAGCCGTGGCTCGAGGCAAGGTAGCTAATACTTGCACCCATGTCATTCAGTGCAACTGCGATTTCGCCCAACTCTTTGATTGGTGTGTAAGGTCGAGTGTCATTCTCAGAAACCTCCGAGATGTAACATACGTTTATAATTTGGCGACAGATGCACACTTTCCTGCGGAAGCTCCGCCAACGACGAGTTCACTACTTAGTTTTATGCTGGCGTGGGGTGACCTCTTCTGCCGCGAAAATTCTCCCTCGTGCAGCAGTATATTCCTGCAGCCTAATGTGGTATGGTTTCAAAACATGGGTCTGTGGCTGCCGGGGTTCTTCAGGCAGTACCTGAGGTGGTCGCTTCTACAATGTCTTTGGAGAGGCCTCCGGAGAAGATGTGTCACCTGCAGCATCGTGGACCAGCAAAGGTATTGAGGTGTTCGTATCTAGTGTGTTTGCTGGCGAGGAACTTGTCGGGTGGAACTGTCAGTAGACGGGACGGGTCGCGAGTGCTGCGGGCTGTTGTGGGCACTCCCTTGCAAGTTTTTTGGCTACTTGCAATTGGTGCAGTTTGGCGCATAAGTATCTGGCTTCCCACAACGGAAACAAAAAAATGATAGCCTCTGCCTGGCATGCGGTAAAACGGTGTCCCGTCAGTTCCAACACGTGGTAACTCGTGTCCTAGGAGCCAGTTCGTGCACTTCGGTTTGATGCTCTTGGTCTAATTCGGTGGATAATGGAGAGATGGTCTCCGGCGCGCTGTCTGTTATGGGTGGAATGAGACAAGCTGACGCGGGTAGAGCAGGCACGCTGTGTTCGAGCTCAGCTACTGAGCGTCGATTTTTCGCTGGTGCAGTCGTAAAGTCGGGATACTTCCCCTTGGGCTGTATTCTGGGGTCATGGGATTCATGACTCCGCTGAGCGTAGGAGGTGCTGGGTCATGAGCTACTGTAAGGAGTAGCTCTGGTCTCTGCGTTATCCGCTCGCGCCGATGATGTAGAAGGCTGGGCCGGTGGTTGTGGAACAGACAGTCGTTGTAGTTGCTGGCTCATCTGTTCCATGCTTGCAGCAATCGTTTGCATGACCACCAGCAGCTGAGACATCTCTGGTGACGCTGAAGATGAGGGTTTAGTACTGGGTCTGCCTGGTGGTAGGGCTCCAGCTCCACCGGTATCACTTCTCGTACCCATTGTATTTGGTGGAGGAGGCCCTTTTCACCTACGGATAACACTTCGTCAATTTGCAATAGAACTTGAATGATCTCACTAGGGAAACTATATAAACACTACTATTCCGATTTTTATTGTTTTATTGCAGCCACTATCTAACCGCAATGGTCTATCACACGTTAATAGAATCTTTTATTCTTCTCGCTAATTTCGATTGTCCCACTGCTGGCGCACTTCTCGCGACATGCTCGCGGTAGAACAGCTTCCCCGTGATCGCTGTGGCGGTTCCAAGCATAGATGTTGGGTAAGTACCCTATCGTTTTCTATATTTTTATATTAATTTTATGATTAACTAAAATTTGAATTGCTATTTGTGACGTTCTAAGCAAAATCTAAAATTAATTTAGAAATAAAAAAAAAAAATTTGTTTTGCTAAATGTTAGTGCCTTAATACAACGCTTTGGCAAGGTGGAAAAAAGGAAAAAAATTTGAATTAAGTTGAAGGCGAGAATGAGCGATCGAAATTTTACCGAAGTAGCAGGCGGTTTTTTATGGTTATTTTTAAATTCGGAACAAGCGCGAAATTTAGTCTCATAACTATCTCGTGCTCTATCAAAAGATGGAAGTAGTTAAGCTCGCTCACAGCCCTCCACAAGATAAACTGACGTGAAAAACCCAGGTCTTGTCAACTTCTTCGTACATTTTTTTTTCTCTTCATGAAAATTGTTATAAAGCATAATAACGTTAGCAATAAAATTATAACTTCAACTTAGATACAAAAATCCAATAAGAAAGTTAAAATTAAATTGTAATGATGCAGAATCATATGTAGCGAAGGGAAGCTAGTCTATTTTAAATTAATGTAAAACAAATAGTTTTGGCGCACCTTTATCTACACACAAAGACTACAAGTATTAGGAAATGAAAAAAATGGACTGAGACATTTGGAGGCGCTGTTTGCAGGAAGCGCAGGCCTGAAAGGGGCTGTAGTGCTAAGAAGAAGAAGAAGATTATGCGATGGAATCACATAACACTATATCACAATAGGGCACGCGAGCAGAAGGCCTCAGTTTCAGTTCTCCCAACGAATACCTTCCTGGGTATCCATTGTTTGTCCATACGGTTCATGTGTCCAGCCCATTGCAACTCCCGCAGTCTTACAATCCTTGAGACCTCCGGTTCGTCAAAAATTTCATACAGCTCATGGCTAAATCGAATCCGCTATTGGTCCCCGTCAGCTTCGCTACGATTATTCGCCACAGGACCCGTCGTTCAAAGGAGTTCAATATATTTGCGAATGCTTGGCTTAGGGTCCATGTTTCACACCCAT
This sequence comes from Odontomyia ornata, assembly GCA_963969285.1. Lineage (NCBI taxonomy): Eukaryota > Metazoa > Arthropoda > Insecta > Diptera > Stratiomyidae > Odontomyia > Odontomyia ornata. The sequence goes on along the minus strand of OZ017739.1, from coordinate 363,926,560 downwards.
AGCATAATACAGGTCTTATCACAAATTTGTATACTTAGAGCTTTGTTTTCCTGTGTATGCAGCTGGTCTTTAAGATCGTCAATATTGAATAAAATATTTTATTTGCGAGCTGTATTCTTCGGCGTATTTCGTCTCTTCCATTGCCCTTTTCCGTTATTTTGGCGCCTAAATACACAAATTCGCTCACATTTTCGATACTGTATTCGCCAAGTGGGATATTTTTTGCGCTTGAGGTAATTTTCCTCGACTGCGTCATGAGCTTTGTTTTATTTTCATTGATTTGTAGCCCTATAGTTTTGCTTCGCTGTCGAGTTCCAGGAAGAGTTCTTTGGCAGTTTTTAATGAGCGTGCCAAAATGTTGTTGTCGTCCGCATAGGCTGTTACTTGGCTCGCCTTGTATAGTAATGTAACTCGTGTATCTACATGTAGCTTCCTTATTACGTACTCCAAAGCCAAATTGAATAACAATGGGGCCAGCCCATCTCCCTGCTTTAGTCGGATATTTATGTCAAAGGCATCGGTGAGTTGGTTATTGATGCGGACATGGAAGGTCGTTGACGTCAATGTCATTTTGGTAAGACGGACTAATTTAGCTGGGATGCCAAGGCAAAGAATTATTTGGTTTGTCGTATGCTTGCTTAAAATCAATGAAAATTCGGTGTACGTCTATGTTGAACTCCCAGCATTTTTCAAATACCCGCTTGAAAGTGAGCAATTGGTCTACCGTTGATCAGCTTACTCTAAAACCAACCTTGATACTCTCCAATAATACTGTTGGCGTATGATCCGATTTTATTTTCTAGAATTTTTGAAAATATTTTATACGCTGTACAAAGAAGTAATATGCCCCTGCCCTGTAGCTTGTCACCTTTTTTGTAGACAGGAGAAATAATTGATTGGCTCCACTCTTTCGGCATATATTATTGTTGCCAAATGTGCTGGATGACTTTGTGAATAGTTTACTCGACAACCCTGCCACTAGAATCTCATTAATTCCCTAAGCTATTCAAGGATATCAAAAAGGTTTGATTTGGACATTTGCTGTACAGTCATTAGTGCTTGGATTTTAAGTATGTTTCCAAACTATGTGTGCACGAAGAAACTTTGACATGACTGTAATCTTTGAAAACCCGAAGACTGAATGATATCCGTTATACTGCAACAAAAATGACGGCCAGCCAAATCTGACTAAAAGGTGATTTCCATTAAAGTTACAATTTAACATAAATATCATAGTTTTTCTTGAATTTGTACACTAGTTACGTAACATAAATTTCACCATTTTCTAGGTTTAGTGCAACACCTTTTGGCAGAAGCATACTTCTGTCTACTAGATTTGTTTATTTTTTCCAGTTGATGGTATAACTCTTTTTTTTCAAATCTGTTATTTTGTTTAACTTATTAAATTTTGTTTTACTCTTGTGTAGCTCGTAGAATGTGAAGAAAATTAATTGTCAACATAGTTCAATATGAAAATAAATTATTAGTTTTTCATCTCTCAATTATCCTCTTTAATCGTATTCGCCTCATGGCTTAAGTATTTTTGCGTAATGTGGACTAGCGTGGTTGCAGAGAATCCAACACGATACTAATAATTCTGCGAGTGCGGTGAGAATCGTGCCGTAATAAAACTAGAATCAAGTCATATAAAACAGTTAAAAAATTGACAAACCCTGCGAAAACTTTCTATTTTGATTTGGGTGTCTTAGGTTGAGATTACCAGGGCGATCCGATAAGGACTTAACCTCACCACCCGATGGCGCCACTTTCGCAAGAGAGATTCACAATCGTGTAGTGCATTCTCGTAGATGGCTACTGTCAACATTTCAGCCGAATCGGATACGTAGTTTTGTTTTGATCGCCTGTGGAACTGGGAGTGTTCGCTGATTTTTAGAAAAATGGAGAACTCGCAATATTGGTCGGTGATTCGATTCCTGTTTTTGAAGGAAAATCGCGCAGCGAAATCAAAGAGCGCTCGGATGCTATATACGGTGACTCTGCTCCAGCAATAGAGACCGTAAAAAATTAATTTAACGAGTTTCAACGCCACGCCTAGGTGCCCCAGAGACGACTACTACGGAGGATAACGCGGCAAAAATCCACGAGCTCGTATTGCCAGACCGCCGATTGAAGGTTCGCAAGATAGCTGAGACAGTAGGCATTTCCAAAGAGCGCGTGGGCCATATCCTGAATGAAGTTTTGAGTTGGAGAAAGCTGTCGGCGCGATGGGTGCCGCGGTTGCTCACTCCGGACAACAAACGCAACCGTGAGACCACAAACGTTTGACGCTGTTTAAGCGCAATCCGAAGGAGTTTTTGCATCGTTTTGTGATCGGCGACGAAACATGGCTTCACTGGTACCCACCAGAGACCAAGGAACAGTCGAAACAGTGAACTTCCCCTATCCTATTAGCCCGAAAGGTGATGGACACCATTTTATGGGATTCACAAGGTGTGAATGCATCGACTACCTACCTGGAGAAGGGAAAATTGGTTACAGGGCTCTACTATGCCGAATTAGTGGGCTGGTTTGACGCAGAATTGCAGAAAAATAGGCCACGGCTAATTTGGACGAATTGAGTTACGAAATGCTACCCCATCCATCGTATTTTCCAGATTTGGCCCCGTGCAACTTCTTTTTGTTTCCAAACTTGAAAAAGGCACTCATCGGGCAGAAATTTGATTCGAATGAGGAGGTCATCGCCACGACGGAGGCCTAATTTGCAGACCTTGAGGAAACGTATTTTTCAGACGGGTTAAAGAAGTTTGAGCATCTCTGGGTCGTGTCTCGAGCTAAGAGGAGTTTATATTGAGAAATAAATCGCCATTGTTTCTTTTGTAGGTTGAGTACTTATCGGCCCGCCCTCGAACATTGAAGACTACATTACGCAGGTGCTGAATTCAGCCTATTTGAGTTTCGAGCTATGCGGCTAGGCTATAAATTGTTGAGGAGCTGTACTAAATTAACACTTAAAAGCAATGCAATTTTGCACCCGCTTTGAAGCCGCTAGCTGAAAATCTAGAAATAAAGATCCAAAAACGATAATTCTTGATAATAGGACAATGTTTTCAACCCGATTACCACTATTTGCAGGTGGAGCAATCTTTCTTTCAGTTTTCGTAGCATTTTGCACGATTGACATCGGAAGCGAATGCTTCTCTTATGTCTAAGGTAGAGAAAATGCAATTGATTTTTGTCCTATTAAAAAGAGAAATTACAAGTACAAAGCCATATGAAAAAAAAAAGATTCAAAAATAAGACCTTGCTAATTCCGCGCCAATTTTTCTCAAAAAAAAAAATCATAGAAAATACGATTGAAATGCATAAATTCGTTAAACATTTCAAAACCATCATCTCATCAAACAATAAACGGGTCCCATCAACTAAAAAACACTGATTTGATTTGAACAAACATTCGATAGTGAACGATAAGCAGGCTATTAAGACACAATCAACATAAACAAATACAAAATAAATAGTTAAACGAAAAAAAAGCATGAAGAAGCAAATAAATAAAGTGTTATTTGAAACCTCTTCAATGTTTAACGAACGACAAAAAAAACGTGAAATGTATTATGTTTGAAGAAAAGAAAAAGTAGTATAAAAACAAGACAAACAAAATAAAGAATATCAAACAAAAGAACGGAACCCTCTTCCAAAGCAAGTACAACATCCACCTTTTTAAGGATGGGATGGCATGAACAAGAAAATACCAAGATACAACTGAAAATTACCGTGTAACATTCAGTGGATAATGTGTAAGATATACCTAAAGAAAAAAGTAGTGTTCATTCGGTTAAAACATACAAATAACGTCCACGGGAACATCACACACACGAACCAGGAGCTGGAGACAAAAAGCAAGACAACAGCAGCAACTTAAAGTCATTAGGTCTTTTAAATCGGATACAATTAAGTACTCCCGGTTTTCTTTCTTGCCACTACGGTTTAAGTCGTTTCAAATGTTCTTGGTGTTGTTATTCAGTCCTTACTTCATCCCTTCCAATTTCAGGCATGATTGCCGCTTGTTTTGTTCTTTTGTACTATTAAAGGGGACCCTTAATACGAGTATGGCAAGCAACGAAGACACCATGTGTGAGCTATTGCGAGATTCTTTTTTTCTCTCCTGTTACTTAATCGTCATCACTATCATATTTAAGGGATCATTAATTCAATTCCCATTAAATGGTGGGATAAGTGTTCCTTTTGAAATGGAACTGGTTCTTCGTTTTGGAAATGAATGGAGTGATTGAAAAAAATAAAGGTAGGAAGGAAGGCATCCTTGTTTTTTATTGATATTCTTTTATTCAAGTTAACAGATGTTAATGATTTATGGTAGGAAATTTTGAGTTATATCATCACATTAGAATGAATTTGCTCAATATTCTTTTGGATCGTACGTTTTTTGATTAACTTTATAGTGAATCTTAAATATTTAATTAAACTCTTCCTTTCATCGAATGAATTGAATTTGCATTCCAAAAGAATATTCATCAAATAATTAAAACCGTCAAAAAAAAATTAATTCCCTTATCTGAACCCAAAACAGAAAATCATCAATACCTTAACCGTATCTACCTTTCACCCCATTTTTGAATTTTGTCACGTTTACATAAAATTAGGCAGTTCACCTCGTGATGCCTTTCCAATTTTCATTTCGGGGACTGATTATCAGTGAAATTCAATCTTGCAACACGTTCCGCGATACGACCTGTAAAATTGCTAAAAAATAACTTGCGCGTACACGTTTGCAATTAACTTAATTATTGAATACCGAAATTGGCATTAACAGCGATTCAAGTTATTTTCAATGAAAACGACCCAATCCGCATTCAAGTTATGCGTTAGTATGGTCATGTGGAATGATGATGTACTCATACCGTATTGCAAATGATTGCATTTAAAGGTAATTATACTTGATTGGAATTGTGTAATTTTATTTAATGTTTAAAAATATGTGATTAAGAGGATTGCATGCAGCTCTTCGAAAAAAATTTGAAATGTTTTTAATAGACAAATTAAATCGAATTAATCAATTTAATAAACGAAATTATTATAAATAAAAATATCTTCAGCTAAAACTTACAAAAGAAAACGTCGTTGCCCGACTTACAAGATTTCTGTGGAAATATAAAACGAAATGTCTAACTTGAATTTGCGAGTGGAATTATAAATGCATGTACCCACCTTAACCAGGAGTAATATGCAGGCAAAAAGTAAGCCATCACATATGCGTGCATATCTTTGCCGTTGCAATTTTTTCCGCGACCGCGAACATACTCAAGTCGATTGCAACCATAACGACCATTGAAATGCCATACCTTTGATTTTATACATGAGATTACATACGTGATCACATTTACTATATTTTGATATTGGTTGGAAAAATAAAAAAAAATTCATTTGATTGGTTCCGGCGCGAAAATGACGTGCATTATATACATATTTAGATTTTTTTCTGGAAGAACACTACAAAGAAAGGAACATCTTTAGCCGACGAAAATTTATCATTTTCACAAGTAAGTTTTTCTTTGGCTTTTTCATATGAGATCGCGCTTACTTACGAGCAGGAATAGTCCCGGAGTGCTGGAAGTAGCGAGGTCCATGCTGATCAGCAAGGAGAAGGGGATTCCCGAGTTGCCGTCTGCATACCGTCCGTTATGTATTCTATACACGGCCGGAAAAGTACTCGAAAAATTCATATGGGAATATCCCCTGACGCAATTCATCCTTTTGGGGAGCTATCTCTACGCCAGAACGGCTTTACTATAGAAAAGGTTGCTCCAGCCTCGACGCTATAGGTGAAGAGATGAGCGCGGGCCAGGGCCCAGAGGCACATAGCAGTTCCGCCTGAAGGGTTGTCCTGCTGGTCACTCTTGACGTCAGAAATGCTTTCAACTCCGCTAGATAGGCGAATACCCTGGCAGTGCTGGCAAATCCTTTCCAAGTACAGAGTATCTGATGCGGATTTTTTTTTTTTTTTAATACCTCCTTCCCTTCCACTCTCTCCATCGCACTTTCTTCGTCGCACAACGCTCGTGCGATCTGCACTTCACATTTCGTCGTTTCTACAGGTGTGCCACCCAGACAATGTGTAAAACATCGGTATAAGGGGGCACACAAAAAATATGTGAAGTCATCCTGTTAATCTTTTCATGTCCGATTCGTTAACAGCTCTCAGAGGTAAAAAAAATATTAATTCGACGCAGTAAAAAAAACTCTGAGTTAAAAGAATGGCTGTTTCTTCAAGTATCTCGACGATAGGGTCAACAATGCCCTAAGATGCTATTTTGAAGTTACTGGACAGATAATAATAAATCATAAGGCTAGCTGTGTCTTGAGGCATCTCGATGATAGGATAAAAAAAATTGCCCTAAGATGCTATGTTGAAAGTTTCTGCGCTGAGATTCAATCACTATTCATTAAATAGTTCCTGAGTCTTTTCTTGAAGATCATAAGTGAATTCGCTTCTTTTACTGATTCCGGAAGATCATTGTATATACGAAGGGCATCATTTGTAGGATCGTTCTTTAGACGATCTGTTCTTGCAAATGGTATAACAAATTGGTCTGCGTTCCTAGCATTGTATTGATTCTTTTGTGATACCCTAACAAATGGCACTTGTGGGGACAAGTTGAGGTTTAAGCATTTGAAGATAAACTTAGCTTTCTCCATTATAATGATTTGGCTAAAAGTTAATGCGTTACACGATTGGTACACTAATTTTGTTGACGTGAGCCTTGGGAGATTATGCATATTTTTATATGCCTTAGTTAACATCCTGGAGATGATATTAATGTTTATCTTTGATGACTGACTCCAGATTACCACTCCGTAATGTAATTTCGACAATACGAATGCATTTAGAACCAGTTGTTTGATGTTCCTCGGGAATCCCTCGTACCTTCGTAATAAGCCGATTATGGGGGCTAATTGCCTTCTTAAGCTGTTTATATGTGGGAACCAAGTTAAACGGTGGTCAATGATTAGGCCAAGATATTTAAATTCAAATAACCTTTGCAGATTTTCGCCGTTAATTTTTATATCAATATCAATGTCTTCCTTGTTCTTTTGTTTAAAAATAACAAACTTAGTCTTTGTTACATTCAGCGCTAGTTTATTTTCGTTTAACCACAAACTATATGTTTTCAGATGCTCATTGATGGAGTCTTCAATGGCATTCTTGTTACATTTCGAGTACAGGAGTACTGTATCATCAGCATATAATGTGTAATGCCCATTTAGTCCACATGTGATCAAATCATTCGTGTATAATAGGAACAAAGTGGGGCCTAGTATGGAACCTTGTGGAACTCCTGATTTCATTGGTGCTGGGTCACTCAAAAAATTATTGACTTCTGTTATTTGCAATCTACCTTTTAGATAACTGTGAAATAACTGATTCGCTTTGCCTTGTACACCATATGATTCTAATTTACGAAGCAGAAGGTCATGGTCGACCGTATCAAACGCTTTCTTCAGATCCACAAAAATGGCAACAGCATAGTCTCCATTGTCAAGCCTTTCATTGATGAAATGGGTTACTGAGATCAAAGCATCAAGTGTTCCTTTGGTTTTTTGAAAACCATATTGATGGGAATTTAGGATAGAATTATCCACAATGAACGATGTTAAACGGGTGTTAATTATTTTTTCAAAAATTTTACTGAATCCTGTAAGAAGCGCAATCGGGCGATAGTTATTCGGGTCCGAACGATCACCTCCCTTAAATATAGGAATTATTTTCGCTAGCTTCCCCTCCTCAGGAAACGTCCCGTTTTTGATGTGCTCATTGTAAAAGTCAGCAAGGAGACCTGCTATTTCGTCTCTGACGAGCATAATTTCATCCATTGTTATGTTATCACTGCCTGGAGCAGTGTTCTTCTTCATTGCCTCGATGGTTTTATGCACCTCGTCTTTGTTGGTTGGATGGATGTGAAATGTGGATCTAGGCGAGGTATTTGTATCATTCCTTATACTTGTTGGAGGAGCACCGAGTTTGCTCGTTATTTTTTCACCAATAGTTGAGAAGAAGTTATTTAGAATTGTTGCTGCTTCATTTTGTTGCGAAGAATCAGGCGGAGAGACTGGAATGATCTGTAAATCAGGTGAAAAAGTCCGGGGAAGAGAGTTATCTTTTACTTCGTTTATTATTTTCCATATTTCGCGATTATTATCAGCCGCTGCCTCCAATCTTTTGGAAAAATATGAAAATTTTGCTTCCTTTACGAGACGCTTTGATTCTTTTTTCGCTTGGATATATATGTACTTAAGCGTCAGATCTTCCATGTTCCGTCTGAAATCCGTATACGCCTTCCTCTTTCTTATACTGGCTTCTATAACTCGTTTCGTAATCCAAGTTTGCTGGCGACATCTAAGTTTTTTCTCGATGGTCAAATGACGTTTGGATTCAGAGGTCATTTTTGTCAGTTCTGTTAGATTAGTAGGTTTCTGGGTTTCCAATACTCGTTGAAGATGCGTTTTGAAGAGGTCCTTGTTTACATATCAAAACGATTTGTAACTAGGCTTTTGTTTATGAACGTTGAAGTTTTGGATGCTTATTTTTAGAACCTGATGGTCTAGCTCTGGCCAGTTCTCTACTTTGAAATTAATTTTTTCCGCAGTAAGCTTGACATTTATGACTATATGATCTAGGCAAGTATTCGAAACAGGACGAGTAATTGTTTCGTTATTAATAACAACAGCACCATTTGTATCGAGAGTATCTTTATATAGCCTTGATTCTGAGGACTCGGTGATTAAGTCAATGTTTGTGTCAGCTACTGTGAGTAAATTTTTTTCTGCTGAGTATATGTTATCTAGAACAGAGCAAAGATCTTGCGCGTTCAAACGGCTGGGGTTGTAGAAAGTGCCGATTTTTATTTTTTTACCAGCTTGGATTAACTCGATTATTATCATATTATATTTATCAGGGGTCACACGATTAGTGGTGAAATTTATTGAGTTTTTAATATAAATTGCTGTGCCGCCACCTCTTCCGGGTCTGCAGGAGAAAAGTGAATGATAACCCTGAATGTTAAAATATTTAGCCACCTCAGGATAAATCCAGACTTCATTTAGTATGATCACATCTATGTTGGGATTATGCTGCAGATAAATCTGAATGTCACTTAGTTTGTGCCGTAAGCTTCTAATATTCGCATAAAGGAGAATCAGTTGCTTGCCACTTAGTCGGTTTGTATCGTTACAATTCATTTGCAGTCGTAGTCAATGCTCCTCCTGGCAATCATTATCCTACGTTGGTATTCTGGGCACTGAGTAGAGTCTGATCTGTGGGAGTAATCAAGATTCTTACTGTTACCCGCGCAATTGAAGCATTTCTCGAAATCACTTTTAAAGGCCTTCGTTTCGTGCTTTCCTGCACACTTAGCACATGTTTGCTCCCCTTCGCACTTTAACGTCTTGTGATTAAACTTTTGGCATTTATAGCACCTCGTAATATTGTAGTCTTCCTTGATAAAATAAGACCCATAATCAATATTGACGTATCTGTTTACCAATCTTTGGTACATACACCCATTCACCTGCAGAATATGTAACTACTTTCCATTTCTTGTCTTTCTGGCGTGAACTACTTCCATTTTTTCATTCTCCCCAATATTAGGGTTCAAGGAACGTATTTCATTCGTTAACTCCTCAGTAGAAAACTCTTTTTCTAGGCCATTAATGACCAGTCTTGGTTGACGGGATTTGGTCTCCATAATATCATATTCGTCCCGCATTATTTCTTTTGCCATGTTGTAAAGCGTGGTTGTGTTTTCTTTTGATGATGTTTTTATGATGGCACCGGCATCACGAATTGGCCGCAGTAGTTGCAAAGGAATTTTACATTTGGACGGCTTTATCTTCGACTTAAAATCTGCAAGTGTTTTTTCCGAGGACGAATGTTTTTTTGGCTTGATTAAAATCCCTTTTTGGCACGTTGTGTTAGAGTTCCGTTCTCTTGGAGAAGTGGAGATACTTTTTGTGATATCAGCATATGAGGTTTGACGCATAGGTGCTGCTTTTGCAACCAATGAGGATTTTGAGGGACTATCTGAAGGACCGTGTGGTTGACTCAGGTGCAGAGGCAAGAGGCGCTACGAATTGCACGTGCATACCGAACAATCTCAAAGTCAGCAGTGTAAGCGATACTAGGGTTGATACACACACATCTTCTTCCTTGGTAAGGAGCATTCAAATATTTACCTATGCAGAAGCGAAGGAAGAAACATCGCAATCTCTGCGATTGATTGGGAGAGTGACACGAAGGGAAGACGGACTGCGCGTTTGATCCCTGTATTGAGGCAGTGGCACAGTAATATGCATGGTGAGATTGACTTATACTTGACCCAGCTCTTGCGCGAGCATGGATGTTTTGGGTCTCAGCTTCACAAGATTGGAAGTCACGGTCTATCGAATGCGTATCTTCCGTAGGAGAGGTAGATTATGTCTCCCATACATTTTTCAACTGCAAAAGTTGGGACAGGCTGTGTAGTAACGTCTTCAATGAAATTGAAGTGCTCTGCCCGGAGACTATAATCAGAAATATATTTACATCCATTGACAAATGGAAACGGGTAGCATATTATGTACGGGCCGTACTTGAGGATAATAAGGCATACTTGAGCATCAGGAGGCATCGAGGGCAGGAAATTTTTTATCTAGCCATGCCTTCCCCTCCCGTGCTTCCCACTAAGAAGGAGATTTCTGGACCCCGAAGACATCACTAGACGAAGGAAAATGAGGCCTAATCCGAAGTAATATGCTAACCGGTTCCAGACTAGGTTCTATATGGAAACTACGCCAATTTGTTTTGTAACAATGAGAATGGATTTTGATTATATATAGTTGCTTGATGACGTTCTTGTGATATTTTTGGAACAAATGGCGACATCAGAATTCAATTTCCAGCAGGATAATGCGGCAATTCATGCTTCGCACAAAACAAAATCGTTTTTAGAATCGCGTAGCATCCCCATTCTTGATTGGCCAGCATTGTGTCACCGATCTAAACACAATAGAGAACTTTTGGGCTAAACTTTCATCAAACGTTTATAACAACGGACGCAATTTAATAGTGTAAAGGGACTAAAATTCATATTGAACGCCTTTGATCGACGTGTCCTGAGGCAAATAATCGGAGCGGAGCTAGACGGGGACCAATGGTGAATCCGATACAACCATGCGCTGTATGAAATTTTTGACGAACCGGAGGTCTCAACGATTGTAAGAATGCGGTGCAATGTGCTGGACACATATATCGTATGGACGAACAACAGATACCCAAAAACGTATTCGTTGGGAAATCTGAAGGCCGGAGACCAGTGGGGAAACCGAGGAAACGCTGGTCTGAGCCGGTCGACGAAGACAGTTCATCGCTGCTCGGATTTTGAAATTAGAGGACGCGGTCAATGGGCCGAGACAGTTGGAGGCGCTATTTGCAAGATGCGAAGGCCCGAAAGGGGCTGTAGTGCTACGATGAAGAAGAAAGGAACTTAAATTGGCTATTCAAGAAGAGTGGAACAAAAAAGAGCCATCCTATATCCAAACGTTATATACTCTATGCCGCACCGTTTAGAAGAGATGATTAAGAACAGAGGAGGTCACACTTCATATTAGTTTCTTTTTTCTTTATGTCGGCAAAAGTGCCTTTATAAATATTTGTTTATAGTTACTTTTAAAATACACGAGCAGGAACTATGTTATTAATCAGTAACTTTAATACTTTCTTATTTTTAAATAAAATCCAATATATTCATAGTGCAATGCTCTTAAGCTTTGGTAAAATTACGAAACAATGTACTGCCTATACTCGTATGTATAATTATTTCGCAGGGTGTATATGCCAATGCTGAAGCGTCACGTGTTATTCAAGATTTTAATGCAAATGCTGCTGCGAATAGAACGATAATTTTGACAGATGTAGACCTTATGGAAATAAGAGCATATTTTGGTGTGGTGCTGATTGCTGGAGCTCTTCGCTGCCGAAAGGAAAAGTTTTCGAAAATGTAGACAACAGATGAAATCATTCGCCGTGCAGTGTTTACTGTTGCCATGGCTAGGACATATTTTTGCAAATATTCTTCAGTTTATCAAATTTGACGACAAATCAACACGCGCTCAAAGAAAGGCAAATGACAAACTTGCAGCTATACGTGATGTTTGGGACTGTTACAAAAATTGTAAGAAGCTCTTCGAACTGTTAGAAGACATTACAGTAGATGAGCAACTGGTCGGATTTCGTGGCAGATGTCCTATGAGGCAATACATTAAATTGAAATCAGCAAAATATGGGAGCAAGGTCTGGGCAAGTCTACACTGGAAAACTTCCAGGAAATGAGCCAGAGAAAAACTGGGAAACCGTATCGAATGTGACTTGATGCAACCGCTCCTTGGATTTGGAAGAGGCGTGACGATAGACAATTTTTTTACGTCCGTGCCAACTGCAGAGTTTTTGTTACAGAAGAACATTACTAGGACAGGGACATTGAGAGCAAAAAGGCCTAACATTCCTGCAATGATGGAAAATCCAAAAGGGAGAGACTTCATCTTCTCATATCGCGATACAGTAGCAGTGGTCAGCTATGACCCAAAAAATACAAAACTATTCGTGCGCTTTTCTCTCATCTTTTGGATGACTCAGTATCAAATAAAAGTCACAAGACGCACAACGCGATACCTTAATACAACCGTACCAAAGGCGGGGTGGATAACGCGGCCAAACTGATAAGAGAATATTCTTGTGCCAGACGAATCTTTGAGACTTTTCAAGAACATGCTTAATATCGGGGCACTAAATGTGTTCATAATTTGAATGTCAAAAGACACAGCTTGGAATCGCAGCCAGAAAAATCGCAGATATCGATTCCTTTTGGGAGTCGGGCAAGGAAGAGACAAAGCCTAACATCTTACGAAGGGCAAGCAATCCAAGTGGTCACCATCTTCTAATTGTCAATTGTATCTCTTGCGCGCAACACTGCAGCTGTATGCACGCCATCAACTTCAGGGAAACAGCCGAGCCGCAAGAGGGGAAGATATACCTATTGCCCTAAACGCAATGACAAGGAAGTCAATACAGTGTGTTGTGAATGTCTTGTCTTGTAAGGTGCATAGGGAGACCAGCAAAACTGTGACATGTGTTAAGGACTGTAGTGATGGTAAAATACAGGGTTTTCCAATAAGAGGCATTTTTTAATATAAATGATCGGATGTTTATTTCAGTATAAAGAGGAAGATATGCCATTAATAGTGGAAAATAACATCAGGCAAATGACCACCACGACCACGCTTACAGGACCATATCCTTTTCATGAAATTTTCCAGAACCAAATTTCAAAGTGGCTGCCCTATGTCCTCGATAGCCTCACGAATTCCACCTTTGAGGTCTGGAATCGACGCTGGGCTGTTGGCATATACCTTTTCTTTCACGTGGCCCCAAAGGAAGAAGTCGTAAGGTGCTAAATCACAAGATAAATGGTTTCGTTGCTTGTGTGGCACGTAGTGCCGTCTAGTTAATATCCAAATGACTCAGGAATTGAAGCCGAATAACCATCCGTTTCATTATCGCTTTTGTCATTAGAAACGCTCGAGCTGGATGCCGATTTTTCTCAAAAAAACATCTTTTCTGATGAGGCACATTTGCATTTCGGCGGCTATGTGAACAAACAAAACTGCCGCATCTGGGGCTCGGAAAACCCACATATGATTGTCGAAAATACATTGCATCCTCAGCGAGTGACAGTGTGGTGGGGATTCTGGAGTGGCGGCATCATTGGACCGTTTTTTTGAAAATGAGTCTGGAAATGCTGCTTCGGTCAACGGGGAGCGCTACAGAGGCATGACAACCGACTTTTTGTGGCCAGAGATTGGAGATTTGGGCTTGGCTGGCCTTTGGTTTCAAAAGGATGGCGCGCTATGCTATGCAGCTCATCAAACAATCGATCTTTTGAGCACAAAACTTGGAAATCGTGTAATCAGCCGTCGATTGGCCCCCTCGAAGCTGCGATTTGACACCGTTAGACTTCTTTTCGTGGGGCGCTGTGAAAGATCGATGTTATGCAGAAAACTCACAAACGATCTAAGTACTGAAATCGAATATTCAGCAAACCATTGCTCAGATAGAGCCCGAAACTATCAATAATGTCTTGGAAAATTGGGCTGAGAGGATGGCGAGTAAAGCCTAAATATAAGAGAAAATTTGATTTGTGTTAATTATATTGCATTTTTAAAAAGAAACTTGTATTTGGTCCACCTTAAACTGTAATGATTATTATATTAGGTTTAGAGATGAGGTTTAACGTTTAGGTTAGGATTATTGTAATACTAGGATAGATAAGGTTTTTGATAGAATTTTATTAGAATAATGTTATTGTTGTAGATATTGGATAAAAGTTCACTGTTTGAATAGTGTTGGCTGGTTTTTTCTCCGTTTTACAATTGAATTTGATATTGTTCTTTAATTAAATGTTTTTGATTAATAATGTGTAAATATAGAGAGCCATTTGTGCCATTGAGTTTTTAGAACTTCTTATTATTTTATGTTCTTTGAAACATAAAACCCTTCTGTGTGACGGTTGTTGTAGCGAAAAATTGGGACATCAAGTGGATGAGGATAAGGTTAACCTACGAGTATCTATTCGCTAGTGCACTCCTCGCCACAAGATGCATTGCATTGTCGAAAGACCCTTCAATATTAAGCAATGCCTCCAGTGCTATTTTCTAGGGCTCCTAGGATTCATTAATCTTTCTTATCAGTGCCTGGAGTAGGGTTTCCGTAGATTTGCCGTCTCCGTATGCATGTTCATTGGAGTCCAATGGAAGATTCATAAGTGTCGTTGTCATTTTAGAACTTTCCCCTACCTTTTCCATCGAGACTCTTTCAAGTTTGGAAACAAAACGGGACCAAATCTGGAGAATATTGTGGATGGGGTAGCAATACGTAGCCTAATTCGGCCGTGACGACGGCGGAGGTGTGAGCGGATGCGTTGTCATGGTGGAGGTGTATTTTTTCCTTCGCAAAATGGGGCCTTTTTTCTACAATTCGGTGTCGAATCGACCCAATAATTCGGCATAGTAGAGCCGTGTGGCCGTTTCGCCCTTCTCCAGGTATTCGATGGATCCCACCTTGCGAATACCAGAAAACGGTGGCCATCACTTTTTCGGCCGATTGGAAAGTCTTCACCTTCTTCGGTGCACGTTCGCCGGGTGAGGTGTTTCAACTGCTTCTTGGTCTCTGATGTGTACCAAAACGTGAAGCCACTTTTCGTCGACGGCCACGAAACTCCTTCGGATTGCGCTTAAAACAGCGTCAAACACTGCTCTGAAATCGTCTCACTGCTGCGTTTGTTGTCCGGAGTGAGCAATGGCGGTACCCATCGCGCCGACAGCTTTTTCATGCTTGAAATTTCTTGCAGGATATAACCCACGTTGTCTTTTGAGATGTCTACTGTCTCAGCTATCTCGCGCACCTTCAATCGGCTGTCTGCCAATACAAGCTCGTTGATTTTTGTCGCATTATCCTCTGTGGTAGCCATTTCGGGGTTCCTGGGCGTGACTTATCAAAAAACGTCGTGCGACCACGTTGAATCTCGTTAAACCAGTTTTTACGGCCGCCATCGCAGGAGTAGAGTCACCGTACACAGCATCCATGCGCTCTTTGATTTAGCTGCGCGATTTCCCTTCCAAAAGCAAGAATCGAATCACCGACCGGTATTGCTCTTTCTCCATTTTTCTAAAATTCGCGGACTCGCTCGGTTCCACACGCGGTCAAAACAAAACTACGGGCCCGATTCGGATGAAATTTTGAAAGTACCCGTCTCCGAGAATGTACTGCACGATAGTGAATATCTCTTGCAATAGTGGCGCCATCGGACGGTGAGGCTAAGTACTTATCGGATCGCGTTCGTAGAGCAACGAGATTGAATTGGTAGTGCCATGCGGGGTCAACATTTTGGCAGAAACGAGCTCGAATACAGAATTAGCGATTCAACCGGCTAAGGAAGACAAGCGTTGGAAAGGGGCTCTTTCTAGAATAGATTACAGAATTCTAAGGAAATCTAATTTTTGTTTACAGAAAAAGATAGAACAGTAAATCTTGTTTTAATTATGGAATTTTAAAAACGAAAAGAAAACTTTGCTGACAAATGTTAAATAAACATTAATTTACAGCAACTGTCATAAGTTTGCCTTGGCGAATACATACCCCGAAAAAATAACAAGAATCAAAAGTGGTAGTGAATGAGAAGCATATTTTTCTACTTATCTGAGATAAATCTGGTTCGACTTAGCCACTAGAGAATTTCCGCTTTGAATTACTGAATGGAATAGAAAGATAACTTTCCCAAGTGCATCTTTGGCAATAAGGGTGGTATTGTACGACGGGATTTTCCCCCACTTGATGAATTTCTGTGCTGGAAGTTTCTCTGGCAGACCACATACTCGCTGGTGGCTTGAGCAGATCAAGGACAAGCAAGGTGGCGCCCATGCCCGTCTTTGGCGAACGCAATCGTGGCCTGCAGGATCTCCGCCGGAGCAACCACATTTTAGATTGTCCGATTTATCCGTCTTAAACCCTTCAGTGGGGTCGTTTAAAAGCACTTTCTTCGGAGACACCTGAAGGACTTCGAAGCTAAGCAACGCGATAAACTCTGGGGAAGTTATCCAGGGCTAAAAACATCTAAGGTGTTTCTTAAGGCCTATGATGGGAAACGATTTAAAGTGCATGAAACTAGAAAGGAATCAGCGTAGGATCTTTACAGGATTTCTAACGGGGCATTGTCAACTCGGAGGGCATTTTATGGAAATGGGTCCCAAGGGTCCTAAGACATCTTCTGACGTACTGCGGGGCTCTATTTTGGAGGAGAATAGATAGATCTTGGATACCTGAGCCCGGCGAAGATCATTCACTATCTATGGGGGATGGGTCAGATCGACGAGGTTTAGGTATGAGAAGGGGGGCATGATAAATTTGAAAAGGTTGAAATGCAAAACTACTACAATCAAGATTCATACAGTCTACAATCTAAATTCAATCTGCAACAGTCAAACAACCATCGACAAAAGTTCTCCGTACTTGCTAAGACATTGCTTCTTATTCGTCATTTGGGATTTACGTGGCCTGAAACATTAAAAAACAAATGAGTCGCTTGCTGCTTTGGCTGTTTTTTTTTTTTTTTTGAGTCAGCGCTTATATTCTCACCTTGTATCTAACTACTACTAGTTTTTATAACCTTGTTGAACATGTTCATCTGTCCCAGGAAACTATTGAGAGGCTACAATGTACATATGTATTTCCTCGAGATTGCACTCAACTATTATACTTCAACATCCTTAATCTAGTCGAGTTGCCTTGCAAAATCTTAAATTTATTATCCATAACTAAAAACGGAGAAATCCTTGGTACTGAGTGGAAGTGCTCAAAGCTCTAAGGTAAATCCCCTCACATACACATATCTTCAATGAAATCCCATTGTTCCTGCCATAAAAATCGCTCTGACCTATTTTATCTAAAATTCACAGCCATCATCAATTCGCAGGCACTTCACATCAATATTCCCGACCAATCTTCACAGCCTTGTTATCGTGACTAAAATGTTAACAATTCCCAGCAGCAGTTATCATGCGGATTTCAACTCGTGTATCCCATTTTTTAAAACCATGCATACCTGCTTCCATTTTTTTTATTCATTTTTTATTTATCGGGGCATTTTAACGCAATGATACGTGGCCATGCCTATAAAACGTCTTTGAGTATGCAACTCGCATTTTGGTATTTCAAAGTAATAGAGTCCAAGGCAGTCAAGCCGAAGAAGAACAAAACAGGAGTAAGAAGCAACAGACAACAATATTTTCGCCACACCACCGTCAATTCCATATTATAAAAGTTTTTATGGTAGAGTGCAGAAACAATCTTAAGTGCGCCATCGGGAATTTAAATTGTTCCAAAGTGGCGATAGGGAGCTGCTAGCACAAGTAACGCTAAAACGTCGTAAGAAGGAGCAAGGCTGTAGATGCGCGCTACAGTTTATTCACATTTATTGACGATAATGACGCTAAAATTCCTATAAAAATTCATATCACGTCAATTTTATGACTCGTACATTCCATGAAATCCGCTGCCAATTTGCTGTTTCTTTTCTTCTGTTCTGAGTGTGTTAGCCTAAAGATGCTTTTATTTCGCAGAATTTAACGTTTGTGTTTAACTACGCTCGAAAAACGTCTGTTGTGGAGAAGATACTTTTTGGGGTAGTTAGTGCACATGAATGTACAATAAATCTCAACAGAAGAATCGTAAAGACTCGTGTTTTTTTCAAGAAGGTCCTTATGTTCAAGTACTGATTTTTCTCTGTAAGTGATTTTGAAATATAATCGTTCTTCTTGTGTTATGGCAAAGAGGAGGGTGGTTGCGGTAAATGTCCAGGTACGACATACATTCTTCAGTTTACAGATATCATTACTTTCGCAAACGATCCGTATTTTCCCATCACGCTTCCTCAGATTTGATTGATGGGACCTTAAACCTCGAGTGTATCATTATCTCCAGATAACCACGGGCTGAAATACAGTAGCTAAGATTCTTCTTGTAGTTTGAGGTGCTACTGGTGTTGTTTTGTGGTCAGGCAAGATGAAGAAGACGTCTTTTTAGCTCCTTGATGCAGTGGCTAGTAGACGGGTGTGTGGTAAAGTGCTTGTATTGAAATCAATTGGTTGGATGAGTTTCTGTAAGAGATACTTGCATTTTCTCCTGTTTAACATATCATCTCAACAGTAGTTGGTAATTGAGGCATGTACTTTTGATGAGTTGGAGTTCTAGTGTTTTTTTTTCAATTAACTTGTATGGCTTTTTGTCGTTTGGCTACTGTCATACATAGCTGGGTGGCATTGATTTCACAATAACCGCAAGTTAGTGGCCAGAATAATATATACTTTAACCAAAAGAATTTGACACCCTATCTGGTTTTAACAAGATACAGTGACCATAATTAAGATGATTTTGTTTTGTAAGAAATTCGAAGATAACTTGAATCATCCTTCATGCAGGTTTTTTTTTTGTGATACATTGCAATACTCTGGTCCGGGCAAACTAGATAAAAAAAACTAGTAAGTTGGCAATAATTCGGATGGACTTGAAAATTGGTACAGGTCTTAAATACACTATCAAAGTGAAATATCAAAAGTCCTCGCCAACCGTACCTCTGTAAAAATAATTTCTTCAAGGCTAAATATGAAAAATATCAGATTTATCAATTTTTCCCGTAAATAGTACGAGTTATCGAAAAAAAGCCTAGACAAAGGTTATAGATTATGCAATTATCTACAAAAGTTATGCCAACACTTTTTTCTAAATATAACCATGGCTAATTTAAAGCGATTCCAAAAATCCGAGAGGTTGTATTCTAAATAATATGATGTTATAAGGTAGTGTACTTAGCGCATTTTTTTTTCACCAAAAAAAGTATAAATTTGCACAAAAATCGCGCATATGCCATACTGGTTTTTTGGCATTTTTGAGTCGGTCAAAATTACGACAGTCTGCCTTGAAATTTGGGCAAATCCCCCAAATTCATATTTATAGACCCATCGAAAAAAATTGAACTTACTCCTAAACTCGCCCCTCTCCCCTCCCCTTCTTCCTGCCACCCACTCATTCTAAAAATATCTTATTTCAAATCCCATATGTTAGATAAATATTAATGTTATATTCACTCCATCATTTATTCATTTAAATTCTTGCTGTTGCTGTTGAGGCACGATAACCCCTTTCGGGCCTTCGCTTATAGATAGTTCGACCATTTCAATATCTGTATCGTATGTATTGGCATTCGAGAAGGTGATTTTTAAATTGTTACCTACTCGTTAAATCTGAGCTGGACTCGAACTCACATTTCACGGTCACAAGTCTAAAGCGCTCCCATTGTGCCACGTCGTATTTTACCATGCTCACATTAAACCCTTTGCATTCTTATCCGCAGTGGTTTTTATGAGTGATGCTGGTTGCCTAAGTAGCTCAGTTAATTTGCTCAACCCTTAACTGTAGTCGTGGGTACAGTGGACCCATGTTCAATCTTTGAACGCGTGCAAAAAACACGGCGTGTGCCACAGCACCTCTCGCTCCTAGGCACCTTCCGACAGTACGCCGAGGCGCGTTGAGGGAAACGGCCGTGCTTCGCTCGCGACCACAAAGGGAGTATAGGTGAGCGTGCGGGTTCGTGGGACCCACCACTATAGTAAAGTAACTTTTTTAGTTTTTATTGATTATTAATTTTACTATTTCTTTTTCAATTGTTTGTGATGGTAAACCGAAGAAATATTTCTACAAATGGAGATGATACAAAAGAGCAGTTTTACAAATCAGATAGTGATGAAGATGAAATCAGTAGAAATTCACACACATCTCGAAATAATGCTCCAACCACCCACTTAGAAAATGCGTTTTCTGACAATGAAGAGGAGTTTGTGATAACGAGTGATCATGACTCAAACTCTCAATTGTCTGAAAACGAAGACAATTACCAAGTTGAAGAAGTGGATGTACAGACTAGGTCTACTGGATATTTTTACGGAAAAAATAGATTCAAGTGAGCAAAAACACCACCTGCAAGAAACACCCGTATCAGAAGCAGGAAACATGTATTATTTTTTATTATAATAGAAACTAAATATCGCCCAAATACTCGCCGGGCTACGGTGGCATACTTCTATCCGATGATTCATATTTTTAATGACTCTGAGACATAATTGAGGTCCAATGTCGTTAATGTGCTGAATTATCTCATCCTTCAGCTCTTGAATTGTTCTTGGCTTATTACCGTACACTTTTTCTTTTAAATATCCCCAGAGAAAGAAGTCCAATGGTGTCAAATCACATGATCGTGGCGGCCAATTAACATCGCCACAACGTGAGATAACACGCCCATTGAATTTCTCGCACAAAACAGCCATTTGTTTCGTTGGCTGTGTAGCAAGTGGCACCATCCTGTTGGAACCACATATCGTCCAGGTCCATAACCTCAATTTCTGGCCAAAAAAGTCTGTTCTCATCTCGGTATAGCGAACATCATTCACGGTAACTGTTGGCCGTCCTCATTTTCGAAGAAGTCCGGCCCCATGACGCCGCCAGCTCATAAACCGCACCAAACAGTCACTCTTTGTGGATGCATCGGCTTTTTAACAATCACTCGTGGATTCTCATGTCCCCGAATTCGGCAATTCTGCTTGTTAACGAATTCACTGAGGTGAAAGTGTACCCCGTCGCTGAAGATGATTTTCTTTGCAAAGTCACCAACGTCTTCTGCCTGTTCAACCAACCATTCGGCGTATTGCCGACGCTTGAAATGGTCAGTAGGCTTCAGCTCTTGAGTCAATTGAACCTTGTAAGCGTGTAAATTCAAATCTTTATTCAAAATTCGCATCAGTGACGTTCGTGAGATGTTCAATTGTTGGGCACGACGACGAGTCAAGGTTGGTGGCTCTTCTGCCACACTATCGCGAACAACAGCAATGTTTTTGACAGATGGAACTAGGCGAGCATTTACAGGATATTTGAAATTTGATGAAATTTACGCACAATTTTCGCGATTGTGAGCACATTTGGTCGATTTTGCTGACCAAAAAATTACAAAGTATTCGCTGCTCAATTGTGTACCTCTGTATGGTTAAATTTGTCAAACACTGAAACAAAGAAATATCAAATTAAGTTGGGCGAAGAACTTGACGTTCAGGTGTGACTCACAATTAGTCTCGTGCATTATGTTTGGACCACCCTTTATAAACTAAAACAAGCTCTGAATGAATTCAAAAACCATGTACGAGTATATATCATGTGTTGAAAATGAGGATATTTTTGACCCACGTTGACCCCGTGTAAGTATTTTTTACAACAATGACGCCGGGTTAATGTATTGCTCAAGTAGGAGGGATCCAAAGGAGTGTTTCAGACGTGAAATCTTACATATAATATGGTGAAACAGTTGAGTGGTACCGATCTCACCTTTTACCTGATAAGAGCGGTGCGCTCATTACAGTGAAAGCATTATTTTTCTTATGAGTAATCCGAGTAGTCCTCAGTGAAAAAACTTACTTTGAACGACGAAGGTTTGTCGCCGCTTTTCAATTGCAACCAGTTTTCAAGCAGCTTCTGATAGAATATCTGAGCAAGCAGATTCATAGCCCTTTTTTCGATGGCTTTGCAACATTAAAGAAGTATGGGAAATTAATTATTCCATTAGGAATTATGTATAATTTGAATTTTTCTCTAATGGTTCTTAGTGTTCTTTACCCTACCTGAAATCATTTCGTTAAATGTTGGGTACATACCTGAAAAGAAAATAAGAAAAAAAATATTAAAATTTTATAGCATTAGAATTCATAAGATATATTATATAGTATATGTGCATATCACAATTGGTACGGTTGTTAGGGTGTACAAAATATTTTCAAAGACCTTGGAAAATAAAATCAGATCATACGCCAACAGTTCTATTGGTGAGTATCAAGGTGGCTTTAGAGTAGGTAGATCGACGCTAGATCAACTATTTACAGTCATGCAGGTACTTGAAAAATGCTGGGAGTTCAACATAGACGTGCACCAAATGTTCGTTGCACATACGACAGTATTGAACGTAACCTGCTTTACCAAATAATGTTTTGCTTTGGTATCCCAGGAACATTAGTCCATCTTACAAAAATGACAATGACGTCGACAAAATCCCGAGT
Source organism: Odontomyia ornata (assembly GCA_963969285.1). Lineage (NCBI taxonomy): Eukaryota > Metazoa > Arthropoda > Insecta > Diptera > Stratiomyidae > Odontomyia > Odontomyia ornata. The sequence goes on along the minus strand of OZ017739.1, from coordinate 363,903,844 downwards.
CTACATCAATAACAAACTTATCGACGCTTTCGACAAAAATATCGGGGTAAAGCAGGGGGATGGGCTAGCCCCATTGCTATTCAATTTGGTTCTGGAATATGTCGTCAGAAAGCTACCTATCGATACAAGAGGTACGTTATTATACAAGTCGCGCCAAGTGGTAACCTAGAAGACGACATCAATATTTTGTCACGGTCGTTAACAACTGCCAAAGAACTCTTCCTGAAACTCGACAGCGAAGCAAAACTAGTAGGGCTACAAATCAATGAGAACCAATCAAAACTACTGACACAGTCGAGGAAAATACCTCAAACATCCAAAATATCACACTTGGCGAATACACTATCGGAAATGTGGGCGAATTTGTATATTTAGGCGCCAAAATAACGAGAACCGGTAATGAAAGAGACGAAATACGTATAAAAATACAGCTCGTCAAATAAAATATTTTATTCAGTTTTGACGATCATGAAAACTAGCTGCATACACAGGAACGTATACAAATCTGTGATAAAGCCTGTGCTATGCTATGGGTGTGAAGCACGGGCCCTAACCCAAGCATCCGCAATCATATTGAACGCCTCCGAAAGTCCTTAGACGAATAACCGGCGCGAAGCTAGACGGGTACCAATGGCGAATTTGATATAACCATGAGCTGTATGAAATTTTTGACAAGCCGGAAGCCTCAACAATTGTAATACTGCGGAAGCTGCAACAACGGATACCTAAAAAGGTATTCGTTGGGAGAACTCCAGTGGAGAGACCCAGGAAACGCTGATCCGACTAAGTCGACGGACGGTTCATCGCTGCTCGAATTTCGAATTTGGAGGTCAATGGACCGAGATAGTTGGAGACAATATCTGCAGGACGAAAGGAATCTGCAGGAAGCGAAAGCCAAAAAGTGGCTGCAACGCTACGAAGAAGAAGAAAGTTATATCACATAAGATTAAGTTAGGAAAATAGTAATAACAAATGCATATGCATCGAAGATTATTGAATAAAAATTAATCATTCGTTCGTATCTTTTACGGCCACAGATAACTGGAGTATCCATTCCGCTAACTTCACGTTCCTTAATTTGAAAGCAATTGAGATCAGTGAGTGGCAATATGTTGGTTTTCTGTTACTCTGTCATACAAGACAAGTGTAATCATCATACCAATTAATTGAACTTTGCAATTGCTGTCATGCACGATTTTTGTCTTGTTTACGATATTTGCTTATCGATTTTTTTCAGATTCACAGGAAACTAATTTCTAAGTGAACAATGCTGATGTTACATAATCAGAACGTAAGAGATTGACGAATCACATGAAACCATAGGCGTAATCAATTGTGTAAATATATAATCAAGTGCAAATCAGCCACATCCGCAAAATGCGCGGTAGACAATGGCCTTATGATGACTCAGTGTTTATAATTCTATATCGTATAAGTTATTTTGGAAAAAAATCAATAATTTTTATATCCTAAACTATGAAATATTGGTGGTATATGAAGTAAAGATAATTTCAGAGAGCTGTTAATGACTCATCACGTGAAAAAATACATGTATCCTTAAAATAATTAATAATTCTAAACACTGCTAGTTAATCAAGCTTTAGCAGGGTCAGTAAATTATTTTAAGACATAATTGCTAGTTTTCATATAAGAGGTGAAATAAAAATTCATTAGTTTAGTTGTGTCCCTTTCTGATTGCCGAGTTTACTTAATTTTCTAACCATATGACATTTTCAATAGATTTTATAGTTTCAAGATTCTATTTTTTTTTCACAAATTAATTCTTTTTTTTCGTTTTATCTGATTAATATAATTTTTGTATTCTCAAATGGTGTAAAATGGGAATTAATCGAAGTCTTAATTCGTCGATTTTTTTTATCTTTATTTGTAATGCTTCACAGCTGAAAATGATACCCCAATTATTATTCATACATCCCTGTGCCTTTTCTTACGCTTAAAAAAGACCCGTAAAAACTGTAGTAATCGAGCATCCTATCTGGGAAAACTGCTCGAGGGACTTTCACGAAAAGAAGCAATTTCATGATAATAGTAACGCAACAAATGCGGAACAATTACATATGCAACTTAATAATATTATTAGTACTAACCCGAAATTAACACTGGCATTATCACCGCTACCATCATCGACAGAAAGTTTCTCTGATCCCTACTCAACCAGCATACAAGAAAATTTCAATTAACTGATATTTACTTGTCCCATTTCGTCTTAAAAGTGGTCAGAATAAACCTGAAATTGAATTTCAATATCAGTTCAGAAAATAACGATATGACCAAATAATTGATAATGTCAACACCATTGCTACGCCAATGAGCGAAGTAATTCCAACATTCCACTTGCAACCGAATCTACCGTTACCGCCTTGGCTAGATCTTGAGCAAGTAGATGAGGAAGGGAGCTCGTCGAGTGGAACGGCGGATGAGATGGGACTTGATACCGTATCGGCGGAGAATGAGCCGTGAGAAATTTGTTAGAAGGAGCGTGAAACGAATCGAATTGATAAAAGTTAATCACGAGCTCAATTTTTTGCGGGTAGTGGATATTGCAAAAAATATATGCTGGAATGTAATCAGAAGTTAAAATAAATGGCGTGTCTTGTATTATACGAAAGAAATGAATTTGTAAGAGAAAAATGTGGTCAATTGAATACGTTTCCCAATCGCAAAATTATACAAGTGAAGTTTAGTGTTATTTAATTGTAGTTTTTGAGAAGTTTTAAAAATATAATAACAGTGGTGAAAATTTACATATGCAACTTTCTTTTCCCAAAGGGGTCCTCGATCCCATGTCCGGCTGCTCATTGAAGAGAGGAAAATCGTCTATTCATTGGTCGAAAGGGCTTCGTTTGCATTTAAAAATTCTGGAAAACCTGACCCACACCAGGGTTCAAGATCTGTTCTTGGATGAACATGCTCCAGAGAGCAAGAAGAGGAGGCTTATTCGTCTTTGTGAAACAAGATTCATTGAACGATATGACCGCATACTATCGTTTGTGGAACTTTTCAAGATCATCCACATGGCATTAGACGAAATTTTTGAAAAATCTTGGATTATTTTAAAAACAGCGGTTTGCTTACTTGCAGCAATCCAGAAAAGCGAGTTTATCGTCAGTCTCTTGGGCTGTGAAAAACTTTTCAATTTTACGCTATCTTTGACAGTTCGACTGCAAGAAAAGTCACGTGATTTGGCTTCAACAGTGAAACATGTTTAGGAAATTATCGATATTCTTCAAAAAGAACGAAAAAATGCAGAAGTATCGTCCGACGAGATTTTTAGAGTAGCTAAAAAGCTTGCGAAAGAAGCACTTGATATTAAAATCAAAGATCCGAGACTCACATTAAAGCAAACAACTCATTCTAATTATCAAACAGCACTGTTGAATCCTACTTTCGTTCTGCTGTTTTCATTCCTTGCGTCAATAGGCTGATTCAGAATTTGCGAGACAAGTTTCTCAATGAAAATGCGGGAAGTCTGTCGAACCTAAAGATACTTTTACCAGAATTTGCATCCATTGAAAAACTAGATGACTTGGGTAATCTTGCGCCATATTTTCCGCTGTAAGTGCTGAGTGTAAGCTGTGGGGTGGGAAATTATCTGGATTCGAGAAAGATGCCGGGGTTTTGGAAGTTTTGGATTTTTGTGACACAAGCAGATTTCCAACAATCAAGTATCTTTTATCAGTTTGGGCAACTCTTCCGGTTGCAACAGCGAGTGTGGAGAGATCATTCTCGACACCGAAGAGAATTAAAACTTACATACGTAACTCGACTTGGAACGAAAGACACTGCACTCGTCAATACATGGGGAACTAGGTCGACCCGAATGAGGTTCTCGATATTATGGCGGCAAAAAAATCTCGGAAATTGAAATTTTGAATTTCTGACCCTAATAAACGTCATCTGCCTGACAAGAAATATGTACTAGGGTGGTTCAAATATGATCGAGACAAATGCTGTAGATGGCGCGCATGTATGTTTTGAAGGTCGTGGCTTGAGTATGTGAAAGCTGGGTCCCATACGAACAGTGTGGCATAGTTTTCATCGGAAGTGCGTGTTTCACCTGCGTGCTACGACCATAAGTGAACGTCAAGTGCCGACCGCCGTTGCGCAACGTATTGTCATTCGTTTTTTAGTGTGGGAAGGCGTAAAATACAAGGAAATGGTTCTGCGCTTGGGAAATCAGTTCGGTAGCGAGTGCCTGAGTAGGGCCGTTGTGTTTAAATGGGCCAAAAGCATTCAAGGATGATCGCGAAACCGTCGAGAATAAGCCGCATGATCGTCGACCGCGAACCAGCCACAACACCAGACAACATTTGCCGCGTAGAACAACTCATTTTGGAGGACCGTAGGATGAAGGTTCGAGACATTTCGGCTGAACTCGGCATCAGTATTGGTAGTGTAGGTCTATCATCCATAAACACCTTCAATTTCGCAAAATAACGCTCGAAACGGAGGAGCATTCCAGCACGAAGTGCGATTCTTCTCCAGGATAACGCGCGCCCTCATACCGCGCGTCTCACGCTCGATACACCATCGGAATTGGAGTGTGAGGTAGTGCAACCCCCCCTACAATCCGGATTTATCACCCTGCGACTACCATGTGTTTGGACCGCTGAAAGAAGCTCTCGGAGGTCAAAGATTAAACACCGACGACAAGGTAGAGTTCGTGCGCACATGGCTGTCCGAGTTGCCCAAGGAATCTTTCGATACCGGCATCAAAAAGCTTCCGGAAAGGTTGACAAAATGCGTAACTTGTAAGGGGGAGTACTTAGAAAAACTGTAAACTTTTGTAAATTTTTTCGATGGTAAATAAACGTGTCAGAGCATTTGTCTCGATCATATTTGAACCACGCTCGTATATACGTAATTCCCATATAGAAATCGTAGAGGGTATTAGTTACAATAAAAAAGCTAATATAGTATGTCATCGTTATTATTTTTACTTTAATAAAATATATATCCATACAGTCCCCCCGCATGCACTTTACCAACTAATTTATAATTATGTCACGGCCAACATCCTCCAGACGAAATTTCTGGCTACGGCCCTGCTTTTTGCTATATTTTCACAATTATACCTACATCTTACTAGACGCTAGAGGCTTAGTGATGCAATTAAGATAATTTAACATCAAAGAATAATTGCATCTTAATGGTTGCTAACTGAATTACGTAGTACTAACATTTTCCAGGAATAATATCAATTTCATCAAACACCATTGCTATTTATTTTCTCTTGTTTATAATTAAGTTTATAACCACTAAAAGTAAATGTTCTTTTATGTCTGGAATAAAACAATTAAATTCATCAAATAGGTAAATGGCATCCGACTAATTCCTTCCCTAAGATTTAATTACAGAATTAGCAGCGATTACTCAACCCTCAAGCACTTCCAACTCCATGTATACATTTCTGTACATATTTATTATTTATGATCACCAGATCTTAATTGCAAACATTTTGTGTATAAATGTTAATGATTTTTATCGTAACCACGAACATACAATATTGAGTATCTGATTACATACTTCTTCCAACTGTTGTTGATTCTCAGATACACACCATAAAAAGAAACCACGCAAAGGAAACTAGTCATAGCTACACGAATTCGAAGAAAAAATTCTGGAGAAGAAATTAAAGATCCGAATAAAACATACAATACTAAATGCTTTACAATACACAATTGACAGGGTGTAGAAAAAGAGAAGCTACGGGGGCTGAGGAACAATGCCGAAGAAAAAAATGCTGTTGAGATTTGAGCGCGCACCTTGAATTTTTTTTTTAGCTTTTATTTTATTGTATGAGGCGAAAACGAAGACGGTACTGGAAAACAAGGTGGCAATTAAAAATACCAATTAAGTGTTATATTATCTTGCGACTGTATCTCTGCTGTGTTTGATTATTTACCTTAAGTTGAAAAATTACGAGGACTATTAAATTTTATTTATTATCGACTTAAACAGATATTATCGGTTCGCGGAGTTTAGAAGTATTTTTTTTTTTCATGGATTATGTTCCTTTGTTTGTGCTTACGGCTGTTTTTTGTCTGATTCCGTGAAGCACTTTGATGGTTGTGTTAAGAGGTAATTATCGTTTGATTACTTAATACTATGCAATTAATATGAAAATGGCTTCTGACATTTAAATTGATGGCATAGTGGGAAAAAAAGAAAAGAATTGATCGTTTTTTTGGATGATAATGAATAATTCCTGTTAATGGTTGATTTGAATGTAGGGTATGGGGTTAAGTTCTGATAGGAAAAAATTGATCGATTGTGTATTTTACTTTTGACCTTTAGGTTGGCGGAGAAGATTCTTAAGGTGTTTTTGTACAATAATATTGAAATAATTGAAAACTGATGTTTGCAGAATGAAGGTTCATTAGAAAGAAGTATAGTAGTGAAATCTTGGCTATATTCGAAAGTTGTAGTTAGTACGCGTAGGGTAGTAGTTAGAGTACTCGCAGCGTAAGCCAAAGGTCTCTGGTTCGAGTTCCCTTGATGACTACGAGATATGTTACGAGTGATTCTTTGGGCGGACTATAAGCCCGCTCAGTTATAGTACTCAATGGTTCAAATTCAGATCGCAGCTGGGTGGAAGGACATACGGCCAAAGTGTGGCACTGACCATATCACCTTCTCGAGTGCCAATACATTCGATCAAGACAGGGCCGTCGAGAGAAAATCTGGGCCCGGGGGGTAAACAACTACGGGCCCTTTGTATAGGTGTTTCAGAAGGATCATTTAATCTCCTAAATCTTCAGAAGCGTCCAATTTGTGTTTTGGATGAAATTTGTAGCAGCACTTTGAATTTCGGTTACGTCTATCGCTGTGAATAGCCATAAAAAAGGGAAGCCTTTATGTAAATCCTTCATGGCATTGAACCTTTTGGATATTCCGGCAACAACGGAGTCGATAATTACGTAGAAAGTGCTTCTTTTGAAATTGGTCTCTTGTTCGTCTGCACTCGTATCGTTGTCAGTTTCATTTTCATCGAATCACCTCTTGCGTTTTTTCTTTCGAGTATTAGGGAAGGTTAATAAAATCCCCACTTGAATGGCACCCGTTTTGCATTCACTTAAAATGTCATCCCATCGATTTCGAATCAAATTCGAGTCAGACAGCAAACTTTCGAGATTATGAACTTCAATGTCGATAGAAGCTGGCTTGAAAAATGATGCTCCTTTCATTGATAGCTGTCAATATCTTGAACCAAATTGAGGACATAAGGATGCACTCAAATTTTTGCATGTATTTCAGAACGCCCTTGACATCACTACGAATCTCCGCAATCAGATTAAGTTTAGTTAAACCTTCTAGCGCTTCATGTAATCCTGAAATATGTTTGGCAAAAGGTTTGACTACCTCAGCTCTAGCAGACCACCTAGTATCTGAAAGTCTGTGAAGGAAATCCATTATATTTTTTTTGAGAATTTCCCAACGTTGTGGACTGCTGCTGAGACTGGCATAGCATTTCTGAACAACTCCGAAAAAAGTGATTGCTACCCCACAGCATTCTGCAGAGTTAAGACCACATAAATTAAGACTACGTGTTGCACAAGGCGAATAAACAGCATTTGGATTTTTCTCCAGAATATGACGTTGTACTAGAAATGTGCAAAACAGTACGCCAAAGTGTAATGTAACGTAATGCATTACGTCTGAAAACGTAATATCACTTGGAAACATCACACATCACCCGAACATTACCCAAGATTTTAAATCACTTTTCACGCAATAGTACCCCTAAATTTGTATTGTAAGAAAACATTGCTTAAAAGACACGTGAAATCTAATTGCCCAACTAAGCATCAGTCCAAAACCACACATTATATGATTGGAAGTATTGCTGGTGTGCCGCTAGATTTTGAATAAAATTATCTTATTTATTTAGGTATTTTTAAATAAGTAGTTTATGAGTTTTGAAATAAATTTACTTTCCTTCATACTTAGGTATAACTGTAACTACTTAACTTTTATTTAACTGTAACCAATAAATTCAAACTAAGGCCCATCTGGACTTAAGAAGGGCAATTTTCAGTGAAGAAGACAGAGATATTTCAAAATTAACTATGCACAATGATTTTGATTGATCATTAAATAGATATTTATAAATTTACATATTTTTATATTTAATATATTATCTTTCCTACTACGGAGAGTACTGTAAATATATGCACATGCATACATAATACATGTTAGATTTTACGAAAACGTATTTGAACATCGTGTTACAAAACATATTGCAATCGCCTCCGTATTAGAAGTGGATAAACAAATGGAGAGATTTTCAACGATGTAGTTCAGAATAGCGATCAATAAACTTATAATTTTTTCTTCAAACTTCAAACTTTTTGTTTTCTTCAATTTTCCTGTTGCATATTCAAACTATAATATATATTATTTTACACAATTTTTTTTTATTTTCGGTTTGGTTTTTTCTATGTACATATCTTTATTTGTTTTAAATTACAACTGATGAACATTAGTTGTGATAGTTTTTTAGTTGTCAGACGCGTTCTTCGTTCATTTAAAGTCAGGCCTGCCTTTGAAAACACCCGTTCGCAAGGAACAGATGTAGCTGAAATATTTAACCTCTTTAACATATAGGTATGTAGACGAGGATATACAGATTTTCGCTCTTTCCACCACTTTAAAGGGTCTAGCTGCCGGCTTATTAGTGGCTCTTGCAGGTATTTGTCGAACTCAACAATCCCAGCAGCAATGGGGTTCACTGGAACTAAATGCGAAACCTCTTCATCGAATTGTTCCCAAATGGAGCCAGTCTTCGAGACTACAGAAGTTAATGATTCAGCCATTGCAGAAGCTTCGTCATTTGACATGACAATGTTGCCTATTTTTAATTTAAGATCAGCTTGCGCCGCATCAAAATGGCTGGGATCACTGAACCCACTTTTCTTAAAGCGTGGGTCGAGGATTGTTGCCTCCACAGCAAGACGTTTTTCTCAATGTCGCCGAAGCGACGCTTAAGCTCCACTAATAAGGAAGTGATAAGCCCTTGAATTGATGCTGTTTCTATGGTCTCTGCAGAATATGTTCTGATTTGCCTGAACATTAGCTTGCAAAGCACTATATATTTTGAAGCGGATACATATTCTTCCCCACTAACTTCATTTGTCACCTCATAAAAGATTGATAGAATGGCAATGGCCTTCTTCACGACCTCCCAATCTTCTTGTGCCAGCACTAAATCTGGTCTCATTATTGCAATTGATGCAACGACATCAACTTTCATCCTGAGAAGTCGGTTCAGCATGTCAAATGTTGAATTCCACCTGGTGCTTACATCTTGTTTAAGTTTGAGAGGCGAGATGTTCATCTGCTCTTGAATTTCTTTCAATTTTCTGGCACCAGGCTGACTTCTGTGAAAATATTCCACCACATGCTTAACTTTTGACACCGTCTCTGATATATGCACAATGCTGTGCTGAACAGCTAAGTTTATTGAATGTGCAAAACAGCTGATGGATTGCCAACCGCCGATTCGCACTGCAGCCAGAACATTCGCCGCATTGTCGGAAACAACGGCGGTGATTTTATTTTCAATGTTCCACTCGCAAAACTTCTCCAGCAGAAAGCTTGAGATATTAGCACTCGTATGTTTTTCGTTAAATTAATGCAGCCTATCATCACAACACAAAATTTGTGCGTTTCTGGGTGGATGTAATGCGCCGTGATGGCGATATAATTGTCATTTGTAATAGACTTCCACCCATCTGTTGTTACGCAGATATCAGTTGCATTCTCCTATTCATTTTTGACTGCTTCTTGCACCTTAGTATAAAATTTGGGAAGCAAACTCTCCGAAAGCGTTTTACGTGTCGGCAATGTATAGCTAGGGTTTAGCATCTCCACCAACTTCCGGAACTCCTTCTCTTCCACCATTCTTAATGTATGATAGCCTTTTGCTATCATTTTCAGCAATTGCTCGTCTAGCTCTTGGATTTTGAATTGTGGAAGAGGTTTTCTAACCACTACGTAATCTTTATCGACATTACCTGTATCAATGCGGCTTTTGAGGAACTACCTAAAGGACCGAAGCCTGCTCTACGACACGACACAGGGCCAACGAAGGATGGCGGTTACATCGGGTGTTGCCCAGGGATCTATCCTTGGTCCGGACCTGTGGAACGTGTCTTACGACGGGCTACTGAGACTTGAGATGCCAGATGAGTCGCGCTTGGTCGGCTATGCGGATGATGTTGCGGCTCTGGTCGCCGGACGCACCGTTGAACAAGCGCAACTTAGGCTAGGTATGCTAATGCGCCGAGTGAGGGACTGGATGACTACTCGCGGGCTCAGTCTAGCACTGGAGAAAACCGAAGTGGTCATCTTGACAAAAAAGAGAATCCCTAGAGTAAGGATGATCAGTATTGGAGATATACAGATCGAATCGAAGCCAGCGGTGAAGTACCTGGGGCTACTGATCGACTCGAAGATGAGTTTCTCTGAGCAAATCAGGGCAACGGCTGAGAAGGCTGCTTCGGGAATATCGGCCCTGAGTCGACTTATGGCCAACGTAGGGGGACCCAGCCCATCAAGAAGACGCCTCTTGATGAGTGCTGTAGGGTCAGTGCTACTGTACAGAGCAGAGGTATGGGGCGACGCTCTCAGCAAGGAGGTATACCGAAAACGATTGGCACAGGTACAGAGAAGAGGAGCACTGAGAATTGCATCTTCGTATCCAACAGTCTCCGACTCGGCGGTGAGAGTGATTGCAGGCGTGATACCTGTCGCCCTCCTTGCTAGAGAGCGCCGCGCTATTTACCTGCGCCGAAACGAGGATGCGAGGGAGATGGTTGTCCGCGAGGAGAGACAACGCTCGCTCAACGATTGGCAGCAGACTTGGGTGAACTGCACAAAGGGAAGGTGGACTGCGCGCCTCATCCCGGATGTGAGACCGTGGCTAAATCGAAAGCATGGTGAGACTGACTTCTATCTGACCCAGCTTTTGAGCGGGCACGGGTGTTTTCAGTCTTACCTGCACAAGATCGGCAAGTCACGGTCTCCCGATTGTCGGTTTTGCCCAGGAGAGGAGGACAATGCCTGTCACACATTTTTTGCGTGTACGAAATGGGCCAGGCTGCGAAGGGAACTCTACAGGGAGACGGGAGAGCTCACCCCGGATAATATAGTTGCGGTGATGCTCGAATCGGTTGACAAATGGAACCAGGTGGCACATTATGCTCGGGCAGTCCTAAAATATAAAAGGGACTCACAGCAGCCGGAGGCGCTGGGGCTGGGGGATCGCTCTTCTGGCAATTCCTCTTCCCCCCTCCCCTCCCGCTAGGAAAGGGACTCCCCAGCTTGAAGGCGCCCCACGGCGTAACAAAACGAGACCTGGCCCGAAGTAATGTGTCAAACGGTTCCAGGCTAGGTTCTCAGATTGACAGGGGAGGTGTTTAGTGGGTAGTCCAAAGGTATCCTCCATGGGAGTCCCACACTGCCAGACTCGGCGGGCATAAATGCCTTCACCTCCCTACCACAAAAAAAAAAAAAAAATTACCTGTATCAAGATTTAAAAAAATTATCTTAAAAATAAAACACGTGTTGTATTTAAATAAGAAACATTGTTTAAAACAATCTGTCTGCATGGTTTTTGACGTGTAATACTTCAAGGATCATTTATTGTTTACTAAATATATGTAACAACATTCTTATTAAAAAATAAACGTTCAAAGCCAGCACCTGCTTAATATATTGGTTTTGGCATTTTTAATTTTGTTTTGAACTCTTGTCTTAAACAATGTTTCTTAAAAATAATGAGATATTTTAAACATTGGTAACCCTGACCTGATTACTTCTCCTGGCAGATGATGCTACTGAAACGCCAGTTGTTCTGCTGGTTGAGTTGGGAACTTCTTGATCTTCCGCAGGAATTGAACTACCGGCTCTAGCCTGCTTATGGAAATGCTTATTGTAGGGTGAACAGACTTCATGTGCCTGCTCAGACTCCATATAGAACTAGAGGATATGGCCAAAACTTTGCGGCAATAGTTGCATTTTGCTTTTTTGGATCCTTCGTTTCCTCAAAGTGGTCCCAAACTGGACCCGATTTTCTTTTTGTTGCCATATTTATGTTTTAAAGCAAACTAAAAACCTAAACTACTGCACTATGCACTTAAATGTTCACAATCTATTCACAAAGTTTACAATTTGAAAAGAAGAAAATGAACCACTTCAAACAAAACGTTCGAGGCGCGTTCGGCCGAATGATTACTAATCATAAAACTGCAAAGAAAATTCGTCCTACTACCCTCTGGGTCGATGCGATAGTTGTGAATACTGATATTACACTATATGCAGGAGTGTCATCACATGCAAAGGTGGGAATATGAATCGTACAAACAAAATAGCATTCATAATCTATCTGCTTCTTCGCACTGTGATGCGGTGCTGAGCCACCCGCTCTCCACATTATCTATCTCATCTACACGCGCCATGGTTGTGCATTACGATCTTTCCATGGCATTCGTTTTTCAATGATGTGATACACGTACGAGAAATGTCTAAAGCTCCACGTAATGTGTGATACCTAGAGCTATCGCACAGTGTGTGATGCCTAAAGCTCTCACGTAATATGTGATGTATAACTCGCGTAATGTGTGATGCATAGACATCTTGCGTAATGCGTAATGTTTCATTCCTTCTCCGAGTGATATTACGTTTGTAATATCATACGCATTACCTACACATGTCTACGCTGTAGCCCATTATATGATCCTTTCATATAAGCAGCATTGTCCTATCCTTGTGCTCGACAGTCTTCCAAAGGAATGTTATACTCTTCAAGAGTATCGAAAATTAAACCAGCAATCGCCTGGCCAGTTTTTCGGTTGCAATCGACCAAAGCCAGAAATTGTTCTCGAATTGTAAATATCTTTTTCTTCGAGTTAAAATGAACGTACCGCAAAATAAACGCAGTTTGATCGACGTGGCTCGAGTCAGGTGTAGCATCAACGATGATAGCGAAGTATTTGGCACTTTTACGTTCTTTCAGTACAGATTTGAATAAATTCGTTTTGAATCTCAACTAAAAGATAGTGAACCTGGTTGTTGTTGACTAATCCTAACCTTCTCTACATGTTCGCAAAGTATCGGGTCGTAATGACTGATCAGTTCTAAAATCCCCAAAAAAATTCCATTGCGATGCACAATGATAATGAATGATTGTTACTTACTCATGTGTTATTATGTCCAATCCCCACTGTTTTCTTTTTTGTTTCGCGCAACATTGTGAAAACGACAAACAATTACAAAGTGTTGCAGTCTGTGCCACAACTTCTGTTAGAATGTCTTATGCACTACGATCGTAGCCAATAATCTAGGTAGCGCCTTCATTGAGCAAGCTCACATGCTTCAGCGTGCTGCCAGTTGCAAACAGGTTAATCAGGTTTTCTTATATGAAAGGGACACGACGTCGAGAGAAGCCAAAATGTACAAAAGAAGTTTGCACATGTCAACTCAACCAAGCAGCACGATCTACAACAAATGCATACCCATCAGCTTCGCCTCAGAAATTTTGAGAAGGCTCAAGGCAATCATTCAGCCGTCGATAGTTCAAGGGGAAAGATCACGCGAATCATGTACGGCAGATGAAAAATGTGTACTTCATTCTGGCGAAAAACCCGTGACAATGGTGTGCGGCAGTGCGTAGATCGTCTGCACTTGACGATGAATGGCAATGGAATGAGTATGATACACATACATAGATAAAATGTGTATCGTATAGATAATGAACATGGGTAGCATGTTGAGCCCGGTAGACCTGAGACAATATCCAGCTAATTTGTTTGCGGCCGCTGGTTGCAAACTTTATTGCAGCCACGTGTAAACTCGCACATTTAACTGCGGCATGAGCAGCATGGTAAAATAAATACGCCAAATTTGAAAAAAAATTCTGATTTTCGGTTCGAAATTCAGTTATTATTTGCTAATTTACGATTTTTAGGAATTTTTTTCGGGGTAAGAATTTCGGGAGAAGAAAATACAAAAATATTTTTATTGGCGAATAAGACCTACGGGCCCCTTTAGGAAGGTCGGGCCCGGGAGGATTCCCCCATCTCCCCCCACCTCTCGACAGCCCTGGATCAAGATAATATGATACGCTAACTATCTCTAAGCGAAGGCCCGAAAAGAGCTGTAGTGCTAAAGCAAAAAAGCAAAGCATGAATTACGAGTATAGTCTGTGTAAGGACACGGGGACTGATTGAAATGTGTGTGCGTATCCGGCTAGTTGAAGAAGTTTTTTAAACAATTTGTTAAAATGAATCTTTGATCGCGTGCATGATTCCAGTTCGTGTGAATTTGATGTTTATTACCTAACCTTATGAGCTATTTGCATTTTTGAAGTGAACTAGAATTGACTTTCGAACGGCTAAGCAAGCCCGAACGGAGATAAAAAAAAATTAAAGAAGAAGTGTGAAATACGTCCAGAGAAAAATGAGGAAGCTTAATTTAGTGATTTAATTGCATCGAAGTGAACTAAAGACCTCCTTGTGGTACGCCTTAGGTAGCGCTAGATAGTCTAGTGACCATTAACTTCGCTAGGTTACAGAGACTTCAACTCGACGTTTCGATCTGGCAGATATAGTAAAATTTGGGTCCAGGTCACATAGTACGACACAACTAAAGCCTAGTTCGAACTACGCATGTATTTAAATCGAGCAGTGAGTAATTTAGTAACTACATGTGCCTGAACAACAATTTAGTCAAGTAGTTTAGCCGAGTCGATCCATTTCGATCGATTTTTGGGATTAGCGAGTATTTTAGCTAATAAAATTCTCTTTACTCGACTAAATACAATTTAAATACTATTAACGTGCGAACTAAGCTTAAGGAGAAATTCGCCCGTAGATATCTCTCTGTTGGTAAAACCAACAGAAAAGGACAAATGCAAAGGTATTGTGTGAAACCGGCAAATAAATAAACCGGAAGACATCGGGCTTTGATCAGCCCGAACTGGTGATTAATTTTTTAAGATCAAAGGAACAACTTTCGTGACTGATTCTGTCAGCAAGACAACTATTGCTACACTTGAGTCGAAAGACAATATCTTAATTTATATCCTGTACACATCCTATAAATTAAGCATATTGACAGTACCGCAGAGCAAGTTGAAGTACGAGTAGCATTGAGACAGCATTCGTCCGAAGTTGGAACTATATGATTATGTTAGAAAAATTTCCAAGGGATAACCTAGTGATGTTAGGCTTTTTCGAGGCCTCTAAAGCGAATACCCTTGGATTTGAAAATGACTGACTTACGGGCCTGGAATTAATTTAGAAAAATGGTTTTATCTACAAAACAGATTTGTCCAGCCGGTAAGCTTCGAGTTCGATCAAATCGACAATGCGGCTTTGATCATAATAAATTCACTTACTTTGTCTAGTTTTATTTTCAAACTTTTTATTAAATGGAACCAAGAAATCTCACTGATCTCAAGGTCCGCAAGCAATTTGCGCGAATGCGTTCGCCTCTCACCTTCTGTTTTTATCTACCCGAGTAAAATAATCGGGACCTAACGTTTTTGGCAGAAACGGGTAAAACTCGATTAAAATTATACCTGGCCGAAAACAGCACCAAAAATCGGATAAATGGGAATGCATGAGCGGTATTGGTTTAATATCGGTCCAAAATTGGCTTCAAAATATATCAGTTCTTTTTTTCGACAGCAAAAAGTAAGCATGGTCTAATAAGAAATTTGCATGTAAATATGAGAGGAATATTCAAGGCCTAAAACCGGCTCAAATACGGCCTAATTCATTTTCCTAATGCTGCAATCAGTATAAATTCATTTAACTTTGTTTCTAACTGGTAGTTGATTCCATTAGTTAGAGCTGTGCAATCATGCAAGTAAGTGCTTTTTTATTAAAATTTAACAAAATCAAAGCAATAATAATTAAATTTAAAAATCTAAATAAAGCTTTTCATTAAGGATATTTAGTGATACTTGATGAAAGGACAGCATGCAAAGTACACTAATATTATCCCGTAAGTAAGCAGATTGTACTGGCAACTTTCAATTATTGCCATTTTGTTCAATGAAGTTATTGCTGAAGAGCAAATTATTTGATTTCTGATTCACGTTGTAGAATACAAAACGTTTAATATTTCAAATTTCTCTAATTTTTCACATCAGCACAAAACAGATATTTTTGTATTGAATAAATATTTTTTGGGCCTTATTTAGACCTTTTTTAGGCCAATTTGTAGTAAACCTAAGCCGTTGAACAGTCTCTTGGTGATTGGTAGAGTTTGTTCCTGATGGGAAAGTTGGTCACCTCGTCGAAACTGCTCACTTTGTTGTTTTAATATGCTATAGGTAATTGCACCCGTCAAGTTTTCATTATTTAGGCAGAGATGAGTGGCTCACTTCAGCCACTTTAACATCTTAAGGTTTGACATCTCCTTGCAATGCAACGATCTTCTTCAGGGAATGTAACAATTTTGTCCAATGTTTGCGTACCTCCTTGTCGGCTAACTTTAACCCTTAACAACTCACAAAAGTGTCGTGGACATAATTTTGCGTTTTAGTCCTCATAAAATTAAAGTCCATATTTTTATGAACCGTCCTTTTATCTAATCCATCCCTAATTCTTGACGAAACTAAAAATGCAATTAAAATTTATGCACTGTGAATAATTTTTAAGCCATTTTTGAGCCTTGTTTGGGCCTCTTTACGGCGACTTTGGGCCTGATTCATTCCGAAGTCGGCCAAGTTCAGGCCAATTTGATTGTCAATGGGGCCTAGTTCGGGCCAAATATCCTGCAAATAGGCCATGGTTACACCCTTTTTAGGCCTTTCAAAACATTCGGATCTTGGAACAGTTTACCCCTTTTTTGGGCCATCTTTCGGCCATGAATTTTAAAAGTGAAATTTTTTACTCGGGTGTTCTGGTTTTATCTGGTTTCGTTTATACATTATTTTTTTGTTTTTACGCTATTTTGCAGATCATCAATTCAATACCAAATAAATATAGTAATATTAAGTATAATATATGCAAGAGTAAATAAACTGACTGAATCAAAGATTACCGTGATATATTTTAAATAAGCAACGTAGTTCTCAGAATTTTCTCCTTTTTTTGAGAGATAGGATGTTGTTGATCTGTAAGCGCTCATCGTAGACGTTGTACGCTTGTGGTTCAATCGGGGGGATGAGTGGAATTATCATAGATGATGTCTCAAACGAGAAGGCATTTGAATGAGGTATTCCGCATCCCGACTGCAGTTGCAGAAGAAGCAGATAGTGCCGGTCTAGTTGAGTTTAACGTTGACAACAAGTCAACCCTAGGACAAAAATGATGACGTGATTATCACTTTGGAGTTCCAAAAAACCGCTGTGATCGACAACAGTCCATTTTAGCCGGAAACTTGTATTCAGTAGTTCTGGGCATTCCCATCAACTATAATCAATACCAAAAGGCACTTTAAAGCATTGATAAAAGAGATCTGTGTCAAATGATTCTAGGATAGGATTTCTTAATGGCAGGTTGTTAAGTTAATGGTAAACAACCCAGTACTCCTAGATCCCATGACACGACCGAAAACTTTGCCCTCTTATCATAAAAACAAGTTTGGAGCTGATGACTATTAATGCCTTATTCTTCGTGCGAGGAGGCTGATTTGCAGAATAGGTAAATCATGTTTCTTATTACCAAAGTTAAGCTAGAGCAGTTTAGCAAGTACTTAGGCTCATGTTTTTTGGTTTGGAGTATCTTGGCTATTTCAATGGGAATTTCACGTTATTATCGATGGATATTATAACACTATTTCAATTCCAGGGTATACTTTGCATCCTTGCACTGTGAGCAATTCTTTTACAAAGCAATTATTACCGAACTTCCAGATTCTGCAGTTCTAAAATACAATCTAAGGCATATTGTTTTTAGAGTCCCGTTTTAGGGACTAAAGCCAGCGATTCTGTTTGTGTCATAAAAGAAAGCTTTAGATGCAATACAAAGTAATAATGCAGTGTACCCTTTTTGTGTTTATTATCCCCTGGATCTGCGATGCTTGAAATTTGTCCACAAAAATCTACTCTCACGTCAACAAATGAATAGGTAGTTTGAACGTGAATCGCTTTGTCCACCAATTGTGTAAATTAAAGGTAAATAGGCCTGTAATGGAAAAGGTAAAAGTGAATTGAAAGTTGAACTTTATATATTTTTTGGTGCTGATTTCAAAGTTGATAGTGAAGAATTTCGATCACAATTTTACTTGGGTTTATATCAACATTTATCGAAAATCTTTCTCAGCCTTGAATTTCTTCCCTCCATGATTTACCTCGAAAAGCAAAAAACTAGATGCCTCGCTAAAGACAAATTTGACAAGTGAACGAACACCACACTCAAAATCGGAAAATCACAAGGAAGTCATGGGTTCGGAGTGGCTTTCATTATGGACAGAACATTTAAAAAAATTTTCACGGACTTCAAGCCCGTGAACGAAAGGGTCTGTGCGATTCGTATCAAGCCCGATTCTTTAATGTCTACCTGGTCAACTGTCACGCACCTACAAAAGACAAAGAGAAGGCGATCAAGAATGTCTTTTATAGCACCTTGGAATGCATTGTCGATGTATTGGCGTCAAACGACATTTAAATTGTTCTTGGTGACCTCAATACAAAATTCGGCCGAGGAATGGCGCATGAAGGACCAACCGGAGGGCACAACCTCCATGCAGAGAACAGCGACAACGGACAACGCCTGATAAACTTCGCTACTGATAGAGGCTTCACAGTAAGCTCCACACACTTTCCACATCGAGATATCGGTCACACATTCAACCAGATCGACTATGTTTCTAATAAACATAAGTAGTCGAGCAGCCCCGTAGTGATCAGGAGTGGCTGGTCCTGAAGAGAGGAGTGGCTGCTCTTGAAAACAGGAATGGCTGTTCTTGAAGAGAGAAGCTGATCACCCCGTCAAAACTGCTTAGTTTGTTTTAACAAATTAAAGTAAACTACACCCGTCAAGTTTCCATCCTTTAGACAGAAATGAGTGGTTCACTACAGCCACTTTAATATCTTTAGGTTTGACATTCCCCTTGCAATGCAACCGCCTTCTTCAGGGAAATTAACGATTGCTTTTCGCATACCTCCAGGTTCGCTAACTTTACCGAGACAAAAAAATTTGAATTAGTCTAGAGTAGCTTAATTGACACATAATAGAACATTTTCAAAGGTAATAAAAATTGATCAGAACGTCTTGATAAATATTATGCAGTGTAACGTGATAAATATTTTGTAGTGTAGCTTCCTGGTGCGACAAGAACCCGCCTCATATGATCCCGCAATAAGCTATTCGACAAGTACGCGTATGCGGTCGTCATGCGAAGCTAGTCAGCTGAGTTCGATCTTTAAAGCTCGCTGACACTTGTGCCAGATCAGCGGCACCCGTCCCCAGCACAAACTTAAACACTTAAAATTACTACATGTTTTCGTCCAAAAATCAGCGGCCACCAGCATTTTCGATACGCGCTCCTTCCGCAGCGCTCTCGTGATTTGGGCCACTAGCTTATAAGAATTAAGTTCCGATCCCGCATCTCCAAGAGGTGAAAACACGAAAGATCAGTTATCCCACGGTACCAAATACACAGGCTGAATCATAGCTCAGTAACGTCCACATACATGTCAGTGCTGCGAAATGGCAACAACAGTAAGAAATGCGGTTACAGAAGTAGCCGAGAAGGTCTTGGGGTACTAGACAAGGAAAAGTAGGAACGACTGGAACGACGAAGAATGCAAGGGAGCGATTAAAAATAGAAACCAGGCGCACAAAGAATACATCCAGTGACCAACTCGGGTGAAAGAAGCACAATACAACACCCTCCGTTGACAAGCTAAAATATGTACCGAAGAAAGAAACAACTGGTCATCCAACAGATAAATGAAAATATGACCCTTCATGAAGTCAAATTAGTTTATGCCTCTATGAAACAACTGAGACGGCTTCAATCCACAAACAAGTCTTTGCAAAAGTGCACAAGGATGACTCACAGGTAATTCAGCCCAAATCAAAAATAGATGGCTATATTTCCAGAAGCTTTTCACAGTTTCCCAACAAATACTGAAGCTGTGAACATTCCAGACGCAGAGCGAGAGGTCCCAATCCCACCACCAACCAGAGGCGAAGTACAGGCAGCAGTACGGGACCTCAGAAAAAATAATGCTCCTGGAATAGATGGAATACCAGCAGAACTGGTCCCGAGCGGGGATCTCCATCTAAATATTCCCTCCATCGACTAATATGCAGAATATGGTCAAGCGGAGGAGTTACCAAAAGACTGGCGCAAAAGTATCAAATGTCCTGAACACAAAAAAGGGACAAGTTAAGGTGTGAAAATTATAAAAATATTGGTCTACCGTGTACGTCTTATAAGGTGCTCTCTAAAATCATAGAAAGAAAATTAAGGCCGTACTATGGAAGTATTATGGGAGGGTATCAGGGAGGCTTTCGTAGTGGACGGTCTACAATTCACCAAATATTCACAGTAAAACAGCTGTGCTAGGAATATAACATCGATGTGCATGAACTCTTTGTAGACTTCAGGCAAGCAGACGATAGTGTTGACGGAAGTGCCTTTTTCAAAATAATCCTTGACTTTGGCGTCCAACAAAACTAGAACACAAGGTCAAAGTCATGTTGCCAAACTCTGCGTTTGGTCAAGGTTAACGATGAAATAACGATTAGCTTCATAATGGAATAACAATAAGAGGGTGGACTTGCCCCAATGCTCTTTAATATTGCGCTGGAACACGTCATCAGGAAGACAGCAGCTGAAACCTCTGGTAAACTAATGTTCAAGTTCACACAAGTGGTAGCGTATGCTGATGACGTCAATATTGGGACACGTTCAATCTTAGATGCCAAAGGAACATATTGAAGCCTAGAATTGAAGCAAACCGAATTGGCCTGCAAGTTAATGAAACTAAAACTAAATGCACGACTTAAACGAGGAAGAAAACTCCAGTTCGACAAAAACTAACAGGAGGCGACTATAACCTTGAAAGTGTGGATAATTTTACTTATTTTGAAGCCAACCTGAATAGAAGAGACGCCAAAAGGATGAGATTGAACGCCACATAAATGCGGCAAATAAAGCCTACTCGTATTACTTCGTCCTACCTATTCTAAGGTCCAGGGTTCTGCACAAGCAAAATATAAATAAATCACTAGACAAACATGTTTTGTTATATGTAAGTAAGTATGAAAATACAGTGGACGTACGAGTATTTGAATGCAGTGCTTCGGAAAATCTTAGGCTCAGTGACACAAGGAACAGAGTAGAGACTAAGTTATAACAATGAATTATATGAACTATGTATTTGACGATCCACCTGTATGCGCTCGCGTAAAGTTACGCAAATTGAAATGTAGGGGCCATGTCAAAATGAATGGAAGAAATCCGACTTCCCAAAAGAACTTTAAAGGGCAGAGCACAAGGTAGACGACCAGCGGGAAGACCGAGGACTCGATGGGAAGACACGCAGATCCTTGCTAGTAGTGATTAAGTGGCGTACGAAGTCGCAGAATCGTGATGATTGGAGAAGATAAATCGTGGAGGCCAAGGCCCGGCTTAGGCTGTTGCGCCATAGATGATGATAGCTGACTTTAGTCTCCATCGCCGTCCCTCCCATTACGTCGTAATTTCCCTCTACTAATAAAGCCACGCAAATACTTATGTTTGATTCTTATCTTGGCTCACTGATCTTGCAGGAACTTCAAGTCACTTTTGGAGGATTATCTGGATTAATTCTGAATATATTATCTTTCCTAAGTCTGATTTTTTGCGACTTTTCAGGAGTCAGCAGAAAAAAATATCTAACAGATGTCTTCATGAGACACTGAGTTTATCTTGCTTTAGCACGTTCATACCGGCGTGTATTATCAGTATGTCACACGCGACTGCGGCATCAGACTGCTTTACGATTTGTAAACCGTATGACACGGAGGGACCTGAAAACCACTTTGATGATTGCTACTTTTGGTCCAGCCATATCATGATTTTTTACATAAAACGCACAGTTTCTGAGCTATTTGTGAAAAATTGCTTGAAAACATTTATTTTTTCGATGAAAAATGAGAGTTGGATCACGACTTACTTAAAAAGTATTGGTTGTATATGAAATTTTTAGATAACATTTTTTGCTAACAATTTACCACTTCGGTTTCTTCGATTATTTCTTTCCCCAAGACGAATTGGCATCCATAGCACATATTTGCACTATATAACTTTTATTTCTTATGCTATTCCCTAGTTTCAATCCACATTTCAGGTCAGTAGTTCTTGGCCAAGAAGAGTTCGGGGGTATAAACGGTTAGTGACTGGACTATGAGACCTTCTTGTCGTTTCGGATTAGCCCTTCGATTTTGGACACTGTTCGTTTTATTTATTGGTTGTCATCCAAATCCAAGTTACTGATTAAAACCAAAACTATCGCAATAACTCTTTGACCACCTTTTAAAATGCATTGATTGCGTCTTTTCTTGATCACGTTGAAAACTGTATCACTATGTCGACTACTCGACCGCCTGGAACTGTCGCTCGCATTTACGATTTATTATTCATATAAGGAGTATTAACGCGAATATACTGCATTGCTGGTTTCTCGTTTTATGTCGGGGTCACCAATCTTGCACTTAAACTACGTTTATTTGGATTTTCTGGGGTGGATGGTGTGGGTATTGATTAACTTTAAAATCCTGGACGGAAGGATGGTTTTCTGCGGGCACAGTGTTCAGGGACTACATTTTTTAGTGTATACTTAACGCCGAACGAGCCGATATATCTTGCTTTGGAGGACGCTGTCTCGAATGTCGGCGTCCCAGCTGATGTGTTGCAGCTTGTCTATTACCATTATCCTGACTTGCTGTTCAGTACATTGAACGCTTGCGTGCACGAAGGGGTCTTCCCGGAACGTTCAAAGGTAGCGTGGCTTGTATTGAACAGCCAGCGGAAGGGGAATTCCGGATCGCTATTCGCATACCCCCCGTTATAAATACTAGGCACGGCTGTGAGTGCTAGAGAAACTTATCAAGGGAAAATTCACTGACGCAATTCATGCTCCTGGAAAACTATCGACAGTAAGGCTTTAGAGCAGGATCCTCCGCCATTGATGCGATTGAAGAGGTGGTGAGCCCTGTGCAAAATACGGAGGCACACGGGCGTACCAAGCGATGGGTATATCTTTTGGTGATACCTGATGGTCGGAACACCTTCAACTCAGCTAGATGGGTGGATGTTCTGGATGCGTTAAAAACTCTTTTCAAGTTTCAGAATATCTTATACGGATTTCGTGTGACTACCGGAAGAACCGAAGTTTGCTTTATGAACGATGCATGGTCAAAGAAGGATAGAAATTACATGAGATGTTGTTAAAGGATCTATTCTTGGTCCAGAATTGTGGAACATATCGTACGACGGGCTACTGAGGCTAGAGCTGCCGGATGAGCAACGTTTGGTCGGCTAAGCGGGTAATGTTGCGTCGGTAATTTCTGGACGCACTGTCGTGGAGGTGCAACTAGGGCTAGGTGTGCTAATGCGCTGAGTGAGGAACTGGATAACTACTCGCAGATTCAGTCTAGTACTGGAGAAACCCATAGTGGTCGTCCTAACAAAGAAGAGCATTCCAAGAGTAAGGACGATCAGTAACGGGGACGTATTGGTTGAATTAAAATCATTACTAAAGTACCTGGAGTTTGGATTTGGACAATGGCTGATAAGGCTGCAGCGTATCGGCCCTGAGTCGACTAAAATATAAAAAGGGCTTACAGCAGTCGGGGACATCCGGGTTGGGGGATTGCTTTTCTTGTAATCCTTCCCTCCCTCCGCTAGAGAAGTGATCCCCCAACTTGAAGGCGCATCATGGCGTAGGAAAACGACCTTCAGCCCGTAGTAATATGTCAAACGGTTCCAGGCTAGATTCTCAGGTTAGCAGGGAAGATGTTTAGTAGGTAGGCCAGATATCTCACGCGCAAGCCCAAAGCCAAGTAGCGATTTCAATAGAACTTTGTGACATAGTACAAAGCCCTTAAAAATTGAAGAACATATCAAACTGGGCTACCGCTCTAGGGCTTAAAAATCAGTAAATTCACGTTAATAATGCCTTGATGGCTTCTTGTATTATATCTGGGTCACCAATGTTGCACTTAAACTAATTTTATATGGACTTTCTGGGGTGGATGGTGTGAGTAGTGATTAATTTTAATATTTTCTTTGAAAGTGTGCAAAGGCCTTAAACCAGTAGACGAGTGGGTAGGGTATGAAGAACCGATCATTTCCAAAAAATTCTTATACACGTAGGTAATAAATATAATTTTTCGCGGGACATTTTGAGCTGTGGACGAATATTTAAATATAAATTATTTAAATTCAATTCCATATCCATAATTTATTACAACCAACAAGAAACAACATTTATTTCCAAGGAAGAAAATCTTTAAAGAAATAGTCACAAATCCTCCCAAAATTCGACAAGCTTAATAGTACAGTAAATATAGCATTTACGGTCTAAGAAATAACCTACTGGAATTTGACTTGATAAATCGATAGGGGGGCATAAAAAAAACTTAACTTCAGATTTCCGAAGTGATCCCCCCCCCTGCTTTTGAGAAAATCCAAAAACATTTTGAACGCGTTTTTCTCGGAATCTGTGGGTTTTAGAGAAAAGTTTATGTAACAAAAAATGTTCAGGACACTGTTATCTACATTTTATCTCATTGGAGCAAAGTCGTCCGACTTAAAATACAAAAAGTAGGTGGCGCTAAAGTATCAAAAAAGTGGTTTTTTGGCATTTTCAATAAAAAAAAATTATTTTTTTATAATAATGCAAATGGAAAAGTTGTTCGTCATAAAATTATCTACAATTTTTGTTCAAACAATTTTTTTGTAAAACTTACCGTTAACGAGCTGGAGCTTGCCAAAGTGTAAAAGTCGTACATTTATGTGCCGCGCCGATGCGTGTATTCCATTCATTTTATCGAAACATTATTTTTCGATTAATAGACCGTAATGTTTATTTAATATTCTCATTTTAACAATAATTTTGATAAACAATTAATAATAGTAACCTTTAAGTACTGCTTGTTGTAAACGGTCAACATTGAGTTAAAACAAATGTAACTGAAGGTAGTAGTAAATGATTCACACAAAATGTGAAGACTAATTTTTTTTTTAATTTAAAATTCGTAACTATTTATTTATTAATTTCAAGCATTAAACTTTACATTGTGTGATTTTATTATGACAGTTTGCAATAATCCAATTTTGCATTTTCTTCAAAGATTTACATAAATTTGACTCAAAATGAACATTGCATTGGACGCAAAATTAACAAAGGTAAAATTGTTTTATCGTAAAATATGCAAAATACAAATTGAATTGAATGCCAAATCGACGAAAGTTAAATTTCTGTCATAATAAAATCACACAATGTAAAGTTTAATGCTTGAAATTAATAAATAAATAGTTACGAATTTTAAATTAAAAAAAAAATTAGTCTTCATATTTTGTGTGAATCTTTTACTACTACCTTCAGTTACATTTGTTTTCATTCAATATTGACCGTTTACAACAAGCAGTACTAAAAGGTTACTATTATTAATTGTTTATCAAAATTATGGTTAAAAATGAGAATATTAAATAAACATTACGGTCTATTAATCGAAAAATAATGTTTCGATAAAATGAATGGAATACACGTATCGGCGCGGCACATAAATGTACGACTTTTACACTTTGGCAAGCTCCAGCTCGTTAACGGTAAGTTTTACAAAAAAATTGTTTG
Organism: Odontomyia ornata; assembly: GCA_963969285.1. NCBI lineage: Eukaryota > Metazoa > Arthropoda > Insecta > Diptera > Stratiomyidae > Odontomyia > Odontomyia ornata. The sequence goes on along the minus strand of OZ017739.1, from coordinate 363,878,013 downwards.
AGCAAAAATTGTAGATAATTTTATGACGAACAACTTTTCCATTTGCATTATTATAAAAAAATAATTTTGTTTTATTGAAAATGCCAAAAAACCACTTTTTTGATACTTTAGCGCCACCTACTTTTTGTATTTTAAGTCGGACGACTTTGCTCCAATGAGATAAAATATAGATAACAGTGTCCTGAACATTTTTTGTTACATAAACTTTTCTCTAAAACCCACAGATTCCGAGAAAAACGCGTTCAAAATGTTTTTGGATTTTCTCAAAAGCAGGGGGGGGGATCACTTCGGAAATCTGAATTAAGTTTTTTTTATGCCCCCCTATCGATTTATCAAGTCAAATCCCAGTAGGTCATTTCTTAGACCAAACCTATTTTTTCGTGCTATATTTACTGTACTATAAGGATAATCCGCAAAACAAATTTCCATGCACACTTTCTTGTCCATCCTCATAAGCCAAAAATGCTTAACCTTAGTTAATTATTTCACTGTAACTTTTAATCTTGCCTTCTCAATCTGCCCGCCACGATCCAGCTGGCTGAGGATTTATCATTAATTATTATTCTACCTATTAAGAAGTCAACGCCCAGCTTCATTTATTTAAATATCTCGAAAGAATCTTCGCTTTTCATTCTTCTCCGTGGCTGCTCGTTTGTTCATTTCTTAATTGGAGGAATGGGGAGAAAGCATCTTAAATAAATTGTAAATTTTATCCTAACTGCTCCCCCGTCCCATCGGAATAATTGCATGTCAGACTACATTGCCCCGATTAATAAGAAAAATAGAAGTAAGAAGAAATTGAATTAATCAGATACCAGCGCGCGGCGGCATCAACGAAATTGTCTTGGGTTCATTCACAAATTAATCTATTCATAATTTATTCATTGCTGCGCACTCGAAGTCATGTCGTTGGAATTAGACTACAACAACGTTTCGCTTGTTTCGTGTACTTGTATCTTTCTATCTGCGCTTCTCCTGTATTTGCACATTCATAGACAAACTAGCCGTGGCGGCTAGTTGAGAGTGATATTTATCTTTTTCTAGATTTTCCCCATTAGATTCATACAATTTAAGTTTGCTTATCTCCGCGCGCTGCATAAGAAATTCAAATGGTTCATGCAATTAAACGTACCGCTAGTGCGAGGAGTATGCAATCGCTAGAGTGGAGAAAGATGTAATCGCGCTGGGCTAATTAATTTTCACATAAACTTTTGATTTTATTTTAATTGAATTGTTGGAAGTGGTCCAAGGAAAAAGAAGTTCAACCGACCGATGAATAGAAAACGATCAAAATGATAGATGAGATGGATGAGCTGTTAGTACAAATTAGACGTGTATGTTGGGAAAGGATTGTTACCGAGAATTAAATGAATGTTGAAAAGCACGAGAAGTCATTATTCATTTGTTTGGCATGATGTAGAGGACGAGAATTAGTGCATGCTTCTCAAGAATTTCAACTGTCCATAGAATGAGATTTATGAGTTTATGGCGAAAAGGTGGAATGACTTTCCATTCGTAATGTTGCAGGCTGATAGTGTATGTTGAATTCAAGATTGAAATAATCGTTTCAGTTAAGGATCAAAATTTTACAGGACTCACCATGCTTGCCATATTGGAGGTAGAAAAACGTTTACATACCTGTAATGAAAAGATAAATAATTGGGTTAAAAATATTTTAATTTATAATTCGAGGAAGAAAATCATAAATAAGCATTCATAGACAATCTTATTCTAAAAACAGATTTTTAATTCTTTTCCGCAATAATACGCAAAGAAAGCTCAAGCATCCAAAAAAACAACCAACAATGAAACCCTAAGGATATTCACTCAGCAATTTTCTTTCTTCAAATCATTTCATTTACTTTCTAAGAAAGCATCAGCTCCAACGTAATTCACAAACAAACTTCTCCATTTACAACTCCTTTGGGAATAACAAAACCTGAATATTATTCGCTCAATCTTGTAAAGCAATTTCCATACTTCAAGCGCAACATACCACGCCACCAATGAACATGGAAAGGAATAATCCTGTTGTTTTGTTGTGCTCTTCTTTTTCTAGGTATACCTTTATTTCTGCAAATCCAAGTTTTATATTACCCAAGGATCTAAGGTTCGTTCCTAATAGGATGCTTATTTACGGGCTGAGTCAGGCGCAGACAATCGGACACGTTAACTAGAGAAAAGCAGCATAAAGGGATTCCAAGGAAAATGATGACATCCCACTGCGGCACTTATCAAATTCAATTTAACAAACGTACAGATAACAATAAGGAAAAGGCAGGAGGAGAGCGTGTAGCTAACACAATTCGCTAAACAAATTGCGGAATTATAGTAGGTAAGTCAGAAAAATAAAGGGAATTGTTCATTCTCTGTTTTTGGATATTTACGAGAATACCCAAATTATTTCCGCAGAAAATTAGGGTGTAGAGTGTAAATTGTAGGCTCTAAATGTGGGTGGATTGGTCTCTAGTGTATTCAATGGGCTGTATTTGTGATGAGAATAAATCCCCATTAGCAATGCAAATAAAGAGAGAAATGATAAATTTTAAATTCAAAGGAAAGAAGTAAGTTAAATAAATCTGGACAATATGTATTTGGGGAGAGTAGCAATTTCTACAAAAAAGGTTTAATCTTATAAACATACAAAAGACACTGAAGATGACTCAAAGGAGTCAAAACGCGTCTGCTCATCTACCAAAGCAAGGCCCGACGGCTTTTCAAGAAAAAAGATGGCGGATGGCAAATCAACAAAAATTGATTTTTGGCTGTGTGCAACCAAACACTAAAACTTGAGAACCATTCGGGCGCTTGAGCTGAAATTTTTAAAAACTCAGTTGGGTGGCAGGCAAGCAGACCTAACATATTTTTTGGCATACTATAGCTCGAGAACTATTTGACTGCTTAAAGTGCAATTTAAAATGAATGTGTGTCTTTTTGTGCCCGATGTTCGGGCAAAGTTTCAAGAAAATCCAATGGTTGGCGCGCAAGAAAATACGAAAGGTCCAAGGGTGGCGCGCAGCTAGACAAAAATATTTTTAGCAAACTATAGCTCGAGAGCCAGTGGGCTGCTTGCATTGAAATTTACACAGAATGCGTGCCGTTCCGTGGATAATGCTAAGGGTTTTCCAATAAGAGGTGTTATTTTGAACAGCCCGCTATTTCGGCAGACGTCACTTTTGAAGCTGTCATTTTTTGAAATTTGACAAGAAGAAACTACGCCATTAATAAAAATGGAACGATACAAGCTTCAACAATGCATTGAAGTTATTAAAACTCACTATAAAAATGGTACAAATTTAGCAGAGACGGTTCGTAAAACTCGAACATTTTTGGGTCGTCGTGAAGCACCTTGTCGGACCACAATACAGAAATTGGTGGAAAAATTCGAGCTGTTGGGACAACTTAGTGATGTGAAGAATAAAACCCGTGCACGTCACTCAAGAACAGCCGAGAATATTGCTGCTGTAGCCGAAAGAGTTGAAGAAACCCAGGTTTGTCCATTCCTCGTCGTTCTTTGGAATTACTCGTTCCACAAGCTCATTACACCGTCATTTGCATAAAGATTTGGGTCTTAAGGCTTATAAAGTTCAGTTAACACAAGAACTCAAGCCGGTCGAGCATCAACAACGTCTTGTCTTTGCTGATTGGGTCCTTGAAATGCATGAAAATGATCCGGGATTCCATGGAAAAATCATCTTGAGTGATAAGGCCCATTTCCACCTCGGTGGCTTCGTCAACAAGCAAAATCGTCACATCTGGGGCTCGGAAAACCCAAGAGTTATTGTTGAAAAGCCTCTCTATCCTCAACGTGTGCCTGTTTAGGTGCGGTTTATGGTCTGGCGGAGTCATTGGACCTTACTTTTTCGAAAATGAGGCTGGAGTAACATTTACGGTGAATGGATTGCGCTATCGAGAGATGATTAATGATTTTTCATGGCCAGAATTCGATGGTATTGATCCGGACAACGTTTACTTTCAACAAGACGGCGCTAGTGCCACACAAGCAACAAAATCATTGATCTTTTACGGGAAAAGTTTTCGGACCGTGTTATCTCTCGAAGAGGCGATCACAATTGGCCACCGAGATCTTGTGATTTAACACCTTGTGACTTCTTCCTTTGGGGCACGTGAAAAAGAAGGTCTACGCCAAGAGCCCAGCGTCGATTCAAGACCTCAAAGATGGAATTCGTGAGGCTATCGAGTACATAGGGCAGCCACTTTGCGATTTGTTTATGGAAAATTTCATGAAAAGGATATGGTCCTGTAAGCGTGGTTTTGGTGGTCATTTGCCTGATGTTATTTTCCACTTTTAACGGCATACCTTCCTCTTAATAATGAAATAAACATCTGGTCATTTATATTAGAAAATGGCGTTTTCTTTTAATATCAAAATAGCACATTTTATAGGAAAACACTGTAGTAGCTAGAAACACCAAGCCAGGTAGGTGTATCAGAAGTGATTGCTTCCCTCCATATACAGCCTTGCAATTAGACAAGTGTTATCCGAAGGATCTGAAAAAAATCATGGAGGTGGCTCTCCCTGAATAACCTTCATGAGTGTAACCACACCAAATACCTTAGAAATAAAAATTCACTCAACTTTGTTAATGATAATAGGTTTATAAATCCTACCTAATAAAGTCGAATAGGTACTCTTGTATCTAGCTGGTCTAATGCAAGATTATCTGAACCAGTAAGCTTCATCAGAACGTATCCGAATTTGGTTGTTACAAGCCATTTAAATTTTCGTATATTACAACAATCACGCGAGTAGTTTTTTTTGTGGCTGGGAGGTAAAGGCTATTTACGCCATGAGTGTTGGGCTCTCAGACGCATGGGACATCTGACCTACCCACCATCTTCCCTGTTAACCTGAGAGCCCAGCTTGGAACCGTTTGACATATTTCTTCGGGCTAAGGGTCTTTTTGTAACGCCATGAGTTGCTTCAAGTTGGGGGATCTCTCCTCTAGCGGGAGGGGAGAGAAAAAGAATTACTATAAAAACGATCCCTGAGCCTCGATGTCCCCGACTGCTGTGAACGCTTTTTATATTTTAGTCGACTTAGAGCTGATACGCGACAGCCTTATCAGCCATTGCCCAAATTCGTTCAGAGAAACTCATCTTCGAATCGGTTAGCAACTCCAGCTAATTTACTAATGATTTTAATTCAACCAATACTTTCCCTTTACTGATCGTCCTTACTCTGGGAATACTCTTCTTTGTTAGGACGACCACTTCGGTTTCCTCCAGCGCTATACTGAATCTGTGAACAGTTATCCGGTCCCTCGCCCAGCGTATAGCATACTTTCTCGTAGCTTAAGGTGCACATGCTTGACAGTGCGTCCAGAAATTAGCGACGCAGCATTACCCGCATAGCCGAGTTTTCGTCTCGCGTTTTGGCCCTTCAACTACTACTGACCAGATTTTAAACTTCATTCGTCGGAAGCTGCGTAGATCTCCAACTATTCTCAATTGTCGGAAATTAACGGACGAAAAACGTTATTTATCTTCTTTCAAAATTGACATCTCTGCGGACGCCTCTATCATCTTGAAATCGGAGTTCTGGCCCAGTGGAGTCTTCGTGAAGGAGTTTGTTCCTGATAATAGGAAATTTCGGAAGCGAAGACAACAAACAGTTTCTATCGACCAATAGTATCAAGAAAACTAACCATTTGAAATGTTTCTACCAGAACGTTAGAGGACTTCGAACCAAGCTTCCAGATTTTTTAACAGCCTGTTCTCTTGCAGATGATGATATTATTTGTATTTCGGAATCCTGGCTGAACGATTCGGTGAGTGACCTTGATTTGTCTGTTGTACATAATATCTTCCGTCGTGATCGCGATTCTAGTGTGTCTTCTAAGTCAGACGGTGGTGGAGTTCTTATTGGTGTCAAGCATTGTTTTTCGTCTACTGCATGTTGTGACTTTCTGCCCTCACCCCCGATTGAATGTATTTTGGTGAGAATTTTCCTTAGCCCTGGTTTTTACTTGTTAGTGTCTTCCATTTATATTCCTTGTTATTCCCCATTGAACATATATGTCACCTTTTTTAATGAACTGGCTAACTATATTCTAACTAATTATCCTCAAGACTTTCTTCTCTTATGCGGTGATTTTAATGCACCAATCATTACCTGGAACCTCACTGAATTTACAAGTATTATGTCAAATAGTCAACTTTCTAGTTCTTTTGCATCATTTCTGTCTTATTGCTCCCTCAATCAAATAAATTGTTTCCCTAATATACATAATCGGTTCCTTGATCTTATCTTCATTAGCTCTTCCCTTTCAAATAATATGTCTATTTCTTCCGCTGATCTATATGTTCCGTCTGACCCCCATCATCCTCCTTTGAGTATTGAGTTGTATTTTCCCGATATTCGGTGCAAAAAATCAACCCTCCCTCTGTCTTTTAATTTTAAGAAAGCTAACTTTGAAGCCATATCTAATGCCCTCAGCTCGGTAATTTGGTCGGATTTTTTCTCTGGCCTATCCTGTGATGACGCTACTTCCAAGTTTTATCATCTTCTGAATCAGTTAATAACTGATTTCACACCGGTCCGTCGTCAAAAAAACTGTCAGACGCTCCTTGGCTAACCTCTGAGGTTTGTCGTGCTATAAAAAGCAAGGAGAGAGCCAGAATGAAGTTTAAATCAGATGGGTCTGCTGAAGCTCGCGATGATTATTTTAAACTACGCTCCATCGCCAAAACCGAGATTAAACGAGCTCTCCATAATTATTATGCTTCAATCGAGCAATCCTTGTGCAGCAATCAACCTAAACCGTTCTGGTCGTACATTCGCTCTCTTAAGTCCTCTCCCTGTATACCTGACAATGTTTTCTTTGGCAACTTAACAAGCTCCACTCCTGAGTCTGTTCTTCAACTGTTTGCAAACTTCTTCTCCTCTTCATTTAATACTCCACCAGCCGTGTGTAACTTTTCTCCCAATTTTTCCCATCCTAAAATCCTGTCTAGCTTTTTGATAAGTCCCTTTGAAACCGAGACGGTCATCAACAGTTTAAATGGATGCATTGGCCCTGGCACTGATGGAATTCCCTGCTTTTTCATTAAATCCCTTTCCTCTGAACTGTCTCTTCCCCTTTCAATTTTGTTCAACTTGAGCTTATCTTCAGGCGAATTCCCTGGCTTTTGGAAAGTAGCATATATCACCCCAATTTTAAAGTCCAGTGATCCCCGTGATGTTTCCAATTAAAGACCTATATCTATTTTGTCTGGTTTTCCCAAAATCCTTGAAAGAATTTTGCACGCCAAACTTATCCCTATTTTATCTCCTTTACTTCGTAATCAGCAACATGGTTTCATTCCAGAAAAATCAACTACCACTAACTTATTGGAGCTCTCGGATTTTGTTGCCAGAGCGCTTGACTCTCACGCGCAAACGGACGTCATATATACTGATTTTCGCAATGCTTTTGATACAGTGCCACATTTTATACTACTAACTAAGCTGAAATATTATGGTTTCCCTGAAAATTTGCTTTCCTGGTTCGAATCTTACTTAACTTCCCGTTCTTGTTGCGTTCGTTTGCAAAAATTAAACTCTTCTTACTTCTGCCCAATTTCTGGTGTTCCTCAGGGTTCTATTCTTGGTCCACTCCTGTTTGTTTTATTCATAAATGACCTTCCATCCAGTTTAAATTCCTCATCCTTGCTTTATGCTGACGATATGAAACTCTTCAGGCGAATTGAAAATGTTGATGATTGCAGAATTCTCGAAGATGACTTATGTGTTCTTAATGATTGGTGTCGCTTGAATAACCTTGACTTAAATATCTCTAAATGTCTAGTTATGTCTTTTTCATTGAAACGTTGTCCCCTTTTGTTCAACTATTCTATTAATGGCTTATCCCTCTCTCGTGTTACCCAAACTAAAGATCTTGGAGTTATTTTTGATTCCAAACTCAAATTTGACATTCATATTCAGCACATCACGAATAAAGCAGCGAAGATGTCTGGCTTCATTCTTCGACATGTTCACATATTTCATGATATTCATTCTGCTACTTTACTATAAGTCTCCTTTGTTCGTAGTATCTTAGAATATACTTCCCAAGCCTGGACGCCTCACCAAGATTATCTTATTTCTTCTCTTGAGACTGTCCAGAGGAGATTTACTAAATTTTTGTTTTATAAATTCAATTTTCCTTATCATTCCTATCCTGATCGACTCTCCATTCTTAATTTACCCACCTTGTGTTCTCGTCGTATTTATTTAGATGAATGTTTTCTATTTAAACTTCATCATCGTCTGGTTAATTCGCGGCTAGCAAATAATATTCAATGGCGGATCCCTGTTAGGAATACTCGCACCAGTCAGTTACTAATTACTCCTTTCGCACGAACTGACATTTATTATCACTCAGCCATGGTGCGTCTTCCCAGAGTGCATAATAATCTGGAACTTGGTTCATTTCCTCATTCAATTTTCATTTTTAAATCGTTACTTAAATCTAAAATTCTTAACATGTAATTCTTTCTAAAACTCAAATTTTTTTTTCTATTTTGCTATCTTTCATATTAGTTAACGTTCTGAATTTTTCTATATGTTTCTTTTGTCTTTTGTTACTCTGTTTATATTTTTTGATTTTAAACCTTGTAAGTGGGCCTCTGGCCTGTTAGGTTTGTTTTGTAAAAATAAAAATAAAATAAAATAAAAACTCATCCGGCAGCTCTAATTTCAGTACTACGTTTTATGATATGTTCCACAAGTCTGGACCAACGATAGATCCTTAGGGAACACCCCCTGTAATTTCTATACTTTGTCGGCCCTGCATCGCATCATAAAGCAGGCTTCGGAACATCCACCTGTCTGGCGGAGTTGAAGGCGTTCCGACCATCAAGTGTCACTAACAGAACTACCCGTCGCTTAATACGATTTTTTTCCACCGTTTTTTGACCCAGGCTCACTACCTCTGCAATAGATCAATGGTGTAGCATCCTGCTCTAAAGCCGTACTGTCGATTGTTTTCCAGGAGCACGAATCGCGTGAGTAAGTTTTCTTTTGATAAGTTTCTCTAGCACTTTTACAGCGGTGCCTAGTATGCATAACGGGCAGCATGCTGATAGCGACCTGGAATTCCCGTTCTCTTTGCTGATCGATACAAGCCTCGCTATCTTTCAACGTTCCGGGAAACCCCCTTTTTGCAGGCAAGCGTTCAATGTAGTGAACAGCAAGTCAGGATAATGGTGATAGACAAGTTGCACCACGTCAGTTGGGACGCCGTCATTCGAGACAGCGTCCTCCAAAGCGTTCAGCTTGGCTTGGAATGATATATAGGCTCGTTCGGCGTTAAGTTTACGCTAAAAGAAGTAGTCCCTGAACACCGAGCCTGCAAAAAACCATCCTTCCGTCCAGGATTCCAGGGAACCATGATGACGAACTTTTGTCGCGGCGTTGCTCACTTAGTGGCAAAAAGTCGGCTTTCATGCCCTTCGCAAACTGCCCAAGCAGGCTTTGGCCAGTTTTACTGCGGTGTAAGTATACCTGTAGGATACTGGTCATCGAAGCCCTTGGCTAGGGCCTCCTGGGAAACTTTACACTTTCATGATCCTACCACGTGCTTCAAATCTGGTTTTGGATCAGCATCCTTGCAAAGGATGCAGTGTGCTTCTCTCGTACTCTTACCACTTTTTTGTTATGTCCCATTTCACCAGATTTACTAAGGCAGCACTTAGAGCAGTGGAGAGGTACAAATTCATTTAGGCAGACCTAAGTGGACATCAGGGCCTAATGCGGACATAGTGGGGCTCCCCTAAATTACAAATGCTTAATGGGGGTCTAATGGCGCACGCCTAAGTGAGGTTTGCCTAATGCGGGCCTAGTAAGGTATGCCTAGCAAGTAATTTTAGAAATTTTGCATGTTAGTATAATATGGAGAGCGAAAAAACGTGCAAATGCGAATTTTGCAATTGAAAGTGAAATGAGAAATTTTTCACTTTTTGGCAGTTAAGGCTTGACTAAAGGGGTCGTAATTAGGCGCGTCTAAACTTGTTCTATTTAGGAATATTCTATTAGGCACTGGTACCGAAAGTAACGCATTACCCCATCTATTTCTAAATATTGTAAAACACTGGTGGGGCTTCCGCCACCAGGGCCTAATGGAGTTTTACTTAAAGATTCCTAAGCAGAAAAATTTTTGTTATGAAAAATCGAAACAACACTAAAATGTCTTTTCATAAACTAACCATTCTACGCATCTTCATTAAAAACGATAGGTTTGCAATACTTTATCGATGCTTTTCGATAGGTGTGCAAATATTTTAAGATCATACGGTAGTTTAAAGATAGTTTTATATAATTTTACGATAGTATTCGGATAGTTTTACGATAGCTTTATGATACTTTTACGATAGTTTTATAGCAGGTTACGATACATTGTGATAAAATGGATATTCTGTATGTTTGTAAAAAAAGCCATTATGAATAAATAAGTGAATTGTTTCATACCTCAAGATGATTTCCTTTATCTTTAAGTTTTCTTTAATATGTGTACTTTTATGTCAGTGGCCGGGCAGTGGAAGTGAGTTTTTGTAGTAAAAACTTTGAAACAACGTTTTAGGATCGCATTTCGAAAATAAGATGATACTGGCAATTAAATTACTGAGGCTGCGATGCAGACTGTGGTCATAATACCCTTCAATCAGTTGACTGCCTCAGAGCTACTTTGAACAAGTTGGGTAGACAGACCTATGCTCATGTCAGAAGGGTTTTGTACTCAACTCACAAAATGCCGTAACCAGCAACGAATAAAATTAAGAAACACGTCATGTTCGAGGATCATACTATTATTAACTAAGTTGAAAGAATTTTCTAATTCTGAGGTATTTGTTAAAATTATACCCATAAATATTTCGCTTGATAATTTTTTCAGATTTTTTTAGATCACGGGTGTCCATTCGCGAGGGAGGAAAAACATTTTTCATGTATTTCCCCCCCTCTCTGTGCCCCCACTGAAGCAAAAACTGTCAGTTTAAGAACTGTTTTGAAAAGCTCTCATAGAGAACTTTCATTTGATACTCATATCGGCTACCTTTCATGAAATTTTTTTCAGGGGCCACTCCTTTGTATCGATTCATGGCCTATTTTTTCGAATCCTAGAGTGGCTACAAAGTCTTTTTGCTAGGAGCTCTTTCCTGCCTCTTCGACTTGTTTCAATTGTATGTAGTCATCCTCATGATATCTATCATTCCTGAAATTTTCATGCAAATCCAAGCAAAGCTGTAGTGTCTAAGTCGGTAAAAAGCGCATATGGCTCCATAGCCATATGTTTCCATAGTAATACAGGGCACATTGTTTCATAGTAATACGGGAAAATTCAAATCGCTATAACTTCGTTAAATACTATTCGATCTTTATGAAACTTTCAGAAAAGATCATAAATAGTCATCTTTTTGCTAAATTGTATTGAATTTAAGGGTACCGTTTAGATTTTATTCGAGAAAACATAAAATCGATAAATCATACTATTACTAACAAAGTTGAGTGAAGTTCGACTTCTCATGTATTTGTTGTTGTTGTACTCATTAAGGCCTACATTCATGATTTTTTTCAGATTTTTCGGATGGAAGGTGTCCAATCGCGAGGGGGGGGGGGTACGCGAAAAGTTCGTACATTTCCCCTTCCCCTGCCCCCCTCGGTACTCAGAAGGCAATTTTAAGACCTGTTTTGAAAAGATCTCATTGAGACCTTTCCAATGACACCCTACTCAACTACCAATGGTGAAAAATTTTTTATGAGGGGTCAACTCCCTATATGGGGAGACCCCCCTTAAACCCCTTTGAAAAATTTTTTCACCCTTGAACTTTCAAGAGGTCACCACTTCTGACCTTTCCACAAAGTTTCATGGCTGTAGCCTCTATAGTTTCGGAGAAAAAGTGCTGTGACATACAGACGGACGGACGGACGGACAGACGGACACAGGTCGTGATTGCAATAGGGTGTTGTATTTTAGTACAAAACCCTAAAAATCGGTTTAATGCGTACAATGAGACAAGTAACCGTGACAAATTCATCCAGCCCGAGCGAGAGAAGTACGTCTCGGATCGGTTGACGGCCTCTTTTTGACCGATATACAACTCAAATCTGGTCAAGATGTTCACAGTGATAAGTAGCGTTCATTGTACGACGATCATTGAGGAAATCAATGATTAAAACTCCTTGAGAGTCACAAAAAGCCGGTGACATCACCTTTCTGGCTGCTAAGCGTGTTTTGGCTTTTGATGGTCCTGACTCCCCCTTTTTTTTCCACTTCATAGAGGCCATGACACGAGAGTGTAATACTTTCACTTTAGGCCATGAAAGTGCATTCTCTCTAAACTGTGCACGCATTTGGTCTTGAATTTTGACTGTGTAACGCCTTCGCTCGTTAAAATTTTTATTGTGATGCGTTGAGCAATCGAAAAATGAACCTCTCTTCCGCTTATTGTGAGGACAACTGAACAAATCTGTCGGGTAGTCGACTTAGCTTTGAGTCATCTAGGGGGATTTCCCCATATAGGGGAGTGGCCCCCGAAAAAAAATTTCATCAAAGGTAGCCGATATGGGTATCAAATGACAGATCTCGATACGAAGATTTCAAAACAGGTCTTAGACTGGCATATTTTGCCTCAAGGGGCGCACAGGGAGGGGAAATGCACGAAATAATTTAGTGCTGGGTGGCCTAGGAGGTCACATCTCCAGGGCCATTGCACGTTCTTTTGGTATGATTGAAACCTAGACATCTGAAGCAACGAGTTACCTCTAGTTTTTGTCTGACTTGTACGCTTATCCAACCAACTTTTATTCGTCCAGCACTTAGCAGCCTAGAGGCCTTATCCGCTTCAAATTCAGCGACTGCCAACATTTCTTCTCTGTTATTTGGGGGGCATAAGTTTAACTTTTGCGTCGCCAACTATGTCAGCCTCTAGTTCGTTCTGAATAGATTACAGAATTTCGTCCCCAGTAGTAAAGCAGTCAAGGCCCGGTAGCTCAATTTTCGTTGTTGGCCTGAGGACCTTAACCTTCCCTTGTATTCCAACCACCGCTTTAGTATTATCTTGCAGCTTGGCATGGTCCTCACTTTTTGCTAGTAATAGCAGTCTTTCTGATTCGACGTATTTGCGTACCCGAATCATCTGGACGGACTGGAGTTCGGATTGCTCCCAAGATTTCTGCGTATGCCTTCCCCTCAGGTGGCCTGATAACAATTGCTTGCTTTCTGCGGTTACGGGGCTTTTTCTGCCGTTTTCTCTTGCAATTACGGGTAGAATCTTCATTGCTTAGATCTTCATTCTACATTATCTTTGGTCTGTACGCCCCTCTATTTCTTTTTACTCCTAACTATCTGCCATTCCTTAGATAAGTGATCAACTTTATCAGGAGGAGTTTCCATTCGAGGGCACTCAGTTGGGCGTTGTTGCTATTTTGATGGCGTACCAGTGGTGTTTTTGGTAAGGAGTAGTGGTTTCTTCACTACGTTCATTTTATGCTTAGCTCGTTTCCAGTTCGACCGGCATGCAGTTATTGAATCGAACATTTCCTCAAGCTCGAGAATGCCATTCTTGACTGGCTGGGCGATGTTTTTTGAGTCATTGATTGGATGATTTTTTTAAATATAGCATTGCAATTAGCCCACGTGTGTTCCTCTAACCTCCCACTGTTGATCGATGTATTCCTTCCTATTAGAAGAGTTAGATTAATTTTGTCATCATTTTGCCCGTTTTGATAGTCGATGTCATGAACGTTATTTAGAGTTTCCGCAGACCTAGATTTAAGTCGTTCACTCAAGAGCGTTCTGGGAGCTTCAGGAGTTTGCCGAAATATCCGCGATGTTTCCGTACTAGTCCGCGGGCTCTTATGATATTTGGCTTCCCTATTTGTGGCAGGCGCTCCTTGATCGATTGGTTTTATAGTTTCACTCGTCATCTGTGCGCTACCACTACGAGGAAGTGTCCGAAGCAACATTGGATTTCCGAGTAAATACTTATTTTTTAAATTCGCTTGTATGGGGTGTCTATTATAGAGGCCAAGTTAGCCACCTCCATAACATTACAGTCGCTGAATGACGACGGCCGGGAGCCTGCTCGCTCACTCCCCACGGCTGTCGATACTGGTATTCCGACCCTTGCACCTGAACTTCTTTGCCTTCCTCGATTTCCATTACCGGTTTTCTGTCTGGGTTCCTTCCCATAGTGTTTCAACTACCCGCCAGGATATATGGATACTTGATGACGCCATATACTCGTATTTCGTCATGTCACAGAGAAGATCATTGACACTCAGGTATACCCCTGAGACTCTCCCTGTCGCTGTCCGCAGCTGTTTATTGGGTATTCACAGCAAAACTTCCGAGAAAGGTCTTCCCCTATCCGCAACTTCGGGACACACTCGGTTCCGCGGTTTGACAGCCCTGCCGAATCGGCAACCGAGGATTTGTTAATTCAACGTTATCAATAATGAAGATGTATCATTTAAATATGATACATCTTCATTATTGATGTATTATACGTATTCCCTGAAATTTTCTTTGGAAAGGTCTTCGCTGTTCGGGGCGAATTCTTGGTCATCTCTTCATACGAGTATAAAATTCCCATCCCCCTGGATATCTGGAAGCAAATAGTGTCATTTTAAGAAGAAAGTCTTTCAGTTTCACCTTGGCAGTTTTGGCTACCTCGGCTTTGGTGCACCCTAGACAAAGCTGATACCTTTGAACGATTTCCCGACCTCTAAAACATTTCTTCGGTTAAGGTTTCATGAAATTATCACCGATTTTCCATTTCTAAGGGAGCTAGAGCGGTTCAAAATTAATAAAAAAATTCAAAAATTAGGAATTTCCCAAATTTCACAGAATTTCTAAATCGTACAACGTAAAAAAATCGTATGAAAAACGTTCAAAGTAACAAATCCTTCATCACATCACTCCTAACATAATAATTCACTCAAGTAATTCAGTGCAGTTGTTCAACTGAAATATTACTTTTCCACTTCTAGAGTTTCCTTTTAACAGATTGCAAAATAAAATCACTGGTAATATCATCACCCTTTCTTACAACATTCTGGTTCCGCACGCCCAAATCCTTACAATGCCAAGATGCTATATTCAGTACATGATTTCTGTGTATGCACAACATCTTGTAGAATTTATTTTTCCTTGTTCTGATCTTATTTGATGGTTGAATGAATATGTGCACCCACTTACGTGCGAGTACAGAAACATATGGTTAGTCGTGAAAATACAGGAAACATGAAAAATGGAATTGAAAAGTGAAAAATAATTCTTTCATTCTCACTTCCGATGGTGTAACAGCAGGAGATTTATAGATTTTGGGATGTGGTTTGTTACAATGTAAAAAGATGAAGAGATGAGTGCCGGGAATACTAGGAAAATTTTTTTTGTCGATATGTAACTGAAAACATGTTTAATTTATTATCCACTTTATAAGTTTTAGTTAAATTGAATAAAATCAATGAATTCATATCTGAGCGCTAGTAGATTTTCATTTAAACTTTCCGGGTTAGTTGACCCAGTCAATAAAACACACTCTCGAAATTGAGATCAATACTACACAAACTCAGTATGTATTAAATCAATTTGAAATTCTTCGTGTTCATTCAAGCGAATGTTCAGCAAACATAAGACAACACAATCTGTTCATGTTATGCTCAGATCAATTCAAGACCTATTTTCCAATTGAAATAACTCGAGATCGATTAACAACAAACAAGCATTCTCAATGAATATTTCATGTCCAGGCGGTCTTTGATTTCAGCAGCCAAAGCCTTTTTTCATCTTTCCCGTTCCTCTATTATTTTGTCTGTTGTCTGCTGTCGTCGTCTCTGGAGTCGCAATATGTCCTCTAACCTCCCTAACGTGCAGACTTGTATATTTTAAAGAGTTTCATTTGCTATGGATAAATTCAAACAAAGATTGAACTGAACAATGATTTAGTCTGCACTCCTTGGCTTGTGATTGCTTACGCGAGACACTTGGAATGGGATCAGGATCTAGTGAAGTGAGTTCGCCGCAATTGAGGTGGATGCCATCCAATGGACATGACACGGAACAGAATGAAGTTTGGAATTGTGTTTTTGTACGCGTTTCCAATGACTATGACGGCGACAATCTTGAGTTGAATGTGTCGTTTATTGATTCGTGCGGAAGGACGGAAAAACTTGGCTGAAAAATGCGAATCAGAAGAAGAACACGACAAGACCTCCAGACATGATAATTTCCTTTTGTCTTGACTCCGTTCCTTTATAATGTGCAGTTTGACAAACAGCAGACGAATGATGCTGGCAAGCATTCATATCAGGATCGAAGAATGTATCGGAGAATGCTTCATGGTGGATGCTGGAAGTCAAGGAAAAAGTCAACATGAATTCGAGAAATTCCAAAAGATTGTACGAGCTACAATGGATATGGATAGTCCGGAGTTCCTTACTCCAACTCAATAAGAAATTGAGAATTTCTACCAGTCACCCTCCAATTACCGTCTTGTTATTCGGTCCCAGACCTCCCCTATCCTATTATTCCCTTGTCGGAGAAGAAAAAGGACAATCCAAGTCAGTGAATTCCTTGGTGGCATCGTAAAGCTGTTTCGAATTCCAACACTTTTTTGGCCCGCACATTTCCGAATGCGAGCACGTATCGAATGTGAAACATCTAGTTGTCGTATACACAACCATAGTCATCAGTACATTCTTTACCGTACCGTTTAGGAAACATCCGTCCCCGACACACATGAAAAACATCCGTAGAAATTGCATACGTTCCTTACAAATAAACAATGCCAACACGGGGAACGACCAAGAAGCAAGTGAACGACATATTTTAGTCAGATATGCATCAGGGACCGAAAAAAGGAGCAAGCTGCCCATTTTCTTCGTTTTTCGCAACAGCAGAAACACAGAATGGCGAAGCACAACCAGTGAATTGGACAAGAGGAAAGAACAGAACACACAAGACATGTTGGAATGTGATGTGTTATTCATGTCGTCATTCGCATCATCAGCAAAATCCCCGTCATCGTTGTGTGATGCTACTGCTCCTTTTATAGCTGTTGTTGGTGGTGTTGTTGCTACTGCTGCTCCTCCTGCTACTGCTCTTGTTCATATCTTTGAGATGCTGTGACTGCTCCTTAAGTAGTGCTCGTCTTCGTCGACAATATCTTTCTTTTTTCTTGGTCCTGGTCTTGCTCTTGTCTTGGCTCAGCCAAGCAACATAAGCAGTAGCAGAAATAGTCGTTTCCAAACAATTCACTCCAACGTTCATCTTCTCCACTTTTATTGGATTTCTTGTTATTTTTCTTTTTCTTGGCTCCACGCTCCTGTGCATTACTTTGGAGTGTTGAGCGCAAAAACTCAAAAGAAGAATTCTTATGAATGCGGAATGAAAGAAATGCTCCCGCACTAGACTCCACAAATAGAGTCGACAGTAAGGAGAGCAATGTCTATCCTGGGATGTGTTTGCTTGGATATGTGAACTTTTTAACCACGTGAAAACGATCTCTGCTGAGTGATGGCAATTCTATGCACAAGCATCACATTCGTTGCATTCTTTTTGTGATAGTTCTTGATACTTCTCCAATGGCATCCTTTCTAAGAAGAAGCGCAAGGTGAAATTTTTCACTTAAATGATGGTTAATATGGGATCAGATTTTTTTTCCGTACAACAGCCGGTAAGTATGAAAATGGAAAAGAATGTCATGATTAGTGAATAAATATGCGATCCATGCAGAGTGCTCAAATATTTTAAATACGTTGCAAGGATATTTTACCTTCAATTCGATTTATGTACGTGATCCTGTCTTTACTAGCCATAACACAAACCAAAATGAGTTATTGGTAAAACCTCTCCTTTATAAGATCATTTTGCTCAATTCAGTGAATGAAATAATTCTTTCAATGATTTGCACAAATGGAAATGATTCTTTCTATACAGAAAGATATAGGGTTTTCCATTAGGGACATAACAATTTTGTATCTTTATATGAACGCATTTTCAAACCTTTTCAATAAATTTTTAATCTCAAAACTTTTGAAAATTATTAAAAATTACTATCTACATTCGATGGTCGCTACTTCAAGAGCGCTCACTCCAATTTCCGGCCTCAATAATCGTCCCACCCGGCAGGCTGTGCGTGATAAAGTGGATAAGCTTGACTCAAAACTTTCACTATTGCATATTCCGGTGCCAAAAAGACGTTGTGCCCCTAAAAGCGAAGGGAATATCGCCGCCGTAAGTGCATCGATTCAAAACGAGCCAAATCAGTCGATTCCACGTCGCTCTCAAGAATTGGGCATCGCTCAAACGACGCTGTGGCGTATTCTGTGAAAATATCTTGGCCCGCATGGCTAGAAGATCAAATTGGCTCAAGAACTTAAACCATTTGATCATTCGAAACTTCTCTAATTGGGCTCTGGAAAAGCTTGAAGAAGATGAATTTCATCGAAAAATCATCTTTAGCGATGAAGCTCATTTCTGGCTCAGTGGCTTTGTCAATGAGTAAAATATGTGTTATTGGTCAGCAACAAACCCACATGTGCTTCTTGAGACACCGTTGCATCCGCAAAAAAATACTGTTTGGTGCGGTTTTCATGCCGGAGGTGTGATTGGGCCAATTTTTTTCGTGGATGTTACCGTCATTTTACCGTCAATGGAGAGCGCTATCGTGTATACTGGAAGATTATTTGTTGCTAGAATTGGATGAATTTGATATCAACGATATGTGGTTTCAACAATACGGTGCCAGTCGTCATACAGCACGCCTCACAATCGATTTATTGAAGGGCAAATTTGGTGAACATGTTATCTCTAGAAATGGTCCGGTCTAATGGCGATTTAACGCCATTAGATTTCTTTGTATGGGGCTATATCAAATCACTGTTCTATAACAACACGCCAGCAACAACAACGCGAAATTGCCAACATTGCGGTGGAAATGTGTGCCAGAGTGGTGGGAAATTGGGTCCAAAGAATCGACTGCTGAAAACGGGCTCGTTGTGGTCATATGACCGAAACCGAATTTCATGCATAAAATATAATGCTTGCACTACACCACCAATAAATTTGACCTCAATATCTCAAATATTTCAGTGTTTCAATAATAGATAAAATTGTCATGACCTTACTGGAAACCCTTTAGAATGAGCATTTTCTCCTCGTGAAAAAGCCGTCATTTTTTTGGCTTAGAGGATTTTGTTGGTTTACCATTTATTCACACATTTTGCCCTCTGTTGCACTCTTCGATACTGAAAGCACAATTTTGTAAACCACGCGCATACTAACATAGTATCCACACTCAACCTAGCTTCGGAAAAAAACGAACCGCGGTTACATGCTCAACAGCAGGAAGCAGCAAATATCTACGTAACTTGCCTTACCGAGCAAGCAGACAGTTCCCACGACAATCCATTTACATCGCCATATGGAGGGGTGCTCGCAGCTGCTGTCTGAACAAATCTTAGAGCAAATGGTCTATCCAAACATGCCCATCTCCGATGAAGCCATCAGGCCCCTGGGAAAAGTTAGAAAGTATGCAACACAGGGTGAATGGAAGCTATGTCTTGACAAGGTCGACCTAATTTTTAAGACCTCCCCTTCTTCCTCTTCGTAGCACTACAGCCTCCTTCGGGCCTTCGGTTCTGCAACAGGTGCGTCTAACTGTCCTCCAATTCCGAAAACCGAGCAGCAATAACTGTCTTCGTCGACCGAGACAGATCAGCGTTTCCTCGGTTTCCCCACTGGTCTCCGCCATTCATTTCACCCAACGAATACCTTTTTGGGTATCCGTTGTTCATCCATACGATTCATGTATCCAGCCCATTGCAGATTCCGCAGTTCGACAATCGTTGAGACCTCCGGCTCATCAAAAATTTCATACAGCTCATGATTGTATCGAATTCGCCATTGGTCCCCGTCTAGCTTCGCTCCGATTATTCGCCTCAGGACCCTACGCTCAATGGCGTTCAATATATTTGCGGCTGCTTGGGTTAGGGTCCATGTTTCACACTCATAGCAGAACACAGGTCTTATCACAGATTTGTACACTTGGACCTTGGTTTTCCTGTGTATGCAGCTGGTCTTCAAGATCGCCAAAACTCAGAAAAAAAACATTTTATTAGCCATCTGTATTCATCCGCGTATTTCGTCTTTCATTACTGGTTCTCATTATAAGACCCCGTACTGATCATATAATAAAATTGAATTTGTTTATTGAGCTAACACATTTATGCAGCTGCTATTTCTGATCAATTTTTAAAGCTCAATCATTCGTCTAAGATTTTGACACCATGAGCACCCTAATTGCAGACACTTTAAATGGCAGAATTTGGAGTCCTCAGGTA
The DNA here is from genome assembly GCA_963969285.1 of Odontomyia ornata. NCBI lineage: Eukaryota > Metazoa > Arthropoda > Insecta > Diptera > Stratiomyidae > Odontomyia > Odontomyia ornata. Next base: position 363,857,666 of record OZ017739.1, on the reverse strand, counting down.
ACATTTACGGTCTGCTAGCCCTAGTTTTTTTTTGTGGTAGGGAGGTGAGTGCCCGTTTACGCACAGAGTGTGGGCCTCCCATGCTCGAAAGAAGACGACTGGGCTACCCACTAAACACCTCCCCTGTCAACCTGAGAGCCTAGCCTGGAACCGATTGACACATTGCTTCGGGCCAGGTCTCGTTTCGTTACGCCGTGGGGCGCCTTCAAGCTGGGGAGTCCCTTTCCAGCGAGAGGGGAGAGGGGAAAAGGAAGTGCTTGACAAGCGATCCCCCAGCCCCAACGCTCCCGGCGGCTGTGAGTCCCTTTTACCTTTAAGGACTTGCTGAACATAATCTGTCACCTGGTTCCATTTGTCAACCGATTCGAGCATAACCGCGACTATATTATTCGGGGTGAGCTCTCCCGCCTCCCTGTAGAGGGCTCTTCGCAGCCTGTCTCATTTTATGCACGCAAAAAAAGTATGGCAGGCATTTTCTTCCTCTCGTGGGCAATACCGACAATCGGGAGACCGTGACATACCAATCTTGTGCAGGTAAGACTGAAAACACCCGTGCCCACTCAAAAGCTGGGTCAGACAGAAGTCAGTTTCACCATGCCTTCGATTTAGCCACGGTCTCACATCCGGGATGAGGCGCGCAGTCCACCTTCCCTTCGTGCAATCCACCCAAGACTGCTGCCAATCGTTGAGTGAGCGCTGTCTTTCTTCACGGACAACCATCTTCCTCGCATCCTCGTTACGACGCAGATAAATAGCGCGGCGCTCTCTAGCAAGGAGGGCGACAGGTATCACGCCCGCAATGACTTTCACCGCCGAATCAGAGACTGTCGGGTACGAAAATTCTTTTCTGTACCTGTGCCGAACGTTTTCGGTATACCTCCATATTGAGAGCGTCGCCCCATACCCCTTCTCCGTACAGTAGCACTGACCCTACAGCACTCATCAAGAGGCGTCTTCTTGATGGGCTGGGTCCCCCTACGTTGGTCATAAGTCGACTCAGAGCCGATACTCCTGAAGCAACCTTCTCAGCCGTTGCCCTGATTTGGTCAGAGAAATTCATCTTCTTCCAGGTACTTCACTGGTGGCTTCGATTCGATTTGTATGTCTCTATTAGTGATCATCCTTACTCTAGGGATTCTCCTTTTTGTCAAGATAACCACTTCGGTTTTTTTCAATGCTAAATTGAGGCATCATCGAGTCTCTCACTCGGCGCATTAGCATACCTAGCCTAAGTTGCGCTTGTTCAACGGTGCGTCCAGCGATCAGAGCCACAACATCATCCGCATAGCCGATCAAGCGCGACTCATCTGGCATCTCCAGTCTCAGTAGCCCGTTCCACAGGTCTGGCCCAAGGATAGCTCCCTGGGCAACACCCGATGTAACCATCATCTTTCGTAGGCCCTCGGTCGTGTCGTAGAGCAGGCTTCGGTCTTTTAGGTAGTCCCTCAAAAGCCGCATTAGATATTCTGGAACTTGAAAAGGATTTTCTAGCGTATCTAGAATCTCCACCCATCAAGCGGAGTTGAAGGCGTTCCTGACGTCAAGTGTCACCAACAGGACGATCCGTCGCTTGGTCCGACTATATGCATCTGCCTTTTGGACCGCGCTCACCAACTCTGCGATCGCATCGGTAGTAGAACGTCCTGCTCTAAAACCGTACTGCCGAGAAGATATGTCCCCAACAGCACGAATCGCGTCAGTGAGTCTTCCCTACATGAGTTTCTCTAGCACTTTCCCAGCCGTATCTAGCATACATAACGGGCGGTATGCAGACGGTAAGCAGCAAGTCAGGACAATGGTGATAGACGAGCCGCAATACCTCAGCCGCAACACCATCTGGACCTGGAGCCTTTCTCGCTTTCAATGAAAGGACTACCTCCTTCAGTTCCGGCTCTGTGAAGAGTGGATACTCGACTGCTATTTCGCCATGGATAGCGTCAACACGGACGGGATGGGCGGGGAAGAGTCCCCGCACTATCTCATCCATCTTTTCCGCATCATGTATGCAAGGCTTCCGTAGGGCGCCAAGCTTCCGCATAACTAGCTTGTAGCCAAGGCCCCACGGATCCCTGTTCACATTGTCCACTAGGTCTTGCCAGCAGCGAGCCTTACTATTGTTGATCAATTTGCGAAGGAATTTTTTGGCCGACATGCATGCTGCCACCCGGTTGCATGCCTTGTCACGGTTCCGCGCCCGTTGAGCCTCACGTCGAAGCTTGTGACACTCCTTTCGCTTTTCAGCGATTTCAGTTGACCACCAGTACACTGGGGGTTTGCCGTGCCGGTGTCTTCGATGGGGCATAGAAGCTTTGCAAACATTCGTAATGATGCCAATAGTTGAGTTCCCTACGTCTTGAGCTGCCAGTTCTTCCGTCCCCTCTGAAGCTCCCTGCAGCGGCTCACCTGCTGTGAGCACCTCGACGAACCTGGCGACGTCCATCCTTCCGATGTTCCATCTAACTGTAGAAAGCCGAGAGCACGGACGTCGGGAGACAACATCGTTTATCTCAAGCAGAATGCCTTGATGATCACTAGCTGAGTAGTTCTCTAATACTTTCCAATTGTGTATCCTCCGTACTAAGGACTCCGAGGCGAATGTCACGTCCGGTATGGGTCCTTCACAGCCAATGCGGCAGAAATCGGCGTATTTCCAGGATTCGTTTTCCCCGCGAATCTGTTTGAGGAATGCCCCATTCGATTGCTTTAGCGTTGATGTCTCCCCGAACGAGCACATTGCCCTCTGCGTTCGAGACAGCGCCCTCCAGAGCATTAAGCTTGGGTTGGAAAGATGATATCGATTCGTTAGGCGTTAGGTACACATTGAAGAAGGTGGTCCCTGAGCACCAAACCCACACGAAACAATCCCCCCGTCCACAACTCTCCGCTTGGAAGTCACTGTTCCGAACCCAGAAGGCGGCAGTACCAGTTTTATCAGGATACCATAATGCAGGACTTTTATCATGGTGTTGCTCACTCAGCAGCAAAAAGTCGGCTTTCATGTCCCTCGCAAACTGCTAAAGCAGATTTTGGCCGGTTGAACTGCGGTGTAGGTTTAGCTGCAGGTTGCGGGTCATCGAAGTTCTAATTTTTCCTTGGCTAGTGCTTTCTGGAAAACCCAGCATGTTCCTGATCCCAAGACGTGTCCAAAATCAGGTTTTGGATCAGCATCCTTGCAAAGAATACAGTGTGCCTCCTTCGTACACTCTTTTCTTTTATGTCCCATTTCACCGCATTTGTAGCATAGGGAACTCCTATCGGGTCCTTTGCGTACTTGTGTGATGTGACCATAGCCAAGGCATTTGAAACATTGAAGAGGTATTGCTCTTCGCCGTATCCTACAGACAACCCATCCTATTCGTACTTTGCCCTTGTTCAGGAGTTGTTCGGCGTCCTTTTCGGTCAAGTCAACTATGGCCATGCGTTGTCCCCTGTTGTTTTCTGGCGTCAGTCTTGCTTTGATCCTTCGCACGCTAGGAAACTCGCTTTTGATGGCCTCTTCCACCTCTGCGCCCGAACGCCGCAGGAATCACAGTCTGGACCAGAATCTCTGTTAATCTCCGTTTTTCGTCCGTCTTCACTATCATTGTACTATTCGTCGTTTTTGTCATCGTTAGTACCGCTCTCAATGTATTGTTAACATCGTGGTAGTTATAATTTTTTATTTTTGGGTTTTTCGGTCAGTTTGCTCCAGTTTTATACCGGGACGGAGACGGTATGATAGTTGGAGCCGTATACCACAGTCGAATGATGGCAAAGAACGGCTGACGATTGCGTATGATGCTGGATGATATCGCATGATGACTAATGATGGACTATGATTGCGAATGATATCGAATTATGCCGGATGATTCCGTATGATGGCTGATGATATCGGGTGATAGCAGACAAGAGTGGATGTTGCCGGATAGTGACCAACGATGGCTTACGATAGCGCTTAATGATGCCAGATACTCACATATGATAAGATAGCGAATGATGCTAGATAATAACGTATGATAACTAATGATGGTTGATGCTGGCGTATTATTACGGATAATATCGGATGATAGCATATGAGAACAAATATTGCCAGATGATGGCGAATGAGATCGGCCGATGGCTGATTTTGAAGGATGTTGGCAAATCATGGCGCATGAGTAACTGTAACTGATGGCGAATAATGATGGATAGTGCCGCATGATCAATGATAATGGTTGATGACAGCGAATAATGGTGTTTAAGGACGCATGATAATGCTTCATGATGTCCTATGAAATTGGAAGATAACTGGTGACGGCTGATGATGCCGGGTAATGGCTGATGATGGTGGATGAGAGCATGTGGGGGTGGATAATGACTGATAATAGTGGATGATGAAGAGTGATGCTGCATGATAACGGACGATGGCTGATAATGGCGGATGAGGGCAAACGCTGCATGATAACGGACGATGGCTAATAATGGCGGATAAGGGCAAACGAAAGCGGATGAGGGCAAAAGATAGCGGATGACGGCAGCAGATGCTGGATGATGGCCGACACTAGCTAATAATGTCGAATCATGCAGGATGATAACTACCATTTGTTGGTGATGGTCGATGATAATGTACGAAGGTGGTTGATTGCAAATGATCTCGGATGATGGATAATTGCTAGTGATGACGGATGATGGCTGATAAAGACTCATGATGGCGTATGATGCCAAATGATACCTGATGGCAGATGATCGTTGAAGATGGCTGATGATGGAGAAGTATGAAGTGTAGGGGCGGCAGATAGCTTATAATGGTGAATGATGGCATATGAGGGTGGATGGTTGCTGATGATGGTGAATTAAGGTGGATGATGGCTAAGGATGACTGATGAGGTTTGGTAACAGCTGGTTATGAGGGATGGTGGCGAATAATTGCGTATAAGGGCGGATGATGACAGTCGATAATGGATATGCAGCATAATGACGTCGGATGATGCCTGATGATGACGAATGATAGTGGGTGAGGACGGTTGATGCCGAATAATGGCAGATGATGACTGTAGATGAATGTTTATGACGACAGTCTGATGGTGGTCCTAAACTTCTTTTTACCTCGGAATCTCACGCAAACTTAAGATAATTCTCAAGCTTGTCCATCTAATAGCGCCAGATGTATTAAAAATGTGGGTCGGACAAATTATCAGCTGATGTCCTTTGGGTTGAGGATCAGATTAATTCGTAGAAGCTTAATATTGAGTAATTGGTGCTATCGCTCGGCCGACAGCCTGCGAAAATTTGAAAGAAATCCCAGAAGCGGTTATGGTATTTTAATTATGGTCAAAAGCAGGTTCACCTAAATCTCTGCAGGAGTACGTAGGGAAAAATTGGTTAATCTTTGTCCCTGGCGGCTGATCTGCATGTATCGTCCAACGGGGTTCATACCTGGTATCGATTTACACAACACAGATAAACATATACAAAGCGGAAATAGCATATAACATACATAGAAGATTATGGAATAGCGTCAAGGAAACTAAGAACTAATGGGTAATGTCTTGAATGGGAGACTGGAAACGATTAAGAAGGCAATTGGAGGCGGTTGGTTTGCTCTGACAAGAAACGAAGGAAATTCTAAATGTAGGGCGTTCCAAAGGTAAAAAAAATACGAAATTTTGGATAAAACTGTAAGTTATGAAGTGGCAACCAAAGTGCAGGTATGATGAAAACTAAGAAAGAATAAAAAAATGCAATCGACGTATGACTAGAAAGGTTGGAGGTTCGCATACTTGAACCCAAAGCAGACTAAGCTCCAGAACAACCTCTGGACGCGGACTCTGTTTCGTTTCATGAATGTGAAAATTCAAAAGTCTGAGTCACTATAACTGACGCTTGTTTTTCATCAAGAATAGCCGATAGATGCGGCCATTACTTGATGAAAATTCATTTTTAAAAGAAAAACCAGAAACCAGTTTTAACAATGTTCACTTTTCTGGAAATGTGATTTCAAAAATTAATTTTTTTTTTTTTATAGAGAAATAATATTTAGTTTTATTTAGTGTCGCCCCCTTTTCAGTTGTCGAGCGCTCCAGGAGCAAAAAGGACAGAACATTTATCTATTTTCTTTTTTTTTCATTTACTTAAAATTTCTTAAATAGCAATATTTTATTTTTTTCTTAATTATCAAATGTACGAACAAATGCGGCCATGGAATATTAAAATTAATTTTTTTCTTCATTTCTCTGAACAGTCCCCCTTTCCATATCCTCTCCCAATTTGCATGTGTGAGTTTAAGTAGGTGGCCCAGCACGGAAAGAATGTCCTCACGAAAGATGACTGAGTGCTGGACGGCCTCAGAAGGAGTTTCAGGAGTTGTTTGCCCCTTTTGAATTAGAGCTCTGGCGAATACCGCAACGTAGCAAGTTACACAATCAATCACCATCTCTATGAAATCGTTTGCCTTGAAGGAACCGAAAAAAGAGGTCAACAATTTTGAGGTATTTCATTTTAAGTTGGTTTTATCCAAAAAAAACAAAATAATTTTCTTAACCAAAGTTTTTCTGTTTTGAGTTTTCGCGTGTTAACAAACAGAGAAATATATGAAAATCATTATTTAACCTTTACAAAAAAATGAATTAAAGACTGAAATCCTTCTAAACCTTTAATATTCTTTCCGTATCAAAATTCATTCCTTTTCACCCTAATACCTGACCTAAACCTTCGTTTATCATTCATTCTGAATGTCCTCATTTTATTTATCCAAAATCCAAACACATGTGGTGTCCTGCAATCATTTTTATTGGATTAGTATTATTTTATTTTCGCCTTTTAAACTCCATCCATGAATCTGAATCACACCATCATGCTCCCGCCTATGGCCACCAGCCACCATCTAAACCCACCACCACAATTCATCGCAACGCATTCACGGCAAGGGGCTATCAGTCAGCAACGTCGACGACCCACTCACCGGGGGTAGCTGGAGAGACAGCTGGATTTATGGGCAAGCAAGAAAGCAAGCTGGCAAAGCCTGGCAGGGATCTTCTTGTACAAATCGAATGGATTCATGTAGCGAGCGGATAGCTGAGTGAGTGAGTTGGATTTGGCTCCCGGATATCTCGTTGTTGTTCACTATGTGGAAAATTTATAGGTGGGAATAATGTGTTTGGATTAGATTACAGACTGCGGTGAAAAATGAGGTTTACGTGATTTTGACCGGAAGTAATCGGTATGTTTAGCCAGCAATAAAAGAAAACAGAAAAAAAAGAGAGGAGTCTGAAGGAAAGGATTAATTGGATTTAAGCAGCTTAGAATGCGAGGGAGGTGCGAGTACAGCAGGATCCGGCAATTTTCCAGTGAACAGTGTTTAGGTCTGCTTGGATACCCAATAGTTTGGTGCTAGCGCGGCCCGGAGGCGGGAGAAGATTAATAGTGGGTGTGGGAGCCTAATAGATACGCAGGATGTATCTTGCATCAAAATGTAAACACATTCGATTAAATGAATGAAATGTTTATCGTTTGGTTGATGGTTTTAGAGTGGAATGTGATGATGGGATTTCTGGATATCGTTTTCGGGAGTGAAATCGTCGAAAATGGATATTTGAAATATTGCCGGTGATTGAACACGGTTTAGGGGGTCCGTGCGTTTATGAGTTGATATATAGTTCGTGGAAAAATAAACAAAATTTGGATGTTTCGATGGATTAGGTATGTTTTAACGCAACATGTTCCAGATGATGTTTCAGCACGATACTAAGTGCTTTTCACCGTTCAAATGGCATTGTTTGGCATGTTTGCATACTGATGCGCTAATTGTTTTGGTTAAACAAACATGTTGAGCCGGAATGATTAAACGAGTGTTGATTTTGAACGGAATATTAGGAAGCAATGTTTTTAACAGAGTTTTATTAATTTTCTATTTTTACATTCATATCCATTTTTTTCTATTATGTTATTTGAAGGACAGAAAAGTAAAAAATAGCAAAGACAAGTTTGAATAAAAAACTTAATGTCTATGATGAAAAAACTCATAAATTTGAATACATTTGATTATCTTTAATCTCTCATTTGACTAATTTCTGTTAATAATTATTATTCTTATTGGGTCCATATATTTCTTAATATCTTTTTAATCTGAAATCTATTCATAACAATCTCATTCGAGTTCAGCTGCTAATTTTTTCATTCCAATTTATTAAAAGTCCAAACGAAATCTTTGGAGATAAACTTCTTGTTGACTGACATCAACCCAGGCCACAATAAAATGATGATCATTTAGTAAATGTTTCTTGTCAATATTATCACAATCCTAAGGTATTTATTTAAATTTATGACAGTCATATGTCACATATTTATCTTTCCACCATAAACAAATACCTATCACCCAAAGCGAACGACACTCATTTCTTTTCGTTGCCGTTAAAAGCCCGACCACAAAGAGATGACATTGGTTCTATCCAATTGTAGATTGGACCCTTGCTCTTTCATCTTTCTTGGCTTCTTTACCACATGTGTACATGTGTATATAACATAGGTATATGTGATGTCTAGTTTTCTTTGATTTTTTATTTCTTCTTTTTTTATGTGGATAATTTCCTCCACGCAACCAAAGCTCTATTCAATGTTTACAATGCCCGGAGAATATAAAGCGATATTTGTCAAATAACAATAAATAAACAATAAAATAAGTTGATATGGTTGTAATTTAAGTGGTGCAATAATCATAATAACAAACCATTTAACAGATAAATAAAACGGATTTGAAGACGTTGAAATTGAGAAGTGGGAAATAAATGAAAGAAAACTGTTATTAACGATGACACTAAGCTAGTAAATTTGTTTCAAAGAATTAATGGATTTGATACCAATATTAAGATTGAATATGTGATTGTTTTTTAAGTTCATGCTATGATTATGCCGACCAAAATGTCTCTCATATTAAAAAGTATTTAAAAGATTGTCTTTAATCCGATAGTGTAAAGTGATTTGTATATTTAATGTTTGATACCTTTATTCATGCTGTGTAATACTGGAGCGTTTTCCCAGAAGAAAACCTAAGAATTGATATAAATTGTGGTCAAGCATAGATTATACACCGTCATGGTGCGAAAACATGTTACAGCCACGGTGCTGAGCCATTTAATTCTCAACTTGATTCGAAGTTCATTTTCTGTCTACAGGGTTTTCCCATAAGAGGTGCTGCCTTTTTTTAATGTAAATGATCGGATGTTTATTTCATTATAAAGAGGAAGGCATGCCGTTAATAGTGGAAAATAACATCAGGCAAATTACCACCACGACCACGCTCACAGGACCATATCCTTTTCATGAAATTTTCCATAACCAAATCGCAAAGTGGCTGCCCTATGTCCTCGATAGCCTCACGAGTTCCATCATTGAGGTCTTGAATCGACGCTGGGCTGTTGGCGTAGACCTTCTCTTTCACGTGACCCAAAAGGGAGAAGTCGCAAGGTGTTAAATCACAAGATCTCGGTGGCCAATTGTGATCACCTCTTCGAGAGATAACACGGTCCGGAAACTTTTCCCGTAAAAGATCAATGGTTTCGTTGCTTGTGTGGCACATAGCGCTGTCTTGTTGAAAGTAAACGTTGCCCAGATTAATACCATCGAATTCCGGCCATAAAAAAATCATTAATCATCTCTCGATAGCGCAATCCATTCACCGTAACTGTAACTCCATCCTCATTTTCGAAAAAGTAAGGTCCAATGACTCCGCCAGACTATTTCAAGGACCAAATCAGCAAAGACACGACGTTGTTGATGATCGACCAGTTTGAGTTCTTGTATTAATTGAACTTTATAAGCCTTAAGACCCAAATCTTTATGCAAAATACGGTGTAATGACGCTTGTGGAATGCCTAATTCCAAAGAACGACGTGGAATAGACAAACCTGCGTTTTCTTCAAGACTTTCGGCTACAGCAGCAATATTCTCGATTGTTCTTGAGTGACGTGCACGGGTTTTATGAATCACATCACTAAATTGTCCCAACAGCTCGAATTTTTCCACCAATTTCTGTATTGCGGTCCAACAAGGTGCTTCACAACGACCCAAAAATGTTCGAGTTTTACGAATCGTCTCTGCCAAATTTTCACCATTTTTAATAGTGAATTTTAATAATTTCAATGCGTTGTTGAGGCGTGTATCGTTCCATTTTTATTAATAGCGTACTTTCTACTTGTTAAATGTCGAAAAATGACAGCTTCAAAAGTGACATCTACCGAAATAGCGGCCTATTCAAAATAACACCTCTCATTGGAAAGCCCTTTATAATCGACGCTCAATAGAGTTTCCAATTAAAGTCATGATTTCTTGTAAGGGGTGGTGCATAATTTGGCATATGAACAGAAACTTGATTATTATGTCCGCCGGCATTTTGTTTTCTGTATGTTGAACTTATTTTTTGAAAGGCCATAATAACATATCAACCTCACGAACTGTTTATACAATTTTCATTTAAGTTCCTGCACATCTATAGTGTCTAGATCCATTGCAAACGTGTATCTCCCCAGTATCACGTACTAATGTTGTTGTAATTTTGAAATATTCAATTGACTCTAGCTTAGCTGCTGATAGCTCGATTGTTCTAAAAATTTCAGGACATGTACACCTACTACTAAGAAACCTTTATGGAAAATGTAATGGCCCCTTTCGATTTCATGGACAAAACTTAAAATTCATATCTTGTACTATTATAAAAAACAAGTTGATCGAGTTTTGAACTTCTGAAGTCTATGTTGGCCTAGTACTCATAAAGACCTACTTCCATGATTTTTTTATTTCAAATTTTTTGGATTAAAGGTGTTTAATCACAAGCAGGCGAGTACGAATTTTTCGCGTATTTCCCCTCTCCCTGCGCCTCTCAAAGCATCTTCATCAAGTTCCATATTGACCACTTATGGTGAAATTTTTTCATGGGTCACTCCCCTGCATGGGGGACCCCTTGAGCACCTTATACATTTTTTTTTGTATTGAAGCTTTGAAAAGAGCACCAACTAACAAAATTTCATGTTTCTAGCTTAAATGATTTGCGAGAAAGACAGACCATCAGGTCGCGATTTTAGTAGAGCTTCGTAAAATATACCCCTCAAATGTGACTTACAAACAAAACATGTTTTTGTTTCTAGGGGGGTGTATTACAGCAATTTTTAGTATTTTATCCCAATTTTGCTACCAGTAATTCATATATAACAACATACTATTATACAAATACAAAGTATTCGTTCTTAATATTAATCCAAAATGTGTAGCAAAATAAACGACAGAAAGTAAGTGCTAAAAATTGAAGCCGTAATGAAATCCTTTAATCAACACAACGTCAACATTTTGCGTGTAAATATTCTCTTTGATAGAATGATGGAGTCTACCTAGAATATATTTATTTCAGTCCATCAGCTGCTTTATGTGTTGGGGTGCAGCATGGAAAGGGCATTCCATCCTTACAAACCCTGCCTCAACTGAAGCTGGCCGGCATTAGAATGTCAGCGGGCGAATTGAGACCTCTGCCAGATGCTAAGACTGCAGTGAGCACCGTGGTTCGCAACACCCCAACCATCACCGAACGATTTTTTCTTTACGAGCGGAACATAACACGATTACTATTCATTTGAAGAAGATGAAGCAGAATAAGTTGTACTTGCTTTCAACACTTCGCTTGGTTTGCACAACGCTCTCAACACAGAAGTTAGGGGTGAGTGGACGAAAAAAAACAGTGATTCATGTGTGCCTTTGGTGGGAGAAGCTGTTACGGATGGAGCAGAGAGGCATCAACATTAGCTCACCCCGAAGACTACCATATCAGTCACATGACTAGTTAAACAAAGCAATTCTCAGCCGCACTCGATTAGGGTTTTGGTTAATACATTTTAATTGTACCCGTAGCAGTAATTTAAGTACGAGTACTTGTAGTCATGATTTTAAAAAGAATAAAAATAAATAAATATAATCCAAACTGGTAGATAGGTAGGTTGCTGGGAAAGTTGTAATGATTTAACATTTTAAGTCCAACGCGGAACCGACCTCTCATCGGTTCTAGACGTTAAGTCTGAGTAGTGCCAACGGATGGTACCAACCGGTCAACCAATCCGTGCACCGTAACCCATTCACGCGGTGGCTGCTTGTCGGCCAGCTACCGAAAAGTATGCTACGCTAACTCAACCCGACGAAAACTACGTTAAAGAAAACTCAAAGTCAACTAAGGTACCGCGTCGGAAATTCGGGAACGCGAATTAAAAATTAGCTTGTATTCTTTTTGACTGGTTATAGGAAGAAATACGGAGTAACGTAAAGTCGGTTTCTTCTCCGTATGGCTTTGTTTCGTAACGCGTTTAAAAACGGGCGTGTATAGGTGGCTGAATTATGTAATTGAGCGTAACCCATTCGGAGACCCGCGACCGAAATCCTCTCCGAACTAGCTGGCCGACAAGCAGCCACCGCGTGAATGGGTTACGGTGCACGGATTGGTTGACCGGTTGGTACCATCCGTTGGCACTACTCAGACTTAACGTCTAGAACCGATGAGAGGTCGGTTCCGCGTTGGATTTAAAATGTTTAAATCATTACAAAGTATATACCACATTAGGTCCGACGTTAATCGAACGACAACTTAATTTAGAAGGAATGTCTTGAACCACTGGCCAGCAATATTCACATCCTAAACAAGAAGTATATCGCCACATATCCAAATGCTACCGAAACTTCGTTCAGCAAATGAACACCAGGGTTAAACATCGTTTAGAGACCGAAAGTGCACTAATGAGACGAGTTGCGGAGACTACAATATTGTGCATCATAACTGAGGATTGCCTGCAGCTAAAGATTAAGGAGGCGAGTGAACATCTGAAGCGGATCAAAATTTCGGCAGCGATAACAATGACGACGAAGACAACGTAGGTGAAAATGATGAGAAAGCAGAAAACGCGAAAAGCTGAGTTTAGTGCGATAAGTCGCACAATATCTAACAACTCCGTCACAGGAGAACGCAAAAAGCGAAAAGCAACGTTTTCTACAGTACTATTTATGTATACAATCTTCACTTTACCGGATATTCTTCTCCAGGCGTATTTGACGGAGCGCAGTTGGCGTATTTGACGGAGTAGCAATTGGTATAGAGCTATTCATCGAAGGTTACCGTCAGACGCAATCATTTGTTAAAATCTTACTTTTCATACATTTCTCATAAAAATTGAAATGGCATTTTTTGAGAGGTTTAAACAATTTTGCGGTATTTTTATTAATTTTTTTTGGGTAGAAAAAATGTTTCAAATAATGGTTATTTTTGAAATTTAGTTCACATATACCGTAATTATATTATACAACGACCCATGAATTTTGGAAATATGATTAAACATTTTTTTTCGCTTTAACACTCCAGCCCCTTACGGGCCTTCGCTTAAAGTTAGCTAGATTATCTCATTGTATCGGCTTTCAAGGAGGTGATACGGCCAGTATTTTGCTTTGGCCGTTGATCCGTCCACTAAACTGCGATAAGTTTTACTTTTAAACCAGGAAGTATCATCATTGAAGGAGCTTATGGTCCGTCCGAAGAATCACTCGAAACAAATCTTGTTGTCAACAAGGGGATTTGAACCAGGGATCTTCGACTTACGCAGTAAGTACTCTAGCCACTACATCGCGCAAACTATACGATCAAAAGCTATTTCAAGTAGAATTTAAACAATTCTGAAGCTTTAACTTCTAGAAAAATATGTTATCCCCTCATCTGAACATAATTTTTTTAACCATTGGGAATATAATAGGTTTAGGAAAAAGTTTTCCATGGTTTTTCGATAGAGGCTGCAATTATCGATATCTTGTAAAGAATCAAACAAACTATATCAGATTTTTGCTGGTTGAAGAGGTAACATCTTGCATGAAAAAAATTATGTACTGCTTGTTGTCTGGTCTATTCAATTGTATGTTACCGGGTATTGAAAATGGAGGTCAACAAAGAGAAAATTCGGCACATTTAGAAGTTTTTCTTTAATAAACATGAAACAGTTTTAAGCCAATTTTACAAAGCTGGTTTCTGAAAGAATCTTGGTGTTTGCATGCCACGCCAATTAATAGAAAAAACATTATGGATTGGATTTTCATTTGCGAAGCCTTGGCCAAACGGTATGAAGTCGAGCCATTTTTTAAACGAATGGTCACTTGGGATGAGAAATGGGTCACATACGACGACATTGTGAGGAAACGATCGTGGTCCAAGCGTGGTGAAGCCGTTCAAACGGTGGCCAAACCAGAATCAACGGAAAGCAAGGTTCTGTTGTGCAAAGGATCATTTATCACAAGTTGCTTTTTCATATGGCTAAATACTGAATTCGGACCTCTGTCAACAAATGAAGTTAGCGATTGACCATAAACGGGCAGAACTGACCAATAGGAGAAATTTGTGTTCCATCGGCACAACGCCAGGCTACACACGTGTCTAGTCCGTACGACGTGGTACCACCTGGCGTTACTGACGAGTTAAAATGGAAGCAGTGGATAGTCACTGACAGTCGAGTGCCAGACATATAACGAGGAAGACATTGAATAAATTATATTGATACAAATATTGTAATACGATTCTTTTATTTGGTAATGTTTGGCTAATCTGACAACTCAGAAGCGGAAGCCATTTAAAACGAATTTCAGCTACAATGTGCGAAATAAACGAAACGTCCCTCCGTTAAAACACAAGTTGCTAAAACGTGGAATTAAAACAATGGGTAATACAGCATTGTTTCGTGCCCGTTTCTTACAATCAGTTGGAGCGCGTGAAATACCCTTCACCGTGCTGAAATTGCGCGGTGTTATCAGAATCTATGTCGCAACAAAAGAGTAGCCATAACGTGCCCGAGACAAGTTCACCGAAAATAGCACAGGCCGGTGGTTTTCGAGCCGATGATTTATAAGCTTTGCCAACGATCGCCGTGTGTACCGCAGTCAGACTCGAAAAGGTATGTATATATCCACACCATCGTTGGTTGTGTCGGTCCCGACGCGGTCAAATCCATTGGTTAGCTTAGGACCGATATCATATGCCCGGCCAATTTTGATTGCCGAGATTTCGCCAGTGACTATATATGCAGGCACGCTTTTGTGGCCATCTTTTGCATATCAATTGTTTCCAATGTGATCCGCATACATATTCACGTTATCACGTACTGGGCTCTTTCACACGGGAATGGTAAAAACCCATATCCAAACCGGTTTCGCGCTTACGCCCTTATGTTTACACGTAGCATAGTTCAGCCAACCAATTTTTGTATACGATACACGTCTTGCGAGTGTATGTGTCAAAAGGATCATTTGATCGTAAAACGTCGTGCGGACAACATGAAAGCGAAGACAGAGAGATAAGCGATTGAGAATTGATGTTTAGCCTTGAATCGTGCACGAGGTAACCAAAACTGGAATGGAAAATGTATTTTATGATTGTTAAAGATTGTCGATTCAAACTTCTATTGGATTTATTAGAACCTCCGTGTTTTTCCGCTTTCTGAAAAATATATTCCAAATTTGAATATCATTTCAAGTCGCATATTTTTCTTGTTGTGTTGTCAACTGGCATATTATAATGCAATTCTATAAAGATTATGCGTACTGTTAATTTTCTATGGATTTACAATAGGCAATTTAACTTTATTGTTTCCTGAAATTGAACATGGCTTCCGCTTTTATAAATTTATTAAATAACGCGTAGCTTCTCGCGTCCACGCATCTATTTTTGCACGCAAATCAAAGAAAGGCAATCGTTTCATGACGACTACCTTCTTCACCGAATGTTCAATTCGGAATGATTACCGGCGTTTGTATAAAATTTCCCCCACCAAATGATCAACAAAATGCGTTTGTGCATGTGCGTTACGCTCGTTCACCCTACAAAATGTTGGCTTGTCTTTACCATCAGGTCCCCTCAATGCCTCTCACTCTTCTTGCCCATATAACCTGTTTAACGCTCACTTTTAACGCTGCGTCTGAAAAAGCCCACTGTGTGTGTCCCGTCACATCATCCACATACACTTGCTTCAACGTATCCAAATGGAATCCCACCACCGAAAATTGCCGACGTGTAGTGTGAGCATTGCTGAAGCGATGCTGACGTTCTGTAGAACGACGATTGATATTCCGTCAAATTTACACGGGCGATTGCCTACGAAACTGGTCGAAAAAGCAGTTCCAGTGTTCAAAAACTTCAGTAGCCCGTATCCGTGACGAGCAACGTACTGCTGCGCAGGATTTTCACCAAACGCTGGATATAATTGACTCTCTGCCCGAATTAGATCATTCGTCGAAGCCGATTAGTTCATAAGCCATCCAGAAGCTCTTTCCGAGTCTTGCAGCATGTAGGACGAACGTGTACTTCATTTTGCTGTGCAAGTAAAATTGAAAGGCCCAGCGAGAATGTGCTTGGATAGTCGGTTTGAAATTTTTTCCAGTAGGAACATATTCGCTAGCGCTGAGATTAGAAGAAATCATCTAAGAATTCTTAACGAATAATATCAGAGAGATTAGAAGAAATCATCTAAGAATTCTTAACGAATAATATCAGAGAGATTAGAAGAAATCATCTAAGAATTCTTAACGAATAATATCATCCACTCGAGTACGTCTACATATTTATCACCAATCGTATTGGCGAAGAAACAAAATGGAGAAGATCGACTCTGTGTTGATAACAGGGCATTGAATTCTCTTATTGAAAAGAAGCCCTACCCGATGCCAACAGTGAAGGAGCAACTATTGCTGATTTCCGGAAACGACTATTTCACGATATTTGACCTCTTCTCTGGAAGCCGTATATTGCATTTGTTACCCAACACGGCCACTTCGAATACATTGTGATGCTATTTGGGCTCATCAGCGCACCGATGGTATTCCAAAAAATGGTTCAAAATCTTACAAAAAAATGGCATCGAAAAAAATAATTAGCTGCATGGATGAAGTCATCGTTGCAAGTTCGACTATCACTGAGGGAATGAAGATTTTAAAGGAATTCCTACAACTTTTAGCAGAAGCCTCTGATAGTCGAAATGTACATATTTTGCCACCGAAATAACATTTGTTGAATATAGAGTTAGCAAAGAAGGAATTAAACCGGAAATTACAAAGTCGATGCTATTAGGAATTCCCCACCTCCGACATATGTCTCCGAATCAGAAGTTTCCATGGACTAACAGGATTATGCCGAAAATTTTTGAAAGTAGAGGAGGACAAGAGTGCCGATAAGGCTTTGCTTTGCAGTGAGCAGAAAATGAAGTGGACACTGATGCCAGTTCGCTATTTTAGCAGACACTGCACCAATGCAGCACGACGGTACAACAGTTACGAACTGAATATTCTGGCAGTCATTCAGACACTAGAACGATTTCGTTTCTACTGATTGGGTAAACGCTTCCAGGTGTTGAGAGATTGTGGAGCGATAGCAGCTACGAAATTAGCCAGGCCACTTAATGCTAGAATTGCATGCTGGTGGCTCAAACTATGTTACATGAGTATGATTTCGAGGTCGTGCATCGAGCAGGAGTGAAGATGCAACATATCAATGCACTGAGTTAACTGCCTAACGAAGAACCTTTTGAACCAAGCACCATAGCAGCCAAAATCCTCATCGTAGAGGCTTGTCAAGACGATTTGATAACGGCAATGCAACATCAAGATCCGACTCTGAAAGAAATTATTGAAGTTATCACTCTACCTTGCGAAGCCAAAAATCAGTAACTGACACAATTTTACATTTCCAGGTTAGATTTTATTTAGCTTTGAATTAGTTTGAGTTTATTAAGTTTCGCTAACATGAGTTATAGGTGTAATTTTTGCCAAAAAACTTTTAACCAGATGTGCGCACATGGTTCATTAGTGTGAAAATAAATGTTTTAGGCCTGCCGATGCAGTTTTAGCAGTTAATTATAGCGATTTGATGATGCCATTGGCATCTTCTTATCAAGAACAGCCGAATTCAATTTCGAACAAGAGAAATGCAAATTTTGAGTAGGAGACATGTCTATAAAATGGAAGTTTTTTTCATAGTTGTCAATTTAAACGAAAAGACAAATGAACCCAATATTACGGTTGACCCAAAGTCCGGGGATTCTAAGGATTTACTTCAAATTGAGAACACAATGGATTCTAGTTTTAGCACGGAAAGCATTTCTGACATGCCTAATCCTGACATTACTTGAATGGAGCAGGTTTCTGATAGAACAACATGATGTATAAGAAAATCTTTTAGGTAAATTTCTCGAGAGAAATTTACCTATTGTGGAGAGCATTATATATATAAATATATACATAGTCCTGCCATAAATTCTGTCACATAATTTCTCACATTGGCAACACGTTTATTTTATGAGTGACATTTCAATATCGGCCAGTTTTATAAACGTCATAATGTTGTTGACAGTTGATGGTCATTTAAAGTTTGTTCGTTAACGTGTGAAGATGGAATGGGGTATAAATGAAAACCGAATTGCAGTGATTGCACAACATAAGTGTGGAAAATCCGCGAGTGAAATTTTCAAGTTGTTGTGCCCGTTAAAAATAACGCAAAGATTTGTGTATCGTGCAATCCAGAGGTATAACGAGATCCAGACTATTGATGTACGTTCTTCTGCTGCCATCAAAGCGGTCGAGAGTCGAATTCGTCGAAATCCGCTTCGTAAACAACGAATCATGGCTCGAGAGATGAACATCTCCACCCGAAGTATGTCTCGCATCATAAAATCGGACCTCGGGATGAGTGCCTTTCGACGATCAACGGGACATTTGCTGACTGAGCAGTTGAAGCAAATTAGGAGCACCAGATCGAAAGAGCTCCTTCGGCGGTACGGCAACAACAAACATCGAGAAATTTTATTTACCGATGAAAAAATTTTTACGGTGGAGGAACATTTCAACCGCCAAAATGATAAGGTGTATGCCCACAGCTCCAGAGAAGCCCGAGAAGTGGCCACTAGGGTACAGCGAGGACATCATCCAGCATCAGTCATGGTATGGTGGGGTGTCAGCTACGAAGGGTCACCGAGCTTCATTTTTGCGAAAAAGGCGTAAAAACTGCAGCGAAAAATTATCAAACGGACATCCTGGAGGGATGTGTGAAGCCGCTGAACTCTACGCTATTCAACAACCGACATTGGGTTCTCCAGCAAGATTCTGCGCCAGCCCACAAAGCTCGAACCACACAAGCGTGGTTGGAAATCAATATTCCAGAGTTTATAAGGGCTACGGAATGGCCTTCTGGGAGCCCAGATTTGAATCCCCTGGACTACAAACTGTGGGCGGAGTTAGAGTCCATGGTGTGCACGAGACGAAACCCAAATATCGAGAGCCTTAAGCGATCTTTGACAGAAGCAGTAGCTAATTTTCCGCTAGAAACAGTGCGTACTGCTATCGATGACTGGCCCAACAGATTAAAGAGCTGTGTAAAGGCTAAAGGCGGCCACTTTGAATAATTTGTTGCTTATTTTACTTCCATTAGTATGCCAAAATAAAATATATTTTCCTTTGTCAAAAACTCTTTTTCATTTATACAAAAATTGCCCATATACGTGTGACAGAACGACTAAGTATATATGGGATATAATGAAATTTGTGAAAACGCTAGAGGTTGCAATTTTGCTTTGATTTTCACCAAATTTTCAGGAAAGGTGTATTGGGTTAATATCTCGGTTAAGTTCGTGAACCAGCTATATCGGCTGGGCAAAAACAAAATCGTGATTTCTGTTCTGACCAAATTATAGCTCCGATTTGGATGAAATTTGGTACAAAGGTTCACTGATGTATGTGATGAATCTCACAATAAAAAATCCAAAGTCGGTACGGCAGAAACAAAATGGCGGCCGCTCAAATGTCGGAAAACGTGCAAAATTTTGTTGTTGTAATAGTGGTCAAAGCTTTCAACAGATTTTCATGAAATTCGGCATTTAGATAGAAATTATAAGTATCTAAAGTATTGCGTGAAAAATTTGGAGGTCAGGTCACAAAAAGCAAAATGGCGACCAGTTGAAACTCAAAACTTCAAAGGCTTCTAAAAGTCGAATTTTAACCTGATATATATGAAACTTGGTTTGAAGATAGGCATTACTTAGGTCTACAATTTTTAATATGTTGGTGATCATGCATGTGCAAATTTCAAAATGGCAGCGTTTTAAACATGCGTTTTTCCAGGTTTTGTGGCCCTCTAGCGGTCACATTTTCCAGCGGATTTTGATAAAACTTGAGATTATGGATCTCTGTACTATGTTCTTGTATTATGCAGAAAATTATTAAAATCGAATGAAAAATAAAAAGTCGGAAATTTAAAACCCAATATTTTTAGCTGCCATTTTCACTAAAAATTTAATACTTTTGCCCTGTCTAGAGTGAAACTCCGATTTGAACGAGATTTGGCACATTGATTGATGAGGTCCTAGCCCACAGAGGTTTGAAATTGTCCAAAATCAAATGCATGCATTCAAAATGGCGGCCCCAAAGGTCAGGAACAAGCGCAATTCGCTATTTTAGTAGCAACTGAAATAATGATTTTTTTTTCATGGAAACGTTTAAAATGACTTATCTTGAACGTATTTATAAATCAGAATATTTTTAAATATTGTAAAATATTTTTAACAATACCCTAAAAAATTATAAAATCGCGACTTGTCTGTCTGTCCGTCCGTCCGTTTGTTCGTGTGTCACAAGTTTTCTCGCAAACCACATGAGCTAGAATGAGGAAATTTTCCACGTAGGTCAAAAGTGGTGCCTCTTGAAATTTGCATTGTAAGAACATATTTTAAAGTGTTTAAGGGGGTCTCCCCATACAGGGGAGTGACATAAACCTTTTTTTTTAATTTCTGTAGCCCTCTAGCAGCCAAGTTTCTCAACAAATTCCGATAAAACTTGAAATTATAAGTTAATTAATTTAATTTAATTATGCAAATCGGATGACAAATAAAAAATTCGAAAATTTACAGCTTAATAATTTTAGCAGCCGTTTTCAATAAAAATTCAAAATAACGGCCCCTGATGGTTCAGAAAAGAATCGAAAATGTATATATTAATGGCAATGCAAGTGCTGATTAAACTTTTATGGAAATCTTTTGAAATTAACTATTTGAGCTGTTTAAGCCAAAAAATTATCACCTTTGTTTGATAACCACTGTCGAATGTATAAACAGCAAATGTGAGAAGGGCGAAACGAGTATAAATATGTTTATAACAATTTATTACCCGCCGATTTTCAATATGTGATCCATACGTGTGCAACTCAATTTAATTAGCAAAATATTTGCGCCTCTATGAAGGGTCTCCAAATACGAACGGCGGCAGATCCTTTCTGTTAATAAATACCCACGTAGTGCTAAAAAATTGCAATAAAAAGTCCAGTACTAGATAAGCCAATTTCTTTTTCGAAACCTTACGCTACATACGAGAAATTTACCTTTCCGGCTGGTGCTGCCAACGGGGATGTTTTTTAGATGCGATAAATAATGAAAATGAAATGGATGAAAACGGAGAAAATGAGGTAGGAGCTTCACAAGTTACATTATTTAAAATATTTTCCAGACCCATGTATGTGCTTTGCAACTAATTGGTTAAAAAATAACCTGTAAATTAATTAGTGTTCTGTGGAACAATTGAATCAAAATATCGATACACACGAGTATTACATTTGGATATTATCGTGAATAGTAATTACTTAAACAATTATTTTCTTACAATACGTTTTAATAATTTATATTTGCAACAATTCAAAAGTTAATATATTGTGAATTTACGAGTATTATAACCTGATCTAGTGTGGTCTAGTGGTTAGAAAATGAACGCATAAGCCGAAGGTCCCAGGTTCAAATTTCGTTGGGAGCAACGTGATTCAGTTCAGGGGATTTTCCGGACAGACTACGAGTGTTCACTCAGTGGTGATACGTACTGATTTAATCAGATATCATAGCTGAGCAAGCACAAGAGAGCATGGTACTGCAAAGCAACTTCCGAAAAAATCAATACGGTCATGAAAATGAGATACTCTAACTATCTCTAAGCGAACGAACGAGAGGGGCAGTAGTGCTACAAAGAAGAAAAAGAAAATAACCTGACTAAGTTTAACTCTTGCCAATATACTGTTTTAGGCAATTCATTTTTACAGGGACTACTTTGCAATCAAGTAGAAGAATTAACAAGGCGTACAATAAACAGGGTATTCCGAGATAACCAGCAAGAAGAAAAAGAGACTACATCAAAGCGAGAAGGGAACAAGGAAAAGCATCAAATACAACCTCTTGTGGTGATAGATGCAAGCAAAAATGCATTGGAAAAATTACACAAGAGAGAAGACTCACAATTTATAATATTTTTTTATCTATGAAAGAAAAGAAGAGCAAAGTATTAATTTTAGGACATGTAGACACTAACCAAGTAAAAAAAGACCACCAATGAAAATGAGAAAGGAAGAGGGAAAATATTTTTTTATTTTTTTACTAATGCTGAGGGAGAAAGAAAGTGTCCGTAAAGCATTCTTTCTGGTAACTTTGGGCTACGCAAAAAATATTGACATGTTTGTATTTAATGTACTAAATAGCGCAATTAGTTGTTCTCGCAAAAGTGAACAACGTGGCAGACACTCACCTCACAAACTTATCGATAATACCACTATCAAAAGCCACATTTTAGAGTGCAATTCTTGCATATCTCCCTCTGGGAGGGAGCTTCTCCCAAAAAGAAAGAAGATTTACCAATCGAACTATCAATTACAGAAACGCATGAAGATTTTTTACAACAAAGCTGGGGGATGCACTTGTACAATGCTCCTACAACCTTTACAGAGGAGTCATTGCAGAAATGAATATATCTTTTGCAAAAATGGGGCATGAAGAATGCGAAAAATATGAAAAGTATAAACTACACAGCCCATAGCATGTTAAGGATGATGATAAATCATATGTAGATTGAAGGGAAATAGTTACTGTTTTGTAATAAACATAAGCAGTCGAGCAGCCCCGTGGTGATCAGGAGTGGCTGCTCCTGAAGAGATAAGGTGGTCACCCCGTCGAAACTGCTTAGTTTGTTGTTTTACTAGTGTAAAGTAAACTGCATCCGTCAAGTTTCCATCCTTTAGGCAAAGATGAGTGGTTCACTTCAGCCACTTTAACATCTTTAGGTTTGACATTCCCCTTGTAATGCAACGACCTTCTTCGGTGAAAGTAACGGTTGCTTTTTGTGTAATGTTTGCGTTTGTCTCAAGCCTCCGCTAACTTTAACAAGGCAAAAAAATATTGAATTACTGTAGAGTAGCTGAATTGACACCTAATAGAACTTTTCTAAAGACAATAAAAATTGATCGGTGTGTCTTGTAGAGTAGAGTACGCGTGATAAGTATTTTGTAGTGTAGCTTCGTGGCTCGACAAGAACCCGCCTCATATGATCCCGCAAATGCTAGTCGTCAAGCACGCGTACGCGGTCGTTAAGCGCAGCTAGTTAGCTGAGCTCGGTGTTGTTTATAGCTCGCTGACACTTATGCCAGACCATCGGCACCCGTGTCCTACACGGGCATTAAAAAAATCATTACAGTTTTTTAACTAAGAATTAAGTAACACAAACCACAGCAATTGAAGCCTTTTAACTAAAGGAAATATTTTACTGTTTTTAAAACAAGATACTTGAATTCTAGAGAAAAAATAGCTAATCCAAAAAACATCATCAGAAAACCTTTATTTACTATCTACATGGCTGCAAACAACAAAGATAAGCTCAAAAATCTCAATATAGCATCCACTGAAGTGACTGTTATTTGCCTAGGTAGGGCAGCACCGGAATGCGAGAATCTAAACGATTCGTCCAACTTAAATAGAGCCACATAGTAAAGAAGGACCGATTGATGTGACGGTTCGGTTATTGTATTAAGTTGTTGGTGGAAAAACCTTTGTATATGTTAGAGGGTTGTTAAAAGTTGCCATGATGATACTGGACATTTCGGAATCGAAAAAACTCAGCCGGCTTCGGAAGCATTTTTGGTTTGGTTTGATTTTGCGCCCCTTCATAAAATTGTTCGTTCTTTCTTGCATAAAGTGCTGTTATAACAAATCTTCTGCTGGCAAAAGTGAAGGACATCTAATTTACGAACAGAGCCACCTCATTCCATCCATGGTACTTTACATCGATCATCTAGTATTCCTTCCTAGAAACCGTCGAGGAAATTTTCATATTGTTGAGATATCAGACTTATTGAGCAAGTATGTTATGGTGTGACCAGTAAAATCAACCGGAACTAGACCAGTAGCTAAGGTGCTTCGAGACATCACATCCTGCCTTGGTTTACTAGCACTCATAAATGACCGCAAGTCTGCATGTGCGTCACGAAAATTCGAGTGTTTTTGGTAAAAAAGCGATATTCCAAATATTAAAGTCACAGTCCGCACTCCGGGGCGACCGGGTAAATTGAAAGAATAAATCTGCTAACTCTTGCGTATTTACGTTGTTCGATAGGTGAACGTAATAAATGGGAAGAACAATTGCCAGATTTACAGTGGTCTCTCAACTTCCAGAAGAATTCAACAACAGGATTCGCTCCAAACCAAATTGTGTTGGACTTTTGCTTGCGGGATGCCACTAAAAATCGCCTCATCAAAGCACTACACGATGAACCTGTGACTAAAATCTTACCAACGATCACAGCAGAGCTTTCGACAGGAGGCTGCGAATAACTCAATGACTGAAAGAAGACGATGGGAAAAACGCTTTGATAAAAAACATAAGGATCCACCCGTTAATCGGCAGGAGACTTCGTCGTTATAGAGAACGTCCTTAGTGCAACTAGGGAGTCGCGAAAACTGGAATCTAAATATCTATGTCCATAGTCGTCTCTAAGGTATTGAGGAGCGAGTGAACGCGACGTTATTTACGATCTTGAAGATGAGCCAAGGTGATGCCGACGGTTCAACTCCGTTTACTCCACTGCTAAAATGAAACCCTGGTGTCATTTGAGCCCAGACTTGGACGTCTACGATGAAGATGGCAATGGTGGGGAGGACAGAGAGTTCGGGGCGATTTCATGTCAGAAGAGGCCGACCTGTCAAGTAGGTACGGTGTCACCTGGCAACAGGAAACAGTGGATAGTCACTGACATTCGAGTGACAAACGTGTAACGAGGAAGAAATTATATTTACACGGATAAAACTTAATTTTTTTATTTGGTAACAAAAGAATAATCTGACACACGTCCAAAGTGACCCGTTACAAAATCCGCGAGCTTAACTGGGACCTAGCGATTATCATGTTTCTCTTGCATTGAAAACTTCCTTGGTGATGAGAAATTGGCATCAGAAGAAGATTTTGAAAATTGATTACTAGAATTTTTTCGCCAATAGGGACCAAGACGGTGCATATTTGACCAAAAATTTGTAATCCAAAACGTGTTAAATAAAGTCTTGAAGTTCGCGTAAAAATTGGATTTCTTTTTCACCAATCTAATAGGGTTTTCTATTAAGGACAATAATAATCAATAAATCGATTGTGAGGCGTGCTGTGTGGCTAGTGGCACCGTCTTGTTGAAACCACATATCGTTCATGTCAAGTTCATCCAATTCTGGCCACAAATAATCTTCCAACATAACCCGATAGCGCTCTCAATTGACGGTAACATGACGGTCGTTTTCATCCACGAAAAAATACGGCCCAATCACACCTCCGGCATGAAAACCGCACCAAACAGTAATTTTTGCGGACGTCACAGTGTCTCAAGAAACACATCTGGGTTGGTTGCTGACCAATAATGCATATTTTGCCTATTAACAAAGCCATTGAGCCAGACATGAGCTTCATCGCTCAAGATGATTTTCGGACGGAATTCTTCAATTACTTCAAGCTTTGCCAGAGCCCATTGCTGGTTAGTGAACTTTACATGATGAAAATGTTGACTTTGACTGACGTTTTGACAATGACAGTTCATGATAAAATTTAAGGTTGCGCTTATATAAAAATATGAAATTGTTGCAAATGTAAAACCCTATAACTTCCAATAGTTTTGAGAACAATTTAGGGAATGGGAGAAAATCCACTTTCAGAGTCTTCTAATCCTATTTCGTCTCTGAATCAACTATTCAATACGTTTGTCATCCATGCAAGTTCTTCTGGTAGAAAAACTTTTTGACAGGATCATACGAGTATGATACGCTCACGTTGTTTGATATATTTTTGGCTGAGAGTAATTTTAGGTCAATTTTTGTCTTCTTGTTGGTTTCAGGCTACGAGTATGTGGATTAAAAAAATTCAATTTTTACAATTACCATCTGAAAATTTACATTTCCGATTAATTGCATTCATCTTGTACAATCCACACCTGAATTTCAAATTTCCTCAGCTATATAGTAATTTGCAAATGATACAAATTAACATTTGCAAATCGTATAATTAAATTTTCAATACATTTCATCCTAATTGCACACGAACAGCAACTTAATTGATTTGAATTAAAAGACTCCATTTCATCGCCGATCGTCCGTTGGAAGTAAGGAACTCGTCCGCGCGCTACATCTTGTGTGCACATTCAATTTAATATTTATTGATGGTGTACCACAAGGCACCATTAAGGTGCCTTTACTTTTCATAATGATTTCGATATTTTCACCAAAGTAATTGCCAATTCACGTTCACGTTCAGAATATTTATATGGTTGGCTCTCGTCGATCAATTTCGGCGGCGTGGATCGCGGACGTATGGGGAACGGGGTTGGTTGTTTTAAAACTTTCTCAGATCGCGAGAAACTGGTCTTTATTGATGTTAAAAGATAAAAATTTACGCTTTTGACTTTGAAAAAAAAAAAAAAAAAAAAAAGATGAAAATTTACAACAATACTCGTATTTTTAATGGGTAATCATTTGTAGGCAGCTGCAAAAGTGCTGCCGCTTGTTCTTTGCTTTTAATGATGATCGTCGTGTGATGGTAGTGATGCAGTTGTTATTAAATTAGCGGTAAATTTTTGAAAAGGAATTATTAATGTTAAGCCAATCATGTGTAAAATGAATGATCGTAAAATCGATATAGGCGAAATTTTGTGCGCCTTCTGGCTTGAATGAGGGTGAATTAAGGTTGAAATCTTAATTACCTGAAGTTGATTATAATGTTGACTGGTTTTTGAGTATTTAGGTCAAAATATAATTATGATAGTGATGTCAAATGACAGGTTGAGCATGCGATGCGATTAAAGGGAAATCGAGACGATCAACGTATAAAAATAAATTTAAAGAAATATATACAGAACATATAACTCCATGAATGTGCTCTTATTTTTAACGCATTACAAATAAATCCTACTTATAATTTACATCTGCTGATAATGTGCGATGTAAATACTTTAATGGCAATGCACGGGATGAGGAAACAATTTATTTGTTGCTCTTATTATATGATTGCAGCCGTTCTACGGTGCACTGTGTCATGGGCAGCTAAAGATCAAAAGTTAATGTAAACATAGTCATAAGCTGTTTGCACATTAAGAAGCTTAACTTCTTCAGTGATTATGATAGCAATCATGCGTGATAAAATTCCAACTCCGTGCATGTTATTCATTTTCTATAGAACGATATAAATTTGTTCTTCATACATCTACGGACGGAATAAGGCTTTACTATGTTTTTCCTATTAAATCTGCACGAATCAAAATATCAGGAATAAATCAGGCTCGCGAAGCAATTTATACCTTTAACTTCTTATTGACAGTACCATCAATTTCACTAAGCGCAAATACGAAACATTCTTGCGGTGCTCGCCTGTCGCCGATATTGCATTAATTCCTACATACTCCACGGTATTATATTTAAGTAATTTAAATTACTTCGAGCATCATCATTGAACCCAATCATTACAAACTGCATGCAATCGCTGGCTAAGCCGTTGAAAGTATCTTGCACTTGTGCAATTCCACGTATCACATTCTCGTTACCCGCGAAACGCGAAGAAGATGCAGACCTTGACGGGTTTTTCGGTCCATTTTCTTCTTTTACGCTGTAGCTGTTGTTGCTGCTGCTGTTACTGTCTCAATATTATCTTATAAAAGCATCCAAGTGATAGCGAACCATAAATGGCTGCCAGTGAATTATTATATTGACTGGAGTGCATTTTGCACTATAAGTAATTGAGCTTAATTGAGTTGAACGGCTTTAAGGACCCGGGAACACTAAAGATGGTCGCTTAAGATGTTTGACCGTAATCGATGGCTAGTGCATCAGCAACAGCACCAATAAAGCGGCATTTGCGCGCTGCTAAAGAAGAACCGGCGAAGTAGCTACGGATCGTATTGGAACGACGATGATGATTGAGTTTAAAATGTCTTGAGTTTGTTGTGAATGGTATTTTATTGAAATGATTATCAGCTTCATCATAGGTAGTAGCAGTCGAAGATACGCGAAAAACAAATCCGCTTCGACTTGACAAGAGCCTGAGAATTGCGCGTCGCGGACTATAGGAATGAGCACAAAGTTGTTGAAACCGGTCCGATTAGTTGATAGTTAATTGGTCAAGACGATAAAATAAATTGATAACGATATCTTTTCATTTGATTCCGTACTATTGCTTCTGGTAGTTGCGATTAATGCAAGTTAAAGATTAGAGAAGGCGTTTCAATTTGAATCGATGTTAAGAGGAGAATAATAAGAATAAGTTTCTTTTTAAATTATTTGAAAAGATCTTATAGGATCATAGCAGTAGTAGCATAAATAAATGTTGAAAATAACTTTTAATCTTAACTGCATATGGAATTCTTTCTTAATAGTTCTTAGACTTCTACATTTGCCATGTTTAAATGATCGGGAATTATAAATTCCATTTCCTGAGCTCAGTGATATTGGATCTCATATCCTACTTCTCATACTCCTTGTAAAATGAATGTGAGTTAAAATTATTCATTGCACAAGCGAAGGAAATTAAATCGCATTGAAAGGGCCTTGAACCACATCTCGTTGCTTTTCCTTGCGAGTTGCATGTGAGCTGCGAGTGCTAATAATTCAAACTTCAGCCCAACAATGTTTGGTGCTGAACTAGATCTGTAACTTATCTAAGTTTACCACTTATAAGTTTGCATCTGAACACCAATGAAAGATCATCTGAATATTTTCTATCATCGTGGAAAGTGCAGAATCCTGCATTTTTGCTATAGTTAAAAATACACTGTAGCAGTGGTTATTGTAAAATGCTGGGCAAAAGTATTCATCGTCCATAGCGCGACAGCCAAAGCCGGACTTTGGCCTCCATGATAAATCTCCTCCAATCGTCATGGTTCTGCGACCTTTTTCGGAAGTTGGTTATTCCCACCAAGAATCAGCTGTCAGCTTCTATCGTGTCTTCGCAACGAGTGATAGACGTCTACCTTATGCTCTACCCTTTAATGTTCTTTTGGGTAGCCAGGTTTCTTCCATTCTTTTTACATGGCCTACCCATTGTAATATGCGTAACTTTACACAAGTACTCGTAAATACAGGTGGTTCGACAAATAGTCCATGCAACTCATCGTTGTAACGTATTTTCCGCTCTGCTCCTTGTTTCACTGGGCCGTAGATTTTGCGGAGCACTTTGCGTTCTAATATGTCCACTATTTTCTTGCATTCGCTTGTCAGGGTTCATGTTTCCCTTCCATATAACAGCACAGGTTTACAAAAAAAAAAAAAAAGAAAGTATATACCCTTTGATTCTACTATTTTTATTTTAAATTTAGTATACAATTGTTTCGTTCTCTACTTGAGAACTTCCTCAGTACTACTATTCCCTAAACTATAAGTGTCCTAATATTTATACTAAACTCATTAACCTATCCAAATAAATCTCTAATTACATCTAATCCCCCAAAATACTTTTATTTAATCTCTAATTACCTGATTCTTTTACCATTCGAAAATTTGTTTTTCCTTAATTACTACTTAACTACCTTCATTATTTTTTAAGCTTGAATAGCCAGGTGTATCCGTTACCTGGGTCGCCGTTCCAAATGTCCTGCGTCTTCCAATTAAATATCTCCAAACTTTCTGCTACATCAAGCTTCCACCCGTTTGTAACCGTTTTCAGCATGCTTACGTTGTCCGCAGTGATGTCATGTTTTTCAAGGACTATATGCTCCGCCACTTTTGATTTGAAGTTTTTTGCATCCTGCTTTTAAGTTTTGTTCACGGCTTCCCTTAAGTGCTCATTTCATCTGACACCTAGTGATCTCCTGGTTTGTACAATATAACATCCATTACATTTCGTACACGATACCTTGTAGACTCCACTCCGCTCCATTTTGGGTATGGGGTCCTTGGTTGATCCAAGCAAGTTCAACATTTTTGTAGCCCGGCTCGTATAAACTAGGTCGATGTCTACGTTCTTCATAGCCCTCTTCATTGTTTCCGTCCTTGAGTCAAACGTTACAACCAACCTCTTCCGTTGCTCGACTTCCGCAGTTAGCATTGTGAACTTTTTATTGAAGATCTCCTTCGTTCGTTTGGCTATCAATTTGGTGACTTCATCCGTAGGGTATCCATTCCACTCGGCTAGCTTATAAATTTTTTTAGGATTTGAAAGCTACTAAAGGCGGAATACCTTTTACTATTAATAGCACAGGTTTGTTCTTTTTATATGTCTAAACAACTACATGAGCTACTGCCGCCATTAGCCAAACAACGACGAAAACACCTTAAAATAAATCAAAACTATTGCATCATCCATTATGAATCCTTTTGATAAACAATCAATACTAAACGTATTGAGCATCAACATGAACAACAAACAACAACAGAAAGCAATGATGAGTCACCTTTGCTCGAGATGATACCAAAATGGCGAAAATATCGTATTGTGGACATCAGTTGGGCAATAACTTTTACGGCGAAAACTGTGATTTATTAGTTTTTTTATGTAATAGGGGTACTGGTTAATTCGTGCGGTTTTCTAGCAGATTGTATAGCTTGATTTTTATTCCAGTGATTCACCTTTCCAAATATGTGTTGGAAAGCTACTGTCATATAGTTTCAGAATCAGTATGTGTCATTTAGCTGAAGCGTAAACAACAATACTTTTTTTGCTCTGAAAATATCGAATTTTGTGCCGAATAAAGTGTTTTTGCGGGGAGTAATTCTTTATTGAAGAAAAAGGCTGCCGAAAGTCATCGTATTTTGGTGGGAGCGTATGGTCTGCATGCTCTAGCTGAGCGTACGTGCCAGAAGTGGTTTGCACGGTTTAAAAGTGGCAATTGTGACTTGGAGGACGATGATCAACCCGGACAGCCAAAAAAGTTTGAAGATCACGAATTGGAGACATTGATTGACCAAGATCCATCCCAAACTTGCAAAATCACTTGGCGTCGCTCAACCGATCGTCAAAAAGCAATTTTTCACAATAAAGCTTCAATTTTTGGAAAAAAAACCGCACGAAGTAACCGGTACCCTTATTATTTAAATCAAAACCATATCTCGTAGGAGAGTGCTCCTACCATAAGGTTTTTGTAACCACACTAGGGTTCGAAAAAAGTTTTCTAATTGCGTAAATCGGGGACTCGAATTATTCATCCAGTACTTGGGTAAGAAATCCTTCAAATTTGTGCAAAAGATTCAGAGTTTATTTCATAAGGACATTGCAACCGCCATTTTGTTTCAGCTTAAATAATTTTTCTGAATGCTCGGCCGATTGAAGATACTCAATTTAACCCTATTCCTTAAATTTTCATGGAAATTGGAAAAAAATAATAGTGCCCACGTCAATTTGAAATATGTTTCCCCATCAACACGTGTTATTGTTGTTGTAATACCATACAATTGAAATGGGTATAACTCACTTGATTATGATTGGATTTCCATAACATTTTATAGGCATAAGCATGAGCATAAATATCTTACATCAATCTTTATAATTGCTGAATTTCAAGATGCTTAAAGGCACTGCTTTGATTTTATGGGTGAAAATGTAAAATCTACAAATCTTACTATTATTAAAAAAGTTGAGTGCGTTTCGATTTCTGAGGTATTTGTTGCCCTTGTATTCACATAGACCTACCTTCGCGATTTTTTTTTTCAGATTTTTCGTGTCAAAGGGGTCCAATCGCGAGGAAGGGGCTCAAAATTTTGGTACATTTTACCTCCCTTAGGACTCCCTGATGCACAAAATAACTTTTTAAATTTAGATTCTAAAAATTCATTTGATATCCTACTCGACTAACTTTGATTAAAAAAAATTTTAAAGTTCCATTTCCACACTTAAAAAAATTTCAAATATTTGGTAAGACCTAAACTTTTGAGAGACCACCACTTCTGACCTTTGCAGAAAGTTTGAGCTTTCTAGCATCTACAGTTTCTCCGGAAACTTGCTGTGACGCACGGACAGACAAACTGAGTGGGTATAATAAATATATGTAGTTTTTCGTCTTCTTGTTGGGTGTGGTGAAAACTGTGTTTTACGAAGGATACAAAAATTTTTACGGCATTCATCGTTGGTTTCAGTAGAATTTTATTGCGAAAAAATTTAGCATAATTTAAATATCTCCCTCGTCTTCGTAGCACAATAAGCTCTCTCGGGCATTCGCTTCCTGCAAATAACGCCTCTGACTGTCTGGGTCCACTGAGCGCGTTCTCCAATTTCGAAATCCGAGCAGCGATGAACTGTTTTCGTCAACCGACTCAGCCCAGCGTTTCCTCGGTTTCCTCACTGGTCTCCCGCCTTCAGCTCCTCCAACGAATATCTTTTTGGGTACCCGTTGTTCATCCGTAGGATTCATGTGGCCAGCCCATTGTAGCTTCCGCAGTCTTACAATGATTGAGACCTCCGGCTTTTCAAAATTTCATGTATACTTGGAGCTTTGCTTTCCTGTGTATGCAGCTGGTCTTCAAGATCGTCAAAACTAAATAAAATATTTTATTTGCGAGCTGTATTCTTCGGCGTATTTCATCTCTTTCATTAGAGGTCTTCGTTATGTTGGCGCCTAAATACAGGAATCCGCTCACGTTTTCGATACTGTATTCGCCAAGTGTGATATTTTGTGTATTTGAAGTATTTTTTCTCGATTGCGTCATGAGTTTTGTTTGATTCTAATTGATTTGTAGCCCTACTAGTTTTGCTTCGCTGTCGAGGTTCAGGAAGAGTTTTTTGGCAGTTGTAAATGACGGTGACAAAATGTTGATGTTCTCTGGATAGGCTACTTGGACTTGAGTGGTTTTGCTTGAAGCTGGTGCGATTAAGCACCTCAGCTCCTTTCTTTCTGTGAGCAATTATTTACTCACCGTGATTAGCGAGATCATACTATTTTGTTCTTGTGCATAATACGAGGTGTGTTCAAAAAGTATCACGAATTTTGAATTTTCGCGGGTTACGTATATTCGAATTTCGATTTTTTTGTGGCGTTATGTTGGTACTCATGTCTGTCACTTATGCCGACAAGCTCGGCCATTTTGAATGTTCACTTAATTGGTGATAGCTGCTTTACTTGCACGTGTTTTCAATCGTCTTCGATTTTTACTTATTCAAAAAAATGGATCAAAGAACGTGTATCAAATTTTGTGTGAAAAACGAAATTAAGTGCACAGATGCATTCCGAATGTTGACTGTGGCATACGGAGAAGCTACCTGGGACCGAAGCAACGTTTATCGGTGGTACAAAATGTTTTTAGAAGGCCGAGAAGATGTGAGCGACGAAGAGCGTGCCGGACGCCCGAGCACTTCAACAACAGACGAAAAAATTAATGAAGTGGAGAAAATGGTATTGGCCAATCGTCGAATCACCGTTAGAGAAGTTGCTGAGGAGTTAAACATATCGATTGGCTCGTGCCATTCGATTTTTATCAACGATTTGGGCATGAGACGGGTCGCCGCGAAATTCGTACCAAAATTGCTTAATTGCGAACAAAAACAGCAACGCATGAACATTGCTAATGAGATGTTAAACTCTGTCCGCGACGAACCAAATTTGCTCCAGAGGGTCATAACTGGTGACGAATCGTGGGTTTATGGTTATGACGTGGAAACCAAAGCTCAATCATCTCAATGGAAGCTGCCGCATGAACCAAGACCGAAAAAAGCGCGCCAAGTTCGGTCGAATGTGAAAGTTTTGCTGACAGTTTTCTTCGATTGCAGGGGCGTGGTGCATCATGAGTTCTTGCCACAGGAAAGAACGGTCAATAAGGAATATTACCTGCAAGTTATGCGCAATTTGCGCGAAGCAATCCGCCAGAAACGCCCGGATTTGTGGGAGAACAAAAATTGGCTTTTGCACCACAATAACGCCCCTGCTCACACATCGTTGCATGTGCGCGACTTTTTGGCCAAAAACAACACACTAATGATGCCGCAGCCACCGTACTCCCCAGATCTGGCCCCCTGTGACTTTTTCTTGTTTCCTAAACTGAAGAGGCCCATGAAAGGACGACGTTACGCTACGCTTGACGAGATAAAGACGGCATCGAAGGAGGAGCTGAACAAGATTAAAAAAAATGATTTTTTGAAGTGCTTCGAAGATTGGAAAAACCGTTGGCACGAGTGTATAATATCTCATGGGAATTACTTTGAAGGGGACGAAATAGATATTATTGAATAAATAAATAATTTTTGAAAAAAACAAAATTCGCGATATTTTTTGAACACACCTCGTAGACTTAGTATGCTAATACTCCGAGAGAGGAACTGCATGACTGCTCGCGGCTTCATTCTTGCACTGGAAAAAACCAGTCATACTGACAAAGAAAGAATTTCCAGAAACAGGACTATCAATAAGGGAGTAATGACGTTAGAGTCAAAACCAGTAATGAAATACTTAGGCATATTTGTAAGCTCGAAGATGAGCTTTTACGAGCAAATCGGGAATACATCTGATAAAGCGGTTAGTGGAACTTGCACGTTTGATGGCCATTATAGGGGGCCCTTCCTTATCAAGAAGAAGGGAAGACAACAGCAAGGTAGTCGCATTAGAGGGGAGGCGATGCACTCTATGGGCTTTTTCAGACGCAGCGTTAAAAGTGAGCGTTAAACAGGTTATATGGGCAAGAAGAGTGAGAGGCATTGAGGGAACCTGATGGTAAAAACATGCCAACATTTTGTAGGGTGAACGAGCGTAACGCACATACACAAACGCATTTTCTTGATCATTTGGTGGGGGAAATTTTATACAAACGACGTAATCATTCCGAATTGAACATTCGATGAAGAAGGTAGTCGTCATGAAACGATTGCCTTTCTTTAATTTGCGTGCAAAAATGGATGCATGGATGCGAGAAGCTACGCGTTATTTAATAAATTTATAAAAGCGGAGGCCATGTTCAATTTCAGGAAACAACACGACGAATATATCGATTTCAATAAAGTTAAATTGCCTATTGTAAATCCATAGAAAATTAACAGTACGCATAATCTTTATAGAATCGCATTATAATATGTCAGTTGACAACACAACAAGAAAAATATGCGACTTAAAAGCATATTCAAATTTGGAATATATTTTTCAGAAAGCGGAAAAACACGGAGGTTCTAATAAATCCAATAGAAGTTTGAATCGACAAACTTTAACAATCATAAAATACATTTTTCATTCCAGTTTTTGCCACCCCGTGCGCAATTTAAGGCTAAAACATCAATTCTCACTCGCTTATCTCTCCGTCTTCGCTTTCATGTTGTCCGCACGACGTTTAACGATTAAATGACCCTTTTGACAAATACACTCGCAAGACGTGTATCGTATACAAAAATAGGTTGGCTGAACTATGCAACGTGTAAACATAAGGGCGTAAGCGCGAAACCTGTTTGGATATGGGTTTTTACCATTCCCGTGTGAAAGAGCCCTATGATTGGTAACAGTACTGGGAAACCGACACAAAGAGATCCAGATTTGTGTACCAATCAGCAATAGCATTAACATTTACACAAATCGTTGAAGCAGAGAAAGCCAAGTTTATTTTTGAATGCTTGAACTTAAATTCGTCGTCAGATATTCAATTTATGAAAGTATCGCAGAAAAATCACTGCAATGTTAGGAACGCAAATCAATTCATAATACCTTTTGCAAGAACGGATCGTCTAAAGAATGACGCTACGAATGATGCCTTGCGTATATACAACAATCTCCCAGATTCAGTTAAGGATGCAAACTCACTT
Organism: Odontomyia ornata; assembly: GCA_963969285.1. NCBI lineage: Eukaryota > Metazoa > Arthropoda > Insecta > Diptera > Stratiomyidae > Odontomyia > Odontomyia ornata. The sequence continues at coordinate 363,821,642 of OZ017739.1, read as the reverse complement.
ATAGTTTTTAAAAAAAGGCTTAAAGAATATTAATTTAACAACGATCGAATCTCAGTGCAATAAATTTCTACATCGCATCTTAGGGCCTTTCTTGACAATATCGTCGAGATTGTATAGCAGAAAGATATTATTATGGAGAACCTCAGTCCAATAAATTTCAACATAGCATCTAAGGGCACTTTAAACCCTATCGTCGAGATGCTTGAAAACACAGCTATCTTTATAACTCAGAGTTTTTTTTCCCACGGCGTATTACAAAGTTTTTTTTTATCTCTGAGAGCTGATCACGAAATGGACAAGATGAAATTAATAGAATAACTTCACATAATTTGTGTGCCCCCTTATACCGATGGTCTAATCATTGTCTGGGTGGCACACCTGAGGAAATGACGAAATGTGAAGTGCAGGTCGCACGAGCGTTGTGCGACGAAGAAAGTGTGATGGAGAGATTGGAAGGGAATGGAGGTTTTAAAAAAAAAGAGAAGATCGATTACACGCTTGATCCCTGAATTAAGACAGTAGCTCGATTCTACTTGACCCAATACTTGAGGGCGTATGGTTGCTTTCGGTCTAACCTCCACAAGATTGGTTAGTCACAGCTTTGCGTAGGAGAAGTAGGTGATACCTGCGATAGACTTTCCAACTGCAAAATATCGGACAGACTTCGTTCAATGAAGTTGGAGCGCTCTTGCCGGCGACTTTAATAGGTAAGATGCTTACATCCGTTAGCACATGGGACTGCGTAGTAAAGGGCGATCCAATATGAGGTTTGGTTTGCAATAGGCTTTTTTGACAAATCACGCGTGACTCCTGTCAAACTGTTATGTAATTTTTATTCTTATTTCATTAATCATCATAGAAAGACCTACACAACAACAACATATCCAAATTGTTCCGCTGTATTACGAAAACCAACGTTCTGTGAGAAATGTTTTTCGTGCTCCTAGAGCAACTTATGGTGTGGATCGTCGACATCATTTTAGTAAGAACTTGATTTAACGTTTTGGGCCAGGAAATTGGCCGCCTAGATCGTGTCATCTCACACCTTTAGATTATTTTCTTTGGGGTCACACGGTCTCTGGTCTTCAGGTATAAGCCAGCTTAAACCGCTACTTTGAAAGCCAACATTATTCGTGTCATTCGCGAGGTACCGGCCGCTATGCTGACACGCGTTGTCCAAAATTGAACCCTCAGGATGGACCATTTACGGCAAAGTTGCGGTCAACATTTAAACGAGATAATCTTTGAAAAGTAGGTGCCATAGATTGTACTTTCGACTCACAATAATATTTTTACTATAGAATTCAACTTTATGCCTTTTATTCGAGATTAAAAATCAAACCATATAATGAATCACCCGGTATAATGTCGTAAATCGCCTGTCATACGAGTACTAACAGTGCCATCGTCATCTTCATTTAAATTGGCGGGTGCTTCGTTGGTACATGCTCCTAGGCAGGAAAAAAGAAGACTGCAATAAATACAAACTTTTTGGCAGCCACACTTCCCCAAATAGCCATTCCTGCAGTGGCATAAAATATAACACTAAATAAGGGTTTGAAACGATTGTCGTATTGAGCGATTTTTAGCTGGAAATATAAGCAAAAAAACTTGTTGAGGAAATGATATGTGCGAGTATGGGTTTGACCAGATTGCGATACGAATGTCGTATCGAGCGATTTTTAGACGCAAATATACACTGCGACAAGATTCGCTAAGTATCACATCTAAGTCATGCACAGCACTGATATGTCCCGTTGAAGGTACTCGTACGTCCTTGCCAGGAACGATGTGCTCGAGTATCTTAAAAACGTGCGACCTGAAGATTATCGTACCTAGTAAACCGGTTTTAAGGAAAAATCCCAAAGCCTTGTGATAATCGACCTGGAAAAAAAGCTCACAGTGTGCTCGTTCCATTTAAGCATGAGTAAGTTACGATAATCGCGCGACTATCTTGTCGAAACCTGTTCCAACTCTTTTAATGCATGAGCCGAAAATTACCATATCTGGTAAACCCGTTCTCAGAAAAAATCACAAATTCTTGCGACAATCGACCTCGCAAGAAAAGTCACAGTGTGCACACTTCCATTTAAACATATGTAAACAACGATAGTCACGCGACAACATTTTCGCAGACGAACCCTTAAGCTGATTTTGCAGCTAACTCATAACCTAATTTTGATGCTAAATCTTTATTTTGCTTCTTGGCAATCGCGATCCTCTAGAACAATAACATCAATCTGTATTTGAAAGATGAGTTTATTGTGTTGTGAGCAGTTGGAGGTTATGTGATGAATGGGAGAAGCATAACTGCACTCTTATGACACCGTATGAAACCTCGCCACTCAAGAATATTTGGTACTTCAACCCACTGGCCACATATGCACAACGTATCACACGAACTTGGTGGGGGCGTTTTTTCATGCTGGCAGCTTTATTCATCCACATAATTTGCGCTAGTTCTCTGTTAGGAAGATTTTTGAACGTTTGCAGTTGCATGGCTCCTTACTTCCCTGCCAAAATGCATGTTGTATTTCGTGTGTTTTATAGACTTGGTAGCTGAAGTATTGATCCTAAAATAAATATTACAGAGCTTGGATATTCGTAGTAGAAAAAAATTTACTGTAGTTAATTTTTGTAGTTTTAAACGTAATTTTTGTAATTTTGATAATAATTTGAATTTGTGTAATCGTGTTGATATTTTGAAAGATTTTCGAAATATGAGCAAATAACTGAAACAAGGAACATTCATGTATTACAATTAATTATCGCTCTTAGGCATGACTTTATTTGAGCTTTTTACTGTGGAATTTCTTTTTTAATCAGAATTTTCAAATATCAGGAACATCAATAGAAAACAAAATGGTTGGACGGTGATATATCGTGGAGCGCACTGATCTCAATAACTCTGATCTGAATAACTTAAATGGTTGAATGGAACCAGCCGTACCTTCTACTTGCTAAGATAAGTCTATTGCTTGCCATGAAAACATCGCGTTTCTTGGCATATACGAGTATTTGACATGATCATCACTATCAGGTATTTTTGGGCAGATGGTGGTAGTATTGAAAATTATTCAATCCGCTTTTTTCATTCTAAGAGCGAATTTTCATTTTGTGTGCAATCTTTTCATTTTGCTGTAAGCATTCATGTTAATCCTAATCCTACCTGAAACAGTTTCACAAAGTCTTGGGTGCATACCTAAAACGGAAAGAAAAAGAATTGTTAAAATTTATTTTATACTAGAATTCATAAAGTATACATAAATGGGAGCAATAATTGAAATCTGCCAGTACCAAAATACATGTTTCAGTTGGAAAACTGAGCTGATGAATTGAACTTGACCATGAAACAAGGGCTTTTGTGGAAAAATCTCAAAACAAAAATAAAACGATTTAAATGTTTTAACATACTTAACCGATTTATGTTACAATGCTATATTTTCAGAAATCTAAACGTTTTTAATTATAAGGGTAATTTATTATAAGGTTTGATTTTCAATAGGCTTTTTTGACAGATCACGCGTGAGTCCTGTCAAACTGTCATGTAATTTTTATTCAGTATTGTTTGACAAATCATCATGGAGAGACTTACACCGCAACAACGCATCCAAACTTTTCAGCTGTATTATGAAAACCAGCGTTCCGTGAGAAATATTTTTCGTGCTCTTAGAGCCATATATACTATGCATCGTCGGGATACCGAGACCACAATAGCTAATACCATCCGCGAATTTGAAACCCAGCATAAATTATTGGACAATACTCGACCGATTAGACCATATCCAGCACATAGTGAAGAGAATCTAGCGGCTGTAGCTGAGAGTGTGACTGAAGACCGTGACGAATCGATTCGGCGTCATTCTCAACAGGTTGGTTTGTCATACGCAACAACTTGGCGTATTTTACGTAAAGATCTTGGTTTTAAGGCAGACAAAGTTCAACTCGTACAAGAATTGAAGCCGGACGACTTAGATTTGCGTCGTGTTTTTGGAAACGGATTCTGAATCAGCTCAATGAAAAATCGCTGTTTTATCGCGGAATGTTGTTCCGTGATATGATACATTTTTGGCTCAATGGAAACGTCAATAAACAAAATTGCCGTATTTGGGCTGATGAACAACCTGAAGAGCTTCAACAGCTACCACTAAATGCTACCACAGAAATGCACAGTTTGGTGTGGTTTATGGGACGGTGGAATCATCGGTCCATATTTCTTTAAAAATGAGTCCGGTTAGAACGTAACCGTCAATGGCGAAATTGTAGCCCGTAGTATCGGTGAATTTTGGTTCCAACAAGACGCCGCTACTTCACATACAGCGGTAGAATCAATGGATTTATTGAGAAATCATTTTGGTGAGAACCAGATTTAACGTTTTGGACCAGTAAATTGGCCACCTAGGATCGTGTGATATGACACCTCTCGATTATTTTCTTTGGGGTTACACGAAGTCTCTGGTCTTCAGGGATTAGATAGCTTCAATTGACGCATTGGAAGGCAACATTACTCGTGTAATTAGAGAGATACTGGAACGTGTCATCCAAAAGTTGACTCTCTTTTATTTGAGATTAGAAACCAAACCTCATAAAGAGTCACCCTTTATATTTAATACACGTCTGATTTTTCAACGCTTGATTTTAAAATGTTTAATTTATTTATTTTAAATCTAGAAATCTCCTTTCGAGTGGGAGGGAGGAAAGGGGAAGATTATTTTAAAAAAATTGTTGTAGTCTCAAGTTCGGAAAAAATCGTGATGATGAAAGTCTTAAAATTGCATAATCGGTATTGAATTATAACAGAAAAGGAGACGAAAAGGTAAGAGGGCTAGCGATTAAACACCGCTCATCCAAACTACACGTATGTGAAAAACCATGCAATTAGATGCTCTAAAAATTGTTATTCGATCAATGTACGAGTGGAATGGAAACTTCCTCGTATTTTAATTGCTTATATTGTTGAAGGATTCGTTCTATGTATGCCAATACTGCTGAAATTTTAATCGTTTTGTCTAGTCTGCTATTTAAAAATATTTTTGAAATTTAATCCACCTAATTTGTAGGGAAAAAACAAAAATCTGTTGTTGTTAACTCTTAACACGCTGAATGAGTTCTTTAATTTCATTAGTTTGTCATCGAAATAAGAGGCATTATAATCCTGTGTTCACAAAACAAAGTTTGAAGATTCATCCAGAATTAGAATAAAAAATCCCATGGACAGAAGTTGATACCAAGACACTTAATTCACAGTAGGGCGCATTGCGACCGCTAATAAATTTGATGAAGTAATAACTTAAGAAATCTGTTTAAGAAGCGAACATGAAACTTAATTAAGTTGTCACGGTTTACATTTAAAACAAGAAATTCTAGTTGATCTAGAACCGCATTTGAGACTACATTCAATAAATTGAGTAAAAAGTTATTTTGCTTTTCCGTTCGCTTCGAAAGTATTCCAAGAATTCTTGCTTTGTATCCTTCACAACACATCACACTCATCCTGTTTGTGTCTCTGAGTTCAACAAAATTACCCAGCTCCGTTTTGTTTAATCTAACAAGTAAATACACAGAACCGTCTCGTGCTTATCTGACTAATCCATTAATTATTTCTGTTAATTTTCCTCAAGCGTGTGCATAATTGCTTATGTCTTGTCTGTACATGGTTTCTGTGACCCTGCCTGTGCTCCTCTTACAGTTTTCTCTGTCATAGAATTCCACTCGTATTTTGTTGCTTCATCCATTAGCAACGTTGCCATAGTGGTTGGAGCGCAAATTATCAAGAAAAGTTATCAAGCGCTTTCTGTGCAAATAGCGTTCTCAACCCCGAAAACGGCAAACAAACAAACATTTGCAGTAAAATTATAGCGAAATCGGATTCCAGTGCATACCAACCACTACTTCTTGTTTGCTTGTTAGAGATTTGGCAAACAGAACAGAAGATACTCACGCAGCAGCTACATAACTTAGATAAATGATGGCAGGATAATTTGGAGGGTGGATTTCATAAAGAACAATGTTAAACCTGCAAGGACGCGTGGAATATTCAAAACATTGAGAGTTTGGAGTTGTCGGGATGGTATATTGCTTAAGTGATAATTGTGCATGCATTCGAGCAGGTTGTATCGTCTCATAACAACAATATCCTGCCGTGACTGTTTATTCTCTCTCCAGTTCTCTTGGCGAAGGAGATTCTTATTCTTACCAAACAACACAATTAGTTGTTCTGGCGAAACACATCAGGGAAAGGATAACAAAGACGGTGCTACCAAGGAGAACGATGTTATCATGGTGTGATGGTGAAATAGTTGAAAGTTTGGTCTTCTAGTTCTGCATCTCGACTCGCCCCAATCAGGAGAGTTTGAAGCGACCGAGGATGAAGAGCAAGTTCATTAAGAAAAACACTTTAGGGTGAAAACTTATATTTGATTACGGAAATTGTTTAAACTGGTTACGGTTTAAAGTTTCCGCCGCCAGACAGTTTTTGGTTTTAACTATGAAGCTGATGAGGTCTTACGATGTTGTTTCGTCGACGATGGCGTTGATAGTTTTGGGGTTGTTCTTCTGAGTTTTGAGGCGAAGATATTGTACTTAGTATTATTATTATGGTATCCGTAGTGAAAATGTCCTAAAGGTAATTTTTGAAATAGCTACTACTGTTTAAGTGGTTTGTCTATTGTTGTTGAGATAAGTTTTAAGTTTGGTGGTAATGCGATCAATGGGGGAAGTTTTTAAATTATTTGTTAAGTTATTTTGTTGAAAATAATATTTGTTAGGGGCAAATGAGAATGTTTAGGGCAAGTTTCATAGAGTCGAATTGCATGTTTCAAGGATTTAAGAGTATTTAGTATTCACAAAATTTAGTTTGTTTTTTGTATCCTTCAACCTATTTCCTCATCTATCCAGTTGCTCCGGCGATCTATCCTCTTTATGTAACAGTTCTGGTAAGCTTGTTTGGGAATATTCATCAATCAAACTAAAGAATTGTACCTCATATCGATTCGAGTCAACGCCCGTTTGACACGAATTTTTCGAAAACATCAAAAAACTACAAAGAACACTTTCACTCGTTCTTGCTTATTCAAATAAAAATCCAGTTCTTCATAGTAAAAATAAATAAGACTAGTCTTCACGAACACATTCTAGTATTGTATAGAATTTCCAAATATTTTTGTTGATGCCACGATCGTTCTATCTGCTATATGATGATGCAAGATGTTTCCTAATCAATGTTAAACATGAAGCTTGTTGGCGGACGTTTGTTGTTCTTTTTGGATTATTTAATTGCTTTCATCACAGCGACAGTAACTCATGAGATTACATGGATATACAACGCTTTTCACTAGCAGCAGCAACGTACTTCTGGTATAATATGAGGCAAGATGGTGCAGGTGCACAATTTGATTTACGTTCTCAGCTTTCAGTGCTTTTGCATGCGATATATGACACCGTTGATTCGCTCTATAGTTCGGTACGGTGCTCCCCACTTAAGCTGCAACTTCGGAAATCTGCTAAAAAACTCGTACAACAGGAATCCAGGAGAGTGTCCTTTAAATAATATTGTATTTTCATACGGTCAATAACCGAATCTGTGTTTCTGCACTATCTGCCGTACTTGGTTCAACCGTGGTCTTAGTTCATTTGCGTACTTCAATATACACAGTTTAAGGCAGTTCACGGGGTGTTTCGTATTTGCTATCAGGTGGTAGACAAGCCGTTTTTCTAAAGACCACTTTTGTTGAGCCTTCGCCCGGCGATACATACTCTGCCGCTGTGTACACCATTAAAAACAATGGGATTTGTCATTCCCAGTTTCTTTGGCTATTCAGGTAAGACGGTTGACCATTTCTTCTAATTGCGGGTTGCGGTGCGTTCCCCAGGTTACAGTCAAGCAATTTCATATTGCACAAGTTTGGAAAACACACAGGGGTCTAACAATGTACAGCCATATAGAAATAGCTTATTTTGGGCACTATGCAAGCTTCAATTACCGATAAAATTAACGTATGAACTCAATAAAACTTCGGTTCGATATGATTGTAATCGTTATTGCAGATCAGGAAAGCTAACTAGTTTCATTATAATTAAAAACAGCCAGCATATTTTTTCGGCGGTTGTCTAAAAAACGTCCGTACTTCTTATAATCGTCTTCTCTACTTGTTGCACTTAGCAAAATTATATCAACAGATTATAAACTTTGTTACCAATACATTTTCTTAACATCCTACACAATTACTTGTGACAGAAAATAAGGTAAAGCTACTTCTACAACTATTTCTCCATTGGAACACTTGGGAAAAAAAATTATTATGAAACGTTGACAAGCTAGCACTTTTAAATTGAAAGATCCAAATTTTGATGATAGTAGCCTCTTCAATTCCTAAGATCACTGAGGAGGGACAAAATGACAGACGCAGACATGTCGCGATTTTGGTAGGGGCTCACAAAGAAATCTTTAATGAAACTCATAAAAATGGGCTGTGTTTCAGTTTGAAGAAACTGAAAGAATTTCATATTTGAAGAATAAGGACTTGCTTGAAAGTTTGAATATCTAGGACAGCATTGTAATTTAACGAACCAAATGAAGGCGACTATTCTTGGAGGCAAAGTTCCCGTTAGGGCGATCACACCATCAACGGTACTCATAAGATCAATTATCATGCGAATTTTTTGTAGATGAACACAGTGTTATATGTCAAAAGAATCTCTACAGGCCCGATTGTCCGCTTTAACATAACCATCCCTACAAGGAGAATAAATGTACTTTCATCTAGATTGACACTATTCAGCAGCATAACTTAATTTCGCTACAGCAGGATTCAATTGCTTAAGAGTTTAAAGTACTACGTGGGTAATCTTTGACGATACAACAGAAAAAGAAGAGTCAGAGAAAAAAGCTGTTTTGGCGTACTAACTTTGAGATTTAGAGAGAAAAAACACTACACCGAAATCTGTAATATTTTTTTCGTGCAGCGATGCATGATGCGGCATGAACGGCGACTTTATTCTGGTCGTTTCATGGGACGGCAAGCTTGGAATCTGGAGTAGTTTGCACTTATAGCTGATTTTTTGGTATTTCTTTTAAAGGCTGATAGATATCAATATCCAGGTATTAATAAAAGAAAAAATTTCTAACAATCGGCATGGATAACAAGATCGGTAAGACATGTGCAAGAACCAGATGTATTGAATTTGCGACCTGCCTGTCCGTCCGTCCGTCCATATGTCTCGCACACCAAATTTCCTTCGAAATTGTAATGTTAATACACACTAAACTTGGTGATTTGGGTAGCAAAAACATTCTCAAAGCTTCTGAAAAGGTTCTCACCATATAGGGGAGGTGAACCATAAAGCATTTCTTTTGTTACTAAAGATGGTCACCCCACATGACAGGCCTTGACAATAATTTCTAAGGCAGTGTTAACTGCACCGATGAGTGCAGAAGAAGAGAAATGTATGAAAAATGTATGTGTCACCCGCACGATTGGACACCTTTGATCCGAAAAACCTGGAATCGTGGAGGTAGATCTTTAAGAGTACAACAAAAGCAAATAAATTAGAGCTCAAAACTCGATAAACCTTGTTAATAATATTGGGAAATACAAACTACAAATTTTTCCTAAAAAAATCGTATGGACACCCTTAAGCTAATTGAAATGTTTTTGATTAGTGCTTTGGCAAGTTTCATACAAATCGAATCTTTTTTACGAAAGTTACAGCCATTTGAATTTTGTCCAATTACAAAAACAACATAGGGGTTTCGTTCTTTATGGGCTTTGCATTGATCTAGACGCTAAAGTTTTGATTAAACCTCGAAATTTTCAAATAAGAATATAAATAACATAAAAAATTTTAAGATTCTGTTTAGACAATATTTGTTATATTGTAATAAAATGGCGGCCGGTTGAAATGGAGAAGCAATAGTTTATTTTTTTTATGCAATCATTTAATGGTTTGTTGGTGTCTACATATCATAAGTTGAGTACAAAATCCTTCTGATGGGAGCGTTGCTCTTGGGTTTTATTTTTTATTTTACATTAGGTGTTTAGCGGAAGTTTCTGTATATCAGACAGAAGCATACTTCTTTCTATTTGACTTGTACTATTATTATTCTTGTGATCTTAGTTGAAATGAAACAATTCGAACAACGTTGGAAAGCGTTCCTGAAGGCAGGTTTTTCAAATCATTTGACTACGTACACCTCAAAAAGCTAAGACCCTCGTATAATAGTCTTTACGAATAACCTTAAGCAAACCATACGCATATCTTTACTTATTTTTATTAGTTTTATTTTAGCACTACATCCTCTTTCGAGCCTTCTCTTAGAGATCGTTAGATTGCCTCATTACCTTGATCGTATGCATCGGCAATCGAGAAAGTGATATGGTCAGTACCACGCTTTGGCCATGTTTTCGCCCACCGAGCTGCCATACGTTCTGCTTGACGTAGCATCTTCGGCTTACGGGGCAGCACTCTAATCAATGCACCACGCGGACTTTACTCACATTCACTATCATTTCGCTATGTCTCTATTTTTGAAGCATTAATCGATGCTGTGGATGCCATGAAGTAAAACATTAAAAATTTCATTGAAAATACGTCGTTTAGGTTAATTAAAACTAGCGTTGAGCATGGGTGATTTTTTTCGCTACAAAAATTTCGCGAAAAAGCCGGTCATCTTCAAGCTTAGATGTGAATTAAAAGCAACAATATTCAGACAATTTTAAGAACATTCTTCATCGCTATGCGAATGGCGCATTCTATGATTTCGGGAATACTTGAATCTGAATTCCAGCGGAAAGAACAAGCACTCGATGAGAAGACACGATAGAAGCTGACAGCAGATCTTTGTAGGGAGTGAACAACTGGCGTCGTCGAGCCATGATGATTGGAGGAGACTAGCCCTGGAGGCCAAGGCCTGGCTTGGGCTGTCGCGCCATAGATAATGATGACGAATAAAATCTGTGCTTATCAGTCCTAACCTTCTCTTGATAGTCACAGTCAAGAAGAACAAAATCCAAATAATTCACGAGTCTTAAAATACGAATGTGTATCTAACTAGACTGTAATTTTGAAATTTTCAAATCTGTCGACTTAACTATTTTATTTTCTTACAACCTTTCTGGAATCGCAACAGACGTGGGGACGACCTGGCCTGGAGAAGTTCGTTATTTAAACATTAGGGCCTCTAGCCAAAAATTTAAAAGTGAATAGTTAAGTTGTCAAACTGGGAAAAACGGTCGTCACCGTCAAAGATAGACCTTACAGGTATTTGCAAAGAATAGTTATGCTTTAGATGGCTTCCAAAAAGTTCAGAAATACTTTAGTTTCGCAAACATGAAATTGATTGTCATTTAGGGATCGTTATCGGTCTTTTCAAAGAGCATAAATTCCGAAACTGATAACATTAACATACTAGTAGGTGGTCTATTTCTTACAGGATTTGCTGAAATGAATTTCTTACTGCAACGATCCATATAAATCCAGATTTATTACTTTAAGGTTCATTCAGTTTTCCCATGATGGTGGCGAATCGGGTAAAAAACCTACAAGCCTAGGTTGGCAATTCGCCTAGATTTTGAGGAATCTACAATTATAGAAATTGTAGATAAATCATCTAACTGCACACACATTGTTGTAGGTTTCGTGTCGTATTGCTTGCTTTTCTTCGCGTTAGGACTAAGACCAGAAGATATTAACGAATTGGATACAGTGTATAACAATTTAAATATTCTTCCAAAGATGAACTAATGACTGGCAAGTTATTTGGGGCTAATGATTAGCAAATTATTTGGACAAATATTTTATCATGGCAACTCGAGCTTGTGTACTCGTATAAGTCGGTACATAGTATTAGGAGTTTTATTTAGCTAAAAATATTTACCTTTGAAATTATATAAAGGATGATTCGGTACTGTGAGTGCCGTCTAGTTCTCAGATTTAGAGTGAAGAGGCTTTTTGCATATCGGTGATGAAATAATGGCTGCTCATTGAAAAAGTGGCTAGTTTTTGATAAAAACGTAGTCACATCAAGACTACATTCACTGGAATACGGAAAAACCAACTAATTTTTGAAAATATGTCGGGTGTTTAACATTTTTACTTTTGACACGTCATGCGTGATATGCAAAAGCTGTTCAAATCCAAAGTGCTCAGTTAGCATTGCTATTTTGATATATTGTAATTTTAAGTGTGCACTCGAACAAGGCTTACAAATTATTGAATTTTATCATCATTATTCTTGCCCTATGATAAATGTGTTTCATGCATTTGCGTAATTTTTATGGTCGATATATTCGACCTGTTAGGCGGATTGGTACAATGGCCGCATAGAAAGACAATTTTTTATGTAGGATCATGAAGTCTTTCGTGCGCGTCAAAATACCAGCGTCGCTTGCAGCCTTGAAAAATAGTATTAAACATGTTGTTATCGAGACAACAGCAGAGTTGCTCGGAACGTTCATAAGTGGGCCCCATTCGCATACAACGTATAAAGTCGTGGCTAAAACTTACATGATCGTGTGATACCCTTTTCTATAGTTGCTAAAGAGCGCAAAAATATCTACTTACGTTGAAATAAAGACGAAAAGGAGACTGTTGCTGACGAGAGGGAATTGTCACTCAGCAATTGGCAACAATCCCAGGTGAACGACATGAAGGAAAGCTGAATCGTACGCCTCAACCCTTACCTTACCGTAGGTCAATCGAAGATATGGTCAGCCTGATGTTTACCGGACCCCACTTTTAAGGGGACTTGGATGTGTTCAGTCTTACCAACATTTTCTAGCAATCTCTCAGTAATCTTCCCAGTAGAAACATCAGTCACATATAAAGAATAACATCCGTCACAAATAAAGAATAACATCCAGACTCCGGGTTATTCACGCAACACTCTTGGCCGTACAACGCAACAATAGCTTTATTACATGTTTATGGCTGTGGATGTATTTGTCTCTTTAAAGTCAACCGAGGAAGTTGGCTAAATTGCCTGTTGTCCTATAGGAGGCGATAAGCTTCAAAACGAGGCTCATTTTTGGGATCCAGGCTACTCACATTTAAATTTAAAAAAACAGATATACACGTTTTCGTAAGGCTACTTCCTTCTACGTGTGCAGAATCAATTGCACATTTTGGTTTGTTCTACCCTTTGGGAACTTACGAGTACATTAAGCTAAAATCTTCAGTAGTTCTCAATATAATTTTTAAAGACAAGATGCTCAAGATAGGTTTGGAAATATTAAAAGAAAATTGATTGAAACTGCAACACAGAGCAAAGGAACCTAGATCGACCAGTAGCAGATCTCGGTCTAAATAGGAACACCTTAACATTATCTGCGTAAGGAAGGTGGGGAGGTTTGATGACCGAAGAAAGGTCATAGAACGAATAAGAGAGTACCAAGAACCGCCATGATTCTATTCTTTTTCACTCTCAACTATCGCTATTAATTCACTCCGTCACCGCTAAAAATTGACTGCCCAATCCCGCAACCCTTTTTTACAATTTCGCTACCGTACGGAGGTAACATAATTGAAGTTCAATACACTTCAATCCCGTTCCTCCGTTCATCTTTTCACTTTCGACAAATGCAACAATTCCAATTGCATATATGGCGATTTGCATATAACCATGATAACGCTTAGTTACATGCAAATCGTCATACACACGAAAATAATTGCATTTGATGAAACTAAAAAGACTTTTCCTGCACCCGGGGGAACTCGATCCCACGATCCCTGTAGACCCACAGATTGAGAGTCCGTCGCGCTAGCACCCAAACCAACTTCAGATAAACTCTCATCCATCAAACAGGCAAGTTCGCTAATTGTGCAAGATATTTGAATGCTTGCATTAATATTTTTGTAATGGACAATGGTATAAAATTTTGTTAGTAGGAAGGGAAGAATTTTTGCTGGTAAAGTAACGAATAAAAGTTTGCTGGTGGGAAATATGGAATGGAATTTTGTTAGTAGGGAAGAAAGGAGTATTAAGTTTATTGTACTTTAAGGAATAGGTCAGGAAATAAAATATTCATGAAGATGGGGAATAAAAGAATTGGTAAATGCTGTTTTTCTAATACAAAGGAAAAAGGGTAGGAGTGCCCGAAAGAAGGTGGAAGTTAAATTTGTGAATGGGAGGATTCCGACACGGCCAGAATCCGCAACAGTATGGATAAGAGAATACAGAAAGAAGATCAGGACTTAACTAGCAGCATCAGAGGACCAGGTAAGGTTGATTGATGAGAAGCAAAAAGGAATTCGGATAAAGGCGAAAGGGCAAACAAGATGGAAAATGGGTGCAAAAATGGTCACAAATATTCTGGGAGGATACAATGCGGCCATGAAGTGCAAAAAGAAGGGACTTTTTATTGAAGACTTGGAGTAACCGATGGTTTTCTAAATAGGCTTCGATAGACAGGGGTTAAACAAGGACTGAATGCTTTTGATTTAACTTCGCTTCTCTTTTGCAGGCACTTTGAATATGATCCTTTCTTTCATGGCACGTTTCAAACTTTTTGAGTCACTCGTGCGGATAATAGGAGTTAACCCTAATAAAACATGATTGAAGAAATCATAGAACTTTCAACAAGCTGTGGTGGGGGGGCAAAGACCATCAAAATAGAAATGGATTCAAAATTCAGAGGGTCATGCCTAGTAAAGTAGTGATCGTTTCTCTTAGAACCACGATTGTGAACGACTATGAAAATAAACACTGAACTAGAATGGAGAATGATGTAGAACTGAAGCAACACGAGGAAAAAAACTCTAAGAAGGACTCAAGGAAGAAAAGACAATTTTACTGAAAAACAAGTCTAGAAGTCTGGCATTAACATGAGAAACAGGATTTCATTGTATAAAGAAGCAGAAAGACATAAAATGTGGAATTTGTGACGGACCAAAAACAACCTTATTTTAAAAAGATAATTACAAAACTGTGATAAATAAAATACAAATAATGCAAAAATAAAAATTCGTAGAGAGAAAGCAGTTAATTGCCAGAGAAGTTGTGCGAACCATAATAAAAATACGGCTTTATCTTAGCGTGTTGGTTCCAACAGGATGCCGGATGGGAGTTTTTGAACACACGTTTCCGCCGTTTGAACTGGGAGACGAATTTGATGGCACCCGATTTTTTTTTCACCACAACAAACGACATACCTCGCGAGCCAACATACAAGAAGGAAATTTGAAGCCAGGTTTGTTGCAAGGAACAATCTAAATGCCAGAAGAAGAACACAAATTTGTATCAACTCAAGAGTAGGTAATTTGACCGATAACTTTTTTTTAGCTTTTTGTCATAAATTTTACAGGTTTAAATAGCTTCTTTTGCTTTCATCACCACATCCTCAATTGTTTCAATTTTTCATATGATAGAAATCCAACATCACGATATTGCTTTTAGGTCATTTTGTATATACAATATTTAGAAGAGTCTCTTAACGTGATAAAACATAAAAAGTAGCTTAAAAACTTTCTGATTGGAGATTCTAAATTAAACAAGAAATATGCATGGAAAATCTCACTGGATAAAAAAAAATTTTAATTGGGAAAGTGGCTTTGAGATGCACCCTTCGAAGGAGACATCGATAACAATATGGATGACTCAGATCACGAGGACAGTTTTACACTCCCCCGACTATCTGACGTCACCGGAGCTTCTGTCACGGATTCGGATGGAACGGGTGTTCTTCAACTGGATATTTATCTCAGGCGATTCGTGTTAGCCTCAACCTCAGTATAATCGAGTTTATTACACCACCTGCTACGCCTTCTCGCCTGTCTCCAGTTGCATCAACATCTACAGCAACACATCGTCAAGAGATTGCCATTTTATGATTCATATGGCCCAAATTTCGATGGGGGTTTTAATGGAACAGTTATGAATATCACCACGAAGTCCACTGAATTTACAAATATTAAGTGAAAAAAAAATGACACGCAGCTACATGAAAATGTAATGGCATTTCGTGGAACTATTAATCTCCCAGAGGATATAAGGCATTTTAAAACCCTATATGAATGCTTCAATTTTTTGCAGCTTGTGGAGTTCAGCAACCTAAATGCCAGAGTAGGAAGCATCAACACGCAGTTTACCGTTACAGCTGTTGACCTAAAAAGATTCGTTGGTATTATGCTGTATATGTCGTTGTATCGTTACCCAACCGTACAACACTACTGGGGCAAGCTAGCACTGGCTCCCATCGCATCCGCAATGACATCAAAGAGATTTTTCCTTATCCGGAGATATTTGTGTTTCAATGACTTCTCTCAAATGAAGAAAAAGGGGGAGCCCGAATATGACACTCTTTTCAAAATACGCCCAGTCATCGACCACCTCAATATTCGCTTCGATATAGTTCCGAAGCAATCTATGCTATGTGTGGATGGGCAAATGTGTGCCTTCAAAATGCTGTCGAAATTACGACAGTATATGCCACACAACCACATAAATGGGGCATTAAATTTTTCGTATTATGCGATTCCATTGGATATTCCTATCGCTTCGAAATTTATTCTGGGGCTGGCGACAACTTTATCATATATGGGTATCCAACATAGGCGCGAGTGCAAATGTCGTTGTTCGTTTGACTTCCATGGTGCCACACATGGTGTACCACATTGTCTATTTTGACAATTTTTATACATCATTACCAATGGTAACCAGTGGTAGTGTTGTATAAAAATTGTCAAAATAGACAATGTGGTACACCATGTGTGGCACCGTGGAAGTCAAACGAACAACGACATTTGCAGTCGCGCCTATGTTGGATACCCATCAATGATAACGTTGTCGCCAGCCCCAGAATAAATTTCGAAGCGATAGGAATATCCAATGATATCGCATAATACGAAAAATTTAATGCCCCATTTATGTGGTTTGTTTGGCATATGCTGTTGTAATTTCGACAGCATTTTGGAGGCACACATTTGCCCATCCACACATAGCATAGATTGCTTCGGAACTATATCGAAGCGAATATTGAGGTGGTCGATGACTGGGCGTATTTTGAAAAGAGTGTCATATTCGGGCTCCCCCTTTTTCTTCATTTGAGAGAAGTCATTGAAACACAAATATCTCCGGATAAGGAAAAATCTTTTTGATGTCATTGGTGCTTTTGAGGTCGCTTGGAATATATTCCCTCGGTACTGTCCGTCGTGTGCGTATCCCAAATTGCAAACTTTCAAATGACAAAGACACCAAAATGAATCGTGGTGAATCTCTGGAGTTTGTTACCAGAGCATATGATCTCGAATTAACTAGTGTGCAATGGAAAGACACGAAGAACGTGCACTTGCTATCGACGTATGTTGGAGTTTTATCGTTTTCCACCATTTCATCGGAGTCTTTCACCACAGAAGGCCATTGATATGGCCGGAAAAAACGCAATACTTGGAATTGGATTTACCGAATAAAATCAAAGGCCGCTATAAGTAGTCATTTTTTATATGTAAACCTCATTTCGTTCCTTTTGTTTTTAACAGAATATAATCATCATATGGGCGGAGTCGACCTCATAGATGAGTTACTTGGGCGGGACCATATTCGAATGCGGTACCTGATTTCCGAGGTGTTGCTGCCGTTTTATGTAAGTTTCAAACCATCCAAAGGCGGTCTGTGGGACGGTCTTCAAAAATTGTTGAAACAGCGTCTAAAGGAGGCCGTAAGACATATCTTCCTCCAGATGACATTCGCTTCGATCAAATAAGCCATTGGCTTACAACTCTCAATCGAAGTGCTGAAAAAACTTGCAAGTTGCCTGGTTGTAAATCAGAAGCTCAAGTATAATTTGCCTAAAGTGCAATGTAAATTTGTGTCAATCTGCTACAAATAACTGTTTTTATAAATTCCACAACATAAATAAATAAAGTATTCTTTTGGGAAATTCATTGGTCTTTTATAAATGCTCTAATCTCTTATTCCTTTTCTTATTGTATATTTCTTTCGTACTATCTTTTTTTGGCCGTTAATCGGCAAGACTGCCTCCTGGCGGGTTTCAATCAAACTACTCCTGACAGGTGAAAGTTTACCTTAGACCAAAAATAATACTTTTTTTCGGTTTTCTTGGCCCAAAATTAATCAGATACCTATAAAATTTCAGGCAAAAAAATTGGCCTATTCGAGGGTTAAGGCAGAAAAGGTTGGCGCGCTTTCTTTTTTACTTTTTTTGGGGTAGTGCTATGTTCATTGTAGTTTTTCATTGATCGAATCGAAGTGCGGGAGTTTGAGTCGAGAAGTTGGATAAATCCGAATTTAAGGTAACGTGCCTAGTGAGTGTACAGTACAAGCGGTTTTGCAAATTGGCTGGTGGAACGGTTGCGATGTTCGAGATGGAGAAACTCCTACAGGAGCAAAAGTCTGGCGGTGGCTGCAGTGGAAGCGGAAAAAAGGGCCCTTTATTAGCGAGGGTATTAGGGCAAAAGTAAGTCAATTTCAATTTCTTTCTTCAAGTTGTAACCAGTACACCATGAATTCTTTGATAATAAAAGGAAATTAACGTAAAGAGTTTGGATTTGAATTTTGATTTGCTGATTAACTAGATAACGATCAAGATTCCACGCTGTAAAGAGTGTGGCTAGGGAGTACATTTTCTGGGTTATTTATCAGGTTATAAGAGCCTGACTCGTGAAGGAAAAGTGGTAATATTCGATGATGCGACTTAACATATAATTTTTCCGGGTTATTTACCAAGCTGTAGGAGCCTGAGTCTAGGAGCGAAAACGTTAATGTTCTTAGGTCTTTTAGTGGATAAAGTTATGATGAAAGCGAGGAAGAGTGGTGCAGGGACGACTGAACAGCGTGTAGGTACGCAGAAGGTATGCGTAAGCATGAGTTCTAGGCTTTCCTGTGGAGGTTCCCCGCCAATTATATTTTGGTCGGCCGTATTCTTCTTTGAGACGCTCGATGATACAAGCGAGTGGTGCGCACAAGCCAGTCTCCGAATGAGTTGGTCGGAACTTGAGGCCTTCAGGAAGAAGGAGAGTAATACCAAAGTCGGTGACAATTGATACGAAATTCGGCAACAACCTATTTGACGCGGGAATACATATTCCCGCCTCTTCGGTAGTCGCATCAACCGATGCATCCATGAACTGATCCCTGATAAGAATATGGAAGCATCTCGAAACCATCTTCCCTATTATAAAATTTTTTTAAATGGGGTTTCCTATGCGAAATTCCAGTTTATTTGAATAAAATAATATACGAATAAAAAACACGAAGTCGTTTGCGCTATCAGGGTGTATTCGAAATATATCAAACCTCCCCGCATCGAACATGTCTATGCATTATCTTGCTGACTCGATATACAGTGTATATGATTTATATACAGCAAGGGAAAACTGATCCCCAAAAATAAAATTTCATTTATAAAAAAAATAAGCTTTTGTACAAACCTCCCAAACCATTGATTGCTAGGTAATGTTCCTTTCAGGATGCAATTTTCTAAGGTCTTGATGCTTACCAAGGTGGAAGAGAGTGGAGGAATAAGGCTTAAACGTGTCTTTATGTTTTTCATTTTCATGCTGGGGATGCAGAGAATTAACTGACAACTGTGTGGGACTGTACCACAGTTTTTGCCAAGCTACCTACTTCATCGAAAAATCATCTCTTCTAAATTATTGGCCGAAATTTCGTGAATAAATCGTAAATTTTCTTTTTCATCCTTTCTAAGATGTTCCCTTAAATAAACGGTCTTATCTAAACATTCAATTTAAATTTACTTGACAAACATAATTACTATCTCTTAACATTTAATCACCAAATACCACATGAGAAATTCATAAAGAAAACACAAAGGGCAAGTTGTCGACATCATCCTACACCAGACCGGACAAATGACAGGACGGAAGTA
This sequence comes from Odontomyia ornata, assembly GCA_963969285.1. Classification (NCBI taxonomy): domain Eukaryota; kingdom Metazoa; phylum Arthropoda; class Insecta; order Diptera; family Stratiomyidae; genus Odontomyia; species Odontomyia ornata. The sequence continues at coordinate 363,801,801 of OZ017739.1, read as the reverse complement.
AATTATCCAACAATATTCAGATGTAATTTCCTTCCCTTAATAGCTGGTCAACAGCAGAAGCGGCAGCTTTACCGGCAGTTTCTGGTCTACAACGAGCAGTAAAATTTTCATAACTCACCCAATCAATCTGACACCCATCTACCTCATTTTGCATCGAACCAGCCAAGTCACCCACATCACTTGTTCATATGAGCATGAACGAAATTTGGTATTATTAAATTATTTGTGGCCTGCAGCACACGGAATATCATATATACTCGTATGGTCATCAATACCATCATCATCATCAACGTCGTCATCAGGAATTCTCTACAGTTTGCCCGGCACCACATAAGGTCCAATCGGTTTCATCGTAAACCCTTTCCCAGCTGCCATCAATAAAAGGTTCAACATGCACAAGCCGTCAGTCCCTTGGATTCAATGGAAGTCTCTCAACAGAGTCCTCTCGTAATTTTCGAGTTGAACCGGGATATGCCTTGGACATGGACACGTCTTCCCATACATCGACTCGTGTGTAACGTGGTTTGGACATAGTGAAGACCGGGGACTTGAATGGTGATGGAGAATATACCTTTATCATTTTATGGCCTATGACCATCAAACCATTTCTGATTCGATACGAATCGGATAAGCCCATTAGGATACCGTTCGACATAAAACATCCAAAAGGACGGATATGTGTACCGTCGTATGAATAATGCAATAAAGGACCTTGCCCTGAGAATGAATGCGGGCAGCAAAGTTCCACTGAAAGCAGTTGTATAAGACCAACAGGATCGGCTGGGAAACGGAGGGGGCAGTGAGTTCGCCTGGAATTCTCTTTGCCAAATGTACATTTGCCGAGGAGCGGTAGCTTGCAGACACGTCCATATTTTAGTTTCGGTCTCCAATTTCCATCTGATATATGCAGGGATAATATGATTACAGATCAAGAGGCAATTGGTTGTATGTTTTGTTGGATTGCCTTCGCTTTGCTTCCTTCCATGGCTGCTTGGTTGTTTATTGAACACACATCAAATCCATCCTCCCTTTCTCCTTCCTGTTTGAAGGCTCGAGGAATGGACTGTGATGGGAAGTTTAGATTTCGATTTGTAAATGGCATTTCAACTTGTCCATGTTACACAACAAGATTGTCCATAATTCAGGGAATGTGACGAAGCGTACGAGCCAGATCGGACGAAAGCCCGACAAGTAATAATTGTTCATAACAGGACCATGTTGTGGCTATTTGTGACATATTTCAAAGCATATTTGCCAGTCGAGCCTGTAATTGGCTCACAATATTTCGAGACAAATGCCTTCTGTGGAATATTTGATAACACGAGGGGATGGAATGGTAAATGTTTGTGCAGAATGGAATTAGAGACAGGCATATTTTTGGAGAATTCCTTAGCTTGGCAATTTCTCAATTCCTAGAGGACCAATCAAAACTTGGCAACGTTTTAGTCAAAATTAAAGTCCCATCGAACGTTTTGCTTCCATTAGCACAAAATTTTCATCTTAATCCAATTTAGGCACTTAGTATCGATTATCATTTCAGCTACTTATTGGTCTCTTTTATACTCTATTCACACATGCACTCCGAGCCCCATTTCATGTGAGTGGATATGAGTTTTAATAGCCACCACTCCGCAACTTCTTCGCTGTGAGCAATTCAATGAAAATTTCTTGTTGAACTCTCATTATCCACACCGCGCACCACATTAAACTCATATTCTCGATTTAATAATAGGTGAGGAGTTGTGTTGTTGTCTTCCTAAACTTTTAAACTACTTTATTCCATCCGCTGCCTGCGATTATTAACCACTTTTCAATTTGACGATGATGATCGTGATGATATGAAATGAACACGAAATGATGCGGTGATTAGAGGTAAAGAGTTGTGTGAGGAGATTTAAGATTGTCGGGGTAAAGTAGAAAGAGGTCCGATGCGGGCGGCTCAAATGAAAAGGAACAAAGCCCCAACGGTCCTTGGTAGTAGGGTTAAGAAACCGTTGAAGATACATACGTGATAGTATAAAAGAGGCGCTTCTTCTTAGTTATTAACTTTTTTGCTTGAATTTCTTCTCCTTTGTAGTGATTTTCCGCTTTTTTAGACATTCAACACGTTATCATTAGCTGAAATAATTATCGATTATTAAAGGTGAATTGTATGTAATTTGTGACGAAATTCTCGACTTCTTTTTTGGTTTTTTTTTAGATTTGGGGGAAGTTTTATTCACAAGAAATCACCGGATAAAATTACAATTATACATAGTTGCAAGAAGAAATGCAGGGCAAAACTGTGCAAAATAGGTCAGATTTAGATAAATGAGGAAGTTTGGAAAGAGGTCATGAAAGTAAAATAGAAATTGTTTAAATTTAGTGCAATGCATTTTTAAATGAACAAGACTTGCTCGCTTAAGGCGGCGCTAGCCAGAACGCATCGAAGGGAGCAGAGGAAGGTTATATTATTTTTAGCGGCGGAACGTGCTAAGAATAATGAAAATTCTATAAGAACGAAAATATAAGGGAACTAAACAGGGCAATAATACAGTATAAATGCAGTACGAATAACCTGAAATCTGTGAGTCCCAAGATCGAGTACGGCTGGTAATAATGTATATAATGTAAGATTTCTATGCATTTTGCTCATTTTGTAATTTTCGAAATGAAGAGAAATCAAAATCTTACAATACTTACTCTAAGCTACAATCAATCTCTGTTAAAAGATTAATAAATAAATAAGAAACATACGCACAATTTGAAACCTGGCGTTGAGATTTTTAAGGGAAGCTCATTTCTTGACCGTAACAGTATTCAAGAAAGTAATATGGTCAGTATCCCGCTCAACCGTGTGATATTACCTGATTTGTTCAATCAATAACCATCATAGCTGGGTTGGCTGACAGTCCGACATGAGTACCACAAGCACAAATTCGTTATCATCAACCAGTTTTGAACTTGGGAATTGTCGCGCAAGCGATGAACACCCTAACCACTATACCATACGGACTATTTGTTAGGATTAAGTTGCCCATTAAGTGCAAATTTAGAAGCTACATCCAAAATGGAAAAAAATTTTTCGATTTACAATCCTTGAATGAATTTATACTAGTGCCAATTTCAATTTCTTTTTCTAGTAGAAAATGCCTCTTTTTTACCTTACAAACTTGGTGTGCATTGTGTCGTGTGTTTAAAAGATTAATGAAACTACTAAGCATCGTGATTTGAACAATCGTAGGGACGACTCGGTCCTTGCAAGCTTTGTTTTTCCTTTCAAAATAAGATAACGCCTTGTTGTTCCTATTCAATCATCGCAATGTGACAGCAATCATATAATCAATACTATCTAGTTCCTTTATGAAGCTTGCGCCAGCTCAACCGTATAACAGCTTGCCCGTTACAATATTATTAATGCAAACATTTCATCGCATGGCATCAACTGGGGCTTGATTGTTCAATCTATGGTGGGTGAAGACAATGTCAGCAAATGGTGTAAGCATTCACTTTCCTAGCATCAACGGTTGCATAGGATGGATAGTAGCACGCTGGAGTCCCAATCTGGGGTTCTACTAGGACCGTGGGTTCAAGTTCTCTCTCTCTCTTTTAGTTCCATCAAATGCAAATATTTCAAAGTGTATGATGATTTGCATATAGCTACGCCGATGCTTGGTGCTATCATGGTCATACGCAAGTCACCATACATGCAATTGGAAATATTGCATTTGGCGAAGGTTAGAAAGGATTAATAGAGGGAACGGAATGATTCGAAGAACAAAGGGTTCCAGGATTGGAGTCAGGTGATAGCTTGAGTCTAGTTGTGATGTTCAGTTGAATAGTGAGAGAGTCTGGGGGTATTTAGAGTTTTGGTCCGGTCAGCTGCAATAAAATACGTTGGACAGAGTTTGTTGTGCAGTGACAAATTGGGTGTAGAGTAGTTTTTCCCAACAGCGTTGGAAAAAAATATTGAATCCTGATGGCAGAGTGTTCAGAATCGAGTGAAAAAGTCGCAAAGTCGCGTGAAAAATTTGATCAAAAAATGTTTACCGGTGTATTCTTTGCAAGGATGCTGATCGAAGACCGGATTTTGGAAACATCTTGTGAACAGGAAAATGCCAGATTTTCCAGAAAACCCTAGCTAAGGGAAAATCAGAACTCCAACGACCCGCATCCTGCAGCTAAGCTTACACCACAGTTCGACCGCCTAAAATCTACTTGAGCAGTTAGCGAGGGAAGCCGACTTTATGCTGCTGGGTGTTATGACCTGTTCTCAGTGTACCCCTAGCCTCTTCCAGTGGTACTCGGGTCTTCACTTTACCCTATCCAACTAAGTCCTTTAACCTCCACCTTTTGGAATGAAACACCAATTGTACGCAACGATTCTACAATGTGTTTCACAAGATATTAAAACATTTCACAATGTAATTATAATTATGTCTTAACTGGTTTAGTCTCAACGCCAGTAGCCGTTTTCCATTTCTCGCGCCTCCGGAGAGCCTTCACCTTACCCTGTCTTCTTTACGGGGAAGGGCCTCAGACCTTGGGAGCGAGTACTTATCCTCGGCTTAATACCTAGTGACACCGACGCGTACAAAAATCTGCAATGCAGGATCACGCCGAAACAAACTAATCACTGTGTCCTCGGCTCAATGCCTAGTGACACCAACAAGTATATGAGACTCGTAGAAAACGCCAGCAACATGTATAAAAATACTGGGAATGACTGAACTCTCCTCTATCACGAACCGTTGATTTTATTGGGTAAAAAAGCCGACGCTGCGTAGACTTCAATCCAATTATTCCGTAAGGTTCCCCAACCCTGCTGACTAAAATCCCAATCTCGTATAAGAAATTATTGTGGAATCCGCATGTTGAACAAAAATCCAACTCCATAAGTTCAACCACCGCACGTTCAAAGCCTCAATACCATTTTTCTGCACAATATGCATTTGCAATACTCATTCCACCTCAGTCATAAAATCATGTCAGCGTTTCAATTGTTTACTACGACCCAGAATCCCAACATCTGTTGTTATAAAATTCGATCGGGGATTCCCCCTTACTCGTATTGTTTATTTTTTAACTTGTAACGGACACATGTTGATAATGCACGCTTGTATGTTTCGTATGTCATTTTCACGCGGTGCGTATTAGTTTGTTTCATTTTTTTTGTTGGGTTGTTGGACGCTCTCTGCTAGATATTATTTTTCTTAGTCAAGCAGCTTATTTTTGTTTTCTGGCGTAATATTTGATATTTTGTATAGTCACGCGGTATGTTCTTAGATACGCTTTCTGCTAAATATGATTTTACTTAGTTGAGCAGTTTGTTTTGGTTTTATGCGTAATGCTTTTACTTAGACACGTAGTTTGTTGTTACATGTGTTTTCTGCTAAATATGATTTTACTTAGTCGAGCGGTTTGTTGTGGTTTTATGCGTAATATTTCTTATTTTGTTTAGTCACGCGGTATGTTGTTACATGAGAAATTTTTGCTTTCAGGCAGGGCATGGTGACGAGTCCCTAACATGAGCAACGCCATGTTAAAAGTTCGGCATTATGGCATCCTGATGAAACTGGTACTACCACCATCTGGGTTCGGAATAGTGATTTCCGGCCGAAGAGCTGGGGACGGGGGGATGGTTTTGTGTGGGTTCGGTGCTCCGGGACCACTTTCTTTAGTGTGTTCCTAACACCAAAACGAATCGATATCCTCGTTACAAGCTAAGCTGAATGTCTTGGAGGGCGCTATCTAAATCGCAGACGGCAATGTGCTCGTAGGGGGAGACTTCAACGCGAAAGCAATCGAATGGGGCATGCCTCAAACAGATCTGCGGAAAAACAAGTCCTAGAAAAGGCGGCCAGGACAACCCTTGTCGTACTAAACAGCGGAATCACGCCGACTTTCTCTCGTATTGGCTGTGAAGAAACCAAACCGAACGTGACATTCGCCTCGGAGCCCTTAGTACGGAGAATACACAATTGGAGATTATTAGAGGACTGCTCCGCCAGTGATCATCAGTGAATTCTGCTTGAGATTAGTGATGTTGTCTCCCGACGACCGTGCTCTCGACTTTCTACAATTGGGTGGAACATCGGAGGGATGGACGTCGAGGGTTTGTCGCGGTGCTCACAGCAGGTGCCCCGCTGCAGGGAGATTCGCAGGGGACGGAAGAACTGGTAGCTCAAGACGTGCTGAACTCAACTGCGAGCATCATCACGACTGCTTGCAACGCTTCTATGCCCTGTCGAAAATCCCGGCACGGTAAGCCCCCAATGAAATTGCTGGAAAACAAAGGGAGCGTCACAAGGTTTGGCGTGAGGCTCAACGGGCGCAGGACTGTGATGAGGCATGCAAGCGGATAGCAGCATAAAAGTCGGCCAGGAAATGTCTTCGCAAATTGATTCACAACGGCAAGACTCGCTGCTGGCAAGACCTAGTGGACAATACGAACAAGGATCCGTTGGGCCTTGGCTACCAGCTACTTATGCGGAAGCTTGGTGCCTTACGAAAAACTTGCATACATGATTCGGAAAAGATGGAAGAGATAAGGCGGGCACTCTTTCCCGCCCATCCGATCCGTGTTGACGCTGTACATGGCAGAATATCAATCGGATGTTCACTCTTCACACAGCCGGAACTGGAAGAGGCATTCCTTCAATGAAAGTGAGCAAGGCTCTAGGTCCAGATGGTGTTCCAGCTGAGGTGTTGCAACTTGTCTATCACCATTGTCTTGACTTGCTGCTCAGCACATTCAACGCTTGCCTACGAGACGGGCTTTTCCCGGTACGATGGAAATTGGCGAGGCTCGTGCTGATCAGCAAGGGGAAGGGAAATCCCGGATCGCTGTCTGCATACCACCCGACTCAATGACGCGATTCGTGCTGCTGGGGACCTATCTTCTCGGCAGTATTGCCTTACAGCAGCACGTTCCACCATTGATGCGATTGCAGAGGTGGTGAGCGCGGTGCAAAAGGCAAAGGCATATAGCCGCACCAAGCGACGGATCGTCCTGCTGGCGACACTCGATGCTAGGAATGCCTTCAACTCCACTAGTGGATATGCTGGAACCCCCTTTTCAAGTTCCAGAATATCTAATGCGACTTTTAAGGGACTACCTGAAGCACTGAAGCCTGTTTCACGACACGATACAGGACCAACGAAGGATGGAAGTTACATCGGGTGTTGCCCAGAGATCTATCTTTAGTCCAGACCTGTGGAACGTGTCTTACAGCGGGCTAGTGAGACTGGCGACGCCAGATAGGTTGCACTTGATCAGCCATGCTGATGAGTGCAAATTACGAGTAGACTAGGTATGCGAATGCGCCAAGTGAGAGACAGTATGACTGCTCGAAGGTTCAGTTCAGCACTGGAGAAAACCGAAGTGATCATCTTGACAAAAAAGAGTCCATAGAGTATAGATGATCAATATTGGAGACATACTAAGCAAATCAAAGCCAGCAGTGAAGTACCTGGGGCTACTGATCGACTCGAAGATGAGTTTTTCTGAGCAAATCAGAGGAACGGCTGAGAAGGTTGCTTCGAGAGTTTCGTCTCGGAATCCACATATGGCCAACGTAGGAGGCCCCAGCCCATCAAGAAGACGCCTCTTGATGAGTGCTGTAGAGTCAGTGCTACTGTACGGAGCAGAAATATGGGGCACCGCTCCCAGTAAGGAAGTGTACTGAAAACGCTTGGCAAAGATACAGAGAAGAGGAGCACTGAGAATTGCATCTTCGTATCCAACAGTCTCTGATTCGGCGGTGAGAGTTATTGCAGGTGTGATACCTGTTGCCCTCCTTGCTAGAGAGCACCACGCTGCTTTCCGGCATCGAAACGAGGACGCGAGGGAGATGATTATCTGCGAGGAGAAACAGCGCTCACTCATCGATTCACAGCGGTCTTGGGTGAAGACGTCCCGATGGCCGTTTCTAAGTTAAACTCCCATTCAGCAAGGATCCTGAGACGTTAGGTGATTCCCAAGCGTTGACCACTCGCAGATTAATTGCCTTGGAGCGTCGAATGGAGAGGAACCCTGATCTAAGACTTCCCTACGAGGACTTCATGGAGGAATATATTCCGCTTGGGCATATGGAGGAGGTGACGCCGCAGCAGCGGGAGAAATTACGATACTTCCTTCCACATCATTGTGTCCTGAAGCCTGACAGCAGTACAACCAAGCCGCGGGTGGTTTTCGACGCATCCAGTAAGACGACCACAAACGTTTCGTTGAATGATGTCCTTCATACAGGGCCTACTGTCCAGGATGACCTTTTTTCGATACTTCTCCGTTTCAGGATGCCTTTTTTGTATTCACCGTCGACATCGAGAAGATGTATCGGCAGATAATGCTTCATCCTGAAGACCGTCGGTACCATGGCTGAATTTCGAGAAATAGTTCGATACTATTAGTTGAAAACTGTAATCTACGGCACAACGTTTGCACCGTATCTAGCTACAAAATGTCTACAGGTTCTAGCACAAGAGAACCAGCAGAAGGGTCTCCTGGGCAGCAGCGCGTTGGAGAAGGATTGATATATCGACAAGGTTATGACCGGGGCAGACAGCTTAGAGGAGGAGAACCCATACCCAGTTGTCGGATTTTCGCAGTGGTCTGTCATCATTGCAGCATTCCCGATTTTTTCGTCACATCAGTACAGGCGAGAAATGCGTGCAAGTGCAGTTGCACACATTTTGTGATGCTCGGAGAAGGCATATGGCGCAGCGATATACATGCGGGCAACCCTAAGGAGCGGTCAAGCCGTCGTCAGGTTGCTGTGCGCCAAGTCAAGAGTGGCCTACATGATGCAGTTTATCTGTGATCTCAAGCCGGCAGTCAAGCAATCTCAACTGACAAATCAAGCGCCCACGAGTGATAAATTATCCACAGCCCTGGAGATCATCGTGAGGTATGTACAATCACAAACTTTTAACTGCAAACTTTTGGACATCAGGTCGGGGAGGCAAGTCTCCAAGCACAGTCTGTTGGTGGGACTGGCGCCATTCCTGGATCCAGAAGGCATAATCCGTGTCGGTGGGAGGCTGGAGGCTGCCAAGATCACGTTCAACGCCAAGCATCCCATTTTATTACCGTTCAAACATCCGTTCACCAGACTGCTGATAGTGGACATCCATCGCCACCACTGCCATCTAGGTAGCAAATACTGCTCGCTACCACTAGACAGCGGTTCTGGCCAATTCGAGCAAAACAACTCGCGAGATCGATCGCTCAACGGTGCATTTGGTGCACCCGAATCTGGCCTAAGCTGTTTCCACAAGTCACGGGAAACCTGCCTAGTGCAAATATTTAGCCAGCCTGTCCGTCCATCAACTCCGGCGTGGATTTTTGTGTGCCTATGATGATTCATTACCGAGGTAGATGTACCCGACCGCAAAAAGGATACCTGGACATATTTTGCTGTTTCGCTACAAAGGCCGTCTATCTGGAGCTAGTAAGCGATCTAAGCACAGAGGCTCTCAAACGTTTCATTGGACGACGAGGAGTACACTGCTGTGGGAGCTCACAACCAGCTATCGGAATTGTCGTCATTACATTCCTTCGAAGCGCGTCAAGAAGTAACAACGGCGTGCTACAGCCGGGGAGTCGATTTCCACTTCGTATCTCCACGCGCGCCTCATTTTGGCGGCTTGTGGGAGGCTGCAGTCAAATCATCCAAAAATTTGATCCGTCGAGGCGTTTCGTCGGCGGCTCTCGCCTACGAGGAGCTGCATACCATGGTCGTTGAGTCGGAGGCTATCCTTAGTTCTAAACCACTGACTCCGATGACAAACGATCCCAATGATTTGGCAGCCTTAACTCTAGCACACTTTCTCATCGGAGAACTCCTCACAGCCATGATGGATGGTCGCGCAGAGCCAGTCAACGGAGGTCTCCATGCCCGGTGGAAGCTAATCATTCACCTCAAACTCGAATTCTGAAGACGAAAGTCGCACGAGTACTTGGCGCAGTTCAGCATAGTGCCAAGTGGAGACAGTCACACCCCAATGCGATCCCGGGAACAGTGGTCATGATAAGCGAACGTAACATCCCATCGATGAAGTGGCGAACGTACAAAGGAACCGTACGAATTACTGATGTCAAAACCGCCTCCGGAACTTTGAAAAGGCCAATACACAAACTGGCCCCGTTACCAAACTCGCCGACGCACAGTCTAACGAAGAACCAAGTTCCTCCCACTTGGCGAAGGAAGGGTACCAGATCAGCGGCGACGACATCCCGAGGACCAGGTGGCGATCGATGCGAACCGGTGTCAATTTTGGCGCTCCTCTTGATGTGCCTGCTAGCTCCCATAACGCACGCCTCTCCAACACAAGGCTCAACACCCAGACCCCATACGGGTCTGTATTTTCAACCATTAGGTCGAGTCTATTTATCTTCCAGCGAGTGGAAGTTGCTATTTATTACGATTTGGGACCGTTTTGGAGGGAATTGGCTGTTCTACAGAACAGGGCGAACCTTGGGGACTCTTTCAACGACTCCACTCATTTCCATGAGTCTGCATCTGAAATCGAGGAACTGCGACGACAACTACAAGCGCAAGATGTTTCATGGACCGATCTAGTGACCGACCACGACATCCACCAGTACACCATCGGCTACCTGAGCATTTTCGGATTAGTCATATTGGTGAATACCACATTTCATTTCAATCAATCAAGTAACCCGTTTTTCATTCATTTTTTAAATTGGTCAAACTTTAAAATAAAAGACTGAAAATAAAAATGTTAAAATCAAAGTTCGGGACAAAAGAGTCCCGGCGCAAACAGTCACTGTTGACATAAAAGCTTTATTCGTTTAAAGTTATATTAGAACCTGAAAGAGTTTTCAAGCTATTGGCAGGAAACCATTATTTCGACGCATTGAAAATGACGAATTCAAAAAAAAAATTCCCATTTGGTCTGGTTTTCAATCCTGCCTAGTTGCAAGAAAGACAACCAACTTGGAAAATATAATTTCCTTTTAATCTACTTATCACTCTATTGTCTCAAAAACGTCATGTTATTTGTTAGTGACATAGATACTATGTAACCCCGATCTCCCCTCGCAATTTCAAATAGACTCACGTTGCGCCAATACTTCAAAATTGTCTGCTACAAAATTAATTGAACTTTACACAACAAATTATACACTTTAACTATGATAAAGTTCCACATACAATTATTACCTGCCCAACATTGTATTTAATGCTCCGTTTACGTTTTCTTCAAGACGTTGAGCGACTTACACGCAAAGATGAAGGGGCCGCGAGACGGGACCAAATGGCGCGACGTCATGCCTACATGTCTCCTCTAGTCTAGGCTCCAACTTAGCCTACTCGAGCCACAAGCACAACAATCTCGACGTATCAGACATCCAAGAAAACTTCAGACATTACATTAATTTCAGTAGGCATAAAAAGTGAACGGTGTGTGGGCGGTTATGCGATTTTGATTTATGCTAAATCATTCGTAAGAAGTTAACCGTGTCCAATTATGTCTTAATAGTTAATAGACATGACTACTTCTTGAATAATACCTCGTACATTTGTTTTTTATTTTTATTCCCAATTGATTTTACGACGTACGTAAGCTTTTGAACAGTTGTCGGTTTTTTTTCTGCGTTATTCATTCTTGTTATGTTTTTTTTTCGCTTAAGTTTATATTAAGGTAGAGATTACATGGCTAATGAATTTCTTTCTTGTATTTTTTCTTTCTTTCTCATTGCAGGTGAGTTCGCGCACAACACATAAAATTTCTCTCCATTACGGTAACAATTTATTGTTGCGCTATTTCGCGCATTGCAATAAAAATTTCGGTAAGTTAAATGGCATTCTTTCACAAAAGCGAATGTTATGGGCCATGATTCGTTTAACGGCCTAACAAATGCGAGAAGGCGAATAACATTCATTAGAATTCTAGTCAAATTTCATGGCGTAAAACATTCTGGAACGAAGAAGCATTCACGTCAGCAACAAAAAACAATAAAGAGAAGACGCAGAAAAAAACTACACTTGAACACGAACTTAAGTATGGGCCATAACCGGAGTCGCAAGTATTTCAACAATTCACACACACACGATCCAGCTATAAAATTTAATTTAACGACCCTATCGCGAAACTAGTCAGTGCTGAATAAAATTATCGTAGCTAAATTTTAATGTCGTTTTTCCCACCCTTTTTCGGGTTAGAATTGAATAGAAGAGACGATTTGAGTTTTTGTGTCTCAAGATTGCAACGCTCGCTTTTTGACCGGTTTGAACTTCAACATCAAGACATTTTACTGTAGATTCAAAGAAAAAAAATCATCTAACTTGGCAGCTTTTTCAAAAAGCAGAATTTGTCCTTATATTTTAGTGAAGTCTGGTTTTTAAAAGAAGACGATCTCTTAAGGAAAATTGGTATACTGAAGACGTTTCCTCAAAATTGCCATTTGATTTGTCTAGACTCCTTTTTTGCTTTCATGATTTTAAATTAATTTGATTGTTTTCCATTCCACCAAACATAGGAAATTTTATGCAAATATTGGCGCGTTTCAGTCCAATTTTCGTTTCGCAATTGGATTTTTTTGTTCACTTTGAGTCGTTAATCGCAACGACACCTTTTTAAAACAATGGCGCAATAAATTGTATATGGATAAAAAATATCTAAACGGTGGTCAGTCAAAAGGCATCTTTATTGTTTCGCAACAAACGATAAAAACGCGTTTGTGAACCCCAAAAATTTATAGCCAAAATAAAAATGTTTGCTGCTGCTTTATATTTGCTTATATTTAATAGAATGTGAATAGAAACTGCTATTAGGAAATTATTAACTCAGTAGGAGGTCGTAAATGTCAATATAAAAATATTTAATATGTTAATAATCGGAAAAGAGCAGATGCAAAATTATAGATTAAACCAATGAAAAAAAAAAATGTTGAGGCAGAAATATGAAATAGTTTCATCTTTTCGATATGGGAGTCTTATTATGGGATTTTTATTGTATTGGGTAGAAAACATATTCAAATTTGGAGAGAGTTCGTTCACATACGAGAACTACTAAATATTCGTCGTAAATAAATTACTACTAACTTAACAATTGGCAGTATTAACGTCGATAAAATTTTTTCTGATTAACACTTTTACCCAATGATACGATTTTCACCAGAATCAATAATCCTATGATGTAATATTGAAATCGTAATTCACATCGTGCAATCGCTCATTGATTTAAGAGTTTCTTGTTCTGGAAAATATTTGTAATACAATATACTCGTATCTTGCATGAATTCATACCTACAAAAGACTCATATGCAATGGTTTTCGATGGTTAGAATTTCGATTACAGTTCGAAAACCAAAGAAAACGAGGCGTAAAGATCTCCTGCCTACAATTCCTTTTGAAGCAGAAAAATATGAAAATTACTATCATTATGTAGAACAACAGTATGTATGTAGATTGGTGCATGATTTAGGTACGAGTCCTATAGTATTAAGTTCCAGGAAAACGACGGATTATTTATTAATTGAAATAGACAGTGCTTGAATTCGATCACTAATTATACATCAAAATACGTTCCTTTAATTTCCTGACACAAACATAACTTTGATACGTTATAACATTCACTTGCTAAGACCTTACTCCCACTAAAGATTTCAAATTTCTTCATCATCGCGTTTAGGTAGTAGAATTCAATGAGAAGAACACATTCTATCATTGTATAGAATTGTCTCGTTCGTTCTACCTGCTTAGTGATGCTGTTCTTCTTTTGGGTAATGTGGTTGTTGATGGTAACTCAAGACTCTTGTGGCTATTTTGGAGATTTATTTTTCGTTTGATATGTTGCAGAGAGGTTGATGCTGTTTTGGATGGAATTGTTTTTATGTCAACGCAGAAAATAGCAAAAAAACCTTGCGATATTTTTAAAAGTTTATCTTCCTTTATGTAGGTTCTAACGACAAGAGGAGTGAGCCCAGAAAAAGCGTACCGAACGTACGAATAAATAATTCTAACCGCAATACACTTTTCGCCTCTAAATTTTAGGTGGCCGCTAAATTTTCCTTTCAATTTATTTAGGCTCTTTTCGCCCTTAAGCTTTTTCGCATTTAAGCCGAATCAAGCATCTGCTAGACCATAAGGCCGAGAAATGAGTAAATATTTCCTTTCGGCATCATGATTGAAAAAATCTCCTATACTGTTCAATATGTTGATTAATTGCATGAGTACAATAGTTTTTCTTTTGGTTGGGAGGTGTAGGCTATTTAGGCCCTGAGTGTGGGACCATGGGCTACCCATTAAACACCTCCCCTATCTGTTGAGAACCTGCTGAGAAGGAAGAAAAAGGGATGACTAGAGAGAGAGACGCTTCCTTATGCTCAAGCATGTTTTTTTATCCTCCAGGACAGCCCGTACGTAATGTGCTACGCGGCTTCATTTTTCAACGGATGTAAGCAACTTTCTGCTTATATTCTCCAACTTTATTGAAGAGGTCACTACGCAGCCTCCCGGACTTTTGCAGTTGAAAAAGTATGACAGGCATCATACGAGTACAGCACTCCTACGCAAGAGCCGCTATCAGGAAACCGTGACTTACCGACCTTGTGCAGGTAAGACTGAAAACATCCTTGCCTGGGTCAAGTAGAAGTCAACCTCACCATGTCTTCGAAAGAGCCACTCTCTCAATCTAGGGATCAGATGTGCACTCCATCTATACGTTGTGTAACTCTCCCAGAACTGTTGCCAATCGCAGCGAGTCTCTCCTCCACTGCACTGTTGCCATTGCTTCTACGTGGGTTAATATTTGTACGTTCTCTAGCAAGGCAAACGATGGGTATCAAGTATGCTATTACTAACACTGCAGACCCGGAGACTGTTCGATATGCACGTACAATTCGCAGTGCTCCTTGTATTTGCAACTGTGCCAACTGCTTTCGGTGCAGCTCCTGACTGAGAGCGCCGCTCCATATTTCCAATAATTTGTATTGCAGATTGCACAGCGTTCATCAAGAGTCGTCTTCTTGATGAGGAGGATTCCTCTATATTGTCCATCAAACATGCATGTGCCCTCCCTGTCGCTTTAGCCGCGGTTGAACCGATTTGCTCGGAAAAGTTCATCTTCGAGTCTATCAATATGCCCAAGTTTTCCACTACTGGTTTTGGTTCTATCAGCATCTCCCCCATATTGATAGTCCTGACTCTGGGAATTATTTTCTTTGATAGGATAACAACTCCGATTTTTTTCCAATGCAAGGCTTAAGCCGCGAACAGTCATCTAGCCCTCACTCGGCGCATAAGCATACCGTTCATCCAGTGACTAACGCCGCAACATCATCCGCATAGCCGATTAAACGTGACTCATCTAGCAGATACAGCCTCAGGAGCCCACCATTGGAGATGTTCCACAAGTCGGGGCCAATGACAGAGCCCTGAGCGATATCGCTGTAATTTCTATCCTCCGCCGATCTTCTTTCGTGCCATAGAGTAGGCTACAGTCCTCCAAATAGTCCGTCGAAATCCACATAAGATATTTTGGTAATTGGAAAGGATTTTCCAGTGCTTCTAAAATATCCACCCACCTAGCGGAATTGGAAGTGTTTCTGATGTCAAGAGTGACCAGAACTGCTATGTGCCTCCGCGCGTTGGACCGCATTCACCATTTGCGATAGCGTGAACAAGGTAGTGACCTGCTCTAAGGCTATACTGCTGTGGAGATAGGTCAGCACGAATCGTGTCATCGAGTATTCCCCTGATGAGTTTTTCGAGAACTTTCCCGACCGTGTCTAGCATACACAACGGGCGGTACACAGACGGCGATACGGGATTCCCCTACCCCTTGCTGATTAGCACGAGCTTCGCTACTTTCAAGCATTCCGGAAATGCAGACAAGCGTCGAACTGAGCTGATGCTTTGGTAGCGATTTGGGTAGTATTTATGCTTGATGTTTGCTAGCGATTTGGGTATGATTTAGAGTTGACGCTTGGTGGCGATTTGGGTATGATCTAGATTTGATGCTTGGTGGAAATGTGAATAAGAGCAGACAAAGTCTTTCAAAAACAATTTTATTAATTCATTGCTATATACTGAGATTATTAGAATTGCTGTTAGCTCCTAAAACTATATTTAGCGACTATTTCATTTAATATAGATAATAGTTCCCCTTTTTCTAATATTTGTCGTTTAATTTAGATATTCCCCATGAAGAAAATGAAATCGATCGATTGCATGCGATAATATATGGAAAAGAAAAAAGAAGGTTGTGAATTCACAATTTCAACAACATCTTTTCTGTCCCAGCTTATATCAATATGGAACATAAATTAGAGCGTCATTTATCCATTAGTGTCACGTTGAGATCATCAACCACTGAGTAGCAGGAATTGGTATAATTAGGTGGGGTAAGTCTGCTATGAAACAGCAGAAATATAAATCTAAACTTGAATACTAGAAATATTTTCTGAGAGTAAAATCACTTGGGTTCGTGTTTATTTCCAAAGGATTTTGCACCCTTTCTGACCCCGTTCCTTTCCAAAAAGTATGAGAGTACAATTTTCAACCGATTACAAAGTATCGAATACCTGGTACCAAATACTCAAATCAAAGTAATCGGTAATCATTCGTTACACAAAATTAATCAAAATGCACATCCCCATTGTGTACTCTTGGTACTAGGGACTCCGATGCGAATGTTACACCTGGGATGATTCTAACGCATCCCCAGCGGCGAAACGTTGTGTTGTTGCCGGTATTTAAAACACCAAACCCAGTTCAGGCTGCTAAGACTAGAACTCGTTTTCCTCTAGCATCAACTAGAACATGTCCTTCTGAGCTTGAGACGGCGTCTTCCAGAGCGCCAAGTCTGCCCTTAAAGGACAGTAACGATTCATTCAGGGTTAGATTCACACTAAAGTGTGCTATATCTATACACCGAGCCCATGCAAAGCCATCGCCCTACCCGTGACTCTGCATCCGCATATGAGCGCTATCTCCCGCCTACCATGCAAACGAACTCCTGTTATGATGGTACTTTCTGAGCAGCTTCATGACCGCTTTCATTCCATCTAACCGGTTTTGGGGTACAGCACTGCGGTGCAGGTTGTTTCTCTGCAAAATAAGGATCATTGCCGCACAGTTTTGGCCTTGACTAGGGCCTCCTTGAAGGCCTGAATTTAAGCACGTCGACACTCACTAAGGCCAGCATACTAACATAGGACGCACTGTGTATCGCTCGTGCATCGTTTCATTTTGCGATCCACATTACCACTCTTGTATCACAGTGAGCTCCTATCAGGCCACTTACATCCTTTTGCGTTAAACACTTAAAACAATGAAGAGGTACTGCTATTCGCTGTCTCCACAGATAACTAAGCCAAATCTTATTCTGCCCTGGCTAAGGATTTTCGCCTTCTTGTCAGGAAAGTCAACGATGGCCATACATTGTCTCCTAGTGTTTACTCGGTTGAGCCTTATTTTAACCCCAGTTAAGGCAGGAAACTCATGTTTAATGGCGTCTTCGACCTCGGTCACTTCCGTGACGTAGTAAAATGCCTGCTATAAAAGTGCTGCCATACGCTCGAGCGAGGCTACAGTAGCGCTCCTTATGAAGGCCTTGTCAAGTGAATCACAGAAAGAGTCCCTGTTCGTTGCCTCTGACCCGAATCCCATCAGAAGACCATCATACTAGTTGGGCCGCACTGCTCTTATGGCAGCTTGTACCTCACTCGGCTTAACCGCTATTTTTACCTCTCGCAGGACATCCGCGTACGAGCTACCATCGGTTGGTTTAACCAGCAGAGCCTGCCTTAGGGGTTTGGGCCGTTGGTTGCCAGTAGCTCGAGTTACATTAGGTGCTCCTCCGCATTTTGCTTCTTGGAGAAGCTGCTGATCCTTCATGGTTCAGAGAAGTTTTTTGGCCGTTTTTTGTGGGCTTTGAAAAGGATTAGTTGCAAACCTTCGTTCGACGCGATGTGCTCCTTGTGGGCTTCATCCTTTTTTCCGTGTTTCCTTGCATTGGGCTATCCTTTTGCTGGGTAATAGGAATTGGGATAGCTAGGGATTGTCTCAGCCTTGTGATCTTCCTCTGCTCTCAGCCATTTGCGTTTGTAGGGTACGTTGCTTTCTCAGCGCTCCTCCATATCTAAGACGCCGATCATGATGTCCTTATTTATACGATTTTGGACGCTACAGCTGTCTTTCATCGCCTTCAGGACCGTTCCTGCCTTCCGTATGAGCTGCTCTTCTTCAAAACCGTCAAGAGCAATCGAGCTGCTTAGCATCTCAACTGTTGTGAGGTCCATGCATCCCCTACCTCAGTCGCTTCGGTGGCGATGAGAGCAACACCATGTACGAGTTTGGGCTCATCCGCTGTGTCCATCGAATTTAGCGCCTTAGTCTCTTCAATATTGGTGGAAGCACTTTTGGGTTCTCGATCCCCTTAGTTTCCTCTTCGATTTCTGATCTTGACTACCCTGTTGTTTGCTTCTCACACAATAGGCGGTCTTACTTTCGTATTGCTTTCTTGCTGCGCCTAAGTACCGTAAGAATTTCGGGTGGCACAGGTTTGTCCTGAGCTTTCCGTTCACTCGTGCGTTTTTCTTTCATTTTTGTTGTCTTAGTTATTACGGTCATTGTTCTTGCTTTCGATGTCTTGGGCGTCGATGTTGTCGCCCTTAGTGCTGTTATCGTTGATGTTGTTGTTGATTTTTGGGTCAGGTTCAGGTTGATTGGGTTCCCCTTCGGAGCCGCTATCTCCGTTCGTATGTGTAATCGCATTTTTTGTCGCATGAACATCTTTGCCGAAGCAAGGTCATGCGAGCGTTGGCAAATCAGGAAACCATCTCAACAGAATCTGCAACACCAACTCAATTGTACGATATTTGAAGCACTAAAAAACTGAAAAAGCGAGTTTAACCTGTCGAGTTCGTTTTTAATAAAGCTTTTTCGACTACTAAAGTGGGCTTTGAATTTCTATCATACCGTTTCCTTTCATACAATAGCCTTAGTTTTCCCCAATATAACAAAAAGCAAATAGAGAAGCTGATATCGCGCTCGGCTTTTACATTGCCTTTCAAGAGTGGTGCTAAACAAGAAAATCACCGATAAGCACATGTACAATTTTTAGTACTGCCGACTTTTAGAATATGTTCTGCCGAAGCAAGAAGGGAAGGTGTTTAGTGAGTAGTCCAGTCGCCTTCTTGCGAGCATGGGAGTCCCACACTCTGTGCATAGATGGCATTCACCACCTTACCACAAAGAAAAAAAAAATACTGCCGACAGAGATGATATGAACTTTACGGTAAAGAAGGCCAGCCGATAGCAGCTTCGGCTTATAAGAGCAATATGAACGTAAATGAGCTTGCCTATCTTGTGGATGAATGATGGAGAAATCGCAAGAGGAAAATGAGGTCAAATGAGGAGATGAAAAATAGATCAGATCCCATGATTTATTGTTACAGAAGAAATTTGACCGCAATATACAGAATAAAGCAATGAAGAGTAAAGAGTAAAATACTAACAGGCAGGGAAACGCATACTGTTAGTGATCAATGTAAGTAATTCGAAAATTCATTTAAGAATTAAGCTATTAACAAGAAGGGAAGCCTATGGGAATCGGCTTATATGAACAGCTCGTCACAGATACACAGTATTTCGTTGGCGAGACATGAAAGCATATTGGAAACTGTCATCGTTAAAGTGATTTTTGATTATTTTGGTGTATCACCCCATCTTATTTTACTTTCAAGTCTTCCCAGTTTTTAGTGTTCCCACTCTGAATCATTTATGATTGTTTCCACTTTTAGAGTATTGTAAAGAATTTTACAATGGTCTACTAAAATCGCGGCCTATCGGATCGTTTGTCGGTTCATCCGTGCGTGTGTTACAGCAGGTTTCCTCGGTAAAGGTATAAGCTAAACTGATGGAATTTTGTTCGAAGATCGAAAGTAGTATCCTCTTGAAAAGTTTCAGTACAAAATAAAAGTTGTAAGGATTTTAAGGACGGGTTGCCCGATATGGGGCGAGATTTGAAAAATAAATTGCGCTAAAGGTGGCCAACATGAGTATCAAATGTAAGCATTTGCAAGTAAGGGTAAAGAGTGAGATGAAAAGTACGAAAAATTTGTGCCTCCTCCCCTTTACGATTGGACATCTTTGGGCAGAAAAGTCTTGAAACTTGGTATTTACACTACTAAGGCCAAACAATACCTCAGACATCAACATGCGATCAACTTTGTTGATAATAGTGGATTTTATTTATTTTACATCTTTGTCTCTAAAATGGAAAAGTGACTGGAGGTACCAAACGCATGTATCCTGAAAATTTCATAAAAATCGAGCCATAAACAGCTAAATTACAACCGATTGAAAGCTTATCAATTACAACAACAGCAACGCATGATACTGTGAAGATACACGTTCGTAAAGAACCCAGATACTATAGATATGTAGAAATTTCGCTGATAATTTTAGAAATGTTCTGTAACATTGACATGCTATCGTGACTAATTTAACAATGAGGTCAACACACTGAAAATTAAATGGTGGCGTATTGAAATATATAATAACCGTAGATTAATTTCCTGAATTCAATTGATAGAATTTGAGTTTGAGATAAACTTTGATATTCAGAAGACGTTATTTGAGTTACCAATTACTTTAAAAAAAACCTTTTGACTGGGGCACTCTCATGCTACATCCATTTTTTTTTTTGAATGTTATTTTTTGCAAAACCTTGATTTGGTTTCAAAGTCCAACATACGAAGGGATAATAAGAGAACGTCAGCATAGTGCGATTTCCATTGGAATGACTATGCTTCATTATTTTGTGATTATTTTTTCAATCAGTAGCAGCAGACTTTGAAAACTCTGTCATACTATTTGAGCCAACTTTGATCAACAGTCTCATTAAAATTCTGCATGGTTCACAGCTCAAAATCATAAATTTTGTTTGAATAAATCAAATATCAGCTGATAATGAGTATTATTCACTGTAAATAGAGCTTCATTATCGTTTTCAAAAAATAATGGACGAAATACTCCTTTCAATAAAACCAACCCCAGTACTTTCTTCTCGTTGGTCATTTTTCTTGTATGGATCATGGATTTTCAACGCTACGTATACAATAATATTGACTAATTGATATATGTAATACATATGGTCCAAGTGGTGTAGTGGTTAAAGTACTCGCCACGTAAGCAGAAGGTCCTTGGTTCAAATCTCGTTGGTGACGTGATTTGTTTCGGACGATTCTTCGGGTGGACTATGAGCCCGCTCTATCATCATACGTACTGGTGCAGAATCATTAAATGACATAGCTGGGTGGACAATGGTACTGGCCATATCATCTTCTCGAGCGCCGATACAATCAAGATAATGGGATACTCTATCTTTAAGCGAAGGCCCAAAAGAGGCTGCAGTGTTAAAAAAGATTTGGTTGCTGAAATTGATATTGCGTGAAAGCATGACGTTTTAACATACAATCAATAATGTAAAACTCACCACAAACTACAGCATTAAGAATACTTTTATTAGCCGCAGCAATGTATTATCTATCTAAGTGACTGTGGTGTTCCATTCATGGCTTTACTATCAACAGTTCCAGTTCAGTCAACGTTGTCAATCAAATTTCAA
Source organism: Odontomyia ornata (assembly GCA_963969285.1). Taxonomy (NCBI): domain Eukaryota; kingdom Metazoa; phylum Arthropoda; class Insecta; order Diptera; family Stratiomyidae; genus Odontomyia; species Odontomyia ornata. The sequence goes on along the minus strand of OZ017739.1, from coordinate 363,780,219 downwards.
ATTATTTGCTCACATGGACCATTATGCGCGCCGAGCAATCACGAAATTCATGACTGGTAGTTTTTTTATTGAACACTGATTTATCAAAGCGTATGTTAACAGCTTTAATCTTATCGAATACGGCTCCGATGTCAAATTTATTTGTCATTTATGGCAGACATATCGTTCCACGTATGAAATGGGATGTTAACCCTTTGCAAATTTATTTTACCCTCAGTAAAGAGATAATATAAGCACAAACACACTTGCCACCAATACGTGGTATAACAGATGGTGATCCGTCCAAATACTGTGCAAGGCTCGCATTGCTTGACATCGGTGATCTAACGAAATCAGAAACATTAGAAAGTAACAACAAGCGAAGGTGGCGTTGTGATGTTCTAATTTGGATTTCTTAAGGTATTCGGGATAATCCTTTAGTATCGTTTTTTAACAATACTGTAGCACTCATTTATTTGCGGCTACTTCTGTTTATTGCTCACATACTATATTGCATTACGCACAATTTGTCTTTTTTTATCCCCCGAGCCGCCTAATCACTTATCAAATATTTTATTAAATTACTTCAAAAACCAGAAACTAACCGCAAAAATGTTGCCCCAACCCAATACCACCATATCTAAATATCCAAGTTCTACGTCTTTGCTTTTTCTTTTATTAAACATTCTAAAAGTTGCTGAAGGTGAAATAAAAATTATAAATGCGATTTCAAGCCACTAATTAAGAGTGAACAGTATAAATACTATACGAATGCATGTTTAAAAAGTTAGAAATTAATTTAACATCAATTTGCAAGGGAAATAGCAACAAGCAAGAATGAATAATTATTATTGCTCGGCTATTTCTGTGCTTAATTTATTGGAATTTATTAAGAGAATAAATTGTTTTAATTATTCCTCTACTGTATGGTAAAATATTCACACACACAAACCATTCACACTAGAGATCGCGATTTATATCATTTTCGTCTGGATTAATTTTTTTCTTCATCTTCTTTCGTCATTCCCCATTTCAAATGTTTGTATGTTTGTTCGTTGTGTAGTTTGTATGCTGGCAAAATAATTTATTAAATGGAATTGAAATGCTTGATAATTATTAACTGGCATTAATAATTTTCATGGCAATTTCATGCTAAATGATGGTAATCACATTATTACCAATGACTGTTATACAGAGAATTATGGTGATAATGATGATGATGTATATAGTTGGGCGGCAAGAAGAGAGGAAGAGGTGGCAGATGACGAAAGAACTGAAATGGAAATTTGATTATTAATTAAATTGAGCTTGGTATGCTGGTGCTGTGCTGTACAATGTGTGCTGTCGTGACTATTGTTCAAGTTTGCTGTTATGTATTTTTTTTTTTGCTGTTCCTATTCCGTATGTGATTTGTTTGACTAATAATCCAATTTGGAAAATGATGACCGGAGATACCATCATTTCATGGGAGCAAATACTCGTATCACAAATAAACTCAATTGAATAATCGTATGCAAATGCGTGACTGAACAGTTTTGTGGGAAAGATTTATTAATTAGATATAAATAATAGTTGGCAGCAGTTGATTTATTTATTGCGATTTAAAATCATTAAATGACACGTGAATTAAATTGATTTGAGAATTTATTCAATGACGTTTCGACGTGTTTGGAATAATATTGTGGTTATTCAAGCAATTATGTATATTAAATTCAAAGATTTATTGATAGAAAAATTGCAGAAAATTTTTCGAACGGAGAAAATTTGAATTCTGAGATCGAGAGTTCAGCTTCCGCTTCGAAATATGTCTTCAAAGTCATTATATCTACTATTAAATTTTGCACCCACTCTCTTTTAACTCACTTGTACTTGTAATAAAATTTATTGATTGCACCTAATATTAAATCACAATCATGTGAGTGCTCGTACACTACCGTTAGCTTCGCTTTCGTATTAAAAGTTTCGTTGGATGCAACTTTCGTCCTTATAACGACAGTCAAGTGAACAAGTGCTTTCTGTTCAAATACTCGACAAGGACTCGTTCTTGTGTCGCGACAGGGGTTTTTTGGCGAGCCCACTCACGCCGTCAACTATAGTTTGCATTGCGGAACAACGCAATTTGTTGGTAAGTTGCGTTACAAAGGAGTTGCCGTGTCCAAATTTTAATTACAAATTGAAAGATTTATTTTTTTTAATTTACAAACAAAATTGGATCAAGCATTGTGTTGGTTTTCGAGCAGTTTGCTTAGGCGACTGCTAGAGTACTTAAGGGCAGCTAATTTTCTCGCGATCCTAATGAGACGAGGATTGCGAAAAAGGAGCTGAAAGATCTCCAGGTGGATAATTGGTTGTGTTTGGGGCGGAAACGAGAAGTGAAGCAACAGAAGAAAGCAATTGACGGACGGACAAACTGACGCAAATACTTTTGACATGCTGTAAATGGGGAAACTTATGTGTCTAATTGAAACTAAGTACGGATGGAAAAAAACAGACGCAGGTCTTTTGAGTGATATACCCCCACGATCTTCTCCGACAGATCCGTGAGGAGGTGACGACTAGGTTCTACAACCTTCTGTATACGGGTTTTCAGGAAACAGCGATCTAGCTTTGTATTGTAATGCCCAGCGGCGTCGCATTGGCGGAAGATGCGACGAAAGAATTCATCCCTTTTTCGAAACTCGGAGGGTCGGGACCTTAGGTTGTGTTGGCGGACGTCACCTAAACTTTCATGGGGCTACAGCGCAACGACGGGACCTCCCAAACATTTTATCTGCCACAGTAGCCTATATGATTTGCCATGGCAAATCGTGTGCTGTCCGCAGGCGGCAAAGTAAGGTGAGACACCGGTGACGGAACGATAAGACGACCGCAGAGCGTAAGTGATGGCGGACAATCTGCGGTCCCAATCCTTCTGAATTGGATGGACATAAGAACGGATCGCAGCTAACAGAGTATGATTCAAACGTTCTGATGCGTTAGATCGAGGAGAGTATATTGGCGTCAGTTGGTGTTCGACACCGTACTCTTCGAGTGGACTCTTAAACTGCCGAGATCGGAACTGTACTCCATTGCCCGAGTACAAGCACATGGAATACTCGGCTATCTAAACATTTTTCAATATGTAGAGTCGTGAATTTGCGAATAGGTTCCACCAGCGGGAATTTAGAGAGCTGATATAGCACATAGTTTCAATGTGTCCCATCGAAGAATGAGGGTATGGGCCGAGTGGATCTTTAAACAGACACTGAAATACACGCTTGTAGTAATTGAGCACGTCACATTGCACTGTCAACATAAACATCCGCAAATTCCAGTACACGGCGACGGATGAGTCGCAGCCACTTGACCATTTCAGACCACCTTCCAGTCAGCACACGCGGTCACGATCTACCTATATCCACCAACCGTGCAATACAGCTAACAAATTCATGCATTTCAGCAGCCAATTATAGCAAATTCCCCATTAAATCGGATGTGTGGAGTTTCGGTATCTTATTAACAGAATTAGTAACATACGGACGAATTCCATATCCTGGTATGACAAACGCTGAAGTTTTAACACAAGTCGAACATGGATATCGTATGCCTTGTCCGCCCGGTTGTGACCCGCGCCTCTACGAAATCATGTTGGAATGGTGGCATAAAGAGCCAATGTGTCGACCAACATTCGAGACCCTACAATGGAAACTGGAAGAATTCTACACTATGGACCCTAGTGATTGTAAAGAGGTACAGGGGGATTGTGCACGAACAAGTGTAGACGAGTAACGAGTGGAACAAAAAAGAGCTCGGGAAGACTTAGAGGATTGGATCAGAGTCATTTTGCGACGATGGCAGTGAATTTAATAAATGTTACGTGTTTCTTGAAAATATTGAAATTTAAGTTGATCCAAAGTATAAAGTTTCAGTTAGTTAGGAATAACCGATCGCATATGTGAAGTGTTCAGTATCCGTTGATTTGAGTTTGCGCGCAATTCTTCAAGCAATTACACTTAATTCACTTAGATGTACTTTTCGTCGATCGTGTTGATCAACCGGCAGTTTTGCTTAGAGTACATTTGATCCGGGTTTTCAAGAAACATCATTCATACTGAGGAAAAGCGTTAAGATATATTGTCATTCATTAATTTTGATTCTAACTGTAAATTCATCTCGCGGACCACGTGTTATTCCTGGTTAATGTGAAGCGCAGCAAGCGGAGAATCGAAAAAATTACGGAAGAAGGAAATAATCATTGACCGTATGGTGTTCGCTGGCAATATTAAGTCGACTATAGTTGGCAAATCAAACGGTGTAGAGAGAATGTCTGTTATTGGAGTTTTTTAATGCGTTTATATTGGAAAGTTTCATAGTAGACAAGGAAAGTTAGTGATCAAGTTTTCTAAGAAAAAAAAAGAAATTTTTAAGCTTGAATTTTAAAAATAATTGAACGCGATGATATAAAACAATTACACATTAAATTTATAAGTATTTATTTCTAATGTTTGTGTTAAGTTATGATAACTCGCTCGCGAATTTAAATGAAAACAAAATAATACAAGTTTGCAGGCCCTTGCCCGCCCCGAACACGAGCGCTCGTAGGAGGAGGTCTGGGTAAGTACCCTTTCGTTTTCAAATTTTTTTTCTGCATGTTTTTTTTTTCATTTTTTTGCTTTATAAATTTGATAAAGTATGTCTTGAAATTAACCTTTAGACATGAATTAAATTGATTGAGGATAATTAGCCTATATGTTGTAAATTATCAAGTAAATTTAAAACAGAACAAAAGATTTTTTTAAGCATAGAAAAAGAACAACCAAAAAGGAAGGAAGTAGTCGTGTTCCGTTAGTAATGAATTCGTATAAAACAAAAAAAAATCGGTCATACTCGAGTAGACGTTTTTATAGAGTGAGTTACCAAAGGAAATGTAAATTGTTCTTTCAGTATGGCTGTTACAAAAGACTAAACTGAGGTCAGAATTGTAAAAAAAAAAATTGTATCAGAAACCTATTTATGAGATAATAAAGGAGCCAAAATGTGGAATTAAATAAAAACTCCGGTCTTTCTATTTTGCTTCCGTTGGACCGAGTATAGGACCCGGTACGGTGGCAGGCTTTCCTCATAAAACATGAGCCAGCCGCCGGGTGCAATATAATCTTCTCTGTTTCAGGTGACGTCGCGGGTTGAGTGGCCCAAGCAGAGTGCCTCTTTATGGCATAGAGTTATGCAATCGAATTGTATAATTCTATGGCATAAATTGGTCATCGGGGTACTTTTCTTCTGATGGGAAGACTTATGCAAGTTAAGTTGTATGAGTTTTCCACTCAGAAGAGGAATACCTGGCCACTGCAACAAATATGGATATTAATCCGGTTGGGTGGGTGCGAAGGGGCTCCATCACCACCCGGTTGCCCTTCTCTCATTTGTGGGCCATGAGCCTCTCCGGGTAAGGACGAGGTCACCCTGCCTCCACTTCTTTTTAATTCTTACTCTTGTTCCTTGAACAAGTCAGTTGTCCCTTGTGTAGTTACCTACACTTTTTGCGACTTCGGTTGCCTTGTCTTTGTTCGACCCCAAGAAATTCGTGAGTGCGAAATTTTTTGTAGTGGGTCCTTGTGCTGGGGGGATGAACCCGCCCCACGACACTGCAATGCTAGCCTGCCAGCGCATTTACGCGTCCCCAGACAAGGGCATTCTCGGCAGATATCTCCATCTTCTTCTGCCGAGGCAGCAGACCATCGCTGCAGTCCTTTACGGACATTTGAACTTTACCTTATTCACTACACGCTCCGGAACGTTGAATTGACTCATAGGCGGTCGAAGAGGCTGGTTGGGAGCTTTAGTGCCTTTACAGATCTCACAGGCGCTTACATAGCCTTTGACCTGAGATGACATTTTAGGTCAAAAGAAGTACTTCTTAAGGCGCCGAAGCGTCCAACCGTAGCCACCGTGGGCAGTCAGAAGATGGCCATAGGTGCGTAGGATCAAATTGAGAGTCATTTCCTCCGGCATCCAGAGTTTCCAAGACATCTTCCTGCAACGAGTCATCGGTTGCGTATTCATTACGTCGATAAACATAACCGACGATCATTTTCAAATCAGGCAACTGTGTTTGTTGGGCTACGATGGTTTGCCTCAACTCGTAACCCAACAAACACAGTTCAAATGTCTGAATTCAAATGCGGGCTGTCTAAGTCTATCTCGATGGGATAATCGTCATTTAATGCCAATTCCCCTCCCTCAGGTGAAAACATTCGCGAGAGAGTATCGGGCATGATGTTTTGGGTCTTTTTTCGGTGTTTGATGGAAAACTGAAATCCGCCAGACGTCCGTGTAGGTCCGCTTGGTTCATCAGCCATTGTAGCGAAGCGTGGTCGGTGATGATTTCAAACGGGTGGTCTTCTATGTACGCTCGAAATTTCTTGACAGCCATCACCGCTGCCAAACACTCTTGTTCGGATACAGTGTAGTTCCTCTGGGCTGAGTTCAGTTTACTGGATATAAAAGCCATGAGAGCTTTTTCTCCCTCTTCGGTCAATTGCACTAGCACGGCTCCAACTTCACGTTGACTTGCGTCGCAATGAATGGAGAAGGGTTTCTGAAAGTCGGGCCTGTGCATGACAGAGGCGCTGAAACTGTTGCGTAATTCTGAACGAGTACCAACCGCATACTCCTAGGAAACTTCGTAGCTGCTTAACGGTCTTTGGTAAGGGAAACTCATCAATCGCTCGAGTTTTGTCCGGATCCGTTTTGATGGTGCCATGTTCGATGGCACGCTCTATATATATATATCGGACTTCGGTCATAACAAACTTGCTTTTGAGGACATTGACGGTGAGTCATTATTAATATGCAGGACTACTTCTTGCAACAGTAGAAGATGTTGGTCAAACGTCTCTGTGATGAGTAGAAGGTCATCCAGGTAAACGAATACTTGGTGTTTCAGATGAGGTGGAATGAGTTTGTACATCAGGCGGGTCATCGTTTGCGGGGCGTTACACAGGCCGAACGGTAGTTATAACAGAAGTTTTTACTTTAAAATAATTGCAAAAATACTATACTTATATTATAAAATACAAATTACACTTAATAAGCAATAAATGAACATCCGGTTTGTGTCCCTGAGTGTATTTTACAGACCACATTATTAAGGACTGCGTTTGAATAACTCCTCCTCAGGTTCCGCGCCATAAACTCGTTAACTAAATTATACATCCACTAGATATTCCACCAACTAAATGTTTTAGCAACAGCCTTTTTATAAAAATTGCTATTTAGCAAACAATGAACGTACTCCGTGTGGAGCATTGGGTTATGGCACATTTCGCTTTCGCAGCAGCTCCCAAGTTCAAAACTTCGGTGGTGGCATCGAGTTTGAGCTTTTGATGCTGCTGTCGGACTATCAGCCCACCCTGCTGTGATGGGTACTAATTGAAAATGATAATATCACCTCGAATCCTGTTACGGTTATGGAATGAAATACCCTAACAATAAATCTTAACGCTAAGGTTCGGATTTGGGCTGTTGTGCGATGGAGAAAAATGACATGCATCATTTAGCTGTACCTTACATGAGTACTTTCGAGCGGTTTTATATTTTAATTTCGACTGAATTGAGACTAGCTCAGAGTTCTTTCAGTCTTCCAGAAGTATGAATTTCCCTTCGTTAATGGGGGCTTGTAATTTTTCCAATGACAGAACAACCTCAGTGTGTTATTTCGAAGCACTTAGAAACTAGCGTTTTATTTGAAACTACTTTAAACTGTTTATTTTTTTTTACTAGATGTGCCCAGTAGGTTTCTTTTCTTAAAATACAGTAGGGACTCCGGCTCATCCGATGACCGGTGCCATCCAGATGGGTAGTGGAGTGACAGGAATATTCGCGGGGGAGACGGTAGGGGGGTACGTGACAATCTGTTGTTTGTTGTCTGTCTTTTGGGTGTATAGTTGGTATACAGTTTTTGTTAATTTCGCGCGCTCGCTGACATCATGACGTCGACGCGTAGACATTCAGTATAGACATTAGAAGATAAATGTTAGATAAAAGTGACAGTTACGGTCTGGTCTCGGTGCACGAAAAACATTAAAATATCGAAAAATTCTAATTAAGGAGATGCTTTGTTTGCATGGTTTTTGCAACAAAGACGATTGCATGTTCCAGTAAGTGGTGAAATGATCGGTGAGAAAGCTCGTATTTTTCATCGGCATATCACAAAGTCCGATATCGTGCTTAATGCAAGCCGGGGATGGTTGGATGAATTTAAAAAACGCCATGGAATTACGTTAGAAAATAGCGGGTGAAAAACGATTGAGTGATGAAGCTGCGATCGGAGCATTTAAACGGGGTCCCGTTCTGTTGTAATTTTTTTTCTGTAATAACATACTGATATCAGAGAAAAAAATTTAGCAACGGACCATGTTTATAAAGCTAACGAATCTGGTTTATACTGGCGATAGTTGCCTGATCCTACTTTAGCCTCTGATAATGAGCGGTCGGCTTTCGGGAGAAAAATGATGAGGATGACAGTCACATTTGTGACATTGAGTTCAAATTTATTGTGGGTGTAGAGCAACCATTTTATTTTATGAATGAAGTTGACTTCGATCATATGACCACCACGAGTCCGTTTACAACGGCCGATTCTTTGGACCCAATTTCCACAAATTGGAGATGTTTCGGCGTTTCGAATGATCAAATGGCTTTAGTTCTTGAGTCAATTTGATCTTGTAACAATTAAGGCCAAGATCTTTTCGCAATATGCCGCCGTTTGGTTTGATCGATGCCCTTTTCTTGAGAACGACATGGAATGGACTGATTTGGCTCATTCGCTTCGACTGGCAAGACATCTTTTTGGCACAAAAACTTCGAATAGGGAAAATTTGGACCCAAATTTATCCACTATAGCACGCACAGCTTGTCGGGTGAGACGATTATTATGGCCGAAAGTTGGAGTAAGCGCTCTTAAACTTGCGACCACCGACTCAAAGTTTCGGTAGTAATTTTGAATGATTTCCAAACATTGCTGGTTTGTGAATTTTATCATGTTGAAAATGTTGACTTTAACTAACGTTTTGACATTGACAGTTCATTGAAAAAGTTTAAGGGTGAGTTCATATAAAAGATACAAAATTGTTATGTCCCTAATGAAAAACCCTAGACAAAATTTTAAATTAAATTACCGCAAATCACTTTTGACTAACTGCCTTGCATCATGTAGTAAGTACATCGTGGATTCATTAAAATCGATATCTTTCAAGGATACAGCTTTTCTTTTGGCTAATTGTGGAGCGGCTGTTAAAGCATCCCTAATTAATAAACCGTGGAAGAGTTCACACCCTGGGTTTCTCCCTGATAATGACTACCAAACAGAAGATGATGTTCCTTTTGCCGAGCTTTTCAAACGGTTAAGGGGGCCCAATGGCCCTCAAATAAGTTTGACAGAAGTTCAAGAATGCACTGGTGATGGTGTCGAAAGAGAGTTACAAAAATATGAACGCTAAGGCCAAACGTGTGTTTTATTACCATTAACATATTGCATACTATAGTCCGGGCATCTCGATAATCCGCAAAGGGTCTAGTTTTGCCTGTCCAGCTTAGCGAGGATCTACTGTTATATCAAATATTTTGAATTGACTTTCGGTCTTACCACACGAATTTGAGATTAAAAGTCAAAAAAATATTCGAACTAGACAAATGGAATTTCGTTCCATGACAAACGAACCCAAAAAGAACCAACACTTCAAAAGCACATTGCAACGCTCCACCAAAGCCCAAAAGGACGAAACTTATCGACGAATATTCTTAGACAAAAATCTCTGGTAATCAACTTTCTCATCTAACTTTTGATGTCACGTTCATTCTTCTTTTCATCACTCGATTTTCATCGGAGCTTTCCTTTTTGTATCACTACGGTACATAACTAATTTATACCAGACTCAACGTTAACCAGCCCGAGCACAGCAAATCCCTGATACTGCATCAGTAGTAGCCGTAACAGTAGTAGTCTTTTCTCAGCAATATCCACGACGTCAACAACAAAAGCAACATATCCACTGATTGTGATAGCTTTGAACATTCAAAAGGACATACATACTATGTCCGTGTTGTCTAGGAGCGATTTAATGGAATTTTTCTGGTTTGTAGAATGAAAACGAGATATACTCAAACACAAACTCACGAAGTGACACAACCAAATGACAAAAGGGACTTGCGAGACAACGCTGCTGAATGCAAAAGTTGATACTACCAGCTTACTCATATCCTTAACTGCCTTTATACATTCTTTGGGTATCAACGCCAACGTCGCCACCGTCACTATTCTTGTGTGATATATTACTACAGATAGTGAAGGATTAGCGCGACGAATACAACAAGGATTTTGAAGGATAAAAGATTCTCACCCGGTTTTCGCTTGGTGGTCTTACAGCATCATGACGGTAGTTTAGGAGCAGGATTTATGCAAAGCTAAATTCTCATGTTTGATGGATATAATTTAGCTGGTATTACTACATTTCCGAAATTTGAGGCAGTATATAGTCAGTGTGTGACACGTTTGTTTGAGTAGTCATTTTCACTGCGTTGACACTATGCGAAATGGTAGAAGATAAAGAGAATGAGCTCCGAAAAGGATACGAACGCGGATGCTAGTTTGAGATTGGGAAAACAAGTTGAATTAGATGGCATAGAGGTTATAAGGTTCTTGGTAATTGGATGAATGAATGAGCAAGGGATGTGACCGGATTCACTTTGTTATAGTGTAGTTATTTAGGAGTTTATGCTAATTTGAAATTATGATATGTAAGAGTGCCGTTGTCGGCAACAGTGTAAGAATGTTACATTAATTCATTAGATTTAATGCTTTTGATTGTTTAGTGAAGACAGCTCGGTTTCAGATTGATTCATGCCTTATGTTAAGTTTTTGAAAATGTACGAGGTTGTAGAGTTTCTGCTGCTACAGATAACCAAATTAGGATAAAACAGATGATTGCGACTCTTACAGTACCAGTTTGGACCTATTTGTACTCTTCGCTCGCTCACCCAGTATATCAAGTGACCAAACTATCAACTTGAGTCAGCTGACTCGACGTAACAGAATACATGAACGTAACTAAAAGAGCACAAAGAGCGTAGTCAATTGTATTGCCTTACATCTCGCATCTTTTAAGCAGCGGGCTTTCAGTTCAAGTATTTTCACATGGGTCCTAAAAACTCACGTGGACGCTAATCAAAAGCAATCTTGCTACTCTGCGATCTGATCAATGTTGCCCAAATTTTCAAATCTGAACCGTAATATTTACGAGTGACCCTTGTAAAGGAATGCAGGGGAACTTCTAGGTTCCCCACCTCATTTTTTGGTGTTGCATCGGCTAGTTCATTACTAGTAAAACCACTCTTCCCAAACACAAACCTAATCTGAGAATGAGTATGCCTTTCGTTTTCTCTTTCAGCTCATAAACATTAATCGTTTCGAGGAATTACTTTGGGCTGCTAGAACAAATATGACTCCACTACTGGCGACGCATATTGTTCTTATCCTCATAGACTCTCTGACCCGGAGATTCTATCAGACACAACAGAATAAATTCAAAGTCACTTTGGCTTTTCAGGTATACCTTTGTCCCAGCCTCGAACTTCTTACGGTATGTTGTTTTTTTTTAATCGGTATTATTAAGGTCTATTGCGAGCTCTATCCTGTGCCTTGTTAGTATATTAGATGCCTTTGGTGTGGCTCTAGCTAAGTATCTGTGCAATTAGCATCTATTTCTGTCAAGAATACGCCGTTAATAATAAAACTTAACTTTTACCATTGGCATGGTTCTGAAAGTACGCCCGATGCTTAGGCAGGCTCCTCTTTGCAGCTTTGTTAGTTCTTTATTATGGAACTCCTTTATTCTCGTTGTATCACCCTCCTGCATACGATAGCTCCGTAGAGAAGAATCGGTCTCACCAAACACGGCTATTCATGGTTCACAACCAGCGAAATGAGTCCCCACGTGTTCCAAAAGCCAACCGGCACGTTAACATAGCTGCTCGATCTTTTAAATTCGAATATGCCGTTGCACCACCTATTCAGTTTTCTTCTAAAGTAAGGCCAAGATACACCAAGTAATTAGCTTAAAGAAAGCAAGATCACTAAAAGCACGTGAAAGCTCATAAAAGCTCAACGATATACATTGCAACTTACTTAGCATGGAAAATATCAGTTTATTTGACTGTCAGGAAGTGTTTGAAAAATAGATCATTATATTTGATAATCTTAAAAAAAGTAAGTTAACTGAAAGTCCATTAAAGCTCGCTCATAGCAATGCATTGTCACGGGACTCACATAATTCTGCAAAATTTTAACTTAATCGGACGATAGGAAATTGTTGAAAGATAGATTGGAAATTCGGCGGACTTACAAACACACAAAGCAAGTTAAATAAAAGCTTGTAAAAACTTTTTGTCGATCTGAATTTGTCATTAATGCTGCTTTGTTTCGATATTCTTATGTTGCAGTTAACCAGATATTCATGGTGTTATGTATTGATTGACACCACAAGGATCCTGACTCGGATAATACTCACAAAAGAGCGAAGTTTTAAAAGCCCCTTGGATAACATTAGCGATTTGGGTCCATTTGTTCTTTTATAGTTGAACATACTCTATAGTTTATTCTTTTTACCAGTCTACCCGCCAAATATGTATAGTTGTATGTACAGAGGTCTGAAACATTGAGTACGATCTTTATATTTTAGATTAACGGTTATTCTAGCATTTTGAATCAAAACTAGATGAAACTGATTGGCCTAAAATTTATAATTGACACTACCCATTTAAAAGCTGCTCTTTCTCCATCGACTCCTCAAGCTTAAGCAAGTTTTAAGTATGGGAATATACGAGCATACCTATAGCATAACATTTACATCTTTACTGAGAATTTGTCACATCTAAATGTAAATATCCAGTTTTGTCCTCGTATGTTGCTGATCAAATCATCTGCTATGACACAACATGGACTGTTCATGAACGTACAATATAATACTATAAAAAAATGAATTGCAAGAATTTCTCCACCCAACAATCTTAGCTGTACATTGAGAAAACAACCGACGCTGATGTCTTAAGTGCGTCTTTAATATTTTCGCAGATATCTCTATACGAAGCACATTGGCCTTATTATCTTAATTTTGACAATTGACAATTACTTTCTAAACCGGTCCTGTTCGTTTTGTGCTCATCCATGTTGTTATACGCACTGTTTTTGCTTCTTGAATCATCGAGTTTACCACTCTTTTCTAACTAGGCATTCTTCCTTAGAAATTTATCCAAATAAAGGTTTTCCAAACCTGATATTAGGAGTTCAGTTCAACGGTTTACGTGATCAATTAACTGTCACCAACCCATCAACTCATTGCTGCGAACCTCAACCCTGGAGGTATTCTCAGGTACTACGGGCAGCTGGTGAGCCCCCATCTTCGAATGGTCAGCTGATTGGTTGCGGCCCTTCGGGGAGTATCATGGTGGCTGTTGGTTAAAAACAAAAGTTGGCGTTGACTTATAGCGTTAGATAGAGCTGGGTCTTGTATCTACTAGTATGAAAGTTGAGAGTTTCTTCAATGTAAACTGGAACCGATCTTAGGGGCCATGATTGGCGCTTAAACCAATCGCAGCCTAATGGTGTCCGTAGAGTTCGGTTTCTTCTTAGCGAGAATCCACGTTAATCAATATCGACACGCTGCCCTTGGCACTTAACTCCGCCAAGCGAATGTATCCAAGTGTGAAAAGGGGGAGGGAAAGGTGGAAATGAAGTGGAACTGGAGGTGAAGCATTCTTGTAATCGTAAGGGTGTGGATCTGCAAGGCAAGCAAAGCGGAAGCCGGAGCAGTAGGAGATCAAGCAGAACAGGCAAACCGGAGGGACGGAAGTACCGAAGTACCGAGTACACCGACGTATGGAACGACCAAAAGAGTAAATGACCGAAAAGGACAAGTGGAAACAAGCGAAAGGAGGAGCGCACCTAGTAGCGAGGGGAAGCGGAGACCTGGAGGCGAGGTGGGTGATGGGATATGTGGAACCGGACGAACGGTGTAGCCTAGTAGAAAAAGCAAGCAATGTACTTTGAGACATGTTGGGCGTTGGCGCATGGTGGCTGAAGCAAGAAGTGGAACCCAGCGAAAAGTGTTTTACCTAGTAACGAGGGGAAGTAGAAACCTGAAGGCTAGATGGCTGAAGGGCGAGGCGGAACTGAGCGAACGGCGCAAGCTTAGTAGGGAGGTGAAGCGAAGAACCTGGAAGTGTGAGAGTTGCTCGTGTTGCGTAAAGAGCAGTATGACATCGATGTTCCAAAAGGAAAGGGTTGAGAATTGTAGTCCGCGGCTACCTTTCTCGGCCGTAAACTATAAGATGCTTGTAAGTTGAAACACTGTTGTGAGAGCGCAGGGAGATTTGCTAAACTCTGAGAAAAATTCTCAGAAACTGGCAGTGTTTGGGGAAGACTACCAGTTTCTGTGCCTCGGGTGCGTGAACAGAACTTTGGTCTGTGCCACAGGTTAGGGGAGCCCATGCCCGGTTTCCGTCACCCCGTATATGGTTGAGGAGCCTATCCTTGGCTGAAAAGTGGTGGCTTGAATAGCGTAGCAAGTAGTTTCAAGCACACACCAGTTGTGTAACGGGTATCCCAAAACAAAGGATAACCTGAGATCCCAACCGTCGGGGTGTTGATTGGCGCTACGAACCAATCCCCGTCGAATGGTGACCATGGGGCGAGGCCTGTTTCTGAGAGCTACCCAGGTAAACTACGTCCATTTTTGTCTTTGGCACTTACCCGCAGGAGGATGGACCAAAACCGGATTCGCTTGCTCTGTAAATCGTTGGAAAGTGCCGCCCAGCTGGTATGTACGAGTATTGTTATTGAGAGCGAAAAGTGGTAGTAACACTTGGGCTGAGTGCTACGACAACCTAAGTAGGGTTTTGATCTGTACCACATGATAGGTTACTACCATTTCGTACCCGATCGATGGTTTACGTTGTTTTTTTTGTGAAATTAGGAATCAGTCTCAGTTTCTAACAGAAGCACAATAAACGCTTCTAGATAGTTAGTTCACTTGCACAACTAATCCATATTTTTCCAGTCCGACGAGTTAAGACTGGAGGGCTTATGATAAGCTTTTGCTTACAAAAAAGATTGCTCGACACAGCTTGAAAAGATTCTAAAAGCATATTAAAGTCTGATAGCGAAGATGTTGCACCTAGAATTCGAAGATGCATCTTCGAATACATGGTCTTAACTGATATGGATTGGAACCGAAAAGGGAGGCACGTACCGGGTCTGCGTTGATTTCTAAAGGTTAACCGCAAAATATCCGAACCTCGCCCAAGGATCTCAGCCGCTTATCTGCTAGTGTACAGCTTTGACCATTCCAAGCAAAAGCAATTCACAGTTCCGTAGGATCCCTTTGGAATTGAAAAACTCTGGGTAGTTGATAATGGTTGATGAGCTACATTTTGAATCCAATTCGGTAGCTCTACGTCTTCACGTCTGTCGATGAAAATTTCACCATCGCCCTATTGATTGAAAATCATGTTTTGGCGATAGACGGAAGCCGATTTTAAGATTTCTAAGGATAAGGCCCTTTCTGGCATATCTGACAGAGAGCGAGCGAAAATGAATTATTAACTGCCTCTAAAAAGGAAGATTATACCTAAACCCAATTGTTGAAGCAATTATGGCTGTGTTTGCATGAGGAAACTTGGTATCGATGCATTAAACATGCACTTATAGCAAGTCTTTTCAATAAAACTAGCGTTATCACAACTCAGATTGATACGATATTTAATAAGTGTAAATTCAAACTAGATCTAATCATGTTAGAACTTAAACTTAACCGTCAACGTGCCAACGGACACATCATATGTGGGACTAGGGAGTGATCTTAAAGTAACCCTATCTAGAAGGCGAGAAAGTTTTTATTTACTACTAGTATTTGCCCACAATTTCGTCCGTGTGACTAATATAAAAAGATTGTCTGCATCACAGAGCCGGGAGCAAGTAACATACAGTTGGTCGTGGGAAAAAATCTGAGCTTAAATCAACACAATTCGGTTCTCGGTTTTGACCCTGGGAGTTGTTTAAAGTAATGACGAAGCAAACGGCTACTGGAAATTATGTGCGCCATCTGCCAGCATCTCTCATCCATCAATATCTAATTTCTGCAATATGGCATACATAATTCAACTTCATGTTCCATCTACCATACAGCATTTGCTATCGTCCACTATCGCCTGAAATCATCCACTAGTATCCGCCATCATTCGCCACCTACCATAAGCCGCCATATTTTACCCACCACCATCAGCAATCATCCACCATCATCTACTATCCTCCGAAATCATCTACCATTAGCAATCATCTGCCCTCACGAGCTATCATTCGCCAATCTCTGACATAATTTGCCATCATCGGCAATCATTTGCCTTCAACAGCCGGAACGGTTTTTTATGTAATTTTTTTACGTTCACTCCATTCACCAGAATGTCCCACAAAAAATATCGCTTTAATCAATAAGAAAAGTGGAGCTATGACTTCGACATGCAGTTTGGAATTTTTTGCCCTTTTGCGCCCATTAAAGTCAAATTTTGTAATATCCATTCTTAGCACGCCTGTACATTATGAGCAGAATATACCTTCAAAATTTCAAGTCAGCGGCTACTATAGTTTCGGCTCTGCATTGATCAGTCAGTCGCGACATTGATTTTAAATAAGGAGATTTCAGCCAATTTTTGCAGGCGGCTACCTACACGTAATATACCCTTGACATCGATTAATGGCTTCACCTTCCTAAGCCGGCTTCCATGAAATGACTTCTTGCTTAATTTTAAACGTGAAATCTCACACATCACTCTCTTCACTTGAATAGCACGTAGTTTCTCAGGGTTATAAGAGTGCGTTTGCGATTTAGAATCCTTCCATCTACGGTTGTATTTTATGACTCTCAATAATCTTGTCCAGGATGAAAATCGTGTCAAAAGACACTCCAGTTGCGCTTGCAGACAAGACGATTGATGAATTGATTTTTGCTCAAGCGATTTAGAAAATTTGGATGTGTGTTATCTTGTTCAGTGTCTTGTAGTAACCAATAAGGCCTATGCCATCATGTCATTGTTGGCAAGTTGAGCTGGAGAGACCCCTAGTGGCGAGGTCTGCTGGGCTTTCCTTTAATTTGGCATGCCGCCATGGAATGTCAAGTAGAAATGTCATGATTTCGGTCGTTCTGTTGGCAAAGAACATTTTTTCACTTGTGTGGCTGCACACTCAGGCAAGTCAGTATTATTTATGAATCAGACCAACATTTCACGGGACCATTAGACCAATCCAGTTCTCGAATGAGATGAGCAAGTAGTGGAGTTAGAAAAGATCCCCACAAAGCTCGAGCCATGGTAAACTAACTGTCATGATTGATGCAACTTTACCCTTTGTAAAAGTCAAGGTTGCGCGTAATGTTGCAGTATCCTTTACTACTGCATATTTGGTCTCCACGGAGGCCTTTTTTTAAGCATCGGGAAAACCATGCAATGTTAGGTTGGATTGTGCACCAGTCCCAATGAAGCGTGGTATGATCAGCTGTTGTAACGTTTGAAGCTCCTTGCAATAGTCTATCCATGTCGCCTTTGTAGATGCGCACACGGATTCATCGCCATCTCTTCCAGTGGTCCATAGTTGTGGTAGTAAGGTTTTCGCTCGTGCAATGGTGGGAGCAGCCATCCTAAAGGGTCATATACAATAGTTTTGCAACATTTGAGAGAATAACTCTTTTCGCGATGATTTCTGGCAATATTCTTGATTGAACTTGATATGTATAAGGTACATTCCAAGATAAACGAGACTGAGTTAAAATAGAAACGACAGGAGCTATGTTCTGATAAATTCGAGTTTATATATTCAAAATAGTCTCGTCCGGCCTCGTTACACTGTTTTGCGCGATCCAAAAGCTTTTCGAAAGAGTGTTTCAGGTCATTGACCGAAATGTCCTTCAGGATGTCGGTACAAGCCTTTTGGATGCCCTCTACGGACGTAAAGCGTTTTCCTTTCCTAGGAGTCGCAGGGAGCCATATCAGGCGAATACGGTAAGTGATTGATGCGTTCGAATGCGATTTCTAGTCAAAAAATCATGTCCTTCGAATGTTAGATTCTGAGCAATTTTTGATCATCAGTTAACTTGTGCGGAACAAAACGTGCACAGCCCTTTCGTAAGCCTAAATGATCGGTTGATATGCGATAAATCGATGCTTTGGAGATATTCAACTCCGATTCCATGAATTTCAACGATGATTTTGACTCATTTTTGATTAAATTCACGCACAATTTCAATGGAGTTTTCGGTGATCACTGATTTTGGGCAGCCCGTATGTTCATCGTCATTTATGTCCCCACGACCATCTCTGTAAACCACTCATAAACTCTGGCACGAGATAGACAATCATCGCCATAAACTTTTTTCATCAATTCAAATGTTTCGGTAAACGTTTTGCCGATTTTAAAACAAAATTTGATATAAGCTCTTTGTTCGAAACTCATTTTTGTACCGATGACACAAACATACTGTCACTTTAGATGCAATAACTTTGCTTGCATTGAGCTGAATGTCACCAAACTTTCGCTGGAAGTCAGGGAGGGATGTAACTTTCCAACGCACTATCTCGTTCACAGATGGCGCCACCAAAAAAATGTTAGGCCAAAAGTCTCGTTTATTTTGGAATACCCAAAAAGGTATTCGTTGGGAGAACTGGAGGACGGAGACCAGTGCGGAAACCGAGGACACGCTAGTCTGACTCGGTCGACGAAGACAGTTCATCGCTATTTGGATTTCGAAATTGGACGCACTGTCAATAGACCGAGACATTTGGAGGCGCTTGTTGCAGGAAGCGAAGGCCAGACAGAGGCTATAGTGCTGCAAAGAAGTTAAAGTTTGCAGCCCACTTATCCAGTTTCATGCCTGTCGTTGTAAAGTGTAAAGCATTAAAAATTTTCGTGAGGGTAAGAATGGTATCTCAGTGTTTTCTTTCAAAGCACTTGAGTGGCTTGGGCGATTTTATTCGTTTTCAAACGCTAAAACTTAGATACTGTACCTAGTTCATTCATTTATCAAAAATTTGTAATAAAGAACCAACTTTCTAAAATCTCTTTATATGATATACTAAAATGTTTCATTTCTACAAGATGTTGTTTTTACCTAGTGTTAAGATTTTTAGGTCATATGTTGTCATTTAATTATCCTTAGACCAAAACCCGAATTTGATTAAAATAAACATTATAATTGATCGTTTCATGTTTTAAATTACCAACATTTTTTGCTCCCCGGGCCAAATCTGATAAATCCTTTTTAAAATGTCAAGTTATCATATTGGTGCGGCAATCAACAACGAAATGTTATCAAGTCTTAATTAATCTTAATTAATCTCAAATGAAAATCGCATAAAATAAAATGTTGAACAAATAGAAATAGAAAATACAACCAATTCTAACGTCCTGAATGTATCGAAATTAAATTTATTCAAAATAGATTAGCCAAAAGCTATTTTACATTCCCGCTGTAGTTTTTGCCCCGAAGTGAATTAAAAAAGATATTTGAGAAAAGATAGAATCAATTTTTTTCATTCTTCCTATGTTTTTCGAATGTTTTCTTGTGTGAATTGAATTTTGAATGGGCAATAAATTTCAAATTTTAATTTAAATAATAAATTGGCCAATGTGATGATGTAGTTTTCTTGTTTGTTGGTATGTTATGTTGTTTCATTTCATTTGTCTTGCCAAGCCAAGCGATGTCGAGGACGACGGACAAATTATACAAAAATTTATGATCTAACACGTTGTCGCGCTGTACATTAGATGCGAATTATAATAAATGTATCAAGTTGTCGGCATGTTTGGGCGGGGAAGGACTGTAGGTGTTTAGACAGGCGTAAAATTACAAGGTAGCCGCTGAGTGAAATCATTTGTGTCACACTGGTTCGATGAAAACATTCATTTCGCTATAAATATTCATTTATGTAAAAATGATTAGCGACTTGATCGCAATTTAAATTTACACGCCCGAGCATTAATTCGGCATTAATTCATGTGCTAAACTGAAGGTTTTATTGGCCGTAAAGTGTTCTACGATGGGTTGGTAAATGTTTGAGATATTGCGGGCATAAAGCGAAACTGAAGTCGTTTGAGAGAAGGTCCTTAAATCCTCGACGCCCTTCGCTCACATATAAATTGAATAAACTAGATTACGCGCAGTCCCAAGCTCGTAAATGGTATAAAATCTACCGACAAACATATTCTTGCAATTCACCGAAACTACTTTACCCGAGCGGGAAATTACTATTTTAAAAATATCGTAAAATCCTTCACGACGTTTCCTATCTACAGGTTTTTTACGATATATGCCTCGAGCTCGGTGCCTGACTCTCTTTTGAGCTTTATAGTCAGATCATAAAAATCGTTTAATGTTTATACTCTTTTCAGTATCCTACTCTGTCGCGATATTTTGCTATCCTCAACGACATCCCTTCCAGGCATCACATCGGAGAGGTCCTGGGAGTAGTGAGTCGTTGTAAGTTTCACCTCTTTTTTTCTGCAACACTACGCCATCAAAAAAACATCGTTTCGCACATTGCTTGCCTGATAGCTTTTTCTCTATCATTTTAGAGACCTCCTGAGAGCATGCATAGAGCTAGCGCAGCATGTTAACTCTCTAAATATGTGCAAAAAAAGGATGCGAAACACTCCCCCGCGAAACATCATACACACAGTCCTAGTCATTCTCTGCACGAGATGTGATGATACTATTTCGCATGACGTCGACGAGTTTTTACAACCAGCTCCAAGCTAACAGCGTTTGGAATTTTTATTTTTACGATTATGGCCGGAGAGATTCTCCTCCTAGTCGAGTTTTTCCATAATGGCTGCTGCTATGTATGTCCTTGGGTGTGAGTTGATGCCTAAAGGTTTTTCTGGCGATCGAACTCCAGCATTGCATTGTCTGGCTGACTAGTTATTTTATTTTTTTCTCCCTTTGATCCTGGACGTCAGGATGCGACCAGGGTGGGGCCCTTCACTCTTTCTCTATTGTGTCGTCGCAGAATCATCACCAACCAAGATGAGACTAGCAGTGAATCCGGCGGCCTTATAATATGCTATGCATCCCGATTTCTTTTTTGTCCTCCCGAAACGTTTTTGTCGCTTTTTGCTTGAATGTTGGGTTCGTGCCTGCGGTGACGCTAGGATTTGATGATGCCCCGGGGAAGCAATTGAGACTTTAAATGGTTTCGCTATTAAGTATTCTATTTACGATGAACAACATTAAACTGTTTATAGTCGAGGTTTTAATTTTATTGTGTCGAGATGGTGGCAGCCACGATGCTTTGTACGAATAATATACGATGAAGACGTGTGGAGCGGAGTGAAAAAGGGCTAATGTTTATTAGAGAGAGTCTTTTTGATGGCAGTCAGATGAGGAAATAGGACATCTTCATTATGTTTGCATGACACAAAAAAGCAATAATGCCGTTATAGTGAGGGTTTCGGAATTTAGTACTCTGTTCCTAATTGATTTATGAGGCTTTTTGATGCGATTGCTATAAAATTCCTCTTTTTGTGGTTTTGATTTTTGAATTGAATTAATTCCTCCATTTTAAGGATTCGATAAATCTGGAACGGGAGTTTCGTTTATTGTGAGTGAATTTTATGGCAATTTATGTAAGTTTTATGAATTCCTTAAATTAAACGATCTTTATTTAAAAAAAAAAACTCGATACAAACTACAGTTCGAGTGCTTTGTTTCAAATCATTTAAGTGTTTCATTTTAATGAAATTACTTTAAACGGTAACAAAATTTTGCTGTAGAGCATTTTTTATGCTCACGTTCCATACGTTTTATGCCTGAATTTGAAAATCCCACTCAATAGTTCATCATAACAAAATCCAATAATTTTTAAATCTTTCATACAATTCAGCCAGCACTTAATTTGATGACATTGATACCAAATCTACAGTGCCTTATGCAATTTACTCCTCTAATTGTGTCTACGCACCCCAGGTGCATGAAAGCGCTTGAAACCTTTATAATAAAATGGTTATAATGACTTAGAAAAATTAGAACAGCAAAGCACATACATAGATGTTTTAATTAAATTGAACTACTGAAGTGCTTTGAAATAAAGCACACTGAGATTTGGAGTAAAGCTTTGTTAATAGTCAGGCAAAGGCCATTTTGACCGATTCCTTTTTTTTGAGAAATTATCAAACCTGCTTCGTGGGCAAAAGTGTGGATATGTTTACCATACTTTCTGATTTTTGAAACCACTCTCCAGCTCATGTATCTTAATTAAAGAGAAGACAGAAGAGGTGTTTAACAGCTTAATCTACCAATGAGATACAATTTATGCCAAGCTGTCAGTCAAATCGTTGTGCAATTTAACCTACGCAGTCAATCTGCTAAGGACACCTAATTCCCCTTCAGTTTCAGATTGGACGTGCTTTTTTGAAAAAAAAATTCTGTCTGAGAATACAGAGGTCTCGCATTTCGTTGTTGATCTTTCGTGAAAAAAAAAATCGCAAAAGCAAGTTCAATAAATAGTTTGGATTCAGCGCGTGAATGTTGCACTTTCGAAAAATTTAATTTCGTTCAATATGATTATTAGGTAAAATGAAGAGTGGTTCACAAAGTTAATTTTATGTTTTTGATGTTTTTCTACTTAAGGTAACATCTGCATGAGTGAGTCTTGACTACGCCTACGCTAGAGTCACTTTTTCTGCTTCTTTTATCTGGGTACTGTCTAACCGACTCAAAGCTTGTAACAGGTTGGAGCCTACCTGTATCTCCATATCCTCAAGTACAACTTTCCTACTTACAAGTTCCTCATTAAAGCACATTATTGCATCAGAAGTGGCCATTTTTAAAACTTTAAGTCCAACAAATACATTTTTGGGTGCTCTTTCCCAGATTAAATTATTTAAACATTCATTGGTATTTTGGGTGCCACCATGTAAGCATTTCTTGAGTAAATTTTCCTGAGAAAGATCTCTGTACACCTGTTTAATTTCTAGCATTACAGCTTCAGGCAGAGAATTTTCATGGGTGTACTGAGTTACTTCTGCTTCTGCTTTTTGAAAACCACACCAGGATTCAGATCCACTTGGGCAAAGGCCATGCTGTGGATTCTCATCTGTTGAAAGTTTATGGAAAAATGTTGCCCATACTGCTTTCCTCATTTGTTCTTAATTACCACTGTTCCTTCTAATTGCTAGACCATAGTAGAGCTGTAAATTATCAATCACCTTGTCTGAAAGCCTCCCTTTCCCTTTTAAGTCTTCGCAATCTTGTGCCTAACCTTTTCTGCGCATGGCCTACACACTCCAGTTTTTCAATTTTTACATTTGGCCCATATGGCATAGAGTCACAAACTTTCACAAAACCCTTAGGGTCACCATCCCCTAAGTACTTAGTGTACCTCACATCTCTTGACTTTTCTGATCTTTCAAAGATTTTGGTTACACCTGCCACTTCCATCCCGCCACTAGAACCATCATTATTTTTTGCACACTCATGTGGATCTTGTATTGAAGTGGTGCATTTCTGGCAATACTTGGCCAAACACTCATAGTCTAGCACTTTCCCTGAGTCTACTGCCGTACACGAAACAACACCGTTGAGAGAAGTATGCCCGCGCTTTTGCCATGTCCCGTCAAATGCTGCCGCATTTCATTTTCGACTCGCACTTCAAACGCTGCTTTCTTCATTGATTCATCTGCTTTTCGTGAAATAACGCCCAAAAGAGTGTCTTTGTACCTTTCAAAATTTGTGATGGAGGGAGGAAGGTCAATCAGTGCACATAAAACTTTTCCTGCTCTTGCCCCTTTGCCGATGCACCGTAGGCCATTAACAATCCGAACATTTACGCTGTGCAAACGATTCACTGTGACACTGGACGTCATAGCACTTTTTTATTTCTCGCACACAGTACACTTTATCGCCAATCCAATTCGAGAGCCAGGATCTTCAAAAATTTGCATGGTCAGTCCCATCGCACTAAGCACATTTGGTATTTTTTGTACGAGCGCAGATAAAATATTTAACTTGCGACAATAACGTTCCCAGTAAATAAACATGATTCTTCATACTTAGGAGGCTCACAGTAAGAGGACAGCGTCTTTTTAGACGCACTAACTGGGGTTTTCTCTAGGTTCGATGGTCCCAGCACAGGAGAGGTTATGTCTTGAGAGGTAGAAGAAATGTCACCACCACCAGACGATTTTCCACCACCATTATCATTACCACCAACAGTATATCTATTGCCATGAAATTTCTTTTTATTAAAAGCACGAATTCGGGGCATTTTTGTACCTTTCCTTTATAAGGCAAACAAAAATAAAGCACGACCGACGAAAACAAAGAAAACCGCAGATGAGCTCACAGAGCCTATAAATCACAACAAACACAGAGTCTTCTATAAACGTCAGAGAACACGACAGAACTGCCAACATAAGCTGTAGCGCCTTAAAATTTGCGCAAAAACCTTTCAAACTTGTAACCAAAAACGGTACCTGCATTCACACGTTGTCAGGCAAGCAGACGACACGCCGCCATATTTAAAAGGCCGGATTCGGGCATTTAAATACCCTCTTACATATAACATATGTTATATATTCGGAATCGGGGAAAGCGCGGGATTCAAATGAGCCCATTACTAAAAAATCGATTTTTTGACCCACTCCGTGCATATGTTACCTTAAAAAGGTATACTTTCAATGTTTTTCGAATATTTTGGGTGAATCGTGTCCAAACGTGACGGGGTGTACACGAGTATTCCTCGATACTGTCTATAGAATTTTAATGCTTATTTGAAAATGTGTCATAAAGACTTTTACTGTGACATCCCAGCATGTTTTGATCCCAAAACATAACAGATAAAAACTTTAAAGAATCACTATCATAAAGTTTATTGGTTGGGCTGAAAAGTGCGTAGGCTAGCACATATGTAGTTGGCATTACTAGGATTATATCCATATGATTTTCTGTCAGTACTAAGCAAAAGATATGTGTAGAAATTTCCCACCTACCGAGTAGTTGGCTCCTGAGATGCAGCATTTTGAGTTAAGCAGCTTCTGTTATTTTTAAAAAGATGCATAAAACAGATCTCGTTTGTTAATAAAATATTGCTTTTTATTGAAAAAAAAACTGTTGAAGCCAAGGCTTGGCTTGAAAAAAATTCGGTCTCTGCACCAGGAAAATCCATTGAGAAGTGGTTTGCAAAGCTTAAACGAGGCGAAAAGAGCGTCGAAGATGATGCAGGCAGCGGACGACCGAAAGAGGCTGTTACCGATGAAAACATCAAGAAAGTCTACAAAATAATTTTCAAAGACTATAAAGTAAAGTTGATTGAGTCAGCTGAAGCTCTAAAGATGTGAAAGGAACGTGTAGGACGTATAATACATGAATATTTGGACATGCGAAAGCTGTGTGTAAAGTGGGTGCCGCGCGTGCTCACAATTAGCATTGTAGCATTGTAACCTTGGGCATGTGGATGAGTTTAGTTGGAACGCTGAAGTCTGTCAACACTGTCGTATGTTTGCTTGAAGTATGCATAGAGCTGGTATACATTGATATTGTATTCGCAGCACACCAGTTTTACTGAAAATATCATGTGGGAAAACCACCTTGGTACTCTCCAATGATATTTTCATGATAAGGCTTCAATACTCGCTCAAGAACTTTAGACAGCATTTTATACAATGTGCTTTACGGAGCAACACCTCTGTAATCTTTACAGCGTAGCCTGTTTCCCTTTTCATGTAAGGGGCATATGATGCCTTTCCGCCAGTCATCCTTCAAATTAACCCACGGAGTAAGTTGTATGGGTGTATTCTTCCGGCTTCGAGCGGTTCTGTCGGGATTCCGACAATTCCAGGAGTTTTCTTTTTTTCAGACCACGAATTGCCAGGACATCTTCTTCAGCCCCTGGAATATCTATCAATAGGTTTGCCTAATATTGCACCTTGTGCGTCTTTGCAGAGGCTCATGCGTGGCGTGAGCGAGGGCGGTCCGATAAGTACTTAGCCCTACCACCACTATCGCAAGAGAGATTCACTACCCTCTTCTTCGTAGCACTACAGCCCATCTTGGGCTTTCGCTTCCTGCAAATAGCGGCTCCAACTGCCTCGGTCCATTGATCACGTCCTTCCAATTTCGAAATACGAGCAGTGATGAACTGCCTTCGTCGACCGAGTCAGACCAGCGTTTTCTCGGTTTCCCCATTGGTATCCGGCCTTCAGTTCTCCCTACGAATATCTTTTTGGGTATCATTGTTCGACCATACGATTTTTTTTTTCGGAGGCCACTCCCCTCTATGGGCAGACCCCCCTTAAATACTTTATAAATTTTTTTTGTAGTTGAACTTTGAAGAGAGCACAACTTTACACCCACATACAAAATTTTATGTTTCTAGCGTAATTAGTTTGCGAGAAAAAGTGCTGTGACATACGGACAGGGCAAGACGGGTTTTGTAAAATTATCTTTCAAAACCCTTAAAAAATGGAGAAAGAGCAGGTGATTCGATACTTCTTTTTGGAAGGGAAATTCCGCAGTGAGATCAAAGAGCGCTGGAATGCGGTGTACGGTGACTCTGCTCCTGCGATGGTGACCGTAAAAACTTAGTTTAATGAGTTTCCAGGTGCCCCGAAAGTGGCCATCCTCCATGACAAAAATCCATGAGCTCGTATTGGCAGACCGCCGATTGAAGGTGCACGAGATACCTGAGATAGTAGGCATCTCAAAAGACCGCATGGGTTATATCCTGCGTGAAATTTGGGACATGAGAAAGCTGTAGGCGCGATGGGTGCCGCATTCACTCACTCCGGACAATAAACGCAACCGTGAGATCACTTCAGGGCAGTGTTTGAAGCGTCGTTTCGTGACCGTCGACGAAACACGGCTCCACTGGTACACATTAAGAGAGCAAGGAGCAGTCAAAACAGTGAACTACACCCGTCGAACATGCTTTGAAGAAAGCGAAGGCTGTCCTATCGGCTGGAAAGGTGATAGCTACCGCTTTCTGGGATTCACAAGGTATGATCTGCATCGACTACACACACAGGCCGAATTATTGGCCCGATTCGACACCGAATTGCAGAAAAAAGACCCCATTTGGCGAAGCAGAAATTGTCCTTCCACCATGACAACGGACTGGCTCACACCCCAGCCGCCGCCAGGAGCAAATTGGTCGAATTGGGCTACGAACTGCTACCCTAGGTACCGCATTCGCCAGATTTGGCCCCGTGCGATTTCTTTTGGTTTCAGAACTTGAAAAAGTCACTTGCCGGGCAGAAGTTTGAGTCGAATGAGGAGGTCTTCGCCGCCATGGAGGCCTACTTTGCAGACCTCAAGTAAACAAATTTTTCAGACGGGTTAAAGAAGTTGGGGCTTCGTTGGGTCGTGTATCGAGCTAAGAGGAGATTATGTTTAGAAATAAATCGCCGCTTTTCCCTAATCTCAGTTTTTCTTTTGTAGGCTAAGTATTTGTCGGACCGTCCTTGTATTCCCCTCGGAACTGTTTAATCGAGGCGTTTGCTGATCTGGCTTCATTTAGCGTCATATGTTCGTTAATTTGCTCTATCTTCCGGTTGATGACCCGTCATTTCTTCTATCGGCACATTATTTTTACTTGTGGATGTAGGGTGATGTATTGCTCCTTTTGCGCATGAATTGGTCTTTGAACATAAAATTTGTTTTCCCGATTTCCCTTGTTAACCGCATCTGCACATTCTTCGTCGAACCATACACCGAATGTGCTCCATAGCCCGACGCGGAAACGTGCGCGAAACAAATACAAATAGTTACATCCGATCGAATCTTCGGCATCTCGCACTGCAAAATTCTATCTCATGCATAGAATTTGCAACAACCACCGACCTATTAGTAGCGATCCGCCGTTTCTTTGCGAACCAACAGTTGTAAACCGACAAGCACGATGGTGGAGGAAGGAAATCACGAGAGGATCCGACGAAAGGATCCGGTATGCTACAATTGCTGGGCCAGTGGACACATTGCAATTAACTGTCCACAACCGCAGCAACACACACGCCATCCCAGTGCCCCGAGAGAGACAGGCACGCAAACGTTCGTCAGATCTCAACCGCACCACAACCATATTTGAAGACGTGCAACAAAAAAATCATGGTGTGCCGCAACGAAGTGGACGCGTTTGTTGATCCAGGGAGCGATCGATCTTTAATTCGACACAGCATTGCCCGCAAGTTGTGCCAAATTGTCGAAGGTGAACCCGTACTGCTAAAAGGCTTCGCTGGTGGGTTCACTGAGAGCAATCAACTCGTCATCGCCGACGTCACCATTGATGAGTGCAGACAGAAGGCTAAATTAGTAGTCGTGGACGACGACCTGTTACCGCTGCCCGTGTTGCTGGGTAGAGACGTGCTATGCAGTGAAGACAGTCAACTAGTTATCCGATCTAGTACGTGCCGAATGGAGAAAATTGATCCGATGAACGTAAATATCGGAAGCGAGCTAATTGAAACCGAACGCCAAGAGCTATACCAACTAATTAGTGAATATTCCGAATGTTTCGCTAATGACATATCGGAATTGGGTTGCTGCCGTAATATTGAGATGTGCATCCAGCTTAACTCAAACAACGTCGTAAATTCGAAGCCGTACAAGATACCGTTCCCGAAGAGGGAAATTGTTCGTCAGATGACTAGCGAATTGCTCCGCGATGGAATCATTCGACCGACCGAATCCGAGTTTTCCTCGTCAGTTGTCCTCGTCAAAAAGTCGAACGGCGAAGATCGACTATGTATCGACTATCGAGCACTAAATGCCATCACCGTGAAGCAGCCGTACCCGATGCCATCTGTTGATGAGCAGCATGCCATGATTTCCGGCAACAAATTGTTTACCACATTGGACCTGATGGCCGGTTGCTATCAAATCCCGATGGAAGAAAATTCCAAAAAGTACACCGCCTTTATGACGCACGAAGGAGCATTTAAATTCAATGTGATGCCTTTCGGTCTGGTTAATGCCCCAGCTGTGTTCCAAAAGGCCATCGCACCGCTCATCCGTAAAATGACTCCTGGAGAAGCCATACCATACGTTGACGAAGTCATAATTCCGAGCCGTACCGTCCGTGAGGGCATCGAACGCCTACGATCGTTCCTCACACAGTTGAAGGAAGCTGGACTAACACTGAGATTATCGAAGTGCAACTTCCTCGTACGAGAAACAACATTCTTGGGACACCGAGTAGCCGAAGACTTGCTGAAGCTCGGAGTGGAGAAGACATCAGCGATCGGAAGTTTCCCAACTCCGACTAATGTAACCGAAGTGCACCGTTTCCTTGGACTTACGGGATTTTTCCGGAAGTTCATCTGCGGATATGCTGTGATTGCCCGACCTCTCACCGCATTACTGAAAACGTCATCGAACCCGATATTCTCTTGGAGAGAAGAGCACGAAGCAGCTTTCGAGACGTTGAAAACGGCTCTAACGAGTGAGCCTGTGCTTGCAATTTACGATCCGACCAAAACCCACGAATTACATACCGATGCCAGCTCAAAGGGCCTAGCAGCTGTGCTGATGCAAGAAAGCGAACCGGATGTATGGAAGCCCGCCTTCTTCTTTAGCTGTCAATGCAATGACCGAGAGAAGAATTTCCATAGCTACGAACTCGAAGTTCTGGCGATTGTCGAAGCCCTAGACCGTTTCCGACTTTTTCTGCTTGGGAAGAAGTTTCCGAATCGTAGCCGACTGTTCAGCTGTAACCACTTTGAGAGTATCCAACCCGATGATACCGAGAGTAGCCAGATGGCTTCTGAGACTACAGGAATACGATCATGAGATTGTACACCGTCCTGGAAATGCAATGCCGCATGTCGACGCGCTCAGCCGAGCACCTGTCGGAGAGCCACAGAACATCGCGAACGTAGCCGATAAAATCATGCGAATCGAATCCGAAGTCATCGATCGACCTGATGCCAACGCCGCCGTCGCCGCTGCTTCCGCTAGCAGTGCGATACTCCTCATCGAAGCTGAAACCGTCGATTGGGTTGCCGCTATGCAATCCAGTGACGTCGAAGTAAAACGAATCATCGATATCGTTCAAGGTGTAGAAGCCTCACCGCAGCAGAAGCAGTTGAAGAGCGAATATCAAATCAAACAAGGTCGGTTATTCCGAATTATCGAAGGCCAGAGAAAATTCGTTGTTCCCCGAGTAATACGATGGAGAATCGTCAAGCTGTACCATGATGACATGGGCCACTTCAGTGTTGATAAAATGCTCAACCGCATACAACAACGCTTCTGGTTTGCGAGAATGCGCAATTATGTGAAATCGTATATTACGTCATGTATACAATGCTGCTACAACAAGACGCTCACCAGGAAACCAGAAGGACGGATGCACTGTTACGATGTCGATAGCCAGTGCCTTTCCGTGTTCTGCACCTGGATCATCTCGGCCCGTTTCCGAGGAGCGCGAAGGGCAACACCCACGTTATTGCCGCGTCGGATCCATTCAGCAAATATGTGATCTTCAAAGCCGTCCGATCTGCCAAGAGTCGCCCCGTCATCGAAATGCTCAACGAGCTAACCACATACTTTGGACTGCCGAATCGACTAATCACCGACAGAGGAACCGCCTTTACATCAACCGAATTCGAAACATATTGCAAAGATAATCAGATCGCCCATTCGAAGACCGCCGTCCGCAGTCCGAGAGCCAATGGGTAGGTCGAGAGACTGAATAAAACCATCCTCGATTACCTGCGAACGTCGACGACCAGTCAGCGCGATTGGGACAAAGGGATTAAGGACTTACAGTCGAACATCAATTCGATGGAGAACGCAACTACGAAATTTAGTCCGAACGAAATCGTCTTCGATTTCCCGTTAAGGGACGTCATCCATAATCACCTGGTGCTTGCACTCAACGACGACGAGCCGCCTCGATCCGAAGATGCGGCACAACCCTCATCAACGGCGGAAAGACGAAATGCCGCTGCACAGAATATCTTGACCGAGCGGAATCGATGGAAGTCCCGATTCGACGAGCGACACCGAAAGCCCAGAACATATGAGGCCGGAGACCTCGTAGTCATCGAAAATTCCTTGCCGTTAACCGGTGAGTCGAGGAAATTGGAACCACGATACCGAGGGCCGTACCGAGTCAAACGAGCCCTGAGATTCGACCGATACGTAGGGGAGGGTCTACCCAGGGAGGACCGCCCAACCCGAACATTCACATCAATCTTTTCGAGCGAAAAGTTGAAGCCGTGGTGTGGACCACACCCAGAAGTAGACGAAGCCGACGACGACGTCGAAGTCGATGATCCCGAGCTAGAGACGAGCCCAAAATCAGGAGTGGCCGAGCTGTCACCGACTTGTGCCGAGTCGAGACCCGAATAGGACTGACCGAGGCAGCCGGTGTGTAGACGTGAAGGAGTACGGTTCTTCCCCAATAAAGTGTGAAATCAAACGCCCGTGTATTATTTATATCCGATCCGCTATCGCAATTGGCCTCCCCTGACAAGTGTTTGCATTGCACCTGGTATACATAAAGATCGTACGTTCCATGTTCCTTTTATCTGACCCAATCAGAGTCTGATTAACTGGTTTCATGGCAAAAGAGTATTGAGTGGACCGTTGTCAGCGCTTCAACTCACTCGGTTTTTGTTCCGCGGATGGCATTTTATTTCCCACCTACCCGCCGCGCAGCCGTTTAGGGCATTCCTCTATCCACCGATGCTGGTGCCGGCATCGGTTTCTTCAGTACCAGCTTTATTCTGACTATAAATCGGTTTTGGTACGGTAAAAATATTGGTAAAGTGTAAAAACTGGTACTGATCTGGGGTCTGGCATTAGAATATACCCGCATAGTTTGATGTTTGTAGCTTCTATAGTTACGAAGATAAACGGCTGTGACACATAGACCGATGGACAGACGGACACGTAGGTTTCATACTATAGAATTTTGTAAGTTGGTACAAAACCCCACAAACGAAAGAGTATGATTGAAATCTTTCATGTAGGCTTTAGTAATCACTCCGTAAGATTCTTACGACCAAGAAATAGTGACCAATCCCTAGAATTTTTAAAAGTCAGGTAGCTAAACCAACAAACTCATCTTTATCTTTGTCTTGAAGGGAAAGCCCCTAAGCATTGACAGTAGAGCAATCAAAGCTGATAACATCAAGTTACGGAATTATTTCTAATCAGCGGTTCTTGGTAGTTTAGATACTTGAAGTGATATGAAGTGGCAATTAATCAAATTAAATTTTCAGCGCACCTTAGGAGAAATCAAACCGTTGTAGTGTGAGGCTAAAACTGCAGAGCTTGCCCTAAATATATTTTGCCCTCAGAGGTTATCCAGTATATAAGGCTATCGATGTTAATATTTCGCATGAAATAAATCTCATCATTGAAATGACGAGAAGCTGTCTAATTTAACTTTAAAAATGACTGGCTTCAATACTAAAACCAATATTTCTGTAAGTTAAATGATCACTGCGCAATCTGGAATGGTTACAATGTAACGATTTAGGAACCAAAGATACTTAGAAGAGCAAATGAAGCTTACTAAATTGAAATATTTTAAATTAAGTAAACTTTAGGTCGATCGATCTCAGCTAGTAAATCGATTTATAAAGATTCGTCTGACTTTCTCATTGCAAATTATTCTATGATATTAAAGTAAGCCATAGTGATACAAAAATTATTCTGTAAAATATATTCTACCATATACCATAAACCAACTTACTCCTTTCCAATCCAACCTCAATTTTTAATCATCGAAAATGGCACACACATCATATAAAAGCTACACAAACGACACTTTACCACCCTCTTTCAACTACAAGTGAAAATTTCACAAAACGTTTTCCTGTAACAGTTAACAGGAAAACTACATGCTTCGGAAAAGGATACAGATGAGTACAAAGTGTAAAAGGAACAGATATGAGATTTCCTGTCTATGTGTCAACATCAAATGTATGTATATACTTGCGTGGAAGTCGCAAAAAGCAAGAAAGATGATTCTGATGCCATGATTTTATCAGGATTTAGATGATATATCATCCCCTTTTCTTTGTGAGGAACAAGATACATGTTATTTTGCGGAATTGTTTCTTTTGTGTCAAAAGGATTTAATGTAAGATATACGTAGAGATTGTACCAAGAGTACGTTTTCAGGGATTTTTCCAATTGATTTTCTAGCTTTAGCTTGAAGATAGTTTTTTCCGGGATTGAGAAGGGGTGTTGAAAATGTTTTTTGCAGTTTTCGAAAGGCAGTCGATTGTGTGTTTATAGAGACAACATCAGTTTGAAATTGTTTCTGTTGTATCACTATGATACTTTTTTCAAAATCCGTTAAAATAAAGGCCAATTTTAACACTATTAATAACTTCCTTATGGCAGTCGTCTTCGCGATCCTTATTATAAACTTTCTTAAAAAGTTCTTTAAATCTTCCATCATTTTACACATTATATTGTTATTATAATATCCCTAACAAAATGTTCTTCAAACTCTCTTTTAAGACGGTTAATTCATTTTATTCTGCTCAGCGTTTTCAGTTGCCAGGAAGGAAGGAAGAACGGAAAACTGTTAAGTAGAAACTGCTAAAGAAATGAAATGAGAAGCAGCTACTTCTCATTTCTTCCTTCAAACTGAATCCTGGTCGTTTTTCTACGCTTCCTCTCTCTGCCAACTAAGCACAAAAAACTCTTTGCAGAAGCAACATCTTGGTTTACGCTCCTTTGTCGTTTATTTGACTTGCTTGTCTGCTGGATGCGATTAAAATCAGCTAAACAAAGTCCCTATGCCACCTCATTTGCATATCTTTTCAAACGCGAAGATACACGTCGAAGGTGTATCTTGATATTATTCTTAAACCAAAGTCAGCGAGCAAAGATAAAAGAAGATGGAGAAGAAAATGCATTTGGGATGGGTGCAGAAATTGCTGCAGAGGCAAAGCGTAAAATGAGATATTCTCTGAAGAATTGAAATTTGGAGTATGACTATATGCTGCGAATATGAAACACCAAAAAAGAAAGAGAATTTCTTAAATAAAAAATGTTGAAAAGATTCATCTTTCTTGAAGAAAAGACAGGAAAAACAGCAGAAAGCTGAGGTAAGATTATACAGAGCTAACGAGAAAATTTATATTATCTTTTGAAGAAGCAGCAGCCACGACTGGGGCTCAGCAGAAGCAAAAGAAACAGCAGCAGCAGCACCAGCAAAGCAAGCGATCAAGTAAAAACAAACACGCAATGAAGAAGTTTCTTAGCAAGCAAGGTATTAAGATAGAGTTCTTGTTCTTGTCGTTTGTCTTTTGTTTTTCAATAGAATTAGTCAGGAGAGTCTCAGTCGCTCTACAGAGAATGGTAATGTATGGCGTGTTGTTTTTGTTCTGTTGTCTGGTGTTGGATAGTCTGAAAAGTTGACTTGGTGATAAGTTTCTTCTACTTCTTGCTTGTTTGTCTACTCAACTACCTTTTTTCTCATCCTAACCATCCACAAAGTGACTGCAGGATTAGCTGGCTCACGAGAGACTGTCGAGTCCGAGGACGATAGCGTTTCAGTGTCTATGATGAAAAAGATGACTTCGCGTAAACTTTACTAATTAAGTTTTCATCATGTTATTGGTCTCGGGTGGTTTGCATTATGAGTAGGTGAAAGAGAGACAATAACAACAGTCTACCAAAAGAAAATTGAAATGCAAATTTAATTTTAAGAAGACTTGGAAGGTAGAGTGGCGAACTTCGAATGGAAATTTGAAGAATATGCTTTTTTGACACTCAGGGACTAATTTTTGCTTTTTTTTTTTTGAAAGGGATGCCCATTTACCCTGCTGTGGTTTGAAGGTTTGGTGAGTGTTTGGTGCAAAATGAATGAGACAAAAAATTAAATCGTAGGAAATCGGCAAGTGTGCTAATTACCGACATATTTTCGAACTAAAAATAAATTGAGAATATTTACCATAATTTGGCCATATGCAAAATGAGCTCACATACCTGTAAAGAAAAACAAATAAGTATTTATTATTCAAGTGCAGAATTTCAGCGTATTTAAAAATTTATAAATTTCAAAGTTTCGTGGTTTAAAAAAAAATTAATTAAAACCCTTAACCCTTTATACCTAGTAGTAGTAGTAATTTATTGAGACTTTTCTTTTGACATATGTTACTTAACCTACGATTCATTTGACAGTGACACTTTTGTCAAATGTCCTTAGCTTCTATATACGACCTGAGTCTATACTTTACAGTTTCTGAAATGCTAATGTTAATTTTTCTATTGCGTTACGTTACGATTGTCTTTTAATTGCTTATTTATAGATTAAAGCCTAAATTAAACTAACCTAACTTATTCTTTTCTTAGCCTAATTACATTGTAACTCTTCTTTGTAGTTTTTGATGGTCCGGGTGTTCTCTTCAAGCGTTACATCCAAAATCGCGTTTCAAAAGAGGCACAGTTCTTACAGACCTGATGTTCAGGATATACGGAAGTTATTTTTTATTTCATCAGTTTCTTAATTATTGTTTATTTGATTTTTATTTTTTCCCGATGGAAATTCAAGTTGGTTTAACCCCTATAGGTATTGAGGGATGGTATATAATAGAAAATGGGGTTCAGGGAGTTTGGTTGGGGTCCGGTGTTGATCTGGAAGTCTTGGAGAATTCTTGTGGGAGAGAGAAAATATGAGTTTTCAGAGGTGGGGGTACTATTGAAGAGGTCCCGGATTAGATTTGATTCATGTATCTGCCATTTAGTTATTCGCTTTTTGCTTGTTTCAAGCATGTATTGCAGAATGGGGGTCACTTTAGTTTCTTGGTAAAGAACGCTGTATAAGGGGGCACACAATATAATGTGAATTAGTCCTTTTCATGAACATCTAGTCCAAAAATCATGATGAGCTCTCAGAGATAAAAAATTCAATATACATAATACGACGCATTCAAAAAAATAACTGTGAGTAACTGTCACTTCACTATCCGATAGGGTCAAAAAACGCCCTAAGATACTGGGCTTATAAAAACAGAATTGCAGGTCCACGCTTCAATGAGTGGTCATTAAATACTCCCTTAATATTTTCTTAAATACCAAAAGTGAGTTTGCTTTCTTAACCATTTCATTATATGGGTTGATCTGTGATACCTTAATTAATGGTGCTTGTTCCGATCCATTAGTTTTTAAATTTTTGTAGATAAACTTAGCTTTCTCCATTATAATGATTTGACTAAAGGTTAATGATTTTGCCAATTGGTAAACCAAACTAGTTTGAGTAAGCATTGGCAGCTTAAGAATGTTTTTATACGCTTTGGTCAGCAGCCTGGATATACTGTTTAAATTTTGCTTTGCTGATTGACTCCAAATAATTACTCCATAAAGCAATTTCGTCAGAACAAACGCATTTAGAACAAGTTTCCTGATGTGCATTGGAAAACCCTCATTACTTCTTAACAATCCTATTATTGTGGCTAATTGCCTCTTTAAGCTATTTATGTGTGGTAACCAGGTCATACGATGGTCTATGATAAGACCAAGATATTTCATTTCTAGCACTCTTTGCAATTTTTCGCCGTTTATATTTAGTTCGACATCTATGTCTCCTTTGCTCTTTTGCTTAAAAACAATATATTTTGTCTTTGAAATGTTCAACACCAGTTTGTTTTCAATTAACCACTGATGGAATTTTCCTAGATCCTCGTTGATAGTGTTCCCAATGGCAGTTTTGTCTCGTCCTGAATAAAGTAGAACTGTGTCATCAGCATATAATGTGTGATATCCCGTCAGCCCACGTGTATTTAGATTATTTGTGTATAGCAGGAACAAAGTTGGACCAAGTATTGAGCCTTGGGGAACTCCTGTTTTCGAAGGTGCTTGATCGCTCAGGACATCGTTGATTAAAGTTCTCTGCGATCTTCCCTCCAAGTAATCTTAAACAACTTCTTAGGACTACCCTGAATACTATACGATTCAAGTTTCGATATACATTTTCCGAGTATACTCCCCTCAAATATTTGCAATTCTTCGGCTACTGTTGGTGAGATTGTCACCTAGGCTGGGAAGGAGTATGTGATGATGGGGCGGATTAGAGTTTTATACATGAGGAGTTTCACATTTGGTAAGACGGATTTGGAGGATAGGAGGGGTAAAATTAATGCAGCAGCTCCTTTGGCTTTGTTTATTGCTTTCCTTGCATGTGGGTTCATTTTGAACCTGTTGTTGAGAGATTCACTCCCAAATGCCTAATGTTATCTTTTGGGTTCACCGTGTCCCCGTCGATAACCGCCCTTATCAGTTTGCTTTGCTGAGCAGCTAATTTGTGCCCATTTATCACTCGCGTTATGGAAGCATATTTTTTCGATTTAACAGCGTTGATTTGGAGCCCCCAATCCTTTAAGTAACGTGCTATAATGTCATTTTCTCTTTGCACCATTTCCATGGCGGAAATGGGAGGAGTCTGACTGGCTGGAATTAGAATATCATCCGCGTACATGATCATGTTCGGGTTACTGGAAATATTTTGGATTCTGTTGGTAGCGGTGGTATGTGAGATGTCGTGTAGGAAGAAGTTGTAAAGGTTTGGTCCCAATATGGATCCTTGTGGGACTCCAGACAGGATGGGTATAGGTGTTGAAGTTCGGTGGGATATTTCAGTTGTTAAATATCTATTTTGTAGGAAGCTGTCAAGGATACGCGTGACGGCAAGGGGACAATTGGAATACACGAGTTTGAATTTTAGCCCATCAGTCCAAACGGAGTCAAACGCTTTTAGTAAGTCTAGCGCGCATGCGACTGTGCATTGTTTTTTGCGCAAGCTTTTTACGACGGTGTCGTGCACAAGCATAATGGCATGTTCTGTGGATTTTTTGGGTTGGAATCCAAACTGAAACTCCAGAATTAGCTTCATTGAAAATACTCTAAAGCTTAGTAGTATGATTCTTTCCACAATCTTACCAATATTGGAAAGTATAGAGATTGGCTTTACGTCTCCGTCGCAGTTTGGTTTAGAGATAAAAGGTTGCCTTGTTTCCATCTTTTGGGAAAGTAACTATTATTGATGCAATTGTTGAAGATGATTTTTAAGCTATGTGCGACAATTGCGCCTGATTTCCTTAGTACTTTATTTATTTTTTTTTGTGGTAGGGAGGTGAATGCTATTTATGCACAGAGTGTGGGACTCCCAGGCGCGACTGGACTACCCACTAAACACCTCCCCTGTCAACCTGAGAACCCAGCCTGGAAGCCCCTGTCAACCTGATAACCCACCCCTGGAACTATTACTTCGGGCTAAATCTCGTTTTGTTACGCCGGGGGGCGCCTTCAAGCTGGGGAGTTAGTACTTTATTGGGAATACCGTCTAGGCCCAAGGAGGTTTTATTATTAAGACCAGCGTGTATATCTTCTACTTCTGACACGTAGGTGAAAAATTCCCCGAATGTTTCATGTTGGGGAGATACTGCCTTGTTGGTGTCAGCAAATATTATAAGATATGACCCTTGCTAACCGATGTTTCTAGTTCTTACAGCCGATACCATTTCCTGTGCTCTTTCTCGGTACAGGTTTCTGTAGAATGAGGAGATAACTCGCAGCTTTTCTTCAGGTGTAGAGAAGGGTAGCCCTCTGTGCTTGAGAGGGTCCCTGTCGATGCTAAAATTATATGGCCGTCGGCCCGTTAGTATGTTAATTTCTCGAAAGACGTTTGAAGATAGTTTGAGTAAACTCAAGCTTCTTTTATAATCTTCATTCATCTCACGTCTTATTTTCCACCTTCGTCGGTTGGTTAGTTCTGTGAGTGAGGTATTCCTGGTTTATATAAGGTTATCCATTTTACGCTTGGGATAGAAAAGCTAAAGAAAACACAAAATATTCAGATGGAAACGAAATTTTTTATTCAATATAAAGATTGATTATGATTACGTGGAACACAACATCATTCAAATGTCCTCCACGGGACCTCTTACAGGCCTTAATCAATGACTTTTTGGCACATTTCCGTCAATATCTCGGCCATAACTTGACGAATATGGGTTTTCAATTGCTCAAGATTTTAGGATTGTTCGCGTAAACACGATCTTTCGCATAGCCCTATAAAAAGAAATCCAAAGGTGTTAGGTCGCAGGATCTTGCGGGCCAATTGACATCACTCAATCTCGAAAATACGCGTCCTGGAAATTTCTTGCAAAAGTGCTCGATTAGCCTGTGTCTTGTGGGTCCGTCCTGTTGGAACCACATGTTCTCAAGATCATAATCTTCAATTTCTCTACAAAAATAATCGGTTAACGTCCGTCGCGGTCAGAATTGACTGTAAT
Organism: Odontomyia ornata; assembly: GCA_963969285.1. NCBI lineage: Eukaryota > Metazoa > Arthropoda > Insecta > Diptera > Stratiomyidae > Odontomyia > Odontomyia ornata. The sequence goes on along the minus strand of OZ017739.1, from coordinate 363,740,909 downwards.
GGCTCCTCCTTGATCGTTTTCAAAAAAATACGGGCCAATAACACCACCAGACCATAATGCACACCAAACGGTCACTTTTTCCGGATGCAAAGACCTTTGCGATCACCTGAGGATTTTGAGAACAAAAATTTTGTTCGAAAAATCGTTATCAATGGCTTGTTGTTCAATCACCCAATTCGCATATATTCTGCATTGTGTATGGTCTTGAGGCTTAAGTTCTTGAGTGAGTTGGATTTTGTACGGATGGAGATGCAAATCTAAGTGCAAAATCCGCCACAATGAGCAGTAAGACAAGCCCAAATGTTGAGCACGTCGAGGAATCGACAAATTCGGGTCTTGCTCCACACTTTGAGCAACGACAGCGATATTTTCAGCAGAACGAATGATGCGATGATGCACAGGCCTTGCAATATCAATAACCGATCCAGTCTCTTCAAATTTTCTCATTGTGTTCGAAATAGTTTGCTGTGTAGGTCGACTATGTCGACCGTAATCGGCTCGTAAAGCACTAAATGTTGATACAGCAGAATCACCATTTTTATAATAAAATTTAATAATTTTAACACGTTCTTCGACTGTTGAACGATCCATATTTCTAAATGGCAAACCTTCAACTAAAAAAAACACGCTTTGGATGACATTCAATTCTGACAGATGTCAAATGCAGGGTTATACTTTCCTACCACGAAATGGATAACCCTGTACGATTGTGCCGGTGGAAGATCCGTTTAAGCCTTGAAGTTTTCCGTTTTTGTTCTTTTATCTGTGCTTTGGTGTCTTGCGTAAGGCATCTGTATAGCCATTGTTTCGGTTTTTCTTTCAGCGTATGTGCATCCATTCGTTTTAGTATAGACTCGGTTAGGTTCTGGATGTGGATATCAATTTCCTAGTTAGACAGGATTCGGTTTACAGGGGGAGGGGGTAAACCGTCTTCGAGGTCTTTTCAGAACTCTGCCCAATCAACAGAGGCATAGGAGCGAAATTTTTTCGGTATTTCTTCAAAAGTGGTGAAGGGTTCGTTTCAAACAATAGTGATCGGATGTCAACGGTAGGGTTGCACATTGGTAGGGAGTTGTGTTACCAGTTAGTAGGTCTTGTGACACTAGAAAGTTATCTAAGAAGGAGCTGCTTCTTGGGTATGAGGGGACACCTGCGTTGACGATGGCGCATGTTAGAAATGCGCTCGAAAGGAACCATTGATATATTTTTTGGCCATTTAGATTCCGTGTGGAATCACCCCAATGCTCATGTCTTGAGTTGAAGTCTCTGTCAAAGAGGATAGATAGCCGTGATTAGCAGCTATTGTTAGTATTCTATTAAGGGTCGGTTCTATTGAAGGTCCCAGCTTTCCAGGGATGTAAGATCCAATTATTCTTTTCCCATGACTACCATTGTGTCTTCGCATGTTTAAAGTTGCTAGTGTTCAGAACATGTCCGGATGCTTAAAGTTATTTGGTCGACTCATAGGTGGTCTCGATATAGAACGGCTGTCCCTTCACCTGGGTCGTATCTAAGCACTTAGTAGTTTTCTATTCGGACCTTGTGTGTCGGTTTTAAGACTGCTTCGTTAAGGGAAACTATATCTGGTTCTTTTGTCATGGGAGACTAGAGAGTTGATGTTGAGACAGATAGTAATCAGATTATTTACCCCCATACAGGCTAAGGTATAGCTCAATGAGCGAAACTTGCTTGTCCGGTGCTGGCGTGCCATCGTATTTCGGCCGTAATCGGGCAACCTTTTTAAGGAGTTCCCCTGGTAACACTCCTAAAATTTAGCCTGTTTCGTAGTGGAGTCTTTGAAGGGAGTTCTCCTGTGGTACTGCGTTCCGGGGCATAGTTGAATTTCTTCCACTCGTGACTTCCGAGTATAGAGGTACTGATTGTGCTGATGTGGCTGTTGCTATTGGGGTTTTGATATATTCGAAAGATGGGGTTGAAATGGGGGTTATTCGTTTATTTTTTAAAAGCGCTATCTTGTCTACCAATCTTTTCCTGTCCGGGCATCCGGAGAAGTTTGATGGGGGGCCTTCCTCTTTGCAGAGGACACAGAAAGGTGGGTTACTTGTTTTGTCAATGTCCTTTCTCGGGCATTCTGGGGGGTTGTGGTCATCTCAGCAAGCTACACATCTTGCTTGGTAGGCACAATTCGCCGAGACATGGCTGAAGCGTTGACATCTACAGCATTGGAGAAGGTCACTCCTTCTGGGCTTTTCCCATGTCGCTTTCTTATGAAGGATGAAACGGAGCTTAAGGAGGCGGTCTTGGTCTTCTTTTTGGTTAAGGATTATTTTATATAAGTCTAAGTTCACGCCGTTCGCGAGACCATCCAGTGGTTAACGGTGGTTGTATTTCGATGTTGTCTCTAACCTGTGTAGCTCCGAACGCCGAGTCTTCACCTCTGAGTATGACTGTATATTTTTGCGTTCCGTTGGTGTGAAGGAGTAACCTTCCACTCTAGATCTGCGGATCAAATCGCGCTCAGGCGAGTAATTCTATACTTGTTGCGGGTCTCTTTTCCATAATTTTTTAACTGTCATTGCTGTGATTCCTTCCACGAATATAGGGGAGCACCATGATTTTTTCTTTTCGGGGGCACACGTGTTTTGCTTGCAGGTTATGTTTTCTTCTCCCGAGGGAGTCGCGTATGGGTTTGGATCATGGGGATTGGTGCTTGCATAAGAGTGAGTAACTTTCTTCTAATTGCCTATTTACCTTGAACCGTTCTAAATCCCTTCCGATTCCGTGTTGATTAAACCGTTCTAAATCCTTCCGATTCGGTGTTGATTAGGTCGATAAGTACCCTGTTTGAGGCGTTTATTGCCGCTTGCTCTACTTTCATTGTTGCTGATGGTATTATTTCTTTCGTGGCCGCTTTCGTTTTTGGTAGATCCATCTTTGAATTGTTGGAGACTCGCTATGTACCTCTGCTGTTGCCAGTCTTCCGGGCTTGATTTCTATTGTTTCGATATACTTGTATTTTATTTTCTTTTTGACTTTGATTTTTGACACCTTAGTGCTTTCGCTTGCGACGTGTTCGGTTTGACGACTTACCATTGAATCCACCCTTTATACCTTCATGTGGCATATCTGTAACAAACCAAAATAATGCCGGTAAAATTCATACTAAATATATTTCGCCCATTTAAATCAGTGAATCACTTCGTACAAAGTACCATTGACAGCTGTACGAATATATAGATTGAAGTGGGTTCGAAATTCACGTGTTAGTGAAACTGGCAAGTTTGAATTCTTGCAGACTTCGAAATTCGTTAAAAATACAAAAAGTGTATGAAGCTGTGTAGTTTCTCCCGAAACCTTTAGGGTAGTGAATGATTTTGTTGATTTAGTGTTGGTAATGCACTTTTTCACTTCTTCGTGTGACTAACGTACCTTTTCATTCTGTATATTTTCCCATGTTTAGCGCTTCCAGACTATCCTGTGTTTTCATATTTTCCATTTAAACGCTATTATTTTGTTTTTTCGACAAATATATATTTCGGGAGTAAGTTGCTCCCTTCTTCAGTGTCAATTATTGACGGTGGCGAGGCATGCAATGAAGGAAAACCACGAAATAAAGAAGAACTACGTCGAAATGTTGAAGGAGGTGTCAAAACAGCGAAAGCTCGACGCATACAAAAGTTGGTATATTTACAACGAGCCACAAGAAAAAAGAATGAATGTAGACGTAGGTAACCGCCAATCATCTTTATTTTCTTTAGTTTCTCAATTTCATTCAACAAATTGTAAATTCCTTATTATACTAATTAACTTTATTTCTCTTAACTCTCCTAAAGGATCATTTTCTTTACATTTCCGATAACCTGTAATTCTTCATTCGCTTAATCCTCTTAAAGGATCACTTGTTCAAGTTTGGAATATTTGTACAAGGGTACCTTTAATTGTTAAGCCCCTTAATAAACCATTTACCACTGAAGAATTATTACCTGTAGAAAAAACTTAGATGTATGTTATATAATGACTGCAGATTGTTTATAAGAAACGCTTGTAAAAAAAAGGAAGGACGTTCCTTTCGAAACACGGGTTCGCAATTAAATAAAGTCATATTCATCCAATAAAAAGGAAAATTTTTCGTTTAGTTAGAATTATTTGTAATTTTGCATTTAGACACTGATTTGAATTGAATTTTTTTGCTAGAACAAACATCAGTGTTAATATTGATGAATGTTCATAATACCCACATACTCATTTATTTTAATTTATCCTATCAATTACAGAAATGTTCTTTAAAAAACTGTTTTTCATATTTTTGATGACGTAAAGGGTTTTTCAATAAGAGGTGTTATATTGAATAGCCCGCTATTTAGGTAGATGTAACTTTTGAAGCTGTCATTTTTTGACATTTGACAAGGAGAAACTACGCCATTGATAAAAATGGAACGATACACGCTTCAAAGACGCATTGAAATTATTAAAATTCACTATAAAAATGGTGGAAATTTGGCAGAGACGGTTCGTAAAACTCGAACATTTTTGGGTCGTCGTGAAGCACCTTGTCGGACCGCAATACAAAAATTGGTGGAAAAATTCGAGCTGGTGGGACAACTTAGTGATGTGAAGAATAAAACCCGTGCACGTCACTCAGCCGAGAATATTGCTGCTGTAGCCGAAAGTGTTGAAGAAAACCCAGGTTTGTCCATTCCTCGTCGTTCTTTGGAACTAGGCATTCCACAAACGTCATTACACCGTATTTTGCATAAAGATATGGGTCTTAAGGCTTATAAAGTTCAGTTAACATATGAACTCAAGCTGGTCGATCATCAACAACGTCGTGTTTTTGCTAATTGGGTCCTTGAAATGCATGAAAATGATCCAGAATCCCATCGAAAAATCATCTTGAGTCATGAGGCCCATTTCCACCTCCGAAAACCCAAGAGTTATTATTGTTGAAAAGCCTCTCTATCCTCAACGTGTGACTGTTTGGTGCGGTTTATGGTCCGGCGGAGTCATTGGAGCTTACTTTTTCGAAAATGAGGCTGGAGTAACAGTTTGCGCTATCGAGAGATGATTAATGAGTTTTTATGGCCGGAATTCTATGGTATTGATCTGGACAGCGTTTACTTTCAACAAAACGGCGCTACGTGCCACACAAGCAACGAAACCATTGATCTTTTACGGGAAAAGTTTCCGGACCGTGTTATCTCTCGAAGAAGTGATCACAATTGGCCACCGAGATCTTGTGATTTAACACCTTGCGACTTCTTCCTTTGGGGCCACGTGAAAGAGGAGGTCTACGCCAACAGCCCAGCGTCATTCAAGACCTCAAAGATGGAATTTGTGAGGCTATCGAGGACATAGGGCAGCCACTTTGCGATTTGGTTATGGAAAATTTCATGAAAAGGATATGGTCCTGTAAGCGTGGTCGTGGTGGTCATTTGCCTGATGTTATTTTCCACTATTAACGGCATACTTTCCTCTTTATAATGAAACGAACATCCGATCATTTATATTAAAAAAAAAAAAGCATTTTTCTTTTAATATCAAAATAACACCTCTTATTGGAAAACCGTGTCAAATCAAATAGCCGATGGGCGAAAAATCCCCTTATCAACCCTTCTCCTTTACATATTTGTATAAAAATGGTAGGAAACAAAATGGCTTCTGTGAATGTTTGAAATGAATTATTGTGAATTGGTGAATGTTTACCTATCTATGTGACATGAAAGCTGGGTGGGAAACTATCAGATACTTTTCATTTCGGAAATTTCAACCGGGTATGGGACTCGCCGCGGTGGCTGGACACTCCTCTTCTAAAGTAGCCATCGGGCTGTAGCTCCGTCCTTCTTTGAAGTTTCAAGGGCTCTTGCTGAATGGAGTGCTCTTCCGCACAAATTTTTTTTTATATTAAATTTTTATATGATCTATAAAACCATATAAAATTTTAAAATAAATCTAAAACTTTTTATTTTACATTTACGGGTAAAGTTCATATAAATTATTTTATATGAATTTTTCATGTAAATTTAGCATAAATGGACACGTCTACAATAGATCTTCCAACTAAATGCCCCACTCTGAATTGGGGGTCGTAAGTTTTCGATGTAAGGACGAAATCGTCGCGCGTCCCGAGCGCGTTAATCAAGCATCGGCGTCGATTTCTCTTGTCGATTCCTTTGGTAGGTTGCCTCGGCCTCGACATCGTCGAACCGACTGATTTTGATCGTACAATTCGTGAATGCGAAAATGTTTTGTAGTGGGTCCTTGTGCTGGGGAAAAGAACCTGCCCCACGACGCTAGCCTTCAAGCACATTCACGCGTCCTCAGACAAGGCCGATACCTGTGAGCACTAATATCTTCGCTCGCTGAGGCAGTAGACCATCGCTGCAGTCCTTTACGGACATTTGAACATCTTAAAACATTACAACAACCATGAGCTATATGAAATTTTTGACGAGCCGAAAGTCTCAACGATTGAAAGACTTCGGAAGCTGCAATGGGCTGGCCATGTGGATCGTATGGACGAGCAACGGATACCCAAACAGGTATTCGTTGGGAGAACTGAAGGGCGGAGACCAGTGGGGTAACCAAGTTAACACTGGACTGACTCGGTCGACCAGCGGATTTCGAAATTGGAGGACGCGATCAATGGACCGAGACAATTGGATGCGCTTGTTGTAGGAAGCGAAGGCCCGAGAGGAGCTGAAGTGGTACGAAGAAGGTGATAAGACTGTTTCTACCTTAACCTAGTCGTTAGCTTCGATCATCCTAAGCTTGATATAAAATGTCGCTGGTCAGAGTAATCTGTTACCATCTCAAATTAGTTTGTAATAAGGTAGAAACCTAGCATAGAAAATCGAATCGAATTAAACAGACAGCCCTGTAATTTCACCTTCCATCACTTGAAAAATCATGCACTCCACTTCATAAATTTATCAGCCAAACGCACTTGATAATATAATTGGGGTTAAATAACACTTGAAAAGGGCAATAAAGTTTGCTACCGGTCGTTAAATAAATAATAGTCTGGTGCACTTCAACCAGGTAGTCAACAGTGTATCCCTCGTCTCCTCTACATTTACCACCAACAGCAACAACGTCCGCCACCAGCAACCAAACCCACGTTGCACGCTAATTCAATCATTCCTTCATTAATTCACTCGACAATAACATTTCCAGGTGAGCTCGCACGAATACACGATAAAGTTTGTAACAGCCGAGGCCATTAATGTTACTTGCAATTGGCCCGTTTACCATTATAACCCCGGACTCTAATTTACATTATACTGCTTCATGTCCTTCTTCGTAACTCTTCCTTCGTCCTCCAGATTCACCACGTCGTATAATGTACTACCCGTCGGATTCTTTTGCGCGGTATTAAGGCTTTTGTCGGACCAGATGACTTGCTGGTAGCGATTCGCGGGTATGACGAATAAGAGGTAGGAAAAGGGGTATATCAGATGCCGGTTGAGGCAGGTGAGCGGTTAATTTAACACAATGGGATTTCCCACCTATTTTTTCGATGAAACAAAACGCGAAGAAAATCGCACACTGTGAGCTCTGTTGAGCACACACAAGAAGACAAGAAAACATTTCGCGGCAACATTATACAAATTACGGGCTTTAGTTAGCGGCTATTAGCCGTTTTAATGTCTAATTTGTATAAGTGGGTGCTTTTTGCAACAACCTGGCATATTATTTTAATGAGTGCAGCAAGTGGAGTTGAAGTTTGCAATTATCTTAGTTAATATGTCAGAAGAATGTGCGATACAGGCCACAGGAAAGGGGGATGAAGAAGTTGTGAAATTCTTCAGATAAATGTTTAGCGGATCGTTACAAAAGAAATTAGAAAAGTGTTTAGTTTTCTTGGATTGAGCTATTAATTAGGTATCTGAAGGAGAATTTTCCTTCAGAAAAATTATAATTTTCTCAGAGATAGAACCCAAAAAGTGGGCAAAAATATATTAATACATCACGTACGTAATGAATTAATTTAAAAATTATCTAATCTGCAAAACCTTGGTTCAAAAATAATTCACACATTGACTCGGAAAATAATATTGCAATGTTTCCGCTAACGGAACAAAATATGTGAATTTCTATGAAAATTTTAAAAACTTGTTCCATTCCCCAATTACTACATATTCAAATTAGCAGCTAATTACGACAATCGAAATCTTAACTAAAAACTCCTTGACACTGTTTCACATCTATCCGTCCATCAAATCAAATTTCATTCGCCATTTACAATTATCCACGACTTCAATCCGCCAAGTTGGTATGGCGAAAATATCTTTTTTAGCAAATCTCCATCTATCAATTACTATTTCACCACATTCCAAGTCTGCAATAACCGCATTATACAAAGACGATAGATAAATTCGATTCAAGACCCCAGAGCATAATTAAAGTCGTATCTGCATTGATACAGTACTGTCTGGTCTGTCTGCATATCTATCAGATACTCGTAAAGTTACTTTTTTTTCTAATAAAAGTTTGTAGCTTAAGATTGAATTGAAAACTACAAAAAAGATTGCAAAAGAGCTTGATGACCTCTCATGTAAACCTCCAACTTGTGGACACCTCAATGTACTCTCAAGCTAACACTTCTTCGTTTGCAATCTCCCTGCGAGCGGGAATACTTCTTAGATACTATTACGGGGGGATTAGATTGTATAATGGTTTGTATTTGCGCTTCTTATTTTTTTTTTTTTTTGAATAAGTTCAAAGTGATATTTTAAGTTGCTCAAGAGCGTCATAAAGATCGGGTTTAAAATCTAAAGTCGAGCTTAATCCTCGCATTGCCTGCCAAGCTCATGTGTTGTTCGAGGCACATATGAACATTATTCTCGTACTCGTTGTCCACTAGGCAGTGTACAATGCATGCGGTATTTAGAGTATGGTGTTTGGTATTTTGTAATCCGGTTTTAATAACATTTTAAAAGTCTTACGACCGCAGGGCAAAAACCGTCATTCTCTGCAAAGGTGACAACAAATTTAAGACGAGAACGACGACAAGAACGAAGAAAAAAGTCGCAGCAGGGCGAAAAGCAGTAATGAAAAGCAAATAGAGATGGCAATGAGACAAGATCCTCTTACCTGAAGCAACTCTTCTGCTTAACTCGTTCCTTGGCACTGTTACAGGTAAACTTGTGATAGACGTGTGTGGCGAAAGTTGAATAAAAGCAGCACCGGTGGAGAAAAAAAGTAAATATTTGCATTAGAAAAACAACACACCTAATCCCTTGGTCTTAGAGTGGTTGTCGTTGTTGTCATTATTGTAGCTCGTATTTCCGACTACTTAGTGTAAAAAGTATGAGCTATGACTATTTGCTCCTATTGTGGTGCCTAATGCACGGTGGATTTGAGTAGCTTGTTAAGCTTCTTTGTCTGCTGGCTGCAAAGTTAAGTCGATTTTAACACGATTACGGTATGTTTGTAAAGCTGTGGTCGTGTAACGTAATGTAACCTGAATATTTGTTACCGCAAAATGATAAGCTTCTGTTCTATTTAGAAGCTAGTGATATGGAGAGTCTGAATAGGACAATGAGGGCTTTAATTGAATCCAATTCAGGTAGTGTTGGGATAATGTGCTATTGCAATGGCCGTTGTCGCTGTAATTCTTACTCAATGAACCGGAAAGAATTATGAAGAAGTTCAAGTGATTCTTGTTTTGTTGCTATTTTTCGAATGATAGTAACATTACGTTGAAATTCCACAGTTAAAAACTTTCAAACTTCAAATTCTCCAAAACAAAGGCATTAACGAGAAAACTTTCGAGTCTTCTGACGGTCACAGATTCAACCAAATGGACCACGTTTTCAGAGACAAATGATTTACCATCAATACTCTTGATAGTGTCAGAATGGGAAATGAATAAAACCAATCGAGTTCAACCAATTTAGCTTTTTTATTTAATTTTTTTATTTAATTAATTTCTCTCCGTAAGCAACACACGTCTACTCAGCTTCGCTGGCGTGCTCGACTGCCTGCATTTCACTACTGGCATCCGTTGTTGCCAGTTGTCCAGTTTCTCCAGTGTTGACAGCTCGGCCATCCTGGAGTGACTCGTCCCGAGACACATCTTCAACCAAGGCGGGATCGGGACTAACTTCTCCGCGTGGAATACAGATTGGAACGATCGTTGATTCCGTAGGAAATTTTCTAAATCTCCAATGAGGTATTGGTCGCAATCCAATACCCGATTAATTACATACGGTCCCATGTAACGTGGCTGTAATTTTCGAGATTCTCCGGTCGCAGAAGGCGCGCTATCGACCACAACCAGATCATTAACCGCAAACTGTTTTGGTTGCCCGTATTCTTTGTCGAAACGTTCTTTCCATTTTTGCTTTCCGATGTTGATTCTATTCGCGATTTGGTCAAAGCAACTTTCCGTGGATTTAGTCCCATCCAACCCGTGTAGTGCTTCGAGCAGCTTATTCGGGAGAATGTCACGTACCTGGTATCGGAATGCAATCGCATTCGGTGTGTGACCGGTAGTCGACTTTGCTTGGGAATTTAAAACAAACTGAAGCCTTTTAAGATTTCGGTCCCATTTGCGTGCGTTATCTGTTGAAGTTCGCAAATATAGAAGAACAGATTGATGGGCTCTCTCGATTTTGGCCATTTGCCCTGGGGGTCCTAACCGCATTTAAAACATGGCTGATATCGTTATCAGCACAATAACTTTCAAACTTTTTGGAAGTGAAGGCTGCGCCTCGGTCTGATATAATTCGTCGCGGAAACCCAAAAAAGGTAGTTAGACCATTTAGCGCATGAATTACTAGGAGCGTACTCGCCGACATTACAGCTTTTACCACAATATATTTCATAGCACGTATTGGTTTCCAGCGGTACTTTTAGGAAAGGGTCCCAGGTGGTCCTCGTGTATCGTTTCAAACGGGATAGGGACAACCGGGCTAACATACAGTTTCCCAACTGACTTCTTAGCAGCCTTTTTAAATAACAGCATTCGATATAGGCAGCGATATATCCCTTAAAGTAATTTCGCATTTGCTTAAACCATTAATAACGTTTTGTCCACCCCAAAGTGTCCTCGGTCATCATGAGCTTTCTTCACAACTCTCCAGCATAAAGCTTTTGGCACGACCCATCGAAGCTCTCCCCACACTTTCCGATATAGTCGGTTGGTTTCCAGTGTGTAATCCTGCCGTAACTCCGCCAGCTGGTCGGAACACTATTCGTCTCGAATTATCCGCGGGGTATTTCGTAGTGTCTCGTCCTCTTGTTGCATTGTAACCAGCCAGTCTTCGTCGGTAATGTTGACTGTTAAAATCCTCTCAGCAACTTCAGGGGTGTTTTCAGTAGCTGCACGACTTAAGGCATTCACATGCTGCATCCTGCGGCTGTCCCGATGAATTAGTTTAAAATCATACTCGGACATCTTCAGCCACCATCGTGCTATCCTTGGAGGTAGGGGCTTCTTTAGTCGCACCGTGGTAACTGCAGAGCAATCTGCTACAATCGTGAAAGGTTTCCCTAACACATAGATTCGGAACCTTTCCAACGATTCTACGATAGCGAGTACTTCCAGGTCATACGAATTGTAATTTTTCTCTGCCTCGCTACAACAACGGCCATAGTAGCAAACCGGCTTAATCTCACTCGAAGATTCTTCTTGGAACAACACCCTGACCAGCCCTTTGGAACTCGCATCTGTATGGATCTCATGGCACAGAATAGGCTCGTTGGATAATATCTCCTTCAGACGGCTAAATGCGGCTTCTTGATCAGCATCCCATAGGAAAGTTGCATTTTTCTTCGGTAGGTGGGTGATTGGTCGTGCTATTTCGGCAAATTTTTCAACATACTTCCTAAAAAATCCAGTTAACCCTAAAAATCTTCGAACGTCGTTAACATTTTCGGGTTTTATCTCCCCAGGTGCTATACTGCTGGCGTTCACTCGGTGGCCCAAAAAGTTAATCTCACTTTCCAAAAATCTGCTTTTTGAGCGGCGGAGAGTAATTTCGACTGCTCGAATCACTTTGAGTACCTTCCGATGCTTTTCCATGCCTTCGGCAAAATTTTTGCTTTTGATCATTAAGTAGTCGAAAAATGTAATGAGTATCCCAAGGGGCAATATACGCTCAATTTTTTTCATTACTTCCTGGCACACAGCTGGTCCGTTTACAACTCCGTATGGCATTCTTAGAAATTCAAAATGCCCATCGTGCGTAATAAAGGCAGTATATTTTCGTTACTCTGGCTCGACTTTGGTTTGGTAGTATCCGGATAGCAGGTCCAGCGTTGTCAACAACTCAGCATCTGCAAGTTGTGCTAGCAGCTCATCCACTACAGGCATCAAGAAGGGACCTTTCACCGTAATGTTATTTAGTTCTCGGTATTTCACACTTAGTCTATCTTTTGAATCTGATTTTTTTTATAAGTACCACCAGAGAAACATACGACGATTCACTCGGCTGAATAATGTTTGTTTCCAATAATTCTTCTATAATTTTTGCCACCTCAGGTCTTTTCGCAAAAGCAATGCGATGAGGTTTGTGGTAAATGGGCTTGTCTGATATTAACCTGATTTTCAGCTGTCCCAGTTTACACTTCCCAATCTCCGATAGATTCTCGGCGAAACAATCTTGGAATTCGCATTATAGTTCATCTAACTTACGATACTCGTCCTCGTTCAAGGTCTTTTTGTCTTCGATTTTACAAACTACATCTCCAATGATTAGGTTTAGGCGTTGGCTTTTTATGAAATCGGCTCCCACTAGAGCCGCATAAGGCAACATTCCATCTTCCACGATATAGAATATGTGAAGGAAATCCCTATTATCAAACTGCATCTTCGTTTTTATTTTTCCCGTAGAGCGATATTTTCCTCCACCGAAGCCAGAAAATTCGATTACAGTCGGTTCGACTGGCCCAATGTTATCAGCAACGGATCGAGCTAATAAGGAACGTGAGCTTCCTGAGTCTACTATTGCGAATATACTTTTTCGCTTGACAGTTATTTTTCTCGGCGGCAATAGCGGTCCAGAAACAATTGACAAATTTTCCTCCTCCTGTATTTGCAATACGACATCTGACTGCCGTGGTGTAGATCCTCTCGATTGTTGAGCTCTATCGAGGCATTCGCTCGTTCGCAACGCGGACGTCGTTGTGGATGCGGACATCGCAATGCCAAATTACCTCGCTGACGGCAATTGAAACATGACGGTCCGGTTTCGCGCATTTCGACTGGCCTAGTATTCGACACTCGTACCGACTGGTTGCGTAGCGGCACAAATTCAATACGTGATGCACGCATCTGATGCGGATCTATAGCCGGCACAACATTCTCCTCGAAGCGGCTAATCACCATGTGAAATTCTTGTAGGTCTGCGAATTCACTTTTCGCAAGAGCATTTTGCAGTGCTGGATGACTCAGGCCTCATCGGATATACTTTATGATTGCTGCGTCTGACACTTCTCCCCGTCGCCCAATTGCTGTCATTTTATAAAAGTATTCGTCCAAACTTTCCGAATTCGCACGAATCGTTCTCATCAACTTTAAATGCACATCGGCTTCGTCAATTCGAGTAGGAAAGTCTATCACTAGTTTGTTCGCAAACTCTGGGAAACTTTTAAATACTGGCATTTGTCCATCGTTCCATATTTTTGCATATCCGCACAGTTTTAATTGTGCTGCAAACAATACCAATTTATCGTCCCAAGCGTATACCTCCTTCAACTCGCATATGCGCTTAATAAACTGTTCTGCCGTCCAGTCTCGCTTGTTCGGGTCGAAACTTGGCAACATCTCCGCAATGTCGCGGACGGAGAAAAACGTTCTCGTTTGTCGATATGTTGATTCTAAGAATGCCTGCTACCTTTCCAGCAAAGTCCATTCACGCTGTTGAAGATTTAATCGCCGTGACGCCTCATGCTCATGGATCACCTCCTCGGCTTCTCGGGGTGCGCCCGTCTCCTCCGTTAGGGTGATTTCGTCGTCATGACCACTCGCATTGCCACTTAAATCTCGCACAATTTGAACTTCGGTCACCTGCCTTGGAGTCCTGCTTGCTTCTGGCAAATCTGATTGCACTAGCCTTTTGATTAATTCGGGTTTATTTCCCGACTTCGGTAGCCCAAGCTCGCGGCACAAGTCTTGTATCTCTTTTTTCGTTTTAATCGCGTGCATGACTGATACCACTTCTTAACTATCAGAATGGCAGAATGGATAATGAATAAAACCAATCGAGTTCAACCAATTTAGCTTTTTTATTCAATCAATTTTTCTCCGTAAGCAACACACGTCTATTCGGTTTCGCTGGCGTGCTCGACTACCTGCATTTCACGACTGGCATCCGTTGTTGCCAGTCGTCCAGTTTCTCCAGTGTTTACAATAGCTGCTGATTCCGAGGCGCAGATTGTGATTTGGCCCACTACATATCCACAGTCGCATTCTAATGCTGCAACTTGTTATGATCACGATATTTACCGCTGACATTCTTTTGTGCAGCATAGGGTCCTTATTTCCCGAAGGCATTGTGGGCCAGCTAGCTACAGTCCTACTGGGTCGATTGAGAAGGACATCTACGCCCTTGCTAGGCTATCTACTAATTAATCACCCAAACAATAAGGCAGAAGGAACATGCGAAAAGTGAAACCAAAACGGCTTTACAACTCAGCGACCACGTTTATTATTGTCAAAATGTCTAAGCAACCATTACACACCGGTTGTACATACGAGTATAAGTGCATTGTGTTGCACCTCACGTAAACTCCGATGCGCAAATTTATGCATTTGGTGGAAATACACGCAAATCCCGTTTGCATATATTTAGGCTTGCCCCAGAGGTCACACGATACGACTGAGCGCTAGCCGGCCTCAGTATGCCACCCCGGGCTACGCACCCCTCTGCTAATTCCTAATGTCTGCAACTGCGGTGACCTCCGTGGTTGCTACAGGCTTTTCGCAAGCCATCAGATTTCTTGATCATAGAGATGTGCAAAATGATTACTTTCGTGTACCGAATGATTACTGATTACTTTGATGTGAGTATACGATACTTAGTAATCGGTTGTTGAGTGAGTATGCAGATCATTGTTACTCAGCTGTCGTTATTTTTAAATATTTTCTAAAACTTTTTTGTAGTTGAACTTTGAAGAGAGCACCACTTTCCACCTACATACAAAACTTGATGTTTCTAGCTTAAGTACTTTGCGAGAAAAAGTGCTGTGTCACACGGACGGACAGACAGGACGCGATTTTAGTAATAACAATAATAATGAGTGGACTACCACATATTTGGACCACTCAAAAAAGCCCACGTCGGTCAAATATTCAACAGCGAGACGAGGTAGAGTTCGTGCGCACACGGCTGTCCGAATTGCCCAAGGAATTCTTCGATACCGGCATCAAAAAGCTTCCAGAAAGGTGGATAAAATGCATAACTTGGTACGGGGAGTACCGGGAAAAACTGTGAATTTTTCGATGGTAAATAAACGTGTCAGAGCATTTGTCTCGATCATATTTGAACCACCCTTGTATATGTCGACTGTACGGGATGCTTCGGTAGGTGTTAAAGTTTTAGGGATCGAAAGTTGCTACAAGGAGATTTATTTGGAACAAAAAAAAGCAAACGATCTGGCAAACTTTGGAAAAATATTTGCAGCCATCAGCATCTACGTCTACACATCGAATAATTACTGCTTTTCCGATACAGAATCTCGAATAACGCTACATTGTGATTCTTCATAAACATTAATTATCAATCTAGATTCTAACAGTAATGAAATAAAATATTGAATTGTTACGCTTTTCAACTTTAATATTTGTTACGTTTAATTTCAATGAATTCTTACGTTTTAAATTTTCTGTTTAAATAAATAAATTTACAAGATACTGGAAATAGCTTTATTTTTGATAAAATCACCATTTGGATTTAGCATTGGAATGTATGTATCTTTAATATTTTTGCACACTTCCATCCAAAAATGGCGACGTTTTGCTTTCCGTTTGTTTTGCCTCCCCCTGGATCCCCTGATGAATAAAATAAGTTTTTTCTGAAAGTGTTAATCAAGATCTTTCATTTGATACCACACTCGACTACATTTGATAAGAAAAAATGTTAAAGGGCACTTCAGAAAAAGGGGGAGTACCGTTAAAAATTTTGGAAATATTTGGTAAGACCTGAACTTATGAGAGACCACCACTTCTAAGCTTCCAAAATTTTTTCTGCTATAATCTCTGAGGAAACATGATGTGACGCATGAACAGAGCGACAGACAGGACGCGAAACGACTAGGTGTTGACGAAATTGCCCTAAAAAATTTGTTACCAGAAAAGTGTTCGAAAAAGTATTATCGAAAAAAAGTTCATAGGCCAGTAATGGATTTGATCGTTCATAACTTTAGAAGGAATTGAAATTTTTAATAAAACCTTCAGAAACTTATTTTTGAATAGCTTTACTAACTATTTCTGGAATAAAAAAGCCAGTTTTTTCCACTTAAATGTATTGCTCTCCTTAAGAATTTTTGAAAAAAAATTGATACTCAAATATTCAAAGGATTATCACATGTTATCCACATACAAAGTTAGATTTTCATAGCTGAAAAGTTGCTGTGAAATACAAACGCACGGACGGATATATGGACAGTTCCGATTTCAATAGGGTTTTGTAAGTTCGCAAAAACCCTTAAAATGAATGCAGAAAGGCATTTTACGGTTACTCCGGAAGTTTGAGACGTACAATCAATAAGCAAACCTGGCATGGAATGTTCTCATCAATACTTTTAAATTAGACTTTTTTACTACTTACAAAACCTTATTGAAATCGGGTTTGTATGTGCGTCTGTCTCGAGTGTTATGTCAGTCTTTTTCCGAACCTAAAGCAGCTTAAGACACTAAACTTTGTAAGGGGATTAGAAGTCATGACACCTGGAAAGCTTGGGTACCAATTAAATTTTCACGACGGTAATCATGTGGGATGTCAAATGAAAGGTCTTGATGAGAATTTTAAAAAATCCAGCTTTTTTAGGGCAGGTGAGGGGAAATATAGGACGAATTTGTGTCTCCCTTGCAATTGGGCGCCTGTGATCCGAGAAATCTGAAAAAATCATGAATATAGGGTTGTATATGTACAACAACGATAAATATACTTTTTCATGAAGGACATAACAAATCAATTGTGTGTGTGTGGCTAGTGGGACCGTCTTGTTAAAACCACATATCGTTGATCTCAAGTTCATCCAATTTTTGCCACAAATAGCCTCCCAACATAACACTATAGCGCTCTCTATTGACGTTAGCATGACGGTTGTTTTCACCCACGAAAGAATACGGCCCAATCACACCTCCGGCATGAAAACCGCACCAAACAGTAATTTTTTGCGAATGCAACGGTTTCTCAAGAAGCACATGTGGGTTTGTTGCTGATCAATAACGCACATTTTGCTTATTAACAAAGCCATTCAGCCAGAAATGCGCTTCATCGCTGAAGATGAATTTCGATGAAAACGACTCAGAATTTCGGTAGTATTTTAAAAATTTCCAAATGTTGGTGGTTCGCAAACTTTACCATGTAAAAATGTTGACTTTAACTAACGTTTTGACATTGACAGTTGAAAAAGTTTAAGGGTGCGTTCGTATAAAGATACAAAATTCCCTGAAAGAAAACCGACGACAATACTGTTCATCTTACAGATTAAATTGTTAGAGAAGTTTCTGATCCTCTACAACAACAACAATACACGATTTTGGTATTCCAAGGATTTCCCATCGAATCAGACACTGAAGTTTTGATTTGATTTTCTTAAAATTTTCTGATAAGATGAATAACAGAAATATTTTTGGGAATTCATTATGTAAGTGATTTATGTTACAACAATGGATTTTCTTTTGAACATGTACATCTATTTGACGGAGCGTAGGTCTGTCTACCTGACTTGCTTTAATCCAATTTACTTTTATTGATCTCGTAAGATTGACCGATCATAAAACATAATCAACAAAGTGAACTTTAATTGGGAGGAGTTGAGCGGTTGTGGGATTTGTAGTCTTTGGCAAGAATTTCTTGGAAAATTTGTGGGTGAATTCAGGATTATCACAACCAAAGCAACGGCTAAATTCATTTGTGAGGTCAATTCCCCTCGAAAATATTTTAGCAATAGCTAAAATCTTTCTTCTGAAAAATTCATGCCTAACAATCTGAAATTTAATTTCAGGTGTTAAAATGCACACTAAATGATTACGTTTAAAATAAATTGAATAGCATTTTCACAACTATTGAGAAATATAACGAGTTTTCTTCAACGCTTTCGCCGCAAATAATATTGTTAAATAAATTAAGAGCTCGGAAACAGCTTTAATATAAATTTTAGCACCCATATTAGCATATAATTATAATTGATATTTTCAAAAACAAATTAAATCGCCTTCGGAAAAAGTGAAAAAGAATTCTAATCATTAAGAACAGATGGCTTCAATTTTTTAAAATTCCCAAATCAAAGAAAATTTTTATAATTTCAAAACACCTTTTTAAATAGTTACCCCTTTGAGCGATAATTAGTATTCTATTTAATTAATTTCTTAAAGATTCAAAGATGCATCTAAGATGGTAATGGAGTTTGTTTTTGCAATATAAATGATTTCATTCGACGCTTGAATATTGGCAGTTTCATATATTGATGTATGAATTCTTTTGATTCTTATTATGTCGAATTTTTTTGGATGATTTTTCATTTAAAATATTGTTATGCTTCGTTATATAATATTTCAAGTACAAATTATTTTTGATTAGAGCTATCGGGGGTGCTCTCAGCACAGAGCTTCACCAAAAGCGGTTAGCACGGGTAGAGGCAAGGCGCACTTCGGATTGCAACCGTGTATCGAACAATCTCAAGATGGGCGGTATTCGTGATAGCAGGGGCAATACCTACTGTCCTCCTTGTCAAAGGACGCAGAAATACGAGTATAGGAGTATACCTACGTAGAATGAAAGGCGACAGAGAATAGGTTGCTAAGATTGAAACGCGATGCTCTCTTTGCGATTGGCAACAGTCCTGGGAGAGGTACACAAAAGAAATCGCACGGCTAATCCTGGATCTAAGGCCGTGGCTGAATCGTAGGTACGGTGAGACTTACTTCTATTTAAGGGTTCGGCCACATTGCAATTTTTCTGCCGTAACCAGCGATTTTCAGACGCAAATACGAACACACTGCGACAAGATTTGCAAAGGAACTTCAGGCATGCGCAGAACTAATATGCTCATTTGAAGGTATGTCTTTGCCAGGAACACATGCGCTAACTCATATGTGCGCTATGCAAGAAACTTCCGTGCGCATCAGCGTCAAATGTCCAAATGATGTGCGCCTGCGCGAGTATCACAAAAACTACCTAATAAACTGGTTTTAGGAAAAATCGCAAATTCCTGCGACTGCCGACCTGGATAAAATTGTCGAAAATCGCAGTGTGCGGGCTTCCATTTAACCATGTGTAACTTGCGACAGAAGTGCGACTATATAGTCGTAGTCTGATGCATCCCTAACCCAGCTCTTGAGAGGGCACGAATGTTTTCGGTCTTACCTGCATAAGCTTGGTAAGCACGGTCTCGCGACTGTATATTTTGTACAGGAGACACACCTTAATTGTCTGCAAAAGATGGGATAGATTGCGGCGCGACCTCTCCATTGAATATGAGAGAGCTGTCCCCAGAAATAAAGTCCGACGAAGTGGCACATTATGTTCAGGCAGTCCTGATAGATACTCGAGTAGAAATCAGTTTAGGCATGCTAAAACGGCATAAGGGCCTAATGCGGAAACAGTGAACCTTTTTTTAAGTTAGGCACGCCTAATACGGGCCTAATCACGAGTGCCTAACTTAAGCAATTTTGGAAACTTCTCGTTTTATCGCAGTCTGGAGAGTGAAAGATGGATATTTAAATGAAAAATTTGCAATGGAAAGTGAGATTAGGAGTGTTTCACATTTTGTCAGTGTAAATATGCCTAATGGGGCATGCCTAATGCGGACCTAATGGGGGTCTCATAAGGCATAAGTAACTTAAGCAATTATAAAAATTTCGCATTTTATTGTAACGTGGGGAACGACAAAAATGACTAAATGAAAATTTTGCAATTTAAAGTGAGAAAAGCGATTTTTCATTTTTTGTCAGTTTATGCATGCCTAATATGGAGCTAATGGGGGATGCCTTGGTTAGGCATGCCTAATATGGACCTAATGGGGGATACCTATATTAGGCATGCCTAATGCGGGCCTAATTAGGCATGCCTAAACTTTTTCAGTTGGGGATTTGTTTAGGAAACCCCTATTAGGCCCTAATGCTGAACGCAACGCATTACCCCATCAATTTTTAACATAACGTCTTTAGGCACTGATGGGGCTTTCCGCATTAGAGCCTAATAGGGTTTTCCTAAACAACTACTAAAAAGAAAAATCTTTGTTGTGAAAAATGTAAAAAATACTAACACTTCTTAGTAAGAATTTAGCATTTTAAGAACATTAGTCAAAAACAATAGTTTTACGAACATTCGTCAAAAACGAAATTTTTACGAACATTCGTCAAAAACAATAGTATCGTGATAATTTGGTGTGTTAAGATCGTTTTACGAAAGTTTTACGATAATTTTAATTATGTTAGGATATTTTCATGCGAGTTTTATGATCGTTTCACGGTTTCCTGACAACAAATCTGTTTCCTGGGCAACCATTTTCTTCACTTTACAAATAAAGCTCCAATTTAGGCTGTGATGTGGCATGCCTAAACATTTTCTAAATCAGGCGGTGTTAAGGGTTGCCTAAACTTTTCCTTAATACAATTTTTTTTTTGTGTAAAAAAGAAACAATCCTTAAATTCTTGGGAAGAATTTAAATATTTAAAATTTTCTTCACTTTATAATAAATTTCAATTAAGGCGGTGATGGAGCTTGCCTAAAAAATTCCTAATTTAGGCGGTGATGGGGCTTGCCTAAACATTTCCTAATTTAGACAGTGATGGGTCTTGCCTAAACAGCTCTAAACAGAAAATTTCTTGTTGTGTTAAAATCGAACAAAGTAAAATTTCGTGGTAATAAATTACAATTCTACGTAGAAGACGAGAATGCATAAGTTCTAGTACTTTTAAGTTCGGATGGGATGAGGAGTTGATCACTTATTTCCAAGCTAGGCATGCCTAAATTGAATCAAAATATTTCACTGCATATATTTTGCACCACAGCCGTGTTGTGGAAGTTACGTATAAAAGTTTAAACAAACACCCCTGAGGATTATGAAATAACTAAAAAATACCTTAACGAATCCAATTGCAAGTTCTTTACCTACACCCCTATCGATGAGAAGCGTAAAGAACTCGTCATTCGTGGCCTGCACGCCTCTCAAGATCCACAAGAAATCGTGGAAAATTTATTAAGACAAGGGATCGAAGAGATTGAATCTGTTCGACCCTTCCAAACCAGTGCATCTGCACGAAATAGCCGAAGCCTCAACTTGTGGCTGGCTATTTTTAAGCCAACATTCCAAGAGACAAGTGTCAGGCATATGAGGACCATCTTGCACACGGTAGTCCGTTTTGAAATGGTTAAAAATCGCGAAATCTTGCAATGCAGAAACCGCCAGCGACTAGGTCACTCGGCAATTAATTGCAACCTCAAGTATAGATGCGCGTTAAATGCAATCTCTCGCATGGCCCTGGTGACTGCCAAAAGCAAAAGGAAGAGCCACTTAAATGTACCCATTGGGGTGGTGAACGCCACCCTACCAACTATCGCAGCTGTACAACCTTCAAACAAGCCCGCGCCAAACAGGCGCCCAAACCTACCCCCTACTACTAACATTTCTCCCCCTCGAGCATCTGCTATGAAGAGGAGTGATGGAGTCACAACAGTCCACTGCACTCCCTAGTTTCACCGAAAAGGAAGTCAGTTCACTCTTCGGGGTGAGTCTTCCTATTTTGGCCACGAAACTAAAGGAGCTGCGGGCGGTGAAAAACAAAGACCGTAAAAGACGGCTTCTTCTTCAGCTTATTTCTGGTCCCAATGGAATTTCAATTCATCCAGTTGAATATAAATTCAATTGTGAGCAGTAGAAAGCGGTACGAGCTTCAGTCATTTCTAGACCAACACATGCCAAATATGTTATTCTTGACTGAAACAAAACTTGCACCCTTTTACTCTCCCTCATTCAAGAACTTCCACCGGCACAGATCAGACCGTCTTGACTCCTCTGGTGGTGGCATGGGTATTCTCGTCCACGATTCCGTGCAGTCTTCTTAATTATTTCTCCCCTCCCCTCCCCTCTCTCAACTATTGAGAACACTATCATCTCTTTCAAACTAAAAGCTGTATTTTTGTTTGTGCAGCCATCTAATGCCCAAACCAAGAACTAGACACTACTGATCTACAACAGCTAGTGTCATTATGAGGTCTACATCCTCAAACAAAAAACTCCAGATTATTCTTGGCGGCGACTTAAATGCCAGGCGTCCCCAATTCCTCGATGTCACTACCAACCCAAATGGAGTCGAGCTTTTCAACTGGCTTCAAAATGAAGCCAGTTTTTCAAGATCCACCATCCTGAGCCCTGCCTTACCGACTTTCTATAAAAACTCTATGAGATCCTACCTTGATATTTTCATTGTAAGTGACAGCCTTAAAATAAAACACAACCCCAACACCCTTCCATATTTAGAAACAGTTCCTGGGATCAGTGACCATGACGACGTTCTTTTAAATATTGAAGCTGTAGAGCTTGTGCTATCCGCCAAAATTACACCTACTTACTCGACTTCAACAAAGTTGACTGGCAGCAGGCAAACGACTTTCTAAGCTCTTCTCTTACCCTCTTCTTCCTTCCTGACAACCTCCAGGTTTTCAACGCCTGTATTGACGCCACAGTCGACAAATATTCTGAGCTAATTTAGGAGTATGTCGATTCGTGTGTTCCAAAGCGAAAACTTGGATATAAAAACATGATTTCCCTTCCCCCAGAAATCATACGCGACATACAGCACACAAAATCCCTCCGAAGGAGCCTTTTCAGGCACCAGTACGATGCGAGGTTCGACTGTCTAAAAACTGAGATTTACGCCCTGAGCGCAAAGATCCATTTAGAGATCAATGCACTCATTCAACAGCACCTTGCCGTGAAACTGGCAAACGTTCCGGGAACTCCGGAAAGTCTGCCCGAACCTGGGGAAGTCACCTAACCCTCGACATTTCTTGCAACAAACCCAATCCCCTGCGGAGAAAGCCAATTGCCTTGCCACTCACTTTGCTTCTGCACATTCCACCACAAAAAATCTCTCTGAGCCTTTCTCGGAAAATTTACTTACAGTTACATCTCAAATCTATACAGGCAACCGTCTTATGCCCTAGAAAACATTCATTCTCCTTACTTGTCTCTCATCCCCCTCGCCAACACCCCCCAAAGCAGTCAGTCGTTCTCAACACCCGCTCAAATTAAATCCCACATCCTTTCTAGACCCAACAAAAAAATCCTGCGGAACTGATAGAATTCCTACTACCTTACTCGAAAAGTGTAGTGACACTCTCTCTCCCTTCCTTTCGTGGCTGTTCAACCACTGCCTCCTCAATGCGTGTTTTCTAAGCGAATGAAAGAAAGCAATTATAGCCCCTATTCTAAAGAAAAACGAAAGCCCCCTCCTCTCAAATAGCTACCGCCCTATTTCGCTCCTTTCTACGACTGCAAAGTTGTTCGAGCTTGTGCTCAAAGAGTTCATCGACGAACACCTCTCTGCCAGGAATATGATTCCTTCTTTCCAGTTCGCCAACCAACAAAACCTTTCGGTAGAACACCCTCTACCCATATTAAAGTCAAACATTGCTGACAACATTAGGAAAAAAATGCCTACAGTTGCTGTCCTTCTTGACATCAAGAAAGCGTTTGATTCTGTGCGGCAACATGGACTCATTTACAAACTAGCCGAAACCCACAAATTCCACCCCCACCTTTGCAAAATAATGCTCAGTTTCCTCACCAACCGCTCCTCATAAGTCAATGTAAATGATAACCTATCTCTGCCATTCGCAAACGATGCAGGCATTCTCCAGGGATCTGTTTTATCCGCCATCCTCTTTTCGGCATATACCGCGGACCTTCCACGTCCTCCCGAACACCCCGCACCGATCAAACTACTCCAATATGCGGGTGACATCATCTTATTCGCTACTTCCCGCAACTTCCCACCACTCCGATCTCGGCTTAATTCATACCTTGACGTAATTTATACTTTCCTCCTTAACTGTCGACTGCTTCTCAATCCCTCTAAGTGCGAGTGCATAATCATTAAGAGTAAATTTCGCTTAACGAAAAACATTTGTGCAAATGCATGCAGCTTCCCTCAGAGTATTAAGGGCACGATTATACCCATGAAGGAAAAGGTCACCTATCTTGGCGTCTCTATCAGCTCTTACCTTTCGTCACAACGCAGATACACTCGGCTATTGCAAGAGCAACTAGATCCTGGAGTGCACTCCACCCAATAATCCACTTCAACTCCCCATACCCAATACCAATTAAAACATTAGTCTATAAAACACTTTCCGCCCAATCCTTGTATACTGATTCACTTTCTGGTGTCATCTTTCCTCGTCACTCATGGAGGAACTTCGCAGGACCGAGTGGCAGTTCCTTAGACAGTGCTCCAACCTTCGCAGATCCCCGGTCTCAAGGCACTTCATTCCAAATCAGCGTCTTTACGACGCAACCAGAATACCAAGGATAGATCTCTTTGCCGCAACTAACCTTCTAAGATTTTTCAAAAAGTCCCTAACCTCAACAAACCCTCTGGTCCAAGAGACTATGACCATCCCTGCGGAAATCATAGAGAATTGTGATCACCCTGAGCTATTCCCCCAGCACCTACGATATCTAGACAACGAAGGAAGAGTCTTTGACCCAGGTGGAAAAATTACCCACTACAACACCACAATAGGAAGTACTTATTACCTCTCCCACGCACAGTACATCAAAAATTAGTTGCGTTCAGCCCTTCCCATTTTGTCCCATCCTCAACCTGCTAATTCTGCCCCAACTACTAACACCATCTTCACCCGGACACCATTAATTTTTAAGTAACAGCTAATGTTAATTATCATAACATTAAATTAGTTTTGGTAAGGAATATTGTCCGCTAAAAGTAAGATTAAACTATGAGACATTGCATATAATTACAGATTTCAATAAAGATCTTTATAAATTGTCATTTTAGGTGGATTTTCTTGAAAAATGTGAAAACTGGTAAGTATTTTGCGAAGTGAAAGAATGGTAAGCATTATGAACAAATTTATATCTTATGTGTTGATTTTGCCAAGAAAGGTGTTTGTGTTTAGGAGCTGCTTTGGCAAACGCCATCATGGCCTAAATTAGAAAGTGTTTAGACAAGCCGCATTACTGCCTAAATTAGGAATTATTTAGTCAAGCCACATCACTTCCAAAATTAGGAACTGCTTGGGCAAGCCCCCTCGCAGCCTAAATTAGGAGCTGCTTAAGCAAGCCCTATCATTGCATAATTTAGGCAGTGATGGGGTTATGCGTTACGTTCGACATAAGGGCCTCATCCGGAATCCGCATCAGGCCCTAATGCCCGTTTAGGCATGTCTAATAAGGGCCTAATGACTGCCTTAATTGTATTTCTACTTGGGAAAACGGAGCATACTGTAGCGCAGCCTGCCTCGGAGGCGGGCACAATCCCTTACCTTCATCGCTCTTGACCGCGCCTAAGAGGAGCGGCTTACTTGGAAAGCGGGGACTATCGTCAAACAACTGAGGGCTGCCTGCGAAGTGCACAAAAACATAGGCAAGAGTGTCAAGAATGGCATTCTTGAACTGGAGGAGCTTTTTGGCCGCATAACGCACTACAGGCGGAGGTGGCTTGCAACCGAAAAGCACCAAAAAGACACACTCTCCCTCGAGGCATCAGTGGGTCCTAGCAGCAGCAAAAGAATGGCCGGTAGCCCAATTGAAGGCGACCGTGAGAAAAGGAGGAAGGACGAGACCATAAACGAAGTTGACACTCCAGGCGAGGAGTTTCATGTGGTGCGAAACAAGGCAGCGAAAAAAGCGGCCAAAAAGCTACTCCTAGAAAAACCAGACAAAGAGCTCAACCACGAAAAGAATAAAGAACCCCCCGATATACCGCAGAAAACAAAAAGCAAACCGCGGCGCAAACCCTTGCGAGAGGCACTGCTTATTAAACCCACTAAGGGCCGAGCCTACGCAGATGTCCTCCGTGAAATTAAAGGAGCGGTCAAGCCAGACGACACCAAAACAGCCATCAAAGCAGTTCGACCAACCCGGACCGGTGGCCTGCTGGTGGAATTCGGGCCAGAGGCCACAAACAAAGATGCATTCCGTGACGCGGTTCAAAAGGTTCTTGGAGATGCGGCAACGGTTGCCTCGCTCGAACCAATGGCCACCCTGGAAATCAGGGACCTCGACTGCGTCACGGACATAGCTGAAGTAGAGGATGCCATTAGGAGGGAGTTCCCCAGCTTAAGTGAAGTCAAGGCAAGATTGACACGTGAAAACACAAGGGGGCAACGCATGGCTTATGTCGAACTAGCTGATAAAGACGCCCAGCAAATCCTGGCGAAGGGCAAAATTAAGATAGGTTGGGTGATCTACAGGATACGGAGAAGAGCGATCCCTATCCGCTGCTTCAGATGCTTCGAATACGGACACACCGCGTAAGGCTGTAGGGGACCCGACAGGAGATCTCTGTGCTACAAATGTGGTGAAACGGGCCACAAAAGGAAGGAGTGCACGAACGAGGCAAAATGCATTCTTTGCAAGGATGCTAAGCTAGCACCCGGCAACCTCAAACATGAGCCGGGGACAGGGAGATGCTGGGTTTTCAAGGAGGCCCTAACTAAAGCCAAATCGATACTCAATTGATCCGTATCCTGCAGGTCAATTTGCACCGAAGCAAAAACGCCCAGGACCTACTTGAGCAGTTTGCGAGGGATAAGAAAGCTGGCCTCCTGTTGCTGAGCGAGCAACATCATAACAAGGACTCGCAAGCATGGTACCCTGACAAATCTAGTACCTCGGCCATCTGGGTTCGAGACAGCGCCCGCCTTCAGGTGCAAGGCCATGGACGCGGGGATGGTTTTGTGTGGGTGCGGTGTTCAGGGATAACATATTTCAGTGTTTATCTGACGCCTAACGAGGCAATGCGATCTTTTCGAACCAAACTCGATGCCCTGGAGGACGCTGTCTCGAACACAGAGGGCCACATGCTGGTCGGGGGAGACTTCAACGCTAGAGCCATTGAATGGGGTATGCCACAACCCGACCCAAGGGGAAAGCAAATCTTGGACATGGCGGCCAGAACAGCGCTTTTTGTCCTAAATACTGGTAACACCCCTATTTTCCGCCGCTGGAGTTGCGTAGGAACCATACCCGATGTGACACTCGCTTCGGAGTCCCTGGTACCTAGAGTACACAACTGGCGAGTACTAGAGGACTACTCGGCTAGTGATCACCAGTATATAGCGGTTGAGATTCACGACAGTGCCACTCTGCGTGCATATGCCCCAACTTCAATCCTCGGATGGGGGACTGGGAGGATGGACGTTGAGAGGTTCGCAGACGCGCTTACGGCAGGCGCCCCGTTGCTGGGAGCTCCGCCAGGGAGTGGAGGGCCTACAGCCAAGGACTTGGTGAACTCAACTATGAGTACCATCATAGCGGCTTGCGAGTCTTCCATGCCCCGTCGGAGACCCCGACACGGTAAGCCTCCAGTATACTGGTGGTCAAACGAGATCGCCGAACAAAGAAGCGAGTGTCACAAACTTCGGCGAGAGGCCCAGCGGGCGCGAACGCGGGAGGAGGCAGACACTAGGCTAGCAGCATACAGGTCCGGCAGGAAATATCTTCGCAGGCTTATTAACAAGAGCAAGGCCCGATGCTGGCAAGACCTCGTGGACGATATAAATAGGGATCCGTGGGGCCTTGGCTACAAGCTGGTCATGGGGAAACTTGGTGCCCTACGGAAGCCTTGTATACATGACGCGGAAAAGATGGACGCGATAGTGCGGGGACTCTTCCCCGCCCATCCCGTCCGTGTTGACGCTGTCCATGGTGAAACAGCAGTCGAGTGCCCACTCTTCACACAGCTGGAACTGGAGGAGGCAGTCCTCTCCCTGAAAGCGAGGAAGGCTCCAGGTCCAGATGGTGTTCCAGCTGAGGTTTTGCAGCTCGTCTATCACCATTGTCCTGACTTGCTGCTCAGCACATTCAACGCTTGCCTACGGGACGAAGTTTTCCCGGTACGATGGAAGGTGGCGAGGCTCGTGCTGATCAGCAAGGGGAAGGGAAATCCCGAATCGCCGTCTGCATACCGCCCGTTATGCATGCTAGACACGGCTGGGAAAGTGCTAGAGAAACTCATCAAGGGAAGACTCACTGACGCGATTCGTGCTGCTGGGGACCTATCTCCTCGGCAGTACGGCTTTAGAGCAGGACGTTCTACCATTGATGCGATTGCAGAGGTGGTGAACGCGGTCCAAAAGGCAGAGGCATATAGTCGCACCAAGCGACGGATCGTCCTGTTGGTGACACTCGACGTCAGGAATGCCTTCAACTCCGCTAGATGGGTGGATATTCTGGACACGCTGGAAAACTCTTTTCAAGTTCCAGAATATCAAATGCGGCTTTTGAGGAACTACCTAAAGGACCGAAGCCTGCTCTACGACACGACACAGGGCCAACGAAGGATGGAAATTACATCGGGTGTTGCCCAGGGATCTATCCTTGGTCCGGACCTGTGGAACGTGTCTTACGACGGGCTACTGAGACTTGAGATGCCAGATGAGTCGCGCTTGGTCGGCTAAGCGGATGATGTTGCGGCTCTGGTCGCTGGACGCACTGTTGAACAAGCGCAACTTAGGCTAGGTATGCTAGTGCAACGAGTGAGGGACTGGATGACTGCTCACGGGCTCAGTTTAGCACTGGAGAAAACCGAAGTGGTCATCTTGACAAAAAAGAGAATCCCTAGAGTAAGGATGATCAGTATTGGAGACATGCAAATCGAATCGAAGCCAGCGGTGAAGTACCTGGGGCTACTGATCGACTCGAAGATGAGTTTCTCTGAGCAAATCAGGGCAACGGCTGAGAAGGCTGCTTCGGGAATATCGGCTGTGAGTCGACTTATGGCCAACGTAGGGGGACCCAGGCCATCAAGAAGACGCCTCTTAATGAGTGCTGTAGGGTCAGTGCTACTGTACGGAGCAGAGGTATGGGGCGACGCTCTCAGCAAGGAGGTATACCGAAAACGATTGGCACAGGTACAGAGAAGAGGAGCACTGAGAATTGCATCTTCGTATCCAACAGTCTCCGACTCGGCGGTGAGAGTGATTGCAGGCGTGATACCTATTGCCCTCCTTGCTAGAGAGCGCCGCGCTATTTACCTGCGCTGAAACGAGGATGCGGGGGAGATGGTTGTCCGCGAGGAGAGACAACGCTCGCTCAACGATTGGCAGCAGTCTTGGAGGAATTGCACGAAGGGAAGGTGGACTGCGCGCCTCATCCCGGATGTGAGACCGTGGCTAAATCGAAGGCATGGTGAGACTGACTTCTATCTGACCCAGGTTTTGAGCGGGCACGGGTGTTTTCAGTCTTACCTGCACAAGATCGGTAAGTCACGGTCTCCCGATTGTCGGTTTTGCCCAGGAGAGGAGGACAATGCGTGTCACACATTTTTTGCGTGTACCAAATGGGCCAGGCTGCGAAGGGAACTCTACAGGGAGACGGGAGAGCTCACCCCGGATAATATAGTTGCGGTGATGCTCGAATCGGTTGACAAATGGAACCAGGTGGCACATTATGCTCGGGCAATCCTAAAAGATAAAAGGGACTCGCAGCAGCCGGAGGTGCTGGGGCTGGGGGATCGCTCTTCTGGCATTTCCTCTTTCCCTCTCCCCTCCCGCTAGGAAAGGGACTCTCCAGCTTGAGGGCGCCCCACGGCGTAACAAAACGAGACCTGGCCCGAAGTAATGTGTCAAACGGTTCCAGGCTAGGTTCTCAGATTGACAGGGGAGGTGTTTAGTGGGTAGTCTAAGGGTATCCTCCATGGGAATCCCACACTGCCAGACTCGGCGGGCGTAAATGCCTTCACCTCCCTACCACAAAAAAAAAATCCCTTACCTTCTCTATTTGTCCGCTGGAAAGAAGACTTCTGTAACCCGAAGGCGGTTCACGGCGTAGGAAAACTAGGCCGTGGCCGAAGCAATGTATCACAAGGTTCCAGGCTAGGTACTCAGATTGACGGGTGAGGTTTTTAGTGGGTAGTCTAGGAGTAGTACGCAGTAGAGAGTTCCACATTCCGGGCGTATGTAGCCTTCACCTCCCAGCCAAAAAAAACACATTCGAATTCTTCCTTCAAATCTAGTAGAATGGAAGGTTGTTAAATGATTGCAACAACAACAAGATCAAGTGAAGGCTTGTTCAGGTAGCATCGATCTCACAACAGATTTGAATTTGGCAAAGTTTAAGTGCGAGGGCGACGACATGGGTACCTCATGAAAGCAGTGCTTGCCGCAACTGTAATCTCATGCCAAAGAAAAATTGAAATTTACTCGACAACAGAGTAATTTTGTGACCGTCGGATAGTGTCATTGAAGGGATGACCGCATAGCAGAATGCTGGAATAGGCCAGAATTTATCGGGGTTAATATTTTGGAATATAAGAGTAGATTGAAAATTTATGAATAATACTAAACGAATAAATATTGACTAATATTTCGAATAAATCAGTTCAGCAAGAGGTGTTGCAGAAGTCCAATATAGAAATTTCGCTTTACCACAAGGTTTTGTATTGTGCGGCAGAAGTTCACTTGTCTATAGAAAGGAAACTCTTAAATTGAAGCTTTGATTGAGATATATAAGTGTGTTGAATATGGCCGGAGAAGAAACGGAGAGATTAAGGATTTGAAGGCGAAGAATCAATGCAATCGAATTTAAAAAACGCTTTCACTGCTTGCAGTTTTTATTTAATACTACTATATAGCAACCTTGAAAAAAGAAAAATCGGCATTCGAATGTTCCAATCTTAACTGCACTTAATTTGCCACTTTTTATTGTATTTTTGCTGCTAACTATCTTTCAATCAACTGCTATTCTATCATTTATTATCTGCATGTTTGATCCCATGTCTTAGCTTTCTACCGCCATTCACGTGACTGTCACACTAAAAACATCACGTGCAATTTTTTACTGCGAGAATAAAGATAGCCTGAAAAACTTCGATATTATAAACCCTCAATTAAAAATAGATTTGATTGGGATTATAAACTTTATCGCACATAACAGCCACTTAATTTGAACCATAAACCAAAAAACAACAATCAGATAAAGTTAATTTGATAATTCACAAG
This sequence comes from Odontomyia ornata, assembly GCA_963969285.1. NCBI lineage: Eukaryota > Metazoa > Arthropoda > Insecta > Diptera > Stratiomyidae > Odontomyia > Odontomyia ornata. The sequence continues at coordinate 363,709,581 of OZ017739.1, read as the reverse complement.
AAATTGAAGTAAATCCGCGCCTACATAAAAACGATATCTTAAGATAGAAATCTTTCAATTTCATTTCAAGTGCTATAAGTTGCTCTTGTATCAATGATCAAACATAAAAGCCTTTGATATTGAATTTGTTTGTTCTATCCAATACATTTGTGAACGAATATATGTTTATTGATTTTATTAGCACCCAAGTGTTTGATAAATCTCTTAACTGTAAAGAAAAACAAGAGATTTGAAGTTACATCGACGACGTTTCTAACTTCTCATCGTACTTCCAAGTATTTTTTTTTTCAATGTGATTTTGAAACAGTGTTGAGTGAAAAAAAAAATTTGTGTGAAGACATTCGGTTTTAAGTGTTCTACAGAAGTGCTAAGTCGTTGTTCGCGTGGAGGAAATAATTTTGAAATTTTTAAATGGAAGATGTGAAGAGAAAGTTTGATTGGGCGAAGGAGAGCAAGGAATAGAAGCAAGAGCTTAGTTACCGAGTCCAAAAAATGTGACGAAGTCGCCTAATTTTGCTGTAGTTAGGCAGCTAGTTAAAATTTGAAGGCTACTTCCGTTGGTTTGCTGTTAGCCTATAAAAAGACCTTATCACCCCAAATATCACCTCATAAAACCGTGTTCTAATTCATATAAATTTCCCGTAAAAGCTCACGCGAAATCTAATCACACTCTCGTCCGAAATTCGCAACCCACGATCCGTTCATGCCTACTACAAATTACAACGTGCGAGTCCATACTTTGCAAGGAGCCAATTTATCGACAATAGCTTATTTAATTCCATCATTCCCTTCCCATCAGGTATTCTCACACCTGCCGATACGATAACGCTTCGCTTAAATATTTTTTTTCCGTTTGCCTATTTTTTCCCCATTTTCACCGCGTTGTGTGTTGAGATAAAGAAAAAATTAATTCCACAAAAATTAGTGTATAAAATTATCCAATTACAGTTCCACGTAACTAACTAATCATCACGCGCTTCAACTTCAGCTTCTACCACGATATAGGAGTCGACAATGGATGGATACTTCTTGGGCTTGGGCCGGAACAAAAATCGTGTGTACAAAAAATAAGCAGTTTTCTTGTTGTGTTACCTCCTCGCGCTCCTCTCCACGTTCTCCCGTGGGTACTGGGGATCGTCTTGGATGGCTCTCCTCCGACACGGCTAACCTTCTTTCTGCACCGGCATTCATTTTACCTCATTTAATAAATTCTTCACGACGTTGTAAGCACGCAACGAATCGTGAATAATAATAACGTTGTATGAGCTGTGAAACGACGGGTTGTGGCGGCGAATGAAGCTGAGGTGGTTGGTGATGATGATGATGACTACGATGATGACTCCGACGACGTTGAGGACGTTTGGAAGGTGAGAAGGCAGGAGAACAGGATCGAGGTGGAGTAGAACCTCTTCGACTCCTCAACTCGCTGCGGATTCTTGTGGATATTAAGTCGTGACTTTACAAAATTATTTTCAATTAGAGCCCCATGCTTTGTTACCTACCACCGGCAGTTGTTGGGAGATTTGGTTCGGTCTGATGATGGTTGGAGGGCCTTCCTTTGGTGGTTCTACTTCTTGTGCTTCTGCTCATGCTGCCACAGCCACTACAGCAGTGCTTGCAATTGAATGGCGGCCGGAAAAAATTTATACAACTCATACATTTATGGCCAGGCCAGGCCCGGAGAGGAACCTCCAAGTTTTCCACTTTGTTTGGAATATTATGGACGGTGCTGTTTGGGAAGTTATATTTATGGTATATGCTCGATAATTGCCTCGACGACGCTGTAGAAGACGATATGATGAAGGCCATTGCGAACCAGCCACTTGAGAGCCTCTGGAGAGTGCCTTAATTCTCAAAAGCATTCCAAGTACTTGAATTAAGCACGACTACTTAGTAGAGTAGCAATGATTGCTATCAAGGATATCGCGATGAACGTTTTTTTGAGAAGTAAGTCTGCAAAGTAGAATTGCATTCTAGTTGTGAAGAATGTTTTAAGAGTTGCCAACTTGAAGTAGTTCTGCTATTAGTGAATGCAAAATATAATCAGGGCAAATTCTAACAAAATGATCCCTAATTAAGTCCAACTACAATGTTTGAAAAAGGGGCAATCAAATATTTCAGTGTGGCAGGAGGCATTATAGTTTTGGAATTATACTTTCTAAAGTTTGTAAAGCCATTTAAGTGCGCAGTAATCGTGTAAAATATTTAAAATGCACTGGAAGAGATATTCCCCGCTAGAGAGTCATAATAATGCAAATACCTTTGACTAAATTTTTGTCGAAATATTTTATTGAATCCAGTTGAGTTCTGGAATTTATCAATCGTTTCTTCATGATTCCATAATTTTGCCAGTTTGAATTTTGCGTTGACTGAGCACTTGCTTGAAAATATGGATGTACTCGTATCTATCCAAGTAAATCAGTATTCTACGTGATGTAACAGTTAGAGTGCTCACTGTGCAAGCCGTGGGTCTCTGGTTCAAGTCCCGTGGGTGGCAATGAGGTTTGTTTCGAGTGATTCTTCGGACGGGCTATAAGCCTGTTCGGTTATGATACGTACTGGTTGAAAATCAGACCGGATTGCAGCTGGGTGGACGGATCAACAGCCAAAGCATGGTAGAGCCCATATAACTTCGAGTGCCGATACATTCAATCAAGATACTGATGTACTCAACCCCTAAGCGAAGGCCCAAAAGGGGCTGCAGTGCTAAGGCAAAAAAAAACGAAAATGGAAGCAAAACTGCGCCTAGTGCAATGAAGGATGTATCGAAACATAAAGACTACCATCCGTGACCTTTTTCTTACTTTTCTGCTCAAAGATGTCCAATCGCAAGGGAGGAAACTCACGTCTTGTACATATTTTAACTACCCCACTCCTCTCAATACTGTCAACACTCTTTCGATACCTGGTCTTGAAAGTTCTCGTCAAGTCCTTTCATTTGATACTGATGTCGGCTATCTTCGGATGATAAAAATTTTTGGAGGGACTTCTATGCAATATGAATTTTCTTATACCATCATTTTGAAAAGGTCACCACTTTTGATCTACGTGCCAAGTTTCATAACAGAACTGTTTTAGTTTCTGAGAAATGAGGCTGTGACGCACTGACGGACTGAAAGAAGAAAAGGCTTCGAAAGTACTAGGGTTTTATAAAGCTATTTCACATGTAAATTTCACTGAATTTAAGGGTACCCTTGCGATTTTATTCAAGAAAATGTAGAATTGGTCAATCATACTATTACTAACAAAATTGGGCAAATTTCGACTACTTCCGTATTTTTTGTTGTGGTACTCATAAAGGCTAATGATTTTTGCAATATATTCCGCTTCCCCTGCTTACTCCAATAACAAAATTACCGTTTTAACAACGGGTATCAAAAGATCTCATCAATACTACTTTTTCTGAAAATTTTTTAAGGAGTCACATGTATGTCTGGGAAGGCCCCCCTTAAAGTCCTTTCAAATTTTTTCGACTATGAAGCTATCATTAACCAACAACTTTTAAGCTGTTCATAAGGAATGAGAACTCAAACTGTGCGTCCTGAAAAAAGTTGCTGTGACGGACAGACAGGTATCGATCTTAATAGGGTATTCCAAAAAAAATGTTTAAAACCCGTACAAACGAATTTTTACTTTTCTAACAAAAAACACTTCATTGAAACAGGGTTGGTGCGTTTAAGAGTCTATGTTTTTTAGTTCTCAAAGCCTTTGCAAAACGAATACCCCAAATGCAAAACGTGTTGAAATTGTGAAGTTTTGAAATAAGTCAGTTTTGGAGAGGGAAGAAAAAGTTGAAAAAGTGCACTACCGGAGGAGCTGGTGAAAAGCCGAAGAGGACCAGAAGGCCGAAGTGTTGAGGGCTAAGTCTAAAGGGTACGCACAGATACCTCAACCATCAAACATCAATAAAAGAATGGCATCTAGCCCAATCGAAAGAGTTCTGGATAAAGAACGAAGGAAGAGGCACTTCTTTTGCGTGGAACGCTAGCTCAGGGGTTCCAGACAGTGCAAGAAAAAAGACCTGATGCGAAACAGAAGAGAAAGAAGCCCCAGCAGCTGGCACTGCTCGTGAAACTCCAAGAAAGCCGATCCTACGCAGAAGTGCAGCGGTATATCAGGGGAAATGTAAGGCCCGAAAACACTGCCATTAAAGCAGTACGACCAACGCAGTCGGGCCACACACTGGTCGGGGGAGAATGGTTTTGTGTGAGTTCAGTGCTCGGAGACCACTTTCTTTAGTATGTACCTAACGCCGAACGAATCGATATCATCTTTTCAAGCCAATTTTAATTCTTTGGAGAACACTGTCTGGAACACAGGTGGCAAAGTGCTCGTTGGACGAGACGTCAACACTAAAGCAATCGGATGGGGAATGCCTTTCACAGATCCGCAGTAAAACGAATCCTAGAAATGGCGGCCAGGATGGCGCTTGCCATAATAACCACCGGAAATACGCTGACTTTCCGCTGTATTGGCTGTGAAGGAACCATACTGGACGTGACATTCGCCTCGGTGTTCTCAGTACGGAGGATATACAATTGAAAAGTATTAGAGGACTACTCAGCCAGTGATCATCAGTACATTGTGCTTGAGATCAGTGATATTGTCTCCCGACGTCCGTGTTGACCTTCGCTAATTGGGTGAAACATCGAAACAATAGAGATCGAGAAGATCGTCGAGGTGCTCGCATGAGACAGACTATGTTAATAGTCTGTATGAGCATCATCACGACTACTTGCAACGCATCTGTGCCCCATTGAGAACCACAGCACGACAAGCCACCAGTGTATTGTTGGTCGACTGAAATCGCTGAAAAGCGAAGGGAGTGTCACAAGCTCCCGCGGGCACGGAACCATAACGAGGCACGCCACCAGATAGCAGCATTAAGTTGGCCAGAAAATGCCTTCGCAAATTGATTAACAACAGCAAGGCTCGCTGCTAGCAAGATCTAGTGGACAATGTGAACAAGGATCGATATGGCCTTGGCTACAAGCTAGTTATGCGGGAGTTTGGTGCCCTACGGTCACTTTTCAAACATGAAGCAGAAAAGATGGACGAGATAGTGCGGATACTCTTATCCGTCCATCCCGTCTGCGGTGACACTGCCCACGATGAAACAGCAATCAAATGCCAACTCTTCGTACAGCCAGAATTAGAAGAGGTACTCCTATCATTGATACCATGGAAGGCCCCAGGCCAAAGTGGTGTTCCAAATGAGGTGTTGCAACTATCGGTATTTCTATCACCACTGTCCTGATTTGCTGCTCAGCACATTCGATACTGGCCTATGAGACGAGGTTTTCCCGGTATGATGAAATGTGGCGAGGCTGGTGCTGATCAGAAAGGGAAAGGGAAATCCCGGATCACCGTCTGCATACCGCCCATTATGCATGCTAGGCACGGCTGGGAAAGTGCCAGAGAAACTTATCGAGGGAAGACTTACTAACGCGATTAGTGCTACTGGGGACGTATCTCCTCGGCAGTACGACTTTAGAGCGTGACGCTCCACCATTGATGAGAGCAGAGGTGGTGAGCGCGGTCCAAAAGTCAGAGGCAAACAGCCGCACCAAGCGATGGATCGTCCTGTTGGGAACATCTTCAACTCCGCTAGATGTGTGGATATTCTGGATACGTTGGAAAACCCGTTTCAAGTTCCAGAATATTTGATCCGGCTTCTGATGGACTACCTGAAGGACCGAAGCCTGCTTTACGACACGACACAGGGCCAACGAAGGATGAAAGTTACATCGGGTGCTGCCCAGGGACCTTCCTTTGGTCTACACCTGTGGAACATGTCCTACAACAGGCTACTGGGACTGGAGATGTCAGATGAGTGGCGCTTGATCGGCAGTGCGGATGATGTTGCGGCTCTAGGCGTTGTATGTACCGTTAAATAAGCGTAACATAGGCTAGGTATGCAAATGTGCCGAGAGAGAGAGAAGGACTGGATGACTGCTTGTGGATTCACAGTCTACCACTTGAGAAAACCGAAGTTGTCATCTTGACAAGAAAGTCAATCCCTAAAGGTAGGATGATTAGCATTGGAGACATACTAATCGAATCGGAGTCGGCGGTGAAGTACCTGGGTCAACTGGTCGACTCGAAGATGAGTTTTTCTGAGCAAATCAGGGCAACGACTGAGAAGGCTGCTTCGAGAGTATCGGCTCCGAGTTGAATTATCGCCAGCGTAGGGGGATCCAACCCATCAATAAGATGGCTCTTGATGAATGCTTTAGAGCCAGTACTACTATACGAAGCAGAAATATGGAGCAATGCTCTCAGTAAGGAGGTATACCGATGTACTGAAAGCGGTATACTGAAAGCGCTTGGCAGAAGTACGGAGAAGCGGAACACTGAGGATTGCATGTTCATACCCGACAGTTTCTAATTCAGATATGGGAAGTTCAACCGAAGAAGCGAAATTGCTTTGTATGTTAGAGAAAAGGTTCTCTTTGTCATTGGTTTGGCTTACCACAAAATCGTCATAAGCATTGGCAAAAATGAGATCCAACCAGTTTCCGTTTCAGGTTGGGAGTCAGTGCTACTGGTTGTAAGTTATTACAATACCATAAAAGGCATCGATTAGATTAAGATCGATGGTGTTTGAGAGGTTTACTGGTCGAAGATGGTTATCAGCTTCATCAAGAGTAAAAGATAAATTAGGGCGGTTAAAGTCTCCCAAAATTATTATTTGATCGGCTTCCTCGAGAGATGCAGCAATGGAATTTGTAATTTCACATATCTTCTCGTAGAAGATTTTGGTTGAATGTAAAATATCCCTACGTATGAAAAACACATGCCTGAGCGTGTTTGAGCCACCTTGTGTTCAAACGTTTTATAGAGTGTATTATCAACGTTTTCAGAGGCCTTTTAATCGCAATCAACACTCCGCCAACTTTGGTTAGACTGGTGGATGAATAGTCACGATCAGCTCTATGTAACCAATAATTAGCCAGGTTTCGATGAACGTTAATACATTAAAATGGCAGGACTTAGCATCAAGGTATAATTTATTTATTTTCCCTCTCATACCGCTACAATTATGGTAAAAGAGTTTAATACCATTCAATGGTAAATTAGTATTAGAAATGATAGTTTTTGAATTCTTCTCTTGCTTTTTGGAGCATAGAAACATGTTTAAGTCTCACATGCAAACCGTATGTTTCTAGATCTTCCTTCACATAGTCAGTAGTAAGTCCGAGCTGCTCGTGATATTTAACAAACAGATGGCGTAATGGCTCAATCTCAATAGGTAGGCCTTCTTGCTGAATTAGAACTTTTAGATTAGTTTTGGTTTTACCATCAAAACGGGTTGATTCATGGCGCTTTGTGCATGTAAGCAAGATAAAGTCGAACACAATCAAACAATTTGTGGTCCCTCAGTCTAGAAAGTAGATATCTACTCTCCAGATTATCCTTTATATCCGCAAACAACTTTATAGGAGGTGGATTAAGTGGGTCTATGTGACTTACCTTGTTAACAGAGATCATAGTGTCTGAAACTAGCGGAACATGGATTCTACCCTCAGAAGACGGAGCCAACGTATCACCACGGACAAAATTTGAGTAAGGAGTAAGTGTAAGTGGTGCAGCAGTTTTTTGGGAGAGGTCATTAACAGGTGCAATTATCGGTTCAATCAGAGGAGACATCTGAGTATTCAGGATTTTTTCGGTTTAATTCAGGCATTATTTTCAGGTGTGGGGAAATAGCCATATTAATTTTCTAGATACGCCTGTTCCATTCCTCTTCCGACCGGGGGGTGCCAAACTTGTTAAAGTTATTTGTACGCCGAGCAGAAGATCTGGCCGGAGAAATCAATGACTGCATATTGGCGACAGGGGTTAACTTCTTCATAGGAGATGTCGAAGCATTCTTCACTGCTTTGTGGCTAGAGTTAATATTTGCTGCTTGTTAAAATTCAGGAAGCATCAGCGCGTGATTTAATGATGGCATTGAATTTACTTTGGAGTTTGTGATGTTAATTTTTTCAAGCAAATTTTTTCCATACTGTTGATGACTCTTTGCTGTTGTTCCTCCAAAATTTTTGGCAATTCTGAATTTTGTTTGGAAATTTTGCTATTTGCATTTTTTTGAGTACTGATACTGCTATATGACAAGGGAGCCGATGCACTAAACGGATAGTTGATTGATCCATCCTTCACTGCTAAAGTATCTTTCAATCCTTTCAGCTTACTTTCAATTTGGGTCGTCTTGGAACTATTATCATTAATTGAAATGAGCGCACTCTTTAGTTCATCAAGCATTTTTTCGACTTTGCTACAACTGATACTGGAGTTAGTTGTTGTTGAGACCAATCCATCAAAGCAGTTGACAATTTCTGCAAAGCTTTCGTCATTCGATTTAGTTTGCGTTTGTTGCTTTTAAAGCAGCTGGTCTTCGTCTAAATTAAGCTTATCAATATACGAGGTGTGACAATTAAGTAATGAGACTGATTTTATTGCCGCGCTTGTGGTAAACCTGCGACCTTGAAATTCCCTTCCCCTTCCCCGGCATCCTTCCCCTCTCCATTGATATATTTACCATCGCTCTAGCTTGTTTTGTTCGCCTGCTGTTGCTGTTGTTGTTGAGTAGACGTGTGTTGGTGGTGCTCGTCACGAAAATGGAGAAACGAAATCAAGAGCAACGCGTCGCGATAAAATTTTGCGCCAGGTTGGGTGAAACAGCTTCTGAAACGTACGCTAAAATTGTAAAAGTGCATGGTGATAGTGCTCTTAGTCGTGCCCAGGTGCTTCGATGGCATAAAAAGTGGGAGACCAGTCAAAGTGTGGGCTGACGCGAAGAAGACCGGCGTTTAAAAGTTCGAATGTTGGCCTCGGAACTGGGTATGAACCGTGAAACAGTCAAACAAATTTTGACCAACGATTTTGGGATGAAAAAGTTGTCCGCGAAGATAGTTCCAAAGAACCTTTCTGACGAGCGAAAGCAGCATCCAATGACCGTCGCAGAAGACTGTTTGGAACAAGTGGAAAACGATCCCACGCTGCTTGATCGAGTTATCACAGGCGATGCGAGCTGGTTTTTCCAATACGACCCGGCAACCAAACCAAAGGAACCCATTTTGAGTCGATTATGGACATCCAGGCGGCCGTGACGAGGGTACTCGCGGACATCCCAGTCGAAGCGCTCCAGAAATGTTACGAACACGCTGGAATCGTTGTATAGCTGTCCAAGGGGACTACTTTGAAGGGGATGCCAGACTTGTAGAATAATTTTTAAATATACGGTTTTCATGGAACCAGTCTCATTACTTAAGGGATTACATGGGTTTCACGGTTTCAAAAAATGTTATTGCCTTATTCAATTCTATAACATCTGTAGAATATTGCCCTAAATCGTCAAATTGATCGGAGTAATAGTTTTGGAGATACAGCCTTGAATACTTGGGCGCTCGAGGTCAGCTAGGCTTAGCGCGCCGCAGGTATAACGGAGCAGCTGCTCGTCTATTCTAAGCCGTAATTCTTGTCCATTTCATTCACTCTCTAAGGGAAAACTAGTTAGAAATATTTCAGTTGGTGATTTCTCGTTGAACCACGAGGTTAATTTTGAGGTTGTAAGTGTTCGTGATGAATTTTATTCGATTAAAAATACCGTTCAAAATTTCTAGAGTCCAGAGAGAGGAAGATGCTCGTAGAAAAGCTAGACCGAAGAAAAGGAAACAGTCATTTAATCCGAAAAATCCTGAGATAGCTGATAATTCTTTCTTTAGTGCGTCGGCAAAAAAATTAAAAGGCTGTGATCAACAGCACGTGCCAGATGAAGCCACGCTCCAATATTCGATCATTGACATTGCTTTGGTTTTTTCTACACTTTCGTATTTTGTGCGGTGTTGAAACATTATTAAAAGTGCAGATGAAGGTAAATTGTGTAATGGAAAGGTAGATTTTAAGCAATGCTCCAAATTCGGTCTAGGATTTGAAATTGTGGTACAATATGAACGATGTGATCCAAAATATATTTTATCATGTAGAAAAATTGGCAGAATGTATGAACTGAATCGGCGGTTCATTTTAGTTATGCGAATATTGGGCTTGGATCTTGCTGGATGCAAGAAGTTTTGCGGTTTGATGGATATAAGCAGCTCCTCTTTGAATCAATCAACATACAATTCTTACATTAGTAAAATACATGAATGAATTGACACACTGACACACTTTTCTCTGCTGCCAAAGAAGAAAAGCAATTGACGAGTTTTGAAAACAACCTTACAGATACGACAGATGTGACTGTCTCTGGTGATGGGACGTGGAAAAAGCGTGGTTTCGCATCATTTTATAGTGTCAGTTCTCTAATCAGATATTACTCAGAAAAAGTCTTGAATGTTATTGTTAAATGTTCTTACTGTAAATTATGTGAGTCTTGGAAAAAAAATTAGATACGGCAGAATTTGAAGAGTGGAAATAAGAACACATCCAAACTAATCAATGTACCGCCAATCACACTGGAGCATCGGGGACCATGGAAGTATCTTCAATTATTGAAATGTTTAAACGTTCTATTGTGAAACATGGCTTGAGGTTCGAAAATTATATAGGAGATGGGGATTCTAAAACATATTCTGGTATTCTCAAAGCCAAACCTTATGGTGAAGATTGTGTTGTCAATAAGAAAGAATGCGTTGGACATGTACAGAAGAGGATGGGCACCCGATTACGTGATTTAGTGAAGAAAACCGTTGAGGAAAAGATAGTCAAAGGCAAAATAACTCAAAATAAAACTCTTTCTGGCAAAGGTAAAATGACTGGTAAATTAATTGACAAGTTAACTGTATACTACGGTTTAGCGATAGAACAGACTGTGATTCAGTGGACAAAATGAAAGATGCCACCACTACAGCTCTACGGACAAAAACCCTCAGGATCAAAATTGCCCTGAAGGTCCAGACTCGTGGTGCACCTGGCAGCGGGCATCGGCAACAAATACTCTTCATCGTTCAAACAGGATTACACTCCATTACCATATGATGTTTTGACTGCAATAAGGATGAGCTTTTGGAGCGGTGTGTTGGTGGTTTCACACAAAATAATAACCAAAGTTTCAATCAATTGATCTGGAAAATTACTCCCAAAATACTTCCGGCTGGTTCCAAAACCGTTCAAATTGCTGCATTAATCGCAGCTTGTACTTTTAATGAAGGAGTATCAGCATTATTATTAACTATGCACGATATGGAATTTGAAACTTGGTTCAAATTTCCACGAATATGCCCGAAAAATCGATGAAGACCGTGTGTGCGCAGCCAAAAAAAAAATCTGCTAGAGAGACTCGTAAAGCCAGGATTCGTCATAGACAAGAGCAAAAGGATGCCCTGGACATTGCAGCTGCAGCAGGTTCTTTACTTTATGGCCCAGGAATCAACGATTCAATGTAAGTAAAAAAAATTGCTTTCCCGCTTTTATTGTCACTTAAAACGCGTTTTTCATGAAACTGTGTTTTCGAAATCGGTTGACAAGATTTCTCGCGAACTACTCAACCGATTTTAATGAAATTTAACACAGATTTTCGAGATCTTATTTACAAGGTCTTGAAAGCAGGATTTTTTTTCAATTACAACTATTTAAAAAAAAACGTCGGTGCATTTTCACCAAAATTTGTATTTTTTTTGTAAAAACGTCTGCCAAAAATGCTATTTTCACTTTTTTTTTTCTTCCCCCAATACCTTGTTTATTGCCTTAACTAAAACACGTATTTTTTTAGTTTTTACTTCAGATGATCCTGTAAGAAGTTCTGCTGTCCACGCGGAGGCACCTTTTTCCGATAGACTCCCGGAAACGATGTCGTAATGGCCGAGTTTTGAATATTTTCCTTTGAAGATTTCACAAAATCTTTGTAAAATATGCATCTTTGGAATAGTAAAAATTTAGAATAAAATATTTCATTTTTTTAAGAAAAAAAATTATTGAAAATAGGCGGTTTTTCGCTCGAGGAAACCCATGTAACCCCTTAATTGTCACACCTCATATGCTAATGCTGTCGTACATGCATTTTAGCAGGTTTTCAAAGTTCTGGCAGTCGGAAAAGATGAAATGTGTATCGACGAAAGAGTTGTGCCAATCCTTGGCGCATAAATACTGGCTCCATGGAGTTTTACGCACGAGTGTAGCCTCGGCGCTACCGTGCAAAGCAACGCTAGGTGCAAATCATCATGTCCGCCAGCCCAAAGCATCAATTCTAGTTCATTGTCCAAAGGGTAGTCCAGATTCAGTCAGGGTCGTTACCTGTTATCCCAGCAGGAAGCTCAAGGCGACTCCGTATACTCGGGTCGTGGGATGGCACTCCTCAAAGGATGCTAGAGTATTCCTGTCTACCGGCATTCTTTTGCGGGGGAGCTTGTAGTAGTTCTCTACTTAATAAAAACCATATGTATTTGTAGCTAGTAGAAAGTTTTCATTTATTCCATTTGCTGTCCGTACACTCATTGGGGCCTACAATCGATATTTTCATCAATTTCTTTTGACCTTGGGAGGCTCCATTTTCCACGTTTTTCCCCTTTTTAGGATTTTTGTAAAATCATTTGACAATACCCTATTAAAATCGCGTCCTGTCTGTCCGTCCGTGTGTCATAGCACTTTTTCTCGCAAACTACATTAGCTAGAAACATAAGATTTTGTAAGTAGGTGCGAAGTGACGCCTTCTTCAATGTTTCAGCACGAAAAAAAATTTATAAGTCCCCATATAGGGGAGTTGCCCCTGAAAAAAAAGTTTTCATCGCATGTAGGCAATATGGGTATCAAATGAAAGGTCTTAATGAGAACTTTTCAAACCAAGTCTTAAAATGACAAATTTTGCTTCGAGGGGTTCAGGGGAAGGGGAAATGTACGAAAATTTTGTGTCCCCCCCACCTTTGAACCGAAAAATCTGAAAAAAAATCATGAATGTAGGCCTGTATGAGTACAACAACAACAAATACATGAGAAGTCGAAATTCACTCAACTTTGTTAGTACAGGGTGCGGCAGCATAACTTCCTTTTTTCAAAATTCAACAAAACAAATTTTCAGCGGTACAACGGTAAATGCACGCTCCGCACTGTTCCAACGCATGATAGCGACTAACCAAGGGATGAGCAAAACTTTAAAATCACCTCTCTCGAATGAGACTACTAGCGCCGCGCTATAACAGTTAGCACTTTAAGGGCGGGCATTTCAAAAAAGGAAGTTATGCTGCCGCACCCTGTAATAGTATGGTTTATCGATTTTGTGTTTTCTTGAATAAAATCTTAACGATGCCCTTAAATTTAATGAAACTCAGTTCACAGATGACTATTCATAAGATTAATCTGTCCTGAAAATTTCATAAAGATCGAATGGTATTTTATGAAGTTATAGCGATTTGAATTTTCCCGTATTACGATGGAACAATATGCGCTGTCTTACTATAGAAACATATGGCTATGGAACAATATGCGCTTTTTACCGACTCAGATACTACAGCTTTGCTAGGATTTGCATGAAGATTGCAGGAATGATAGGTATCATTAATTTCTTTGAGAATTGGCTCAGCTAGCGGTATTAGTAATCGTAAAGCAAAATAGTGGCTGTTTTAAATGCGAAGATTGAATAATTTTGATGTATTTTGCCCTAACTTCAACGTTTAAGGCGCATGATTTTAACACTTGATTCAATTTAATGAATGCCTGAAGATGAGTACCAACAATTAATACTCATAGGTGAAACAAGTCGAGGAGGCAGGAGAGAGCTCCTAGCAAATGGGTATTGTAACCATTCTAGGATTCGAAAAAATTTACCATGAATCGATGATTACAGTACGGGGGAGTGGCCGCTGAACAAAAAATTTCATCAAAGGTAGCCGATATGAGTATCAAATGAAATCTCTTTATAAGAGCTTCTCAAAACAGTACTTAAACTGACAATTTTTCCTTCACAATGGCAACAAATACCTTAGAAGTCGAAATTCAATCAACTTTGTTAATAATAGTACATTTTATAAATTTTGCTTTTTTGTCTATAGAATCAAGATGGGACCCTTAAATTTCCCAAAATCTAAAATCTAAGTTTTCTGAACAATAAACAGCTAAGTTACAGCCGATTATATAGCTAACAATTACAACAACATTAACACATGATACTAAGGGAGATACACGCTTGCAACGGACCTCGACACTACAAATATGTAGGAATTTTGATAAAAATTTTAGAAATGGTTTGTAATGTTAATGTGTTATCATGACTAATGAAGCGACGGGGTCAAAACACTTGAAACATAATAGTGGCGAGTTTAAAATCATAATAACCATAATAATTTTTCGAACTCAATTTATGGAATCTGTATATTAGTCAAGTTTTGATATGCAGGATATATTGTTTGATTTACTAATTGTTTTACAATACCCTTCTGGCAGGAGCATCCTCCTGCTACTTCAACTTGTTTTAATGTTCGAATAGTGAACAGTTTTTGTATGATTTGCATGCATTCAGTATCACCGTTTTTAATCTTCGACTTAAAAATCATGATTATCTAATTAAAGTAGATATCGTAAAGGCTTTCGAAAAATTAAGATTTTCAATAGTATGTATGGGATGAAAAAGACAAAACGCAAAGAAAATGTTTTACGCTTTTCATTACATTTAGTAGCATTTTACCGCATTTACTCCACTCTACTACCGAATTTGATTGGATTTCGCATCTTGTTGCGCAATGTTTTCTAGACTTATTTCTTCTTTTTTGGAAGAAGCAGGAGTTTTAAGTATTGATTAGTTACCTTATTCATAAGAAAATAACTACAAAATATCTACCTTCAACATGTTGGATTCAATAATGTCATCACTTTTAACACATATTAATAAACTAAATCGTACAGTTCTCAAAACTTTATCAGTCATTTTATACTTCATTTGTCCTCTTGAATCATTTTGAAGGGCGTCATTGACTTCATTACATCCTTTAATATTATCTTTGGTCTTATCTCTTTTTAACATACAATAAAACATGAAAAGGAGGCGAAAACTAATCTTCACTCAACTTTATAACTAACGCGATGTCTCCTCAGTTCTAAATTTTGTCGTAACAAACAGTAAATGTAGATTTCAGCAAGGTGTATTTGTTTCTAATGTCATTGCTATGTGAATCGAATCGACTCTGCATTAAAATTATACTAGTTTTGAAAAAAAACTCAAAATAAGATGGTGAAAAATAGATAAATGAAAATGTATCGAGCAATCAAACATTCAAAAAACACTTAAGTGCTTTGAAATAATGCACCGAAGTTTGGGACGTATTTTTTAATGGAATTTCGGAAGTTTATTGATTCGAAACAGTAGCGATATTTTGTTGGCATAATGTGAGATACATAAGCAGTTTGGTACCAATAGAGCTGTTTTCTTTACGCCCAGGTCCTCTGACCGGAACAAATTCAGTTTATTACAGCAGAAATTACGATATCGTTTTCAATGCCATCAAATTATCATGATTGATATGGCAATGACATTTTGTATCAGAATAATGATTGCTAAGTTGTCATTTATACCGTAGAACAAAGGTTTTCAATTATTTAATACAACTTTGAAGTATTCTACTTACAAATGTGACTCCCATTGAAATTTATCACTCACCTGTAATAGAAAAAAAAGCAAATTTAGTAAAGATACAAGAAAAATTCTAAAAGTTATTATTGTTTCAAGGAAAAGAAGCAATTCAAATTTTTGACACTGAATTTCTGGACTTTTGCATGGCAAATCACCAATGAAATACGTTGGTCTTCGAACATTTTACCTCTTAATATGCCTGGGAAAGCCGCCAAGCACATCTACTTTATTATTTTTTAAATAACGCTTGGCTATTAAGCAATTTTCATAGAGTTCCGTATGGAATTCTAGCAATAAAGACACACTCCATTAATTTTTTTTTAATCATTTTTCCACCATATCCGTGCTATAAAGCCGAGAATAATAAAAACATCATCATCATCATTCTCATCAACAATCATCAATGGATAATATTAACATCAAAGTGAAAATCCATTAAATAAACCGACAATTTTCTCGTTATTTTTCCTTTCCAACATTTTCATATCCACATGCCCATCTACAGTATCCGCACACTACACACGATTAGTTACCGTACAATATTTTAGTTTGCCCGTTTAAACAATCTGTACAGTGTACTTACGCTAAACATGGCACATATATGATACATACTTTATAAACATGCATTAACTCTATCGTTTTAATAAATTGCATAAATATACGAGTACCCACACGCCAAATACGAGTACCAATAACAACAAACGCGATAGGCATGCGGCAAAACGGTTATGGCGGCCATAGACCCATAAAAACATGCAACATGTTCCAAATGAAACGTTTAAGTTATTGAACGGCTATAAAACAATAATTAAAACTATTCCGGAAGTTTAGACTAATTTAATTTCAAATTACACATCCTCTTCATCGCTGCCGACAAAAGCTCATTGCACTTTCTAGCGCTCCCCCTGCCGCCGCCGCCGCGCACTTTTGGGGGGTTCCTAGCTGAATATGTGAAACGTTTGTTGTTGCCGCGGAATTTACAAATTGTTATTATCATATGAACATACGAATATTTACAATCTCTACACATATGGGTATGTGAAGGTATGGAATGATTACGTCGGAAGTTTTGTATTTACATTTATGATGAATACAGTACAACAAATGATTGTTCAAATAAAATGAGATAGAACGTACTTCAATTAAGGTAAAACGGGCAGCGATGTAGCGTTTGATAGGTGCAATAAGATTCAAGATATAGTATTTCGGGAAAGAATAAAATGTATACGCTCTCAATAAATATTCATATCTAAAGCTTAAATAAACTAATTTAAAATAAGAACTAAAAACAAACATTGAAAATTTCAGACAATAATTTTGTGTGTTGGAATTAATGGAAAAAAATTATTTCGAAAAAAATAAATGATTCGCGTCCTAAAAGCTATCAACGATTTTTCTACGAATCCCTCACAGGAGTTGGTTTTGTGTATTTTTTCACGCTGTTGGAATGAAATTATTTTAACATTAACCCCCTCTGTAGAGTAATTTAGCACTTGAAATTTCTCAGAATGAATTACAAACATCGATAATTGCTCTAATAAATACAAATATACACGCATATATCCGGATGTTTTGTTTAAGTGTTTAATTTCAATTTTCATGTTTTGGTAGAATAGTTAATGTGAAATGAGTTCTCCGGAAATCCAGTGGGTAATTATTGAATTTTATTTGAATTTTTGCAAGTAAAAGATGTATTTAATTTTATTGGATCATATGGGTTTGATTACGTGGAATTAATGGACAGAATTTAAACTGAATATTAAGAGGTATTTTTGTGGGTTTTGGTTAAAAATATTAATTATGGGGGTATTATTATTTTGTTGCCAGCTGGCGTTGAAATTTTAATTGGCTGAAAATGATGCTTGAAATCATTCAAATTAATAATTAAATAAATTGTTCATTATAATATTGCGAACATTCACGTATTGCAAATATTCACGTCGGGGTCACCGAAATTTCATTCTACATTCACCAGTATTTTTTAAATGTAAAATTCATAAACCCTTTTAATACGATTGAACTATTCTCACGTCTATTACAAATACTTAAAATCCTATTACCATCAATTACACGCATGAGAAATCTCGAGATGCATCGCTAATCAAACATTCATGCATGAATCGTAGCGAAAAAAAAAATTAATTCTAAATTCACTAAATATACAACTAACGATCACTACATCATGAAGAATTTTCCGAATGAAATATCCTGCATAAAATGTATGAATTATCCATTAAATTCACACGACACATAACCCTCAACCCAACTCAACTTCAACTGTTTCCCGTTCTTCCTTAGTCAAAAAGCAGAGCATATACTCGTACTATAAAATATTTATACGGAATAGAATAAATCTAGAATGTCCTTGTGAAAAGAGGCGTAGGAATGTGTGGTGAAGCGAAAAGATGCAAAATAGAGCACTCAATTCCAGATTCATGGAGTCATTGAATTGCGATGATCCTTCAAATATATATCGTATTATGTGTAGAGTATTGTATACTGGCAGTTCTAGGATTGCATCAATTCTCTGCTGTTTTGATGCTTCAACTGCTGATCCTGCATGAAATCTCCGGATCAAATCAAATCAAATAATTCAAATAGAATCGAGTAGTGCACGAATGCGAGAGTAATCATATATATGCAATGTATGCATATGTAATATTTATATCCTTGATATGCCATCCTGCACTTAAATACGAATGCAATTGAGCAGCAATAGCTGAAGTATCATCGTCATTCAGTCGCAGGATACACGATGGTATGAATTCTATGATAGATGATAGTCGGTATTCGGTCAATATTTCTAGCTGGATTTGAGAAGATCAGAATAAATTGCCTGAGAAATTATAGGAATGCTTGAGAGAGCGAGAGATAGAGAAATGTATTGGAATTGATTGTAGACAGATGGATTTGAATTCAAGTGATTTGCTTTTTGAATGGGTAAATATGTTTTCATGGATTTTCAGAGAAGAATATATTTGTCAAGGAAAGAAGATTTGGTTGAGATTAGTAGAATATATTGAGAAGCATTGGTTATACTTTGATTTGGTAAATGTATGCATAGAAAAATAAGTTTGGAACGGATTCAAGAACTACCAAACTATAATGACTTTGTAACTCATAAATAATTCATATCGATGATGAGATTTGATTATTTTTGATTTTTTTCAACTTGTATTTAAATTTTTCTCTACAATCACATTATTTACGTCGAATTATATTTTGCAAACTACTATTTACAATCACAAAAAAAAAAAAGTTCATTCCAGGCATTAAACGTTTTTATTGAGAAGACAAAACGCGAACAAGACATAAGCATCGAAAACTGTATTATCATGGGGGAATTCGATGCCTATGCACCACAGGCGCAAAAGTTTCCAGCAGTACTAGTAATTTGGAGAGAATGTTTGGGGATAATCGAGCATGTGAATGCGTTTAGGATTTCTTGATCACGTTCTATGGTCAAGTATATTGATTAAACGTTTTTGATTAATAATGTATGAATTTAGAGAGCCATTTTGGCCATTAAGTTTGAGTATTTGTATTAATTGGAATTTGCTTTATAATCTGTGAAAACCTATAACGACTAGTATTGAACAAAGTGCTTTTGACTTTGACTTTATGGTAAACTATAAATACGCCTTGGTTTTTGTTTTGTAAATAAACTGAATTCTAATTTTTTCAGTCTTTCTTTTTCAAGTTTATTGACTAGGCAAAAATACTTTATAAAAGGTGGAACGTTGGAAGTCGTAGAGGAGGAGAATTTCTGTTGTTTCATTGTGAAAAATAAAAATGCTGCAATGTAGGAAGTCATGGTGCATCTTAGTTTAAGAGCGATAGGCACAACCATTTACTAACAAATTACCGAGACCTCTTAGTAACCTAAGGCAACTCAATACAATAATTAATACATTCGAAGCCTCGACTAAGCACTTTCTACCCAGGACGACTAAGAGAATTTTTAGAAATAACTTTCGCAAAAAGCTGTATTATCGGTCATTTCTCGCGATTCTACAAGTCTAATGCCTCAAAATAATCTAATCACAGATGCATTCGCATTTACAGTACATTAATCAAACATAGGGTACCACCAATCGAGCTGGGTCTCATGCGCTGAATTACATATATGGAACCGTTCAAATATCCAAGGAGTACGATTGAATTTGCTATAATACTGCTTTTAGACAGCTGTAGGCTCATACAGTAGTATGGCCGTAGGATGAGAGGTAGACGCTTTGCAATAGAAAATTGTTAACAAGAAGAACAAACAAGTTGGGTAGGCAGAACTATAACAGAATTTTTTTTTTTGTGGTAGGAAGGTGAATGCCCATTTACGCACAGAGTGTGGGACTCCCATTTTCGCGAGAAGGCGACTGGACTATCCACTAAACACCTCCCCTGTCAACCTGAGAACCGAGCCTGGAACATCACCGGGACTGTATTATCCGGGTTGAGCTCTTTCGTCTCCCTGTGGAGGGCCCTTCGCAGCCTGTCCCATTTTATGCACGCAAAAATTGTGTGGCGGGCGTTGTCCTCCTCTCCTGGGCAATACAATCGGGGGACCGTGACTAACCAATTGTGTGCAGGTAAGACTGAAAACACCCATGTCCGCTCAAAGGCTGGGTCGAATAGAAGTCAGTCTCACCATGCCTTCGATTTAGCCACGGTGTCATATCCGGGATGAGGCGCGCAGTCCACCTTCCCTTCGTGCAATTCACCCAAGACTGCTGCCAATCGTTGAGCGAGCGCTGTCTCTCTTCGCAGACAACCATCTCCCTCACGTCCTCGTTTCGACGCAGGTAAATAGAGCTCTCTCGCAAGGAGGCCGACAGGTATCACGCCTGCAATCACTCTCACCGCCGAATCAGAGACTGTCGGACACGAATATGCAATCCTTAGCGCTCCCCTTCTATGTACCTGTACCAGGCATTTTCGGTAAACCTCCTTACTGAGAGCGTCGCCTCATACCTCTGCTCCGTACAGTAACACTGAGCCTACAGCACTCATCAAGAGGCGTCTTCTTGATGCTCCAGGTACTTCACGGCTGGCTTCGGTTCGACTTGTATGTCTCCAATACTGATCATCCTTACTCTAGGGATTCTCCTTTTTGTCAAGATGACCACTTCGGTTTTCTCCAGTGCTAAACTGAGCCCGCTTCCAGTCCCTCACGCGGCGCATTAGCATACCTTGCCTAAGTTGCGCTTGTTCAACGACCAGAGCGACCAGAGCCGCAACATCATCCACATAGCCGATCAAGCGCGACTCATCTGGCATCTCCAGTCTCAGTAGCCCGTCGTAAGACACGTTCCACAGGCCTGGATCAAGGAAAGATCCCTGGGCAACACCCGATGTAATTTCCATCCTTCGTTGGCCCTGTGTCGTGTCGTAAAGCAGGCTTCGGTCTTTTAGGTAGTCCCTCAAAAGCCGCATTCGATATTCTGGAACTTTAAAAGGGTTTCCCCGCGTATCCAGAATATCCACCCATCTAGCGGAGTTGAAGGCATTCCTGACGTCAAGTGTCACCAACAGGACGTCCGTCGCTTGGTGCGACAATGTGCCTCTGCCTTTTGGACCGCGCCCACCATCTCTGCAATCGAATTAATAGTAGAACGTCCTGCTCTAAAGCCGTACTGCTGAGGAGATAGGTCCCCAGCAGCACGAATCGCGTCAGTGAGTCTTCCCTTGATGTTTCCCTAGCATTTTCCCAGCCGTGTCTAGCATGCATAACGGGCGGTATGCAGATGGCGATTCGGGATTCCTCTTCCCCTTGCTGATCAGCACGAGCCTCGCCACCTTCCATCGTACAGGGGAAACCCCGTCCCAAAAAATAACAGAATGGTTTTGTATTGTACTTAACGTACGGTATACATGCACAACAAATACATTCTTCTTTAAAAGAAAAATCAATGTTACTCCATATTAACCGGCCACCATTTTGTTGCAATATTACTAAAACCACTGGCTAACTGGAATCTTAAATATACAAGAGTATAACAATTCTACACGATTTTCTATTTCCTGGTCTGGAAAATTTTAAGAAAATCCAATCAAAAGTGTAGTATCTGGTTCGATGGAAAGACCAGGAAATAGAAAATCGTGTAGAATTGTTATAATTGGAGAAAATTCAAACTACAATAACTTTATTGAAACTTGTAGAATATAAGGATCTTTTAGAGGACTACTTAGATGTACGATTTCATTTAATTTAATGATACAAATACAATTTTCCTGGCGAAAATGTCCAATTTACAAATCCTATTGCTACAAGGTGCATTCCAAAATAAACGAGACTGAGCTAAAATCGTAACGACCGGAGCTTTGTTCTGATAAATTCGAGTTTATTTATTCAAAATAGTCTTCTCCAACCTCGATACACTGTTTTGCGCGATCCAAAAGCTTTTCGAAAAAGTGTTTCAGGTCATTGACTGGAATGTCCTTCAGGATGTCGGTACAAGCCTTTTGGATGCCTTCTACGGACGCAAAGCGTTTTCCTTTCTTGGACAAATGTGATTTTCCGAATAGGTAGAAGTCACAGGGAGCCATATCAGGCGAATACAGTGAGCGATTGATGGTTAAAATGCGATTTCCAGTCAAAAAATCAGTGACCAAAAAAAATTTTTTGTGACAAAAGCCTCGCTTATTTTGGAACGCTCCATGACAGACCTTTCGTAAGCCCAAATGATCAGTTAAAATGCGATAAATCGATGTTTTGGAGATATTCAACTCCGATTCCATGAATTTCTACGATGATTTCGGCGCATTTTTGAGAAATTCACGCACAATTTCCATGGAGTTTTCGGTGATCACTGATTTTGGGCGGCCCGTATGTCCATCGTCATTTATGTCCCCACGACCATCTCTGAAACGTGTAAACCACTCATGAACTCTGGAACGAGATGGACAATCATCGCCATATACTTTCTTCATCAATTCAAATGTTTCGGTAAACGTTTACCGATTTTAAAACAAAATTTGATATTAGCTCTTTGTTCGAAACTCATTTTTGTACCGATGACACAAACATACTGTCACTTTAGACGCATAAACTTCGCTTCCACTGAACCGAATGTCACCAAACTTTCACTGAAAGTCAGGGAGGGATGTAACTTTCCAACGCACTATCTCATTCACAGATGGCACCATCAAAAATTTATTGTTGAACACTCCTTGTATATCATTAATAAATTCAAACAAGTGTCATAGCATGCACCTTAAACGTTGAAATCGGTAGAAATAATGCGAATTTATTCTATATTCTCATTTACAACGGCCGCTTTTTCGTTTTCAAATACTGATGTCACTCGTTGAATAAATCCCCAAAGAAACTAACATTCGAATGCTAGCGAACCCGTAGTGTCTGAGTCGATGAAAATCGTATAGTGTTCTATAGCCATGCATGATTGTTATTGTAATACGAGTACAAGAAAATTCAAATCACTAGCTATAGCAAAGCAAGGATTTTAACTAGTATCCACATGTGGTGAAATGCGCTGAGCACAACGAAAATGTTTTGAGCATTTCATCACATTTCCTTTTATTTTGCTGCATTACTGTGCATTCCTCTTCTGCATTTCGCATTATGATGTACAACGTTTTTCGGACTTATTTCTTCTCTTTTGGAGTAAGTAAATGTTTACAGTATTGTTTTGTTATCTTTTCATAATGGAATTACTGTAAAATATCTGCCACAATTTGGAACCCATTTTAATAAACCAATCCGTAGCGTTCTCAGAGCTTTGCCAAATATTTTATACGCCATTTATCTTCTTTTGAATTATCGTCTGGCTGATCCTCTTTTGAACTACGCACAACAAGAGTGAAGGGAGCCAAAAAGGTGAGCAATATTCACACAGTCGAAAACTTCTTAGTTCTCATTTTATCTTGAAAAATTAGAAACGTCGATTTCAACTGAATGTGTTTACTTTGGATTGTTTAGAACGGTGTGATTTGAACCCATTTGTATCGAAATTATAATAATCGCATACGTCAAATAATCTGAAACAAGATGGCGGCAAAAATAAATCGACATATTTAGAGGTCTTAAACAAAGCATTTAAAACTGAACGCGCTTGAATGTTAAAACACTTAAGTGCTTTGAAATAAAACATCGAAATTTGGAGGACATTCTTATGAAATTCAGGTAGTTTAGTAATTTCACCGGAAATTCCTGCAGATATGTTTGATAGGCAGATTGTTAGAAGAACAAAAAGTGTATCATCTTGTAATAGAGCTGTTCTCCTGATTCAAAATAAATTCTAGGTCAGATTGGGTAATTTTAAAACTCGTTTTGAAAAGATGCCATTGGGGCTTTTTATATGACACCATACTCGACTACAATTTTTTTAAGGATCACGCTCTTATGAAATATAGAATTTTGGCTACGTAAGAAAAAAATAAGGGTAAGTAATTTTTGGCAAAAGCTTATTGCCTTTAGTAGAGTAAGAGATACTGATGCTCATTAAATCTTTGTAAATGCCTAAGACAGAATATAATATACTCAGTTAAACAGGGTCAATGTATCTATTGAATAGAATTCCTGCCGAGCCTGTGCAGAAAAACCACTAGAAGGGAGAAAAGGCAATCCGTTTAAGCTTTTGATCTTCAAACCCTGACGTAAGTTAATGAACAGAAACACGTGAATCTGCCTTTTTAGGGTTTTGTAAAATAATTTTACAAAACCCTTCTAAAATCGCGTCCTGTCTGTCCGTCTGTCTGTCCGTCCGTCTGTCCGTCCGTCCGTCCGTCCGTCACAGCAGTTTTTCTCGGGAACTACTTAAGCTAGAAGCATCAAATTTTGTATGTAGGTGTAAAGTGGTGTTCTATTCAAAGTTCAACTACAAAAAAATTTTATAAGGTATTTAAGGGGAGTGACCCCCCGAAAAAAAAATTTCATTGAAGGTAGCCGATATGGGTATCAAATGAAAGGTCTTAATGAGAACTTTTGAAAACGAGGCTTAGTTTGGCAACGTTTGCTTCGAGGGGCGCACAGGGAGGGGAAATACACGAAAAATTAGTGTCCCCCCCCCCTCGCGATTGGACACCTGTGATCCGAAAAATCTGAATAAAATCATGTAAGTAGGCCTTGATGAGTACAACAACAACAAATACGTGAGAAGTCGCAATTCACTCAACTTTGTTAGTAATAGTATGATTTACGGATTTTATGTTTTCTTGAATAAAATCTTAACGCTACCCTTAAATTCAATGAAATTCAGTACACAGATGTCTATTTATAAGATTAATCTATCCTAAAAGTTTCATAAAGATCGAATGATATTTAGCGAAGTTATAGCGGTTTGAATTTTCCTGTATTACTATGGAACAATATGCGCTGCATTTATTACTATGGCAACATATGGCTGTGAAACAACATGCCCTTTTTACCGACTCAGACACTACCGCTTTGCTAAGATTTGCATGAAAATTTCAGGAATGATAGGTATCATGAATATCTTTGAGAATCGGTTCAGCTAGTGGTATCAGTAATCGTAAAACAAAATGGTGGCTGTTTTAAATGCGAAGGTTGAATAATTTTGAGTTAGTTTTTCCCAACTTCAACGTTTAAGGTGCCTGCTTTGAACACTTGATTCAATTTAATGAATGACTGAAGATGCGTAAAGGGCTTTGTAACCACTCTAGGATTCGAAAAAATTGGGCATTAATCGATGATAACAGTACAGGAGAGTGGCCCCTGAAAAAAAAATTCATCAAAGGTAGCCAATATGAGTATGAAATGAAATTTTTCATGGGAGCTTTTCAAAACAGTTCTTAAACTGGTAGTTTTTGCTTCAGTGGGGGCACAGGGGGGAAATACATGAAAAATGTGTTTCCTCCCTCGCGAATGGACATCTGAAATGATTATCAAGGGAGATATTAATGAGTATAACAATAACAAAACCTCAGAAGTCGAAATTCGTTCAACTTTGTTAATAATAGTATGATACTGAAAAAATAAAAAAACTATAAAATTTCCTTTAAAAGCGCTATTTATTATTGATCTTTTTAACCAGATACCGGTATTTCGAGGACAAGTTATCCTCTTCATCAGTGGCGGTATTCTTCAGAATTCTGAAGAATACCGCCACTGATGAAGAGGATAACTTGTCCTCGAAATACCGGTATCTGGTTAAAAAGATTAATAATAAATAGCGCTTTTAAAGGAAATTTTATAATTTTTTTTTTTTGTTATTTTTTCAGTATCATTACAGGTGCTATTACTGCCGAAATGCAAATAATAGTATGATCTTCGAATTTCATATTTTCTCCAAAAAAATTGTCTTTGACATGTTTCTTGATTTTATTCGATCTGGTGACTGTATTTTGTAAATTGAATACAAAACCCTTCTGACATGAGCGTAGGTCTGTTTACCCAACTTGTTTGTGTATGAAAACGACCGTCGTGTAACCGTCAATGGAGAGCGCTATCGTGTTATGTTGCAAGATTATTTGTAGCCAGAATTGGATGAGCTTGACATCAACGATATGTGGTTTCAACAAGACAGTGCCACTAGCAACACAACACGCCTCACAATCATGAAATGGTCCGGTCGAATGGCCGCCTCGTTCATGCGATCTAAGGTCATTAGATTTCTTTTTATGGGGCTATATCAAGTCACTGGTCGATGTCAATAAGCCAGCAACTTTAGACGAGCTCAAAGGCAAGATCCAACACGAAATCGCCAACGATCCTGTCGAAATAGGTGCCAGAGTGGATCCAAAGAATCGACCGCTGTAAACGGGTGGTCATATGACCGAAATAAAATATAATGCTTGCACTACCACCCACAATAAATTTTAACTCAATATCTCAAATATTTCTGTATTTTATTAATAGATAAAATTGTTATGTCCTTAATGGAAAAGCCTTTGATTTTAGGAAGTTTGAAGGTGCTGCGGTTATTTTAGGGGAGGGCAAAACGTAAAATTGAAAATCATGCTTTTACGGACAAAGTCGGACGAATTTCGACTTGTGGGGTATTTTATGCCCTTGTAAGACATAAAAAGAGTTCACAAATTTTTCGTGCATGTTGCCTTCCCCTGGACCACGGTTGCATAAATTAATTTTATTATTACAGATTCTAAAAGCTCTAATTAATACATTCATTTGATACCCGATTTAATTTGATTAAAAATAATTTTAAGGGCCACTTCGATATCGACCTTACTAAGACCTGAAATGTCGAGACACCTTTTGATAAAATTTACTATTGCTGGATAATACTACCATAAGGATAGATAAATAGGTGCTACACGGAGAAGTGTTATCAACGATGCTGAAACATCGTCGTCCTTGCTAGAAAGCGGAGATATATGCGAGTGGAAATCTCATGCCTCATTTGAATGACCAAAATTACACGTTGTAGGGTCAAAGTAGGGATTTGTTCAGACATTTGGCGGCCTACACAATGCCAACATTTTTAATAGTTTACTAATTCATAAAATGCTATGTCGTACATATTGATATACAAAATAAATAATTGACCGATTCATAAAATGCTAAGTCCAACAGAAGTTTCATAAAGGGCTCTGAAATTCTTCTAGGGTATAAAAGTGTAATTTCAGCATCAGTTAGCCTTTAAAATCGTCTTTGTAGGCCTTAAGTTTCAAATGAGGTATACTTGTCTAGAAATCAAGGTAATAGGGAGGATGTGGCTCTGAGACAGAAGAGACAAAGAATACCCAGCAGCGGGCAAGAATTCTGGGTGAAAGAAAAGTATGGTAGCTAGACCGCCTAGCACCACATCAAAGACTTCGATCGCTCCTCAATTGAAAATATAGTGAGACTGATTTCTACGTTACCGATCACCTGAATGGGTATGAATGTTTTAGTCTTACCAGCACTAAATTGTTACGTGACGGTTTACTACGAGTAATTGGATATTGTAAGTATAAACATGTATATTGTAAATATATATAAGTAAATTTTAGTCCGCGTGGTGTAGTCGTTAGAGTGCTCGCTGTGTAAGCCGAAGGCCCCTGGTTCGAACCCCGTTGGTGATAACGTGATTCGTTTCGAGTGATTCTTTGGACGGACTATAAGCCCATTCAATCAGAACGTATTGCACCTGGGTGGACGGACATATGGCTAAAGTGTGGTACTGACCATATTACCTTCTTGAGTGCAGATAGATTCGATCGAGATAATGAGATAGTACTATTTCTAAGTGAACCTCCGAACGGGGCTGTAGTGCTAGAGTAAAAAAACAATAGATTTTAAGTAGGAAAAAAGGATGACGCATATCCTACAATTTCCTTGTGAAAAAATGGGAAAGTTATTACAATGACCTTCGTAAGGAAACAGGATTACTCATCATAGGGTTGCTCAGATCAATCGGCATATGGAAATGCTGGATGTACTTCATTTAGCTCTGGCAGTTCTAGAAATAGTTTAGTTGGTACCACAAGAGACTTACTGTCGGGATCAGGGTGTCAATAGCCTTTACGTAAAATATATATCACGAAAATCCATGCAAAAACTTTTAAGTAAATAACATCTGTTAAAATAGTGGTCAAAAACTGCCTACACAAAGCATAATTTGCTAACATTCGAAAGGTTTTTGGACATGGACTCTCTAAACTTTGGCGAATGGCAAAAAAATTTTGCGGCTCATAAATTTTCGCTTAAGGACACATAGGCACGAAGTTTGGAAAGAGAATATAATTTAAGCAAACACACATCCTATATAAGAATGGAGAATATTACTATGCAACTAAGATCGTTTTTTATTCAATCCAAAACCAGGATTTTGAGGAAAATCTTAAATTAATAGAATATAAATCTTTCAGGAAACTCATATGTGTAGTAAAAACTAATGAAGACAAACCAGAAGGTAGTAGAACAAATTAGAAGAGTTGCCGAGAAAACTGGTTGGGACACACTAATGTTTCAACAGAATTTCTAAGCCCATTCTAATGTCAAAAGCATAAACATGGAAAAATATTTGATGTGCACATTTGCATAATAATAAAAAGTTATTATGGGAACCGTTATTTTGCGGCAAGATAGGATGAAGACAATTTCGTACAAAGTCGGTATGCTTAATACGAGGCTCTGACAAAGGTTTTTATTTCCAAGAAGAATGTTAAAATAAAAGGCTGAGAACTTTTGGCACACCTATTTAATCCTCTGCGGCTGACGTGGTAGTACGACAGACACCACGATATCAGAAAACTTATTTTTTGTCGTTATTTTTCAAATTTTGACTCAGTACCTTTTTCCCGCGCGCTCAACTATAAGTTAATGCGCTGCGAGTGGTCGTTGTGAGCGCATGCGTTTTTGTGCGCAAGGAAGTGTCTACCAGTCAATCACATCAGTTTTAAGGTGTGTCTAATAAACAACCACCTCAGTGTAATAGTTAGATGTTCATAGTGGCTATTATGCAGTGAAATTCTTTTGTAAACTACAAATTGTTCTTGGTTTTTAGGATGGTTAAATCAAGCAAAAGCCAGGCGTTTCGAAGCTCTAAAACAACGTCGTCTGAAGTTTTTGTGAGTCGCGACCAGCAAGTAGAACAGTGGTTGAACGGAGAGAGCAAACATGAGTTCAGTGATTATGACAATGGAGGCGATGACCAAGATTCTTAGCCAGAAACCGATTTCTTGCAAGCCGACGGAGTTTCAGATCAAGAAGACCATCAAGAGCCATGTGAAGGAGTGCGACAACTACCCACCACTGGAGATGTGAGTCAAAAACATTAAAAAAGCAAAAATGGAATCATTTGAATTAAACAAGAGTGCCCCAGGACATCGCGAACTGCAACCCCCAACATAGTTAGATCAAGTGGTCCTTCAAACATCTCTAATTTTGAAGGCTATTTTTAGCTTTAGTCGAAGATTTTTGACAATTCAATGTTGGAATTTGTGATGAGATTTACGAATCAAAAAATCAGTACTTACCGAGCCATATTTGAACAAACCACTAGGGTAGAACTTCTGCACACATATTTTATTGAAGAGGGTTGAAACAGTCACCAGGCTTACCTAGCGGTTTGATAAACTGTTTCATTTGCCCAAGCTTTATGTGAAGTGGTGGAAGTACGATATTTGCTTCTCCTAGCAACATATTTTCTGTCAAAGACCAGACCTGGCAAACCTAATGTTCATTTTTCGAGCGTCTATCCCATAAACAAATGAAACAGAGATATTAAGTATGTCCACGTTGCTGGCCTAATAAAAAATATACGATCTTCAAATCTACGCATACTGACCACCCATGTGTGTGTACGATATCTTCTGTAAAGTGATTTTAATATGTTGGTATTCTTCCTTTAGTTTGGTAGTGTGACCGATTGGGACCGGAAAAATTTGTTAGCATTGTGCAATAATACACATTTCAGCCTTCTTTTTGAGCAGTCTATAAAAAGCCGCCAATGTTCTAGCCTATATTCGGGAAGACCCATAAAACTTACGGAGGCCAGAGATATAGTTACATAACACCAGTTAGTCTTCTTTAATAAAATAAGGAAGAATGTCTTCCTCCTTGGTCTGATAAGATGTTATAGTGCCGTCAGCCTGAAGTTATTGTTTTACTTTTAGTCTTGAAGTAAGAATTTCATCTGACTTCTAAGACGAATTCAAATCCCGAATCGGGTCAATGAGCTCCTTTTGAGAAAATCCCTGTCTTGTAGAACGACATTTTTCAAACTCACTTCCACTGCTATTCAGCTGACTGACTAATGGCTCAAATATTTATATTTCGGCTTCATCACAGTTTGCGAGCGATGGACTGCGTAGATGTGCTGGAGCCAGCAAATCTTCACGGTGTCATATTGGGGACTTAGCCGATTCCACATTAAGATAAAACCAAGTACGTTGTTTGTACCGTTTCATACCTTTCACTTTGGCAGCACAAAAGTAACAACCATTAATATGATTGGTTGGCTCTGTCCACATCATTGGAACTTGAAATTTTTAGCCCTTTACGTCCTCCTCGGCTCCAGTAGCGTAGATTTTCTACACAAGACCTACACACTATGTTAGGCACCAAATATTTATTTTTTTGTTTACAAGGTATCCCAAAATAAGCTTGGTAAGTTTGTTTCACAAACTCGTTGATCTCTTTGTTTTACTTGGCAATATTTTCCACATATAAAACAAAAATTGTTGGGATCGTTAACACAACACCTACGCGAACTCATATTTTTCAAGAAAAAAAGGAAGGTTACAATTAAAATTGGCTACGAAATGGTAGCGTAAGTTATCATATCAGAGTAGGGAGACTTGTACAACAACTACGTTAATAAAAACCGAATATTTAGCTACAGATGCTCAAATTAGGATAGGTAGGTAAGGATGTAGTAGGGCTAATATTTTTTAAAGGATTGTAGGCTTACTTATTGCCACTTCCATTAGCCTACGCTCAAAGTTAGTAGATTTCTTGGATCGTCGGTAAGATGCTCGAATATATTCACGGTGGGGAAAACTGAATTATAGCATGCCATAATGAAGGTTATCAAAAATAATTTGGTAAGTTAGTCTACTGATTTTGTACGATCGATCATGTTCATAAAATAACCATTTAGCAGTACTAATAAGGATACTCATCCTGTGCCTGATCAGAGTAGCATTAAATAACTAGTCATCATTGATGAACAGTAAATAACCAATGCACCTAAATCGACGGTCGAGGAAGCGCTCACCATGTGATATTTTATTTTTACCATCGTCCCATATGTGGGGAACGTAGACGCTGCACGATGACATACCCGAAGCGGTGAAGTGCTTCAAACATGTATGAGAATCACCCACTGCCACTGAAGTGTTCATAAGTCTGTTTACAGAAGCAAATCTCAATGAGATACTGTATACAATTTGATACAAGATGCATTGGCATTCCAAAATACAGCTAATTTTTTTAACAATATTCACGTCTCATTTTTGAAGACCAAAAAGCCGACAGCATCTCTTAACAATATTTATCATTGGGATTACTCATATCATAAAATAAATCCAACGAAACTAAATAGAATTAACGACCGTACGTCAATTAAATTACCATAAAGCTGCAGTCAGTCATTTCGCAATACGTATCTTCCTTGCCGCTGATTACAGCCCAAAGTGTACTCATGCAATCCCAACAAGCTAAATCTAATTAATCTCGCCCCTTACCCGAAAAATTACACTGCATACCCTTTTAGAATCTTCCCCAATATTAACATTGTGGAATTTCAAGGATTTCATTAGCATATTTGCTTGCAAATCCGAAATCCTCCACTTCGTTGCACACTCCCTAAACAATAGAGCGTTGTCAGAGCTACCACGTCATTCAAAAAGTGAGTGTGTCTGATGCGCGTTGTTAGGCAGAAGTGGAGGATGATGCATCAAAACTAATCAAAGTTTGGACACATGTTGCAATAACACATTTCACAGTGAAGTCATCATACTAACAATAGACCATGCGGATCAAAAAACCACCCTTCATTCTATGAATGCACACACTCCTACTTGATCTTCATCCATCCTTGTTACCGTTGCCAACGTTATCCCTCTTCCTTCTGTCCATAGTCTCCCTTCGCAAATCCACTTTGCTTCTATGGTAACATTTTCAATAGTGAAATGGTTTCACAACAACATAATTAATTCACCCCTTCATCTAGAATAAGCTGAAGCTGTAAGCTACCAAAAGTCCAAGAGGGATTTATTAGAGGGATTGAAAATATCATCCAAACGGATATGCGTACAACACACTTTTGTATTCATATGCTCGCAAAATGCATGCAGCAGTAGCAGCAGCAATAACACCATGGCAAAGGACAACGTTCGAAATGGATAATATTGGAAGGATTAAATTCAATATTGAAACTCTCTCACACTGTCGCTTCGTGCTACCCCTGCTGCCAAATTACAATTGTTTGTTGCGTTTTCAATTCGCATATGCAAGGATGTGATAGTGGTGCTGCTGGTTTGGTCCTGACTGGAATTATATTTCAGAAAGGAGTCTGAGATGGGGTCATATTGATGGAAAATACAACACTTGGATTGTATTGAATTCACCGACGAAATATTGTGCAATGCGAGAGGGTAAAAGTAATCCTTTTGGCGGTAACGTAAGGATGATTACCCTCTAATTTTGCAACATTTAGTATTCAGTTCAATTACAAAATGAAATCGAGATGAATTTTGATATGAAGCAATCAACGAATGTCAAGGGTTGTTTTGAGGTAGTGGAGGATTGTGACAAAATGTTGTAGGATTTAAAGGACGGAGGTGAATTTGCCCTAACTGCAGGATATTGTTTTGCATAGAGGGCCTACTGTGGTATTTAGTAGTGTCCTCTTTATCGATATGAACCCTTCAAATCTATATATTTTGATATTTATTTTGTTTCAAGCAACACACCCTCCCCTCTTCAAATTCCAGAAAAAAGTTGATTTGGATTCGATTTTGATTGAATTTGGGTTACTGAAAATTTCTTTCAACCTAAACCCGGAAAGAGATCGCTATACTAGAATGACAATGGCGGATATTTATATCTAGAATAAATTGAGTTTCTTATGTCGTTAATTGTGCATTACTCGCTTCAGATTCGAC
Organism: Odontomyia ornata; assembly: GCA_963969285.1. NCBI lineage: Eukaryota > Metazoa > Arthropoda > Insecta > Diptera > Stratiomyidae > Odontomyia > Odontomyia ornata. The sequence continues at coordinate 363,676,490 of OZ017739.1, read as the reverse complement.
CAACTTCGAACCACTGGCTACCCGGTGCAAAAGTCAATATTCAGACAAACCTACACTAAAGCAGTTGAAACACCTTTTATGAATTGCGAAGCACTACTGATAGAAGTGTGTACGAGTATAGTGCCATGTGTTCTGAATGCACGAATGGGTTCAACCCTATCAAAGGGTTGCATTTCCAAATTTTAATTTAAAAGGCAACCAATCGATTATAATTCTCAACGAAAAAAATCGATTATTTTATGATTTTTTCACTTCATAAATACCCTTCAATGGAAATATAATCCATTGTATAACTAAAACATAACCGACCACCATTTCAACCCTTTTCTTTTGTCTTTTCCTACTTCACTCTTCTGCAGCTACATCACCACCATTCATCAAAGCTATTCAGAAAAGTGAGTGCGAGGACTAAAAAATTCAAAAAATAAAAAAAAGGTTTCAAAGGATTTCCATTATGCACTTTGCATGCGAATGGGTTATTACCGCATGGTTGAATTTAAGGGGTTGCTAAGAGCCCATTATTACTATCCCTTGTCGATTGTGATGATCGAAAAAACGAGCTCATATACGCCACAGTGAATATGCTCAACGTTATGGTTAGCAGCAGCAGCAGTCACAAGCTTCATCTCCATATAATACTTGGGTATATTCCGTGCAAGTACCAAGAGGGTGCACATAAAGTAGGCGCTCCTTTTCCGCCTTGAGTGCTGCTTGTGTATGATGTGAACTCTTCATTTCATACCCTCCGACTATGTGAATGCGAATGAAGGATATAATCGTATAACGACAATGAACACTCCTGTTCACCTCCTATTTCCTTACAACTGTCGTGAGTGAATGATGTTAAAGAAGGCACAGAAAATGTCGTTAGAAACGAAAAGGTACGATGTGATATGCGAGCATTACGCGGTGTCAATTTAACTAGGCGAAAATTTTGACGGTTTGTTTTGTCTATTTGGGTTATAGGGGATGCAAACATTCACACATAATATGATGAGGATGAAATATGAAATGCTTTTCAGGACTTTAGAAAAGTAAATTTTAAAAAGCCCTATTTGGTTTGTCAACGATTTTAGGAATGCTGGATATACCGGTTTTCGTTACATTATCACAGTCAAGCAGAAGAGTCGTGGAAAGTACTCAGATAGGGGACCATTGTAAGACTCCATCGGACACTGCTGTTGAGCATACTCGTATACTCGTATGTTAATTTTACGGCCAGTTTTTCCTTCTGTCCATATATCCAAGCGTCACAGCAATTTCGTGTAGAAACTATAGAACTGTGAAAATCAATTTTAGACGAATGACCAGAAGTGGTGGTTTTGTCATATACTGGGCTGACCCTTGATCATTTTTTAAATCTAAAGTTGTGAAATAGGTATTTCTGAAAACGGTAGAATTTGAAACTGAAATTTGGCTAACTGCATCAGGGGAAAGGCAAAAATTACAGAAAATGTTAAAGGAAATAGACCAAATTAGGAACTAAAGGTATGGAAGGTCAAACATGCCTCAAAATAGGATAGCCTTTTAAATAAAAGGCAATGCCTCATTACTAATGAATAATCAATATTTAAGAAGATATAAAAACAGTTCTTATATGCCATAAATCTTTCAAGCAATGAGAAGCACCGGAGGGTTACAATAAGTAGCATTCAAAATACGATTGCTAAATAGTGATAATTATCGCGTTAAACATGGCAAAAATAGGAACTTCTGCAGAACTGCGCATAAAAATTAAGGTTATTGATGACGAAGGCATGCCTCAAATGAAAATATCCTGAGAATTGCAGTGCTAGCGTTGTGCAGTACAATAAGCATTAAATCGTTTTAAGGAGACCGGATCTCGTGCAAATAGAAAAAGAGCAGACAGAAAAAAAGTAATTTAGATCATGAAGACCGATTGTTGATCTGGCAGTTGCTACAGGACCGCAAAAAAACTGCTGTAGACCTTGATGCAGCATTATCTAAAGCAAAAGCCAGACCAGTTAGCATGTGTACAGCGAGAAAAAGCTTCTTAAAGCTATATTAAAAGGTTGCAAGGCATGGAAGAAATCCGTGGCTGTCAAAGCACAATATGAACAAGTTGGGTAAACAGACCTACGCTCATGTCAGAAGGGTTTTGTATTCAATTTTCAAAATGCAGTCACCAGATTGAATAAAGTCAAGAAGCATGTCAATGACGATTTTATTGGAGAAACTATGAAATTCGAAGATCATACTATTATTAACAAATTTGAACGAATTTAGACTTCTGAGGTTTTTTTATTGTTATACGAGTACTCATAAATATCTCCCTTGATAATTATTTCAGATGTCCATTCGCGAGGGAGGAAACACATTTTTCATGTATTTCCCCCCTGTGCCCCCACTGAAGCAAAAACTGACAGTTTAAGAACTGTTTTGAAAAGCTCCCATGAAAACTTTCATTTCATACTCATATCGGCTACGTTTGATGAATTTTTTTTTCAGGGGCCACTCTCCTGTACTGTTATCATCGATTAATAGCCAATTTTTTCGAATCCTAGAGTTGTTACAAAGCCCTTTTGTTAGAAGCTCCCTCCCGCCTCCTTGACTTGTTTCACTTATGAGTATTAATTGTAGGTACTCAGCTTCAGTCATTCATTAAATTGAATCAAGTGTTCAAAGCATGCACCTTAAACGCTGAAGTTGGGAAAAAATAACTCAACATTATTCAATCTTCGCATTTAAAACAGCCACTATTTTGTTTTACGATTACTGATACCACTAGCTGAACCGATTCTCAAAGATATACATGACACCTATCATTTCTGAAATTTTCATGCAAATCCTAGCAAAACTGTAGTGTCTGAGTCGGTAAAAAGCGCATGTTGTTCCATAGCCATATGTTGCCATAGTAATACATGCAGCGCATATTGTTCCATAGTAATACAGGAAAATTCAAACCGCTATAACTTCGCTAAATATGATGCAATCTTCATGAAACTTGCAGGATAAATCAATCTTGTAAATAGACATCTGTGTACTGAATTTCATTGAACTTAAGGGTACCATTAAGATTTTATTCAAGAAAACATAAAATCGATAAATCATACTATTACTAACAAAGTTGAGTGAATTGCGACTTCTCACGTATTTGTTGTTGTTGTACTCATCAAGGCCAACATACTTGATTTTTTTCAGATTTTTCGGATGGAAGGTGTCCAATCGCGAGGGGGGGGGACACAAATTTTTCGTGTATTTCCCCTCCCTGTGCGCCCCTCGAAGCAAACTTTGCCAAACTAAGATCTGTTTTGAAAAGTTCTCATCAAGACCTTTCATTTGATACCCATATCGGCTACCTTCAATGAAATTTTTTTTTCGGGGGGTCACTCACCTACATGGGGAGACCCCCCTTAAATACCTTATAAAATTTTTTAGTAGTTGAACTTTGAAGAGATCACCACTTTTCACCTACATACAAAATTTGATGCTTCTAGCTTAAGTAGTTTCCGAGAAAAACTGCTGTGACACACGGACGGACGGACGGACGGACGGACGGACGGACGGACGGACGGACAGACAGACAGACGGACAGACGGACAGACAGGACGCAATTTTAGAAGGGTTTTGTAAAATTATTTTACAAAACCCTAAAAATGGGTTGGAGTGGGCCCTCAAGCATAGAGATTGGGCAGTGGAAGATTAGTGCAACGTACTGTGGTCAGACGAATCAAACTTTGAAGTATTGTTATTTACTTTATGTATTACACCCAAACAAGTCATTGTCTTTGAAATTATTTTCTGGGAGAAAAGTATTAAATTTCAAAATAGATCTTTTTTTTTCATTTTGCTTGGGGTTTTTTGGAACATCGGATGAGGCTTATGTCAGACGAAGGGTGGGGGAAGAATAATGATCTGGAGTTTCATGCCTGCGAAATGGTGTTGTGTGAGGGGCGAATGAACGGCGCAAAATATATTGAGGCTCATGAAACAGCTCTGGTGCCTTCTATAACGCAAATTTTCGAACTCGGGTGGCATAAAATTCCAGCGAGACAACGCCACTTGCCAAAAATCAGCGCATTCCATGACGTGGATGGCTCAGAACGTGATCGATCTTTTATTCTGGCCGCCACAGTCGCCAGACATGAATGCGATTGAGCACATTTGATCCATTTTGAAGAAAATTATCCGCACAATCTATTAATTTTGAAGAAAAATATCCACACACTATCAGTTATATAGAATTGATACTTGCTGCGTTACAGCATGAGTGGAAACAAATATCCACTGAAAAATTTTTTAAGCTAGTAGAGTCAATGCCGAAAAGAGTGGCTACTGTCTTTGAATCGAAGAGGTGCACCGACTAAGCATATTTAACTGAAATAAGTAGTCTGCTGGTGTAGTGGTTAGAGTACTCGCTGTGTAAGCCGAAGGTCCCTGGTTCGAACCCCGTTGGTGACAACAAAATTTTTTCCGAATGATTCTTCGGATGGATTATAAGCCCATTCAGTTATGATGCGTACTAGTTTAAATCAGAATGTATTGCAGCGGGGTGGACGGATATACGGCCAAAGCGTGGTACTGACCATATCGCCTTCTCGAGTACCGAAACATCGATCAAGAGTATTCGAAGCGTAGTCCCGAAAGAGGTTGTAGTGCTAAAGCGAAACCAAAAACAAATTGAAATAAATTAGAATAACCATAAATTAAAATTTGCTTAATTTTTTGTTACGCTGCATTACCCTAAAACTGGCATTGATGTAGGGTGCCTAATAATATTGCATGTGGCTGTATAATTATACAAATATGGTGTTTTTTTAAATTCTCATTAATCAAAATTGAGGTTTTGAAACAGAAAATCGCAGTTTTTCTGAGGGTAAAATCAAGCTGTCGTGGCGAATCATACAACCAAATAAAACTTATTTTTTATCTTTACCCAACCTGATGTGCACCCATGTATATTAGACACAAGGGTCTCCCACAACACCTTTCATGATTAACTCGTAGATAAAGTAGTTCAAATTTTAGTCTTAATTTTAATTTAGGCTAGTTGCCACTCAATTTGGCTCTGGAGTACGTCATACGGAAGCTACCTGTCGATACACGAGGTACATTACTATTCAAGTCGCGCCAAGTGGTAGCCAATGCGGACGACATCAACATTTTCTTTGTCACGGTCATTAACAATTGCCAAAGAACTTTTGCTGAAACTCAACATCCAAAACTGGTAGGGCTACAAATCAATGAAAACAAAACAAATCTCATGACACAGTCGAGGATAAATACCTTAAACATACAAAATATCACACTTGGCGAATACAGGCTCGAAAATGTGAATGGATTCATGTATTTAGGAGCCAAAATAACGAGAACCATTAATGAAAGAGACGAAATACGCCGAAAACTATAGCTCGGAAAAAAATATTTTATTCTGTATTGACGATCTTGAAGACCAGCTGCATACACAGGAAAACAAAGCTCCAAGTATACAAATCTGTGATAAGACCTGTGTTTTGCTATGGGTGTGAAACATGGACCCTAACCCAAGCATCCGCAAATATATTGGAAGCCTTTGAGCGACGGGTCCTGAGGCGAATAATCAGAGCGAAACTAGACGGGGAACATTGGCTAATTCGATACAACAATTAGCTGTATGGATTTTTAACGAACCGTAGGTCTCAACGATCATAAGACTGCGGAAGCTGCAATGGGCAGGACAAATGAATAGTATAGACGAACAACGGATACCCAAAAAGGTATTCGTTGGGAGAACTGAAGGCCGGAGGCCAGAGTAGGAACCGAGAAAACGCTGGTCTGACTCGGTTGACGAAGACTGTTCATCGCTGCTCGGGTTTCGAAATTGGAGGACACGGTCAATGGACCGAGACAGTTGAAGGCGCTGTTTGCAGGAAGCGAAGGCCCGAGAGGGGCTGTAGTGCTAATAATAAGAAGAAGAAGCGAGCTTAAACTTATTTCCAACCCGAGTAAGCCGGTTTACATAAGTGGTTATCGGAACAAAATTAGTTTGGCGAAACGTTTTCTGAGATAGTTAAACCTATGTGGCATGTGAAGTTCGTTGCATCCTCAAGGGTAAGCGCCAATTACGATTAATAATCAGAGGATTGTTTAAGCATTTCGCGTACTTTTGCATTGATATAATTACACTTGGGGTGACAGAATAAAGGATGCAAATAAAATCTTTGGTACACTACAATATTTCGAAATGTGGAATGAGGCAATCTGCCATTTCTAGAGTGAATAATCCACTTCTAATTTCGGATTCAAATCAGCATTAGAAAATCACTTCGCTCTTTTGTTTGATTGAATAATATTTATCTTTGACTTATTTGTATTTGCGAATACTCGTAAACTGGAAAATTTTGCGTCACTTCATGTTATCAACACCTACAATCATACTTTTCTATAGCTCAATAATCAAACAAAGTTGAGTAAGCTCACTTATTGAGTCATTATCACCATGTTAATTAACCATTCACAAGCATTAGACAGTGAATGTAATCAATCTTCAAATTTCTCTCAAGTACTTCACACAAAGCAGAAAAAATTATTTTACCGAGTAAAGCGAAAGATAAAGAAGGATCTAAGCCGGATGCCGATCATGTCAACCCCGTGATAAGTTCCTCTTCAACATCGAAAAAACAAACCTTCTTAGAATCCTTCCTTTTTAAAAAATCTGCTTTGGAATGTGAGCGATCCAAAAGCTAAAAAGTATAATTATCTTATAGGAGAAATGATTGCACTTGACAATAAGCCACTTTGTATGGTAGAGAGAGTCGGGTTTATCAGATTGCTTCAACAAGCCTTACCCCGCTATCAACGGCCCAGCAGCACTTATATGGCACAAAAAGTAGTGTCTAATATTTATAATAGAATTTTTGAACAATGCAAAATAAATATTTTCAACGCTGTCACAGTTTCTGTCAATTCAGACACAATAATACCAGCTTTCTGAGGTTTACAGATCATTGGTTATATTCCGGCTTCTAGCTTCAACATGGACTTCTTGCTATAACACCGGTTGCAGGAGCTCACACTGGGGAAAATATAGCGAATGAACTCAACGATATGCGACTCGCTGGGATATAGAGCAGAGTAAAATATATAAACTTGTCCACGACACCGGTGCTAAAATGATAAAAGTCGTTCAATTGGTGGAAATTAGTTCTGCCAGGTGTTTCATTCATTCACTTCAGAGGGTTGTGAATAAGTTAATGAAGACACACACAACTTGAAGTGGCGGAATGATTGCCAAAAGTTAGACGCCTGGTATTTCATTTCAATCATTCAAGAATAGCTCAAAGTAAATCGAAGACGATCTAGAAAGAACTAGGCTTGCCAGAGCATCAATTGGTGCAGGACGCTAACACAAGGTGGAATTCGATCTTCTACATGTTGAAACGATTATTAGAGCAAAAGCGAGCTATCTCTTTGCATACGGCTTAGTGCAATACCCTCACACATAACATCAGTGTAGCTTGATGGAGCAGATCATAAAATTGTTGAAACATTTCAAAGAAGTCACAAAAATTACAAGTTTTGGCCTCTCTTATATTTCGGAACTGATATACCAAATGTTGCGCCATTAAAAAAGTACATAGAAAAGAATGAGATTCTACAACGCACACCTGAGTTATCTCCTTAGAGAGCGAGGTTGAAAGCTGAGTTACAAAGTCGTTTTGGCAGCTTGAACGATGAATAAAAACTACATCATTGCAACTTTCTTAGATCCCAAGTTTACGACAAGTTACTTAGGAGCACTTCAAGCTGAAAAAGCTCGACAAAATATAGTGTTCGGGCATATTAAAATCACTTCTGACGAATCTTAAGTAATGGCTCATCGTCTCATGCGAATCCAGAAGAAAAACAAAAAAAAGTTAAATGACTGTTACCTTCATAAACCTCGTGAGTCTCACGATACTTTTTGGGATTGCTTTAAAGAAGTAGTAAATGAGAACAACAGTCAAGTTTTTATTCAAAAGAAACACTCGATAGCAAGTTAGATTGAATATTTTTAAAAAACGGCTCGAATTGATCGCAGCTAAAACCCTTATAGGTGGTGGTCTGCCAAGCCGCAGCAATATAGACATTTGGCATCGTTTGCCAAAAATACAGGTCAGCTTCTTGCTGCAGTCTTTACAGTGAGAGAAACTCTTTTCTGAAGCTGGGTTAGTATACGAGAGCAAGCGAAATCGAATGCCGTCAATGAAAACCAAAAAGCTAGTGTTCATACATCATAATTTACCACTAGTGGTTTTTCAGTCCTTATAGAATTATTTCACTCGAACCCCTTGCATATTTTCTTTGGAAATTACTTTGTAAAATTATGAGGTATTTGAACTTTAAATAAAAAGCGTCATAATTGCATTGTATTTCATCACTATTTGCCACATATTTTTTTTAATTGAATCAAAATTGATTTTAAGAAAAATCTTTTTTAATTAATCGGTATCCGGCCGAATAATAACCAATTATCGGGCCGGATAGCAAATTTATGCCGGATGCCGGATAGTTACCGGATATCCATTTCATCTAGTGCTAGGTTCTTGGGTTGGCTCCTACTGTGTTATTAGCCGTTACTCCAAATCCCCTCACACGAATCTTCCCAAATCCGCAACGCAGGCTTTACTCACGATTAAATCTACTAACTTCCACATCAATGCCTGTAGGCAGAATCTGGCCTGTCCCTACTGGCCTCGCGCTTAGCACCTCCCATACAATCGTGCAGAGGCCATTGTTTGCGGCTGCCAGCATACTAATTCGTACGCTTAGCGATCAATCCTCAGCTTGTCGAAGGTATATATTTAGGGTCTGTAGTTTAAAGACTTCGTCTCCCTTTTTGACAAACAGACTTACGCCCTTCTACAAGCTCATTTTTGGAACCACTTCTTCAAGCCAAGTGACAGAGCTGCCGTTTCCACAGTCTACGACCGACTTCCCTAGCTTGAAGCAAATACCTTCAAGTTGTGCTTCTCACCTTATAGCTAAGTGAGTTCCTCAGCTGAAAGGGGTCGGTGCCGATGGTCTTTTGCTGGGTCCAGCCATGTTGGTCTTGCTGCCCTTTTGGTTATTTTCCCGCAGCTTTGATTGCTTTGATAATTGAATCCCTGCAACGTTAACTCATTTGATCAGCTGAAGTATTATATTCATTACAAGTTGTTCAATGTCAAATGAGTCTCAAATTTCTCAATATTCTGCGGCTACTGCACTTTAATTCCTTAGAAATATCAGAATTTAAGACTGCAACTTTGCTGTTTGAATTTCCACCGATTTTTTCAAATGTTACGTTTTTTTCTAAATATTTTGATGATAATCAAGTTAACAGATAGTCTGTGTGGTCTAGTAGTTAGAGCATGAACGCATTAGCCCAAGGTCCCAGGTTCAAATCTCGTTGGGAGCAACGTGATTTAGTTCAGGGGATTTTCCGGACACTCAGTGGTGATATGTACTGATTTAATCAGATCATATCATAGCTGAGCAGGCACACAGGAGCATGGCACTGACCAAACCACCTTCCGAAAAAATCAATACGGTCATGAAAATGAGAAACTCTAACTATCTCTAAGCGAAGGCTCGAAAGGGGCTGTAGTGCTACAAAGAAGAAAAAGTCAAGTTGCACAACGACCGTTTTTCAAAAAATAAGAGCAAGATGGTTATACATACGAAGGTCATTGTCATGAGGCTTTGGTGCAATCGAAGTCTTGGTGATACTGACTCCTGCTCGTGTTTGACCCACCTCTTCAGCGGGCATGGATAACTTCAATCTTACCTGCACAGAATTGTCAAATCACGATCTGCCGATTATGTTCCCTGTGCTGGGGAGTTCGATGACGATTTCCACACATTTTGTACTTGAAAAGAGTGGGACAGGCTGCACTGTGACCTCATTAAGGAATTATGAAAGCTCTCTCTTGTAAGTCTAACCGGAGAGATGCTCAGATCAGTTGACAAATAGAACCACGTGGCATATTGTGCTCGGACTGTTCTTATTGCCAAGAAGGCATTCCTGAAGGCGTGGAGGGTGTGTGGAGGGGGTCTCTTTTCTAGCATTCCCTATCTTTTCGTCCCCTCCCGCTGGAAGTGGGATCCTTGCAATCCAACTGCGTCGAAGGCATAAAAAAGGAGACCTAGTTCAAAGTAATGTGTCGAACGGTTCCAGGCTAGGTTCTCAGGTTAACCGGAGAGGTGTTTGGTGAGTAGTCTTGAAGCTCTGGGAACCCCCACTCAAGGCGTAAATAGCCTTCACCTCCCCACCATAAAAAAATTATTGTTTATTTCAATTATTTAATAAGCTGTGCGTAAAATATTGACGGAATTCTGACGAGTTTGTAACAGCCACTGAGATATAAAATTACGTAACCTATGAGGTAGTTTACAAAAATAGAAAAATTCAGTGGAATACTAGAGTTATAGATTCCACGGCTTTCTCAGTAGAAGATACTGAAACTATAGGCTGATTTCTTAGAATTCCATCTTCGCGCTGTGAGTTGAGGGCACTAACTTCAATATTAGAGTCAAATTATAATTGGTTCTCAAGATGAATGCTACCAAAACTTAAAAAGGGGTTTTCACTATCCAAGGGGTAGCGGAAGCCCTTGACAAGTGACTGTCAGCCACTACATGGTTAGGTCACTTAACACAAGAAACATTGTAACTTTGGATTTGGAAAGAATAAATAGTCAATTTTAAAGACACATCCACTGGACCTAGAAATTTTTGACCAGAGGTGAACCCGAGCTCCGTTTTCTCTGTCTTTGGTGACCGTGCACTTGGCATAATACCAGGAGTGTGTCATAATGAAATTCACTAGATGAAGCAACAAAGTCCTGCCAATTAATTTTAAGTGTAATAGGTTGATGAGCTTCCATGTTTGGGAGTGACATGACGTTTTCCTGCAGTGCTAGATCATTTTTGAGAACAGAAGCAATTGCTGAAAAGGTTCCAAAAATGTTGTTACAAAACCCTAAACTCTCGTTCTGAAAGGGTAAACAATGTAATTTCGAATTCACGCAACGTTAAAAGAAGTTAGTTTATGCCACCTGCTACCTTGAACATTTCAAGCAACGACGTGATGGATGATTGTCTTAAGGATTGGAATATCAATGGAATTCCTGAAATTATAGTAAGGTAAAAGTTATCTTCAGGATTTGTTCGCAATTACGTATTTTTCCGGTAATTTTTAACTTTAGTGAGACATTGCTCTCCCGTAAAACTTTATATGTCAACGAAATGCTGAGCCATTCGACAATGTAACACATATTGGTCCCAGCAAACAGGAATTTTACGGAGAAAGGTTTGGTGCTAGATGCTCTTAAGGTAAATACATGAAGTAAAAAGCAGGGTGAAGTTCAAAACAGTAATAAAGAGATATTGATTTCTTTTCGCCTGGCAATCGATTGGTTGTTAAGAAGAAAAATAGAATAAGAGAGGATTGGAAAGACACGAACTTTGATTGTCTGACTTTTCAGCTCTTATTATGATGACTATCTCTGTAACATCTTGGCTTTTCGCTGGCCTAAGCAACATGACTTAAGTAAATTAAAATGTGTTGGTCCAGCTCATCAAAATCTCAGTTAAGACCATACATATAAAAACTGTCACGTACCATACCTTTCGGATGTCTGATACACTTATTTTCATAATTTAATGGGTTTGCGTTAAAATGAGATGCACGATTATTTAAGATAGGATCCAACCTATGTTAGCATTGAGTTAAAAAAATATCAAATACGTTCGATTTTTTTTCGGTTCTTTTGTCAGTCAGCTGACCATCAGATGGGTATAACCTTCTCGAGAACCATTGGTGCCGTGATTAGATTTAAGGCTTCAGGTTCTAGTATGACAGCTCAGATTCTAAAATTAAAAGGGTAATAAGTGTCATGCTGATTTGAGTGCCACAAAAGATATTTGAACCAGAATTAAAAACCTTCATATACGTCTGGTTTTCTTTGAGGGGTAAACCTTTTCTGTTATCATATGTGCGGCAAAACGTCAATGCAAAACATGAAAGCATCGTTGGCGATTCGAGATCAATGCCCAAGTTGATAGAATAAATTGTAGGAAGTTCCCTTTTTCGATCATGCCTGCGATAAGATAGGAAGAGAGAAGTAATGTAATGTGGAAGAACTGTGTTTTAATGAATGAGACCTACTATACTATGATAAAACCAAGGTTGATAAAAGCCTTGCTTTATTTTGAAACTTTATTTCACGGTAAAAATACAACAATTATCCTGAGACCCTTATATGAAAGAATTATTAGGATTGAATTTTAGATGCACTTTAAGGATTTCACACGATAAACCATTTGAGCTGAATTCAAAATTATAATTTATATACCCATAAAATGCATGATATTGAATTAATTTTCGCGCGCTCTATCAACGCACCCGAGTCCTTCACTTCTAACCCCTGTTGTCTGTACCTTGCTAAAATGTTCACAGTTTTTTTCCTTCCATGTTTTTTTCTTCCTTTAGAAACATTTTCACTTCACTGAACAGTACAATGATTGTTCGTTGTAACGTTGCCCGCTCTGACAAGGTCCTTTTTGACGATGAGGAGGGCGAGATATCAAACGACAACGAATGTCGACAGTACTTAATAGTACGTCACGGTTGTTAGCCACATTGGGTGCCTATGTTCAAATCCGGTCACGCGTACGATTACCCTCCAATAAGAAACAGTATGATATATCCATCCCTTCAATACCCGGCAACGGTGTGAATAGATTTACAATGAAAGAAAAACATAGGGGAGGAGGCTTTTCGTCCCCGGATATAATTTATTCTTTGCAGTTATATGTCTTATATCGCTCTCCCCATTTTCGTGTATGTATATCGTTTCCATGCTTAATGCACCTTTATTGTACCGCGCCCCTTCCTTCCTAAACGCCGTTGTCGTCAACGACGCCGTCATGTTTTAATAGTTTTTGGCAGGCAGTTGAAAACGACAATATCCTGTTATTGTGAAACGTGCACACACCACATTATCTAAACAAAATACAATATATGATATGAGATATGTATAGAATAGATGTAGATATGAGAGAGCGTATCTCACGCCATTTGATATGCCTCTTAAGATTTATTATTGCTAACGGACGATAGGCTTTTATGCAATGAAATCATTGTCACCCTCTCTTGTCAAATTGAATGGGGTAGGTACGAGAATAAGGTAAGTAGAGTAAAAACCACAAGGGTTAATTAAATATATCGGGGGTTGTCTGCATTTAGATGTTATTATTCGTGTTAAATCGACTTTTTGAGAACCCCCGAAAAAAATACATCGGAAATCAGGGGTCGGCTTAAGTTACGATGTAATGTTGTAACCGTATTGGGTAATTAGGGTGCAAGATTCCCAAAAATAATTGTAAGGGTCATGGGGAAGGTAAACTTCCGTTTTGGGTGTTTAATACTGTCACTCCAGAAATATTTGCTACTGAAATATGGCAAAGAATTATTTTATAGAACTATGCCTTCGAGGTAGAAAATAGATAGGGTAGGTAACCTACTTTCTTTGAAATCTATAAATACTCAAAATTGTAGATGCATTTTATCGATGCATGGGGTGATATGTAATTGATGTAATAACCGCAATTTGTTAAATAAATTTTCAACCCCCAAAATTCACGTTGTAGCCCGGGTTGTGGAATGGTTAGAAAATCTGCTTCATGCGCAGTGGCTCCCTAGTTCGAATCTCGTTGGTGGCATTTTGGGATTATTTTTTTTTTCGATGGAAATCCTGTAGGACTATTAGCAAATACGGCTGCGATTAGTATAGCAATATTGTTGCCGAAAAATCACACAGCCAAGGGTTATATCGAAGATATCAACAAGATGGCCATGTTGAAAATTATTTTTCTCACAAAACTCAACGGTAAGGTCCGCGCTTGATCCTGGCAAGAAGTTACAATTTTTTCTGCAGCACTTCTATACTGAAAATGGTAAACATAAAAATAATTTATAAACTGCAATGGTTCAAGCTTTGCAGTTATAATAAATAAATTTGAGCACTATTATTTTAACTTGCAAGTCCCGTTGACGGTAACGATATACAAATAGCTCACCGTGGTCATATTTGATGTTTTTGAGCATCTCTTTGATGGATCAAAACAAAGTATTTAAATTGTATAAAATTAGCAAAAATATGACTACGAGATCTTCAAAGGCAAAAGATCAAAAATTGCTCATACTTGTAAGAATTATGCGAAATTTTTTTTTGTATCCCGAAAAACGAAAAAATGTCTCATTCATGGCAGATACTTTAAACTTTGACCTATAGAAGGTGTTTCCAAATTAGAAATTTAAAGGATATTCAATCCTACTTTGAAATGAAGTTGGTTCGTATTTTGTAGTATAAGTAGTTCAAGACTCTGCCCTTTTGGATAAGTTATGCACTTCATATGTTGTTTAATAAACATTTGTGTACAAAAAAATTCGTAAATGTAATTGATTAATTACACGATCCTAACATAAACTCACCTGTTTCGAAGCTGGTTGTGTTTGTTGCGGCTGCTGTTGTTGTTGCGATTGAGCCTGTTGCTGGTTTTGCTGCTGTTGCTGCTGCTGTTGTTGTTGCGGGGTAACCAGCTTTTTAGGGCTCTGTGGTCCCGCAGAATCCTGCGGGTTGCCCGAGGGTTCAACACGTACTATGATCGCAATGGTTGATAATTAGAGAAGCGTCCTTCTAAGATAGAAGGACACTCCACTTAAATTCAGGGAGAAAAATAAGGAAAAGATAATATAATAGAAGGAAGGATTTGAAGGAAGCTTAAGGTTTTGTGGAATTTTGCTTGTTTCTTATCTCGGTTCTGGTTATGAACCAATTTTTAATACATATAAAATTAAAGGACATCTAAATTGTCAAGGATAGGTTAGAGGAGATTTATAATCCAATTTTGCGCAGGTGTTTGTTAGTTAAATCCAATGTTTTGGCTAATTCTTTTAGACTTAATCCAAATTGTTTTAGTGATGTTGCAATTGTCCTCTCCAAAAGTTTTGATACTAGTTTGGGAGTATCTGTAAAAAATTCTTTGTTCTAAAATCGGTTCAATTTATGATTAGTTTGAGACCGGATAACTGCAGACGTTGAGTACGTTTAATCTGAATTTAGAGACGTTTTCTAGTCCAGACTTGACTAACTCGATTTAAATCTCTAAATAGGTTTATCTATGACGATCAAATTTAAATTAATTATTCGAAAAATACTGTCCTGGAGTTGGTTGAGCCCATTCAACCAAGCCCAAAAATGGTTGCTATTTCACTCTAGAAGAACCTAAGGAAAATACTTAAACAAATATTTCGAGTACTATAAACTTTTTGATGAAGAGCAAAGAAGAAGTAAACTTAGCGGAACGTCTGCACAATAAATGTAGGCTTGCTGTATTTCAATAAGTAACTGGACATGAATTTGTGCGGTTCACCGAATCATCTAATATAAAAATTACTTTAAAAAAACGTTTGATAACTTGCTGTAAGCTTAACCGACCCGATAATGCCTAAAAGCATTGACACGATTTTTGAGCAATTTTGAGTAGTTTTCTTTTTCTCGATAAAAAATAAATACTCGTATTTCGCTCTGATTAGCAGGAATTTTTAAAAGTGTTCGAAATTTTGGAAAAAATTATGAAAAAAATATTCCGTTCCATTGAAGTAGACCACAATGTTACCAGATTCTATAGGAATCGGCCTTAAAAGCATTTATAAAAGGTCAGACTATCTTCCCGAATGGCGTGGGAACGTATAGCGAAAGAACGAAAAATAATTAGCTAATTATCAGAAAATCAGAAATAATACAGAATGAAAGCCGAATCAACGAATCAAATTCTATAAGACAGTCTATTTCTGCCCTGACTTGGAACTTGTTAGGCGTGGCACGATCGACTGAAATGGAGATAAAAATTGGAAGGCAAAATTGTTATGATTCAATCCCGACGCAGATGTGGGATCGATCTCGGAACAGAAGAGAGGTTCCATTCTATCAAAATCAGCCTATATCAACACGATAATTATAGAGGCAAAACTTCAAACTTAAGAAATAGTAAGGGACATACGGCATTATCAGCACATAGTTTATCATTTTTCGGAGAGGAAATGGAGCAGGTTTGACACGGATCAGGACTTTTTTCCAGAGTCAGGTCTTTAAGTAATAAGTTTACCTGCGAAATCTGTTCTGTATGCTATTTTGAAGCCTTCGTATGAAATGCCGTGATTCTTTCTCTTTGCTACTTAAAAATATGTAACACATTTTCAGTAATGATAACGTTGTGATTTACACATAGGGATAACAAGTGCATGGATCCTCAACACAGCTAGTGTGCATCCCAAAAGACCAGCTGGAAGTACAAGAGCCAGGTGGAGCTATTATTGTGACCTATGGTAACATCGTTAGTATTACGCGTGGTGTAGTTGTTAGAGTGCTCACCCCGCATGCCGAGAGTACCTGGTTCTAATTCCGTTAGTGAAAACGAGATTTTTTCAAGTGATTCTTCGGACGGATATAAGCCTATTGAATGAATGATACATACTGCTGTAAAATCAGAACGTTTCTGTGTTGGATGGACGTTTACGCGGCCAAGTGTGGTACTGACCATATCCCCTTCTCGAGTGGAGATGCGATCAAGATAATATTATGTTCTATTCTTAAGCGAAGGCCCGAAAAGGGGCAGTGGTGCTAAAAGCAAAAAAAAAAAAAAAACAAAAATTACGGGGCATAAACGTTCAATTAACACATCTGACGTAGGATGGCACTGCTACGTTCTGTGACTACAGCCATTCGTAGCGTGGTGGTTCCATCACGAATGAAGTTAACACAAAACTTTAAATGCGATAATGTCTAAACGTGTTTCGCAGTGTTTCTACCCCATCGAGCGCACATCTATCATCCAGCTGCATCCAGTCTTCTCAATGGTGGACTAACAAAATATTCAAATTTCTACCCCAGAAATCATTGCGTCAATGAACCTTCTGATTCAAGAAATAAATTTAAGAAAAAATGGATTTTTTTAGTCAATTACAACCCTTCGCCGAAATCGTCGGGATAGCCTAGACCCAGAAAGTGTCATCAAGCCAAGAATAAGGCAGAATTAGATGACACATAACATGAACTATACTTACTATTTCGTTTACTTGTTTGGTATTTGGCAAGTTCCAGAGCCTGGTTGTTGAATCCTACTTTTCCATCAACGGTTCTCTATTTCATCTAGCCTTACGATCTTATCACTGGAACTGATTTCGGCTCTGGTTTGAGCAGCTTGCAAATCTCTGGTGTACTTTTGCTGCATTTCGCCGTATCAGAAGATGAAGGATATATTATCCTCACTTGGAGAAGACTGATTCAGGGAGACTGCGAAGGTCCTCAAATTATATCAAAGTAAGCCTCCAGAAATTGAAATTGAAAAATTGAGAAATTGAAGTCAAAAAGAATAAGAATTCGTTTTTCACCCAATCTAGTAGCGTATACTTAAATGTCACTTTATGACGGGAAGCAGTACTGAAAGTGATTTCATTTAACAAAATACACCAAAGCTGCTTCCTTTTAGCAAAGAAATACACCGTCGTGGCTAAAAATACAGATCCTTTCATCAGAATTACAACTGAAGCTCAATTTCGTAAAAGTCCATTACCTGATCAAAAAAAGGACCTAAGTAGTACTGCTGGATTTGGTTACAAAAGACAAATGCGCATAGCAGAGCCGTTTGGCTTGTTTGAGGTAATCGTTAAGACCTTTAAAATCTGAAAGGTCTGGACGAATACCACGCGCTACTAAGATGACCAAATCACAGTCAGATTTTAATGGCTTATGCCATACAATGCGAAAACAGAGACATAGGTTTCAGAACGCTTGAAAACCCCCTTGATTATTTTGATGTTTCGTGACATTTTTGATCAATTATTGGGAGAAAGATAGATAACTGGCTTCAAAGAATCATAAAGTTTATATGTTGAGTTAGAAGTGTTTACAGCATTGAACCTGCAGGTTGAATTTACTTGAACAGAATTTAAAAGGTAAAAACCAATCCAAAACCACATTTTAATATACTAGTGTATTCTAGCGAACATCAGAATATGACTTCGGCTACCGCAACTGCTATTGACGAAGCTCAACATAAATATAAAGTTTCTGCTTATTTTATCGAGCATTACTGCCCATATCTAACGAAGAAAATAAAGTATATTGGCTCCATGGCATCAATTATTGCAGCATAACACAGTGACTTCATGTAATTTTACATCAAAAGATGTTAAACCGCACGAACTTGGAGGCCAATATCTCACCAAATTTTGGTTTATGTAAGTCGATGGTTGCAGTTTCTGTATGGCATAAGTTACAACCTTGTTGATGTCACCCATGTTATCAAACAAAAAACTATTGTCCAATGAGGGTAGCGAATAACCAACTCATCGATACTTTTCGTACAAATATCGGACTAAAGCAGGTGGACTCCATTGCTATTTAATTTGGCTCTGGAATATGGCCGAATGCGAGCCTATGCGACCAACATCAACATTTTGTCACTGTCGTTAACAACCACCAAAGAACTTTTCCTGAAATTCGACAACAAAGCAAAACTAGTAGGGCTACAAATCAATGCGAATCAAGGAAACGCTGCTGTAGCTCGGTCGACAGCTGCTCAGATTTCGAAATAGGAGGACGCGGTCAACGGATCGAAACAGAGGTGACTTCTGCAGTAAGCGAAGGCCCGAGAGGGGCTATAGTTCTAGGAAGGAGAAGAAGCACGGGTAACAATTAAATTGACAGTAACGTGAAATCCGGCTTGATTCTTGAATAATTAAAATGGAAATTGCTTGAAACTGTAAAATTTTCTGAAGAATAAAGGAAAGGGTCGCTGGTGTATGAAAGTGAGGCCATATGCGGTAGTTTGCTTATTAAAATTATTGCTAAACCAAAAATAAAACGTACCACTAAAAACAATTTTGAATAAGACAACTAGTTGATGGCCAACAGTTTTAGAATTGCCAGGCATTATGTATTCCACTGTCTAAAAAATGGCAGAAAAAGCAGAAATACAATTTTTTACTTTGGATTGATGCACGATACAAATCAATGTTTTGGTCAGCTCTGTCAACTCCACCCATACTTTCGTTACAACTCGTTATTATGGCAGGTTCATCAGCTGTGATGTATTTCTTCTGCTTTTGAGAAAGTCATTTTTAACGGTTCAATTCGATAGGAATTTGATGCTACAGTGACCGCACTATTGTCATTCTATTTGCACACTAGTATTTATTCTGGATAGCTGGGCTTAAACACCAAAGAACCTCTTTCCGTCTTCTTTAATTTATTATTGGGAAGGCAATGGGCCCTTAGATGGATGGAATTATCAAATTACAAATGGAAGGGTACCCGCACATAATGATTTTGTGTGTTACAAAATCAAATCGCAAAACAACACTAGCTCTTGGCCAAAGTTTTTTAAAAGCTAGTGGGATGCTTTTTAAATATACTTGATAGGGATCAAACCTACTCAAAGCTTGTACCCCATTTGTTTTTTTTCCTCTGATAAATGGTAACAGCTGTGACGTTCATAATATGGGACCATTGCTTCATCAACACTGTATCCTTCTACTAAAGGTGCCATGTGCAGAAATCGCTTGGTCAGCAAATCAAACAAAGGTCTCAATTTAGCACACTTATCACGCGATGCCTCAAACGGTGAGTTAGCGCACCCAAGTTTTCTTTTGTTCGGCATATAGGTTCGTGTAATGTACACCAATACCTCGCTTATAGGCCGCTCGTTACACGGAATTTCGCTAGAACAGCCTTTTGAAATCATGGTGTTGCTTCGTTATACGGCGCAGAATGTCTCGTTAAACGGCGAAAAATCCAGAGAATCTACAATATTTATTCAAGTGAAGTTTTCAAAGCAAGCCGATTCAAAATACAACACAATTTGCATAATTTGGAAATGAAGGGTGTAACCGGATGATAAAGCTGCCTTAAAAATACCCGGAAGCTTTGAAAAAAGTTATTGAAAGATACGGATATAGGCCTGAGCATGTTTTTAACGTAGGAGACAAAGGACTCTGTTGGAAGCGACTTACTCTCTCGATGAAATGAGAAGCCAGCGTCTGGATACAAAGTGTCAAAAGAACGATTAACTTCACTCCTAATTGCTAATGCTGCTGGTAATCTGAAACTTAAACCACTACTAGTGTCCCACCCAGAGAATCCAAAGTATTTTAAAGGCTTGAATAAAACAATATTGCCCGTCTTTTGGAGATGCAACAATAAAGGATTGGAGACCAAGATTCTTCCGGAAGATCCGTTAACAGATTACTTTTTCATTGAAGTTGAAACTATTTGAGGAGTAAAAACTTCACCGACGAAGTGTTGGCTCATTTTGGATAACGATCCAGGACCACCAGAGAGTTTATTTTTGATACGTGGGAGTAAAAAAAAATCATTGGGTACCAAATCAGGGCTGTACGCGCTAGTCTGAGCTGATTTATGAAGCTCGCATTGTCAGTGGATGACCAGATGAGCCATTTGACCGAAGAATCTGATGACCAATTGCTTCGCAGTGCTTCGTGCGCGAACAATTTTTGTTGGATTTGGCTCGTTTTGGTACACACGGTCGATTGCTATTTTGTTTCCGCATAGATTCAGGACGATCTCATTCACGTCATTTGATGCACCGCGACGGTATTTCCTGATCACTTCTTTGCACCAGACGACACGTGCCTTCTTTTTGAGCGATTGTCAAATTATGCGGGATCCAACGCGAACAAACCTTTTTTACGGTCAAAAGTTCATGCAATATCCAATATATGCCCGCGGGAGAAATGCCCAAGGATGCCTCTATCTCACGGTATGTAACATGATGATTTTGCATAATAAGTTCACACAAGGCATCGATGTTTTCGGGCACAACAACCGTTTTTGGACGATCTTCACGAGATTTGTCCTTGATCGAACGACGTGCTTGATCGTCAAAGACCGAATGAAGCGGATGAAAACACTAATGTTGAAATAATCTAACTCGAAAATCATCGCACGAAATTTGAAAATTGACTTTTTCAAACTCACTGTAAATACAAATTGCGCTTGTACATCAAAATGTTCTGAGTACGTTTATGTTAAAAAAGAAAGCCTAATTTACCGATGTGTAATGTCAGATTTGACGAAAACGTACGAAAACATCCCTATTACAAAAATTATTGTAGTGGCCTCCGTATAGTATTGTTTGTTCCTATGGATGATTATGTAAGGCAAAAAAGTGACTTTACGTTGTGTGTATCGGGAACGCATTTTAAACGCATTTTTGGATACATTGGAGATTTTACACCAGCGTATGCCTATTTATGAGATCTTATTATCGATAAATGTCAATAATTAAACGGAGCATAACAGCAAGTGTGTTTTGAACATTTGAATGTGCTCCATCTAAGCTAAACAATATCCTATACTGATTTCACAGTCAAATTTTGCAAAAATGTTATATTTCTTGTATCTGAAGGAAAGACAGAAATAGAGTCTGTTACATCTGATTTTCTGGCTTCATTGAAAGTTTTCAGATTTTATTCATGATTCTGTCATTTCAAAGATAGTTATTTATGCAACTACTATAATTTTTGAATGTCTTCATTGTTTAAATCGCTTTGTATTGGTTACTGGAAGCTACAGATGCCTATTCAATGTTTTTTTAAATAAATCAGTTCATTGATTTTGCTTCCTGCTAAGAAAGGGATTCTTTTAACCCGATGGCACATTAATGGTATAAGACGAGGCTTAACATGAAGTAATGTGTTTATCGGGGACTCCAGAATGCTTTTGCGTCTGGTCTACCGGCCGTAAATAGTCCACCTTCCTACCATAAAAAGAAAATCGCTACATAATGAAGTCTGCATAAATTGAAAGCTTGGACTGCATAACGTATTAATTAATCTCTTTCACTAAATCAGCAGTATATACAGCAACTATCTGAATATCGATTCTGTCAATTGCTTTCAAAAATTAAAGTAATATTCATGCATCGACTACCCTTAAAAACTAGATCCTATTCTATCCGTAACGCGAACGCCCGTTATTTCCATCATAAATTTTTCAAATTTTTATTCAACATTCAGCAGGACTAGACAATGTCTAGAAATATCTCCTCCTCCTCTCAACATCCATATCACTATGACGACGACAATATTTGCTGCTGGAATCCTTCCATTCTATTCACTAGAAATCCTGGTGGATTTTCCTGTACAACATGTGCAACCACAATCTGAATACAAAGCATTTCGGTTGTCGTCATAGTCGTCCTGTCCTCAGCATAGTATACTCAAGTCCTCAGCTTCGTCATGATCGATATGTTTCAGGGTCCTTTTCTGTCTGGCGAAGTCATGCTGTGAGAGCAGGATTGCAAGTTATACGGGGAATATCCGATTTCTTTTTTTTCGTGCCAACAAAGAGAGCATGGAATTGGCCGAAAAAAGTGCATGAAAGAAGCATAACGAGACGCTATAGAGTATTTGAAATTCAACGTGACGTTAAACGATTAGCATAAAAGTGATGTGCAACGAAATGTATTAGCGCGCGATAAAAAAAAATTTCGTCGTCTTTGTGAAAGCAATTTTGGATAGACGGGATTTTTATGGTGGTTGAATCTAATAATGTTGACTTATGTCGTTTACTTGAGATTTAAATTTTCAATTTTGAGATGTCTGCAGAGGTTTTCAATATAATAGTCGATTGCTTTGTTACTTTTATCTATAGAATGCGTGCTTATATCAACTTTCAAATTAGAGACGATTTTCTAGGTGTTAGCTTGGCGGAGCCGCTTTCGTCATAACTGCATCTTTATTCTTGTTTAAAAAAAAAAAGAATGAACTGACATCATCTTCCGATTGAAATCTACACCAAATAGTAATTTTTTTGATGAATTTTTTCTTGGATGGTACTTGGATTTTCATCTCCCCTTCTACGAGCAATGAAAGTTAAACTTGATCGATTGTAAAAGCGTCGTAAATCAGGTCTAGTTTAGATGCAGAAGAGGTATGTAAATGCTAATCCATAAAATATGATATAAAGCACGGAATTTAAAACGAAGAGGGTCCTATGGAATTCGTGGAAATGATATGTTCTCATTTTGGTACATGCAACAAATTGCTCTGACTGGCTTGACAGTAATTTACCCCAAAACGATTTGAAGGCATTAATTGAGAGCTTAAAGCAGGCATCTCCCCAGAAAGAATTTTTAGCAAGCCATTGATAAAACGTTTCTTTAAGATCCATTGGTTGATTGAAATTGTGAACCTGATACTACTGTGACCAAAAACTAGGTGACATTTGAATTTAAACTGCGCGCGTCGAAGGATTTGGAGAATTATTTTTTTTAGGTTGGTAGTATTGTCAGTGACGTCTATATCAAATTTACATGTCAAAATATTCATTAGTGTTTGAGATACGCGTCGTTTCCGGGATGGCCTTCAGTTCCGTCTTCGCTGCGGCTTGAATCTCCTCTATCGTATCAAAACGGTGTCCCTGTAGCGGTCTTTTTAGCTTGCTGAACAGCCAGAAGTTACACGGCGCCAGATCAGGTGAATACGGTGGTTGCGGAACGATATGGGTTGAGTTTTTGGCGAAATGATCACGAATTACGAGTGCAGTATGGGATGGTGTATTATCGTGGTGTAAAAACCAAGAATTGTCTTTCCACTATTCCGGCTTTTTTTTAGGCAGAAAGCGTTACGCAAACGACGCATAACGTTCAAATAATATTCCTTGTTGACTGTTTGGCCCGGCGCAAGGAATTCATAATGCACACCACCACGATAATCTAAGAAGAGAAGAGGTTGATGGTCGCCCAGGACGCTCTTCGTCTTCGACACGTTCACGGCAGGCTTGGAACTCACTATACCATTTGTAAACATTTTTTTTAGACATAGCCTCATCACCAAAGGCTTTCTGCACCATCCTCAACGTATCCGCAGCAGAAAATTGATTCCGCAAACAAAATTTAATGCAAATGCAACAAATTTCGACATCGCAAAAAAACGAAAAACTCACTTTTAGCAGCTCACAAAACGACGCGTATCTCAAACACTAATGAATATTTTGACATGTAAATTTGACATAGATGTCACTGACAGTACTACCAACCTAAAAAAAAAATAATTCTCCAAATCCTTAGACGCGCGCAGTTTAAATTCAAATGTCACCTTATTTTTTGGACACAGTAGTACGTTCTTCAAAAGTTTCTGCTGAAATTGAAACTTAACATATTCTCTGTTTGGACGATTTTAAGATATAGCTGATCACTAAAGTGCAAGCAAATAAGTATCCAAATCTCGCGACAAAAAAGAAACCATTTAGCTGTCTCCTCAGATAACTTCTGTGATAACTTCCAACCAATGGTACTTTCTAAAAGTATTTTTCAAATCTTATTGAACTCATCGTAACAGGGCATTGTCGTGCAATTTCACTCAATGTTAAACCATTCTGAAATTTCTTAGATAATAAATCTTTGTAGCCAATAAAATTTCATCGAATCTTACGTTATATTGTCACCACAAACAAAAATATACTTGGGGAGACACATAGAAATAAGAAAAAGATATTTCTTTTTAACTTTTGGCTCCCGTCGTCATTTCACCATTACTTTGATTCCCATACGGACATAATGTCGCAGTATGTGCATACAATATATCCAGCCAATACTATAAACAGTGAAAAAAGTCTAGCACCAGTCACTCCATACGATTTATTCGAAGAAACGAGAAGCCAAGATAACATACAACAAAAAAGTTGATCTGAACAGTTTTCTGCATGGTCCTCGACATCTTCTCATATGACGCGCTGTCCACAAAACGTACGAGTACTTCTATATGCTCAAGCTTTCACGATGGTAATAATCACAATATGGTAAATGGTATGAAGTGAACTAACTTTTTCTTGAGTGTGTCGAATCTACGAGTTGGATCTGTCCACATATTCGAGTGGTTAAAGCGAGTAACCGTGGATACCATGATGAGTGGAGCAGCACATACTAGTAAGTTGGATGACTGTCGCCGCCGCAGCCTCATATGAACGTTGGAGGCATGATGCGAAAAATGTAGTCGTAATATGTGACATGGGGGGTTCATAATATGTGAAAATGTGACGGTGGTCCTGACCCTCGAGAGAATGGTTTGACCTGTGAAGTGAATGGTTTGTCTGGCCTTCAGCTTGTATGGATAGAATTGTTGGTGGCATGTTGGATAGGAATGTGAGGTTATAAAATGGTGATATAATGCTGGAAGATTTTCACATACTTTTTCATAGCATTTAAGACTGTGTTTAAAATTTCAGGACACTTTAAGTTTAGATCCTATGTTCTATTTTTTATAAATATATTTTTTATGTTTGAGTTCAACTTTGTATGGAACATAATTTGCCAGGCTTTATTATGATGAGCAAAGACGGGTTTACAACGAAAAAAAAATTTCTTCTCTATGAGATAGTCACTACCTACATACTTCAGGCTCGTTACAATAATATACCTCATCTAATACAAAGAGGAGAACGTTTCCTAAAGAGGGCATTGATTTTTCCTGTTGACGAGATTTTGTCTGGCGTGAGATTAGGATATGATCCAGTGTTCTCCACTGGAACAATCATTGAAAAATAAAAATTAACCAAAATCCACAGATATCAGTCAGAATACGAAAAGTAAACGATTATATCCCCGTTGTGACATAAATTAGTAATAAAGAAATAGTAAACTACACCTAAATATTTTGCGCTTTCAGCTCATGCGAACACTTAATTTTTAACCAGTTTGCATAACAAAAGCGAGACCATCTCGAATACAGCTAAAAATAGTTTGAAATTTCATAAATAATTAACAGGTATGCCCCTACTGAAAGGTTCTGTATCGCAGGACACGTTTAAACCCTTTTAGAAAGTTCCAGGATGTATACATCTTAGATTTGACAAAGTGGCTGTAAAACGCTACTGAGCTTTAAGGTTATCGCAGAATTCAATTCGAGAAAATATAAAATTGTGAAAACATATTAAAAAATTGACCGAATTTAGAATTTTCAAGTGTTTCCATAAAGATCTAATACTACGATTCTTTCAGAATTTTTGGATCAAAAGCATCCGATCACGTATGGGCAGATTAATAATTTCATTAATTTTCCTCTCTCCCGTTAAAAAATAAATGTACGAGTACAGTGCATTTATTAAAAATTGTTAAGGATCACATAAATGGCGAAAATTTCCCTCAAAATCCTTTCAATATTTTTTCACACCCAAAATTACAGGAGGCTACCAATTTGATCGGTGTACGAAGCTTGACAATTATCACAGAAAGACACCGATCAACAGCCTCAACTCCTATTATAACGGTCAGGAAGTCGAAGGATGCTCCATGGATGAATGACAGTGTCGTGAGAGTGTAAAATGATAAAGATCGCTCGCCGTTTATTTTCACGAGACAGGTTGACTGTATCGCGTGCCAATTTCTTTCGTTACAGATCGCTTGCTAAGAAAGAAGTCAAATCTGTAATGTCTTCTTATTTTCGAAATATTGAGCCTTCTTTAAATTCAAATATTTCAAAGCCTTTCTGGAAGTATATTCACTTCCTGAAATCGACTACCAGAATCCCTTCCTTAGTTCGTCGAAACGATGCTGTTGCATCTTCTAAGCAAGCGATTTGTGAGCTTTTCGGCACTCATTTCTCGTCACTTTTGAACTTTACCTATAATATGTCGAAAGTCCTGCTGTCTCACCTTTCTTCCTCGTTGCCTTGTGCAAGGAGCGTTCCAAAATAAATTAAATGTTTTTGGTGCCACCATCTATGAATAAGATAGTGCGTTGGCAAGTTACATCCCTGCCTGACTTCCAATGAAAGTTTGGTGACATTCGGTTCAGTGAAAGCGAAGTTATTGCGTCTAAAGTGACAATATGTTTGTGTCATCGGTACAGAAATGAGTTTCGGACAAAGAGCTAATATCAAATTTTGTTTTAAAATCGGCAAAACGTTTACCGAAACATTTAAATTGATGAAAAAAGTTTATGGCGATGATTGTCTATCTCGTGCCAGAGTACATGAGTGGTTTACACGTTTCAGAGATGGTCTTGAGGACAAAAATTACGATGAACATACGGGCCGCCCAAAATCAGTGATCACCGAAAACTCCATCGAAATCGTGCGTGAATTTCTCAAAAAGGAGCCGAAATCATGGTTGAAATTCATGGAATCGGAGATGAATGTCTCCAAAACATCTATCTATCGCATTTTAACCGATCATTTGGGCTTACGAAAGGTCTGTGCACGTTTTGTTCCGCACAAGTTAATAAGTACCAAAATAAACGAGACTTTTGTCATAACTTTTTTTTTTATTTTTTGACTAGAAATCGCATTTTAACCATCAATCACTCACCATATTCGCCTGATATGGCTCCCTGTGACTTCTACCTATTCGGAAAATTGCATCCGGCCATGAAAGGAAAACGCTTTGCGTCCGTCGAGGGCATCCAAAAGCCTTGTACCGACATCCTGAAGGACATTCCGGTAAATGACATGAAACACTCTTTCGAAAAGCTTTTGGATCGCGCAAAACAGTGTATCGAGGCCGGAGGAGACTATTTTGAATAAATAAACTCGAATTCAATCTCCATCTGTATTCCTTTATCTTTGATTTTAAATGCAAGCTTATTGACTGGCATCTTTCCTTCCTGTTGGAAAAGGACTTACCTCTGCCCAATTTTTTAGAAGGATGATTCACCAAATGTTCACAACTATCGCCGTATTTCCTTGTTGTCCTGATTCCCAAAACTGTTGGGAGAAAATTTTTTGTAAAATCCTGTATCCTTTCGTTTTAACTGTTTTGATTCCTGAACAGTATGGATTTGGCGAAGGTTGATCTTTTTTAACCAATCTGTAGGAGTTTTCCAGCGTAGTCATGAAGGCTTTGGAGGATCACTTACAAGTGGAAACCATCTGCCTGGATATCTCTAAAGCTTTCGATTCGGTTAATCATAACATTTTGCTTAAAAAACTTCAATCGTTGGGTCTATGTAATCTGTTGTTCTCTTGGTTCTCTTCCTACCTATCTGATCGAATTTGTCAAGTGTCTCTGAGTGGTTATGTCTCTATGCCTTTTATTCCATCTTGCAGTGCCCCACAGGGCTCGATTCTAGGACCATTATTATTTATCTTATACATCAATGATCTTGTCACTATTATTAAATCTGTCTGTCTCCTTTACGCAGATGGGGTCAACATTTTCAGGGTTGTTCATCGTCTAGTGTTGATTCTCGTCTTCAAAAAACTTTAACTTCTATATCACTTTGGTGTTGTGCTAATCAGCTCTCCTTAAATGTTTCCAAGTGTGTTCATGTTCCTTTTTGCTTTATTCCTAAACCTCTGAAATTCCAATTTCACATTGAAAATAATTGTCTGAGTAATGTAGCACATTCAAGGAATTCGGGTGTCATTTTTGACACTAGGTTAAAATTTGATGCCCATATCTCCGAAATTGTTTCTAGTGCACCAATAATTCATTGTTTTGTACTACGACATTCATACATATTCTCTGATCCCCCTTCCTAAGTTCAGTTGAACATTAGCTCCATCCTTGAATATTGCTCTCCTATCTGTCCGCAATCTAATTTACTTGAAATCTTCACTTGAAGCCGTCGAGCGTAATTTTACTTGAAAACTTATTTCCAAAGTGAGTGCTTTGTTGCTCAAACAGTGCGTTTTTGGAAAACAAGTTTTGGCCGAAATGAGGCGCCCACTGCGGCTACTGTACGCAAATTTGTGAAGAAAGTTCGTGAGACAGGCATGCTAGTGGACAATACTCACGGTCCCCGTACTCGTACGGTGCACACCCCCGGAGAATGTGGCTGCAGTAGAGAGTATGTGACCCAATCTGAGAACATCAACTCGCCATTGATCGCAGCTACTCAAGGTTAGTCCTACGAGCCAGAGAAGAATTTTGCACAAAGACCTCGTATTATTTGCTAACAAGATCCAAATGACAGGAATTCAAGCCGAATGACCATCCGCTTCGTTATCGCTTCACAGTTTGATCGTTAGAGCAGCTCGAACTGGATGCCCATTTTTCTCAAAAAATCATCATTTTCATCTCGGCGGCTATGTGAACAAACAAAACTGGCGCATCTGGGACTCGGAAAACCCACACGTGATTGTCGAGAAGCCAATTCTCCTCAGTGAGTGACGGTGTGGTGTTGATTCTAGAGTGATGGCATCATTGGAACGTTTTTCTTTGAAAATGAGGCTGGAAATGCTGTTTCAATCAACGGGGACTTTTTGTGGCCGGACTTTGTGGATTTGGACTTGACTACCTTTGGTTTCAACAAGATGGCAAGCCATGCCATACAGCTCATCAAGCAATCGATCTTTTGCGCACAAAATTCGGAAATCGTGTAATCAGCCGCCATGGCGATGTCAATTGGCCGTCTCCGAAGCTGCGATTTGACACCTTTGAATTTCTTTTTCTGGGGCGCTGTTATGCGAAAAATCTACAAACGATTCAAGCACTGAAATTGAATATTCAACAATACATCGCTCAGGTAGGGCCCGGATCATCAATGTCTTGGAAAATTGGACTGAGAGGATAGCCTGTCACGCCAGCTGGTGCAGCCATATGAATGAAATTGTATTTCACAACTAACGCGAAGGTTTGTTATTGTGAATAAAGCGAAAATATAAGAAAAAATTTTGATTTTTGTTCATTTTATTGCATTTTTAAAAAGAAACTTGTATTTGGCCCACCCTATATTAGTCCAATTTTAAGGAGTTTATTTGGACATTTTCAGGAACCACTAATGACTCCTTCAATGTAAGTATTAGAACTTTCTAGATGTGATACATAGTTTCACGTAACACATAAAACCGAAGAATATGATAACTTTGCATTCTTCTTCTAGGTGCTCAGAGTAATACCGTCAAAACAGCGGGTATTACGGAAAACAGTTTAGGCATAAATATCATTATGAACAGAGTCATTGATATTTTGTGACACACCTTAAATTTTCGTTTTGGACAAAATCCACAATCAACTTAGGTCTTTAAACTCAAAGAGGCCGATACTGCGACAACGTCAAAAAAATGAGGTCATCTTGTGTAGCTAGTGGGACCAAAATAGTTTTGTTTATATGGCGGGTTCAACCGGGCGATTCTACTACGGGTGATTATACTACTGGCGATTCTATTATGGGCGATAGATATAGGCGTTCAAGCCGTATATAATGAGAAAAACGACTGGGGTTCAAGCACAATATAACAAATTGATTCTTCTGCATGGCAAACTTATTCTTCTGCATTTCAAATTTATTCTTCTAAATGACAATGCACGGCTTCAGATTGCAAAAGTCCTTTTGATTACGAGTTGATCCGACGGATGCAGCATGACTTAGCAGGCCACCGGTTCACTTCTTCTGCAAAAACTGACTCCTAACTTTAATTGTCTCAGAGGACGAGGCATTTTTTCGAGATTCAATAAGAAATTTATATTTATTTATTTAGCTAAATAAGGCATTTGTTCAAGAAACAACATGAACAATATTCTACAAACTCACAATAATTACTCAAGAGGACAATTTAAAATTAGTTTGCTAATACAAAAATTGTCAAAAATGCAATGACGCGTGATTGCAATAAAATTTGCAATGAGGTTAGGGTACGGAACATTTGATAGCAGAGCTTTAATATGGGCTCTGGAAATATTTGGGGAGTAAGTGCACTGATTTAGTCAACGAAGCTGATCGGATTTCGAAATTGGGGGACGCGGTTGATGGATCGAGACAGTTGGAGGCGCTATTTACAGGAAGCGAAGACCGAGGGGGGCTGTAGAATACGCACTATAGGCTCATTATCGGCATTGTATGATGCGGCTCTTCAACTAATAAACGTGAATGCCTAGTGACTCTCAATAGCTCATGCATTTTCATTCTATCAGTTCAAAACGATATACTAATCGAGCCTCTGGGGATATTATTTTAAAAGCTAAACAAAGGTTATCAGAGTTCTACGAGAAGCAAGTGATGGCATGTTGTGAATTTGCAGCATATGCTCGTAGGAGGGTAAATTTTGAAACTTACAGGGATCATATAGCGATATCAATGCAAATAAGACAAATTGGTTTTGAACAGTGCAAATCTGTAAATAGGAGCATGAAAAACAGGATCCCAAATAATACAAGCATATTCAAAAATTGGGCATACCAAACGGCGTTCTTAAATACATGCAAAAATTCGAGTTTATCCTGATGTCCTCAATTTGGTTTAAGATATTGACAGCTATCAATAAAAGGAGCATCATTCTTCAAGCCAGAGACGGTACTATCGACATTGAAGTTCAAAATCTCGAAAGTTTGGTGTCTGACTTGAATTTGATTCGAAATCGATGGGATGAATTTTGAAGTGAATGCAAAACGGTTGCCATTTAATTGGGGATTTTATCAACCTTCCCTAATACTCGAAAAAAACGCAAGAGGTGGTCAGATGAAAATGACGATGACACGAGTGCAGACGATCAAGAGACAAATTTCAAAAGGAACACTTTCTACGTAATCATCGACTCGGTTATTGCGAGAGTTATCCAGTAAGTTCAATGCCATGAAGGATTTACATAACGGTTTCTCTTTTTTATGGCTATTCACACATATGGACGAAACCGAAATTCGAAGTGCTGTCACAAATTTCCTCCAAAAACACAAATTGGACGTTTCTGAAGATTTAGGAGATGGAATGATCCATCTGAAACACATATACAAAGGCAATTTCGAAGAAGAGTTATCACCCTTTAAATTGCTAAATGCAGAATGTGTGTGTTGCTTTCCATGCATTTTGCATTATACCTGTTACTGTCTCCAGTGCTGAACGTTCATTTAGTGCGGCTTCGTCGTGGATGACGAACACTCCTCAGGAGCTGCCACACGCCAGCCCTATGCTGGCAACGCTGGTCTCCATCGGGCCAAGAAAATGTGCTATCATGTTGATAGCCAAGATGGCCCGGGTGAAGAATAAGTGGTTCTTTCACTTAGGAGACCGGCACCATTATACTGAAACACGGTTATTTAGTGTTCTTGCTCGCATGAGGGCCCGTAATTGTTTACCCCGGGCCCAGATTTTCTCCCGACGGCTCTGCATGCACTGGTCCCAGCCTAAATTTTTGTAAGCGGCAGGGCGGTTAGATATTTTTGAATTAAAGCGCCATTTTTTCAAAGATTTGTTGCCCAAAAGCACCTTAATAGATACATATCGTGACGTAACTTGTGACAGAAAAATAATTTCCAAAAAACACTTCTAATGTATTGCCTGTATGTATTTTAATTCAACGAAAAATAAACTGTGTAAACAAAACCACAATAAAATCATAGAAAATAAGCAAATTTAACGAAAAGTCCTATTTCAAGTTGAACTTAATAACCATTTCAAATTGAACTTAATAAAAAAATTAATTACATTTTAATGATATCCTTTTATACATCAATATTACACCTTATTAAAACTCTATATTTCCACAATTGTCAAGTAGGCTTTCAAAATTATCAGATTCTTCGATTGATGTCTCATCATTATGATTATGGATGAATTAAAACGAGCAAGCATACTTGAAGTTATTCGTAATAATTTGCAACATACTTTCCGAGATCTCATGAAAGATTTTATACATATTATGGAATTTAATGTATCCGACATCATTCGATTACGTATTTTAGGTTTTGTTACATTCATAATTGAAAAAACGCGCTCAACGAAAGCGTTGGAATGAGGTAAACACAGTAAAATTAGGGCCAGTTTGCTGATGTTACCCAGCATCTGGTCACCTGATGCCGTTTTTAAATTAAATGCCGCTGTCCAAAATTCTTCGCTGTCGGTAGGAATTTCACCCTTAATATATCCTTCCAAGATATTGCCAGAAACAAATCATATTCGGTTTCTGCCTGGCAAAAATCAAAAATTTGGAAGAAAATGAAGAGGAAGGCTCCTAAAAGGCGGTCTTAAGTGGTTTTCTGGTGGCAATATGAAAGCCTCTCTAGAATCAATATAAATGATTGGCAGTCTTTTTTAAATTCATATAAGCCGAATTATTCTTCCGTCGTAATCTGTTTTAATGCTTCTGTTAACTCATGATTAAAGAAAAGTTCATTGATATCTTTGAAATGCTTTTGATCATTTAAATATTCATGTATCTCATTGAAATCATGTTTGATATTACTCATAACCTCCTCAGTCATTAATTTTGATGTAATTGATACAATAAAACTTTTAAGTTCAGCATATGCTTGGAAAAAGTCCACATTTTCTTTCTGAAAATACATATTTATCAAATTCGTTTGTTTGAGAATTAGTCTCAAAAATAAAAGAACTAAATGATTTCTTTTATTTTTGAAAGCTTCATAGAGGAGCAATGCTGTATGGCAACGTTCTTTGTGCGCACTTAATTGAAAAAATGTTTGCAGCCCCAAATATTGATTGCAAATTCGATCTTCCGCATTAAAACGCGAAAGCCAGCGGCTTTGTGAAATTTGAATTAAATTCAAATTCTTGACGGTTTCATCATTTATGAGTTGAAAAATTTGTGCATACTTGGATCGTCTAAGCGAACTGTTTTTGAACCAATTATAGGTTTCCTTTATAATAAAGTCAGTTTCGTTACTGAACACGTCTGTAGCTTTCGAAGCACATAAGTGCAGACTATGGCAAACACATTTCATTAACACTATATGAGATGAATATTCTTTCAGCTTGGTGTATAAGGAGTTCTTTGCTCCACATAAATTGTTAGCACCGTCAGTTCCCAGGCTAACAATTTTCGATAAAGAAAGACCATGCGATTCTATGTAGTCTTTGAGTCCTTGAAAAAGATCCTCCGATGTGGTACTTGTAATTTTTATTAGTCCAAGAAACTGCGTCATAATCGCATTATTTCTGCCAGAAAAATATTTAATGCACACGCAGAGGTATTTGAAGGTTGTTACGTCTGTAGATTCGTCGACAATCAGAGAAAATTTTGAATTTCCAACATATTCCAATAATTCTTTCAACATGGCAGGACTCAAAACATTTTTAATAATGGCAGTGCATTTCGTTCTATGCATTCTCAAACTCACACTATTTAAATTGCCGCTGAATCTGATATTTTCGTTCACAATATCAATCAGGTGGATATTTTCGTTCACAATGTCAATCAGGTGATCTACGGAACGTATTGCCGAGTGTTGTGCTATGAACAGAGCATATCGTATTGCTTCCTTCTTTTGTTGTGATCCTAAAGAATCGTTGCCTGAATAAATAAACAATGTTAATGAAAATGCATACTCGTACTTCATCATACACAGTGTGTCCCATGGAAAACGGAACTTTTTCAAAACATCGATTTATATTAGCGCCACCTATTGGTGGATGTTAGCAATGGAAAGGTCCATTCTTAACTGACATACTGTCAAAATTGTATGACATTTGGTTCAATGGAAACCAAAATATCGCGCTCAAAGTGACAGTGTGTTTGTGGCATCGGTCGAAAAATGAACTTCGAATAAAGAGCAAATATTAAGTTCAACATTGTAAGGATTTGATTAAAGAGTCAAAAAAGGACCCAAACTTCAAATATTCGATTGTGACTGGTGACGAGACATGGTGTTTTCAATATGATCCTGAAACCAAGCGTCAAAGTGCTGAATGGAAGAACCCAACCGAGCCCAATCCGAAAAAAAGTCAAAAGTGAAGATAATGCTGATTTGTTTCTACGATTCAGAGGGTATTATTCATCGTGAATTCGTTCCACCTGGTCAACCGATTACTGCTGTGTTTTATCTTGGTGTTATGAAGCGTTTGCTCAGCCGTATTCGTCGTGAGCGGCCACAATACCGTGAAAAAGGGAGCTGGCGTTTGTTGCATGATAATACCTCGTCTCATCGATCGAACTTGATTACGGATTTTTTTATCAAAAATTCCATTTTAACCATCAACCATTCACCGTACTCGCCGGATTTGGCTCCGTGCGACTTCTACTTGTTCTCCAAATTGCACTTGCCTATGAAAGGAAAACGTTATGCCGATGTAGAGGCCATCCAAAGAGCAACGACCGACATACTAAAGTCGATGGATAAAAATGATCTCAAAAACTCATTGGATATGTTAATTGATCGTGCAAAACATTGCATTGATGGGGAAGGAGACTATTTTGAATAAAATAAATGAGATTTGCCGGAATATTGAGTTTTTGTCTTTATTTTGAAAAAGTTCCGTTTTCCATGGGACACACCTTGTATAATAAACCCTTGCCATATGTTTGAATTTTGGTTTGTTTCTTGTCGATTTTAGAGCTGTTCATTTAATTTTTTTTTCTGTTTTCGCATGTCGAGTTAAATCCGACTTATGTGCCCTTACGTTACATTGGCAGAGGATACAAAATACTGCATTTGAATTCTCTATATTTGCTTTTAACCATCCTATGTATGTCGCATTCATAAAAGAATTTGTGTTAAAATTCAAGATTTAAAGCTAAGAAAACAATTTCTTACCTTTATATTCTTGGATTGATTCCCACGATGGATTGTAAGCCTTTTGGTATTTTCCCCACTTACCCATTTTAAACACAATATGGAAAATCACCTAACAGAATAACAAACTCACTTTCGATTGAATAAGGATATCATTTCAACTGATTTTCGGCTGGTTATGATTCATGTGGCCGCTCCGAAGCCTTCCCTACCGAAGCAAATCCAGCTATTCCCTTGCAATGACTTTCTTGGGAAATCGGAATCCAGTCACCTAAGTCTTTAGATGTTTCCACATAGACGTCGCTGCCTGAGGTTCAATTTCACCCAAGCAATTCTCTGGACGTGGCTTGTGATTTTGATTCTGACCGCAAGCCCGACTGCAAGTGAGAAGGATCAAAGTCGCGATGCCACAGATCATGGAAATATTTTGTCACGCGACGGTTTCTCAAGCGAGCGAGGGTTGAGTCAATCGTGGCATTGCACGAAGACAAGTGGTCTTATGCTGAGATCAGCATTAAGGGACGCAAATTGAAAGGTCTGTTAGACAGTGGTGCAAGCGTAAGCATCCTGGGAGCGGGAGCCCTTGACCTCGCCCGTGACCTTGGTTTGTATCTTCATTGGATGCACGCCAATATCAAGACGGCTTCTGGTCATAAGGCTGACGTGTTAGGATACGTTACTGCCTTGGTTCAATTCAATAATCGCACTCGGTTGATTCGGGTTTTGGTTGTTGTGGCATTAATGTATTCTATTTGTCACGGGATTGATTTTTGGGACGCTTTTAACATCGCGCCAGTTTTATTGCCCCTGTCTACAGAATCGTTTATGTCCACTCCGGCCCCTTGAGTCGTTCTTCTCTTGCGGCTGATGACCCATCCAAAGTTGTTGACCACCACCTATCTACCATCGATGAAGTGAAGCTGAGCAAAAGCCCACCCATTTCGAAACGTCGTTATTCCGGTACTGCTCATTACACGGTCGATACTCATAACAATGGTGAAATCGTACTGCTAAATGAGGTGCGCAATAATTCGGATGGAGCATTGTCTGCCGGGAGGAGCGAGTTAAGTGAAGGATACTGGGGCTCGTCCATCACCTAATCAGAAACAAAATTTAATATTTCCATTGGGGTGAAGTCCAGTGAATGTCTGTTTTTTTTTCAGTTACCCCTGCCGACATCCCTTCGTTTCCCAGCTGAATGAGATACTTAGGGTCTGGGTCGTCCCCACGATTGTTGCGAATTCTGGCGTACTGGCATTCGGTTTTCAGAACAAGAGGAAGTGGTTTGGCAGTGTCGAAAAAAAAGCTAATTTTGAATTTGTGAAAAAGTTGGGTTTCGACATGAATTTAGTTACGAACGTGTGAGTTGAAATACCGAGATGTATTTCGAAGGTTAGGACAATTCGTTTTACAGAAACGGCATCGAAGTACTAGAAAATCGCTGTACAAAGTGTATCGCCCTCGAAGGCAGCTATGTTGAGGAATAAATATAACGCTGTCGAAAAAATGGTTGCTTTCATTAAAAATCCAGGGACTTGTCAGCCCATGTAGTAAATTGTTATATAACCTATTCTGACTAAATCAATGAATTCTACAAACAAGAGCGCCCTCTAATTTCCTTCTGCAGTTATCCGTCATGAAGAAAAATATCTAATAAATTCAAGTCAATTACCTTTATCTTTCACTTAAAAATAACTTTATCCACGGTTGAATCATTCACATAAATCCTCATCGATTGCATTTAATCCAACTTAATCCTTTGGTTTCATTTAATATCCCATATATAGTACAATTATCCGGTTATCTGTTGCGCTACGCACACGTTACAATAATCACATTAATAATCAGATTTTCACGCTTTTACAAAAAGCCTACCCGCCAACTTTGAGAGCCGAGTATTAAGCACTAAGACCGCAGCTTAATTCCTATTCAATCTGAACTCAACACACTCTACACCATATTTTCCCGACTGCACTTAACTCCAACGATTTTCCACACTTTATCGTTGATATGCATGCACTAGCAATTAACGGTATTTCCGCGAAGAAATTTAGGGACAATTTTAGATACGTGTGTGCATGGAACACGTAATTGAATTTCGCGAATATCCACACACTTTATGCGTTCACTTGACCGGCGGTAACACGCTTTTGAAAATTCGAAACACGAGTACACCGCATCGAATGAATGTGGATAGATATGTTAGACCGTGTATTATCACAATATTTATCAAGTATTTAGATACAGATATATTTGCTTAGAGAGTAGCTCGCCTTGTTGGGCAAATATTTATTCGCATGAGGGCACGGGGATGAACCCACAAACACACGTTATTATACGAGCGATAATTGAAACACTTTAGAGAGTGTAATTAACCACAGAATCACTTAATGATTAGCTCCAACACGACATGGGGTTCGAATTACTCGAGTAATGACAATCTTGTAATTAACACTTTAATCCTCTTGGCAGTTAATTAATCCGCAATATTATCTCTGCTGGGAGATGAGGAGTGAGTTCACCGCCGTGCTTTGGGGACGCGTGACGACGTGTGTTGTTTTCGAATTTGAGATTGCATCAACTTGCTGCGAGTGGGTCGCTCCAGTTGATTCGCAGATAAAAGAATCTGAGACTTAAAAGATAGTCTAGAAAATCACAAATTTATTGTAATCCGGTTTTTGTGTCACAGTGATTTAAATTTAGATACAAACTTTGTCGCTGTACCTTTTGTATAACTTTTTTGGCTTGCTTCGAACGAGTATTGTAATATCACTTTCAAATTAATAAACTGCAAAAATGCAGTTTCACTTCTACTTCGATGAATTCGTGGTCATCTTCCACATTCAGCACAACTTAAGACAACGAAAAAACAAGGGATAAAAACTCGCGATTTCATTTTGCGCACTCGAAAATTGCTCGTCACATTCGAAAGTACCTTTTCAGCTACTTTCTCGCGAAAAATTATTGCACAAATTTGTCACGACACAAAAAACTATTTGCAGAACCAGTGCTTATCCCTGAACAAATACCGATAGCACCTTCCTCCCGTTCCGAGTGAGCACACAAATCCAAACAAATTTACAATGTTGACATTTCACATACAATTTCCACATGTAATCCAGATAATGTGAGCAGCCCGAGCCTATTCCAATATTGTTATTAGCACTACAAAAGATTATTTACGAACAGCGACGGCACGAAATGGCGACATCCACTCGTCGCAAGCACTCTACTCGTTCTGAAGTGTTTCCCATTCGACCGCGAATTTCTCTTACAAAACAAAAATGGCCACTTTCCGTGAAACAACCGTTCTCTGAGCAAATCGCCAAACTTCAACCATCTCTTCACCAACGCACAAAAAGTCGTATTGGAACGGATTTCAAACGTATCTGAAAGGCTGACAGATACTTTCCCATTTGCAACCTTCGATACAAAGAATTAAGAGTAGTCGAGACTCGCACCAGCCAGCGCGGTCCGTTGTTGAAACTGGCAAAGAGAAATTCGTTATTTCACCGCTAGCCAAGTATCGCATGGCAGCGCAGCAAAAGCTAAGCACGTCGTCATGGAAACGTGTACGAAGCGCTGCATGTGTCCGGAGGATTTCGGGTCGTTCACCAACAGCGCGCGTGGTGTCGTTCGTCTACGGAATAGATAAAAGATACTTTTCGCCGGAGCTGGAGAACACCAACCTTGGCATCTTGGGGAGAATCAGCAAAAGTTGTTCTGCGAAACTTTTTCAATAAGAAATTCAATGAAATTCTTATAAGAACTGATAGCGGTTTCTTGTGCGTTCTCATGTGTTTAACGAATTCGGGGTGCAATGGCAGCAAAATCGGCTGCTGAAGGCATGGAGTCGACGTGCATGGCGCGCAGAATCTTGAAAGAAATCCGCCATGATGGCTGCCGTTGCTCCACCGTTTGTTTTCTTCTTGTATTTTTTTTTTCTTTCTTTCCGGTAGGGGACGACTCGCGCTTTTGCTTTGTTTAGTCTCACAGGCAATGCATTTTCGCGAAACATGGGATGGGAAGCGAAAACGAGGTAGAGAATGAGGGGCGCGAAGACTGGGCAAGGCACGTTCATATTATTGTAGATAGAGAATGAGGTTTCTTTTTGCATAAGCTTAATTTCTGCATGAGCAATGTTGCAATATTTAAAACGGGAGCCGGATTTTACTGATGCAAAAATAATTGTTTGAATTGTAGAAGAGTTCAATAATTCCATTTTTAATAGAATCTTCCCAACAAAATTTTGGGATGCTACAATTGTTCCAGTCTTCAAATCAGGCAATGTTTGTGACCCTACTATGCCTATTAGACGTATTATCTAGTGCTTTGAGTTAAATGTTTGAAAAAATTATTTATAAGAGATTAGTTCAGTTTATTGAAGATTCTTTAGGGGTTGATTTAAAACAACACAGCTTTCTTGAAAAAGGTGGCACAACATCTGCTATTACTGACGCTTTGCAGTTCATAAACAATGAACTAGATGATGAAAAATATGTTGTAATATCAAAACAGTGTGATCTCAGGAAGAGATCTGGCCTTCGGTCGCTAGCGTAAGCTCAGCTTAAGGTGAGGTGCTATTGAATTAGGGGGGACTATGACTAGCATTCAAAGTAACTAGACGTGTTGTAATGTGACCCTACGCCCGGGAATCGAAGTGATTCCGATCCCGAACCCTTGCACTCGGCCAGATGGGTATGACCTCGAGGTGCAAGCGGACTTCATCTTTCGTGCGGATAGCGTTGCACAGAAAATATTTTTTTTTTCTTTCCAAATATTTAGATCTGTGGATATAAATATTTGAAACATTATATTAATCAAAACCCCGACACATTTCGAGACATATCCATCTGGGAATGCCCCCCTCCACCGTTGCCATCAAAACACTATGCCACTGGCGACAAATAAAAAATGCACATTGCCGCCATGTGGTGTTCCATTCCGCACATCTGTTTTGTCGGAGGTTGACGGATTGACAGTCCGACGCCACGAGGGAGAGAAAACGCGGGAAAGAAGTGATGTGTTTTACGGTGTCCTCCCACAATCGTAACCTTCAAACAAAAGACGGAAAATAGGAGCTAACAGTGGGTAATGAGTAATTGCATTGTTTTTCATTTGCTGTATAATAATTTTCTTATTAACAGAAAAAGAGAGATTGGCAGTCGGTCGTAACGGAGTCAAAAGAAGACGAGCCAACAGATAATAATAATCAAGAGAAATTTCCAGTGAAGGAGGAAAATAAATCCGCCGCCACCGATGCCGAAGTGACGACGAACAACTCGACAGTAAATTTAATAAATGATAAGCACAAAATCAGCAGCAATAATAATACCGGAAACGTAAATGGTCGTGATGATGCAGAAGACACAGTGGTAGTAGTGAAGAGGGAGAATCATTGCCAGCGCAAGAACAACACGATAACACCACCTGACCCGGTTAAGTTGAAGCTTAATGGGACTGTTAACTCAGCTTCCGGCCCAGTGATACCACTTTCATCCCCAAAGAGTAGTAGTTTCTCCCCTACCACCGCAACCATTGTAAACAATCATTCGAACGATGTCGATCGAATACCGAAAATTGTTGGGAAATTGGGAAACATGGAGGCAAATGCAAACTACAAACAGCTGTCAGGTATGTTTAGGTTATTAGAAGCGGTGCTTTTGAACGAGTATTTCAGTGCGGCTGATCATTGTTATTCATCCGGTTAGTCAAGTTTATGAAACAACCTAATTGAGTATTAATGTTGGTTGATAGAAATGGAATCTTGTGAAATCTCTAACGAATCTTGAATTATTCGTTGCATTCATATATTATATTGCCTATATTTGATCATGGAAAATCGACCCACAAGATCATCTATTTATACAAATTGATATCCTGCACAAGACGTGAATCCGTCCACTAAGATGAGGCAGGTTGAAAATCATAAGTAGTAGAAACCTAACCATAGTAATCGTACGAGTTATATTTCCGTAGATTGGAAAGATTTATATACCAATCGAGTAGATAACTCGGAAACAGAAGGACGGCTTTTGGTCATTGTTACAAGGAAATAACATTTATAGCTGAAAAAAGTTTATCCTAAATGTCTAATATAACATGTGAACAATTAACGTAGGAGAAGCTCCCATCACAGATTGTTTGGAATATAAAATTTTAAGATTAAAATTCAGATGGTAATTGGACTAATTGAAATAGATACTGGAGTGTCAAAGCCAAAGAGACTCAGAAGGTTCAGGGTTAGTATTTTTGTAGTAGTAAAGGTGTTGAGGATGAGGATTGAGGTATTAAAGATGATCATGCTACTAATTAGACCAATCAACTAAAGCTAAACCTTAAATGTCACGGGAGTGAAGATCATTTTCAACTAATGACTAATGCACCATTTGATTCAATTTTACATTGGTTTGATTAGGGGAAGTTGTGGTTTCATTGTTGGTTTGTCTTATTTGTTGGCATTTTTTTTCTTATGTATTTCTTGTGTGTGCAATCACTGGAATATTAGTCCATTTATATGTAGAATTGATAATTGTGGTGTATATAACAAATAGTGTTAAAACTATAATAAAAACAAGGGAGTAATATACCATCGATAATGTATGGTAATTGATCCAGTTTTGTTTTTTTTGTAGTTTCAAAGATAATTTATGTTAAAAAAGGATGCTTTTAATCTAAAGAAATAGAAACTGAATTGCCAGAAGTAGTTATAGACACAATTAGAGCAAGGTAGAGTAGTAACATAGTAAAAATAAATATCATCGAGCTATGCTACTCACCCAAAAATACTATTACGCAGATATTTTTGAATACAATGAAATTCGTCTCGATAACAAGGTTAAAAATTTGTAAAAAAAAATGTAGCTCTAAGTCAATTCAGTATGAATTATAAGGTACATATTTTGAGCTCTGCAAATCAACTGAATACGGGAAAAGTTATAATTCAATATATCAGGCACTGCAAATTAAATCGATAATAAAAAATATAAATACATTGTAAAAAGTTAAGTTCTACATGATAATTTAACTAGCAATAATACATGAATATTTTTATAAAAGGAGCTTTTAAATTTTGCTAAATTTTCTTTAAAACCTCGTGCTCTACCAGTAAAAATGAAAATATGTTTAACAAATAAATATGCATAAACCCTTAAGCTCCTGGACAATCAAAGGAATTTATGTCTGTTAGATCAAAAAAAAAACATCATTTAAAGTCTATAATTAAAACGAGCATAATTTTAAGAAGAAAATATAATCAGGTAAATATAGAATTACAACTAAATACATATATATTGTTAACCACCGTTAT
Organism: Odontomyia ornata; assembly: GCA_963969285.1. Lineage (NCBI taxonomy): Eukaryota > Metazoa > Arthropoda > Insecta > Diptera > Stratiomyidae > Odontomyia > Odontomyia ornata. The sequence goes on along the minus strand of OZ017739.1, from coordinate 363,633,728 downwards.
AAATACCTGAACTATAGAACCTACAACTGTACTTAAAAGCAAAACATAAAACATTTTAAGAAACAATTAAAACGCATAAGACTTTAAATTTTAGATTACAAAATAAATACTTTCGATAAGTCAAAATAGAAACAAGAAAAAGCAAAACTTTAAACTTCATATCTTCGAAGTTACATACACTTAATTTGCTAACTGTCAGAGAGAACAAATTGTAAATGAATAAGAATCCAAAAAAAGTAAAGGAAGCACGTACTTATAAAATTTTAGCCAACTAGGGTAATGTACTTTAATGAATTCATATATTTTTCAATTAAAATAATATAATGAAAATAAAATACCTATGAATTGCTAATTAATCAAAGACTTTCCTTTTCAGTGGTTCTTCTTTTTCAGCGGGAAATGAAGTGCAGGGTAGGTATGCCGTCGCGAGGGTAGGGTTTCGACAAATCCGCTGAGGTCGGTTTCGCGTCGCGCGCGGTACGCGGTACCTTTGTTGTTTTGTCGTTTTATTAGAGTAGTTCCGTCGGGTTGAGTTAGAGTAGCATACTTTTCGGTACCGCGTCGGAAATTCGGGAACGCGAAATAAAAATTAGATTTTGTATTCTTGACTGGTGAATGAAGAAATACGGAGTAACGTAGAATAGGTTTCTTCTCCGTATGGTTTTGTTTGATAACGCGTTTTGAAAACGGGCATGTTCAGGTGGCTGAAAATATTGTAATTGAGCGTAACCCATTCGGAGACCCGCGACCGAAATCCTCTCCGAACTAGCTAGCCGACAAGCAGCCACCGCGTGAATGGGTTACGGTGCACGGATTGGTGACCTGTTGGTACCATCCGTTGGCGCTACTCAGACTTAACGTCTAGAACCGATGAGAGGTCGGTTCCGCGTTCGGACTTAAAATGTTGAAAATCATTACAGTGTTCTTACTTACACGTGCCAATTTCTGAAAAATTATATAGGAAGGTATGGAATTTTGCCGGAAGAGAGACCCGGAGACTGGAAACATGTGGTTCAATCTTTTGTGAAAAAGTGAATTAAACATTTGTAAATAAAAATAAACAGTTAAAGCCAATCTTTGGCTAGCTAGTTAGTGACATTTGTTACGGTATCGTTTACCCTTTTCCGCTTAGGGCAACTCCTCCTACCGCAAGCACGAGGAGAACACAAAAAAAATGAGCCTGTTTTAAGAAGAATAGAATTTAATTAAAAGACACCATAACCAACCGAGCCACGACGAACATCAGTAATTCCAGGTTTGTTTAAATCTAAGCAACTTTGTGATTAAATTAAAGAATTAGGTTCAGAATTTAAACGGAGAGTTTCATGTAACTAGTGAAGGACCGTCAGAAGTAAGGAGGAATGAATCAGCCCGCTGATAGTTAACGTAAACTTTAACTAGCACGGCGAAGCATATAGTACCAACAAATTTTGATCCGAAGTTGATTCCGGATATGAACGCTGACCTATGGTACTCTCAGTGGGGATCGTAGCAGTCTTTGCGTATAGACGTCTTTTAAATCGCTCCTGTTAAAAGTTTTCAAAAATTAAATTAATTTTTTAAAAACGTTAGTCCGAAGTTAATTTTTATAGGAGAAAATCTTATATTGTCGAAGTAATCGACTCAGGAAATTTCTATCGAATATTTTTACTTCGATTGGTAACGAAAAACAAATTCACAAAGAAAATTTCGCCGCTGGTATGGAGGAGCCCGACGGCTTCCCACCGTTGGGGTAACCTGGGGAAACGACGAATACGAAACTGGCGACAATCACCAAAAGAAAACATAACGAAGAAAACTCCGTAGATGGAGGGTGCAAGCTGCAAATAATAGCGGACAATCAACAAATGGCCAAATTGCAGAAAGAAAATGATGAACTAAGGCAAGAGATACAGTCTCTCAAGGATCTTTTCAAGAAAGGGATGAAACCTCAAAAGACGCAGCCACAAAATCAATGGCAACAGGCAACTAAGCCGAAGAAAATTACAAAGCAAGTAAATCTAGAGGAAGTTCTAAGTGCACCAACGAGAGCCAAAATTATTTTGCAGCGCTGGAGGGATTAACCGAAGATATGGAAATCGAAGAAAACATCGGAGGTAATTTTAATCAAGATAATGACGTTAATTTCATTCAATATTTAAAGAACAAAAATAAGGAGAAAAAACCAGCCCGCAGTTCTGCTGGTTCCTCTGAAAAAGCTTCCAACAAGACAAAAAAAGTTCCGCCAATCAACGTGTTCGGACAAACCGGGAAAGATATGGTTCGGCTATTGGCAGCCGAAAATAAACTGGCCAATTTCGAAATCAAAAGAGTTCATGCCGAAAAATTAACTATAAGGACGAAATCACTGGTTGATTTCAAGTCAGCTAAAGATGCGCTGATTTCTGGGGAGGTTCCACACTTCACCTATACCCCAAAAAGTGAAAAAAAATCAGACCTTCTTGTTGAAGGGTTTGGACAGCGGAGAGGATACGGTCGATCTTCTTCAGGTGCTCAAGGAGGCTCCACCAGATATTGATTTTGTTTCAGTCAAAGCCTTTGCGACAAGAAGGTCGACCATAGAAAGTAAGAATTTACCACTTTATCTGGTACAAATTGCAAATAAGAGCAGTCCCAGTGCCCTTCAACAAATAAGGTACTTGAATTTCAGAGTGGTGAGGTGGGAACGCCTCCAGAAAAGAGAAGTCAACCAGTGTTACCGGTGTCAATGATTTGGACATTCGGCTGCCAATTGTGCCATGCACTATCGTTGCGTTAAATGCAAAGACGTTCATGCTCCCGGTGAGTGCAAATTGGCTCAGACGGAGCCTAAAGAAAAATTATACTGCGTTAACTGCGGTGTTTTTGGTCACCCAGCATCATATCGAGGATGCTCCCGCTATCAAAATGCAAAAGTTCAACTTCCTCCAAAGCAAACACAAGTACACCGTAATATCATACCTTCCAACCTCGTCAAGCCCGGAGTATCATTTGCACTCGCCGCTAGAGGACCAGCAGAAAATGCTGGAAATAATGTAAATAATGTAAGTGGCAAAAATGAGCTGCTTCTCAAAATTTACCAGCCACTTAATTCTTTATCGGAGAGAATCGACAAACAAGATTCAAAAATTAACTTTGCTTTTCAGCGTTTAGGTCTTTCAAATGCCTAATAATAACTTGTCATCCAGTCATATTCCCATGGATAGGCTTCGCCTCATATCGATCAACGTCAACTCTATCGTTGCTATACATCGACGTGATTATCTCCTTGAATTTGTTGTTAAGCAAAAGCCTGACATCATACTTCTCACTGAAACCCACCTCAATTCATGGCATTCCATGGAATTCAAGGATTTTGCATTCGTAAGAAACGATAGGGTAATAGGTGATGGGGGAGGTGGCACCGGGATATTGGTTAGAAGACCCTATCGTTTCCAAAATATTGAAAAAGTCGAATTCAAAAACTTTGAATTTCTTGAAGTGTCCGTCATCAAAATTTCACTGCCAGGTGGGGATAACCTCTTCGTTATCTCAGCCTATGCAACTGGTGGAACTGTTCTCAAGCTCAAGGAGGAACTCAATTCCTTGTTTGAAATACTCAAATTGAACAGGCTGCATAACTATTATATTCTTGCTGGTGACCTGAACGCCAAGTATACATCATGGCTGAACGCCACCAATAATCCAAGAGGTGTATTCTTGAAATCGTGGATAACAGAGAACCAAATTGAATACAGGTGCACTCTATATGGGTCGGAGTTCCCAACATACCCTAGGACAAATTCATATTTGGACCTCTGCATTGCTGACGCAAGACTTGAATTCAACTTTAATAGTCCTCAACGGAAACTGCAGGTGCTTCCTTACGATAGCGACCATAACGCAATCGTAATGGAAATCAATCATCAAAGGGATGATTACTTCCTCATTCCAGTTCAACATGAAAACCATCGGTTGAATTTCAAAAAAACAGACTGGGGAAAGTTTCAAAAGAAGTTTAATCGGGAGTACCAGAAGCAATGTCCCTCTTCTGATGATGGCAACGCTTGCTCAATGGTTCCTAATAACAGAAATCTAACTGACGATGAAATAGATCTCTATTTGTCGAAGTTAGAGAAGCTAACGTTGGAAACGATTGAGAAAGTTGTTCCCAAGATAAAACATCGAAACAATATGGAAGGATATGAAACACCAACCATCGCAAGGTTGAAAAGATTGAAAAGCCTTCTTCTCACCCGCGTCAACAATATTTATCGACGATTTTTGGACTACAACCATCCCTCGTTGGCTTTGTTGAAATTACACCTGAAGAATGTCCGGAACTTAATTCGTTCATACTTCAGGAGTGAGGTCAGCAATCAATGGGCGGAAAAACTGAGGGGTATTAGCCCACAGGAGCCAGATGGCGTTTTCGCGAAAGTGAATAGCTTATTCCGCTGGAAGTCTCGAGTGAAGGTATCGAATCTTGAAGTCACTAGTGATGAGATAAATCTTCTCGATAGAGCTGGTATCGAAATTGATAGCACGACTCCGGATAGAAATGGAAACAGGATTATATGTGAGGGATTGCATAAACTTGCCCTGGTTGGAACACATTTTGAATTGGTTCATCTGCCAAACCCAGAGAGAAGGAATGAAATATTTTCAGAGGTCGTTGAAGCAAAAGTTTCCGACTTCAAATCAAGCCTGAACGGCCAATCAATTCTTCATTTCGATGAAACATTAACATCTGACCTCATACCGAGCTTGAATCTTATTGATTATTTTGTCAGCTATGAAGACTTGTGTTTCATATTTCGCAGAATAAACAACAAAAAATCATGTGGTACTGACGGTATTCCCAATATAGTTCTCCGACATTTGCCTGAGGTTGCTATTAGGAATTATTGCATATTGTTCAACAACATGTTGAACAATTCATATTTCCCAAATGAGTGGAAAAAGCCTAAGGTATTTCCGATCTTGAAGAAAGGAAAAGAATCTTCATGCCCGAAAAGCTATCGCCCAATCAGCTTGCTGCCTAACATCAGCAAGGTGTTTGAAGTGATACTCAACAGAGCATTAAACGCCCACATTGAGAAATATGAGTTGATGCCGAATTGCCAATTCCTCGGACCACATCTTTTCAATTTCTACCTCTACGTAAACATATATGACTTTTAGTACTCGTCACAAATGTACAGACAAATCGACTGAAAGACCGATAACTAAACAAAAGCAAAATTCGAGTATATCCTAACTAGTGTCGAACAGTTAGGGCACGTACTTATGGGAAGACCTCATTTGACCATTAACCCTCTCCCCCTTCCTCCATCCCAAGCATTTCTTTTTTTAAATATTGCACATAAATTGGGATTAGATTAGGCTATTTAGTAGTTTTAAGGTAGTTATTTTCAAGTTAGTTCTTAAGATCCAAATTGACCAATTTAATTTTTAGGGTATTGTTAAATATTTTTACAACACCCTATTTAAATCGCGACCTGTCTCTCCGTCCGTCCAACCGTGCGCCACAGCAAGTTTTCTCGCAAGCCGTATAAGTTAGAATGGTTAAAATTTTGTAGGTTGGTCAGAAGTGATGCCCTCTTAAAAGTTGCAGTGCAAAAATAAATATTTTGAGGTATTTAAGGGGACAGATTTTCACCAAAGGTATCTGATATGGGTATCAAATGAAAGGACTTTGGTGAGAACTTTTCAAAACAGGTCTTAAAATAGAAGCATTTGCAAAGTAGGGTGCAGAGTGAGGGGAAATGTACGAAAAATTTGTGACTGTGTGTTTGTGGTTTGGGACTACGTTATGTTGAATAAATACGAAAAGTTAACCCTATATTGGTTGTAGACATAATTTTGCAGTTTCAGTGATCTGTATGATCTTGGCAGTCATCGAAACCGATCGTTTTTTAGCTATTACGACCAAATTGGTTCAAATAACACCATTTTGTAAGAATCTAAAATGATTAACCAGAGAAGATTACAAAGTCCTCTTGTTATTCGATATTACAAGATGAAATTGAGAAGCTCGGGGCAAGATAAACACTTTACATTAAATTGCAATAGTTAAAGAGATTGACAAATTGATTATATTTTATGAATAATTGAAGACAGAGAAACATAAAGAATCAAAATAGTTAGATTGCATTTGAAAAAATATTTCAAGCATATTTCAATTGATTCAAACAATCTGACATTGCATTAAATTGCAAAGAGCGACATACTCACAGCAAGCATTATGAAATGCCAAATAAATCAACTCTATTATGCCATTTTAAACATTGGTGAGAAAAGTAGTGAAGCTTCATATAATAAAATGACTTACCAACGATACTGTCTTTATTAGATTCATACAAAAAACATACCTGAAAGAGAAAAAAAAACATAGTTTAGTACAAGGTATATGTTATTGCCTTAAGATATTCATTGGAAAAATTTATGAAAAACACATGATCAAAAGTCTTCGAGAGCACACCGAAAAAAATCAGATACACGCGACTATTAAAAATAGCCTGCAGGTCACATTTCTGAGCAAGTTATGTACCAATTTCTCACACAAGAGAGCAAAACATGTAACCGTTACTTTCGTGTTTGAATTTCTGAACAGCGTATAAATCAGTCGATCAGTCACTGCTGCATACAAACCATACAAATTTATTGGTTGGAAAAACATTTACTTTATTGTACTGACTACTCTACCTTCTCTCAATATGCAGATTTCATTTTTTCTTCTTCTTCGTAACAACACAGCTTCTTTCGGGCCTTCACTTCCTTGAAATAGCGTCTCCAACTGTTTCGATACATCGACCGCATTCTCTATTTTCGAAATCCAAGCAGCGATTAACTGTCTTCGTCGACCGAGTCTGACTAGCGTTTCTCGATTTACCCGCTGATCTTCACCCTTCAGCTCTCCCAATGAATAATTTTTTGGGTATCCATTGCTAGCCCACACGAGTCACGTGACCAAGCTATTGCAGCTTCCGCGGTCTTACAGATTATTCGCCTCAGAACCCTTCTCTCGAAGGTGGTGTCTAATGTGTTTCCAGATGTTTGAGTGAAGGTCCACAGGTTTCACAACAGTAGCATAGCACAAGTCTCATCACAGATTTGAATACTTGGAGCATTGTTTTTCGGTGTATGCGTAGCCGATCTTAAAGATCATCTGAACTGAATAAAATATTTTATATGCGAGCTGTATTTTTCGATGTAACTCGTCTCCTTTAGTATTGCTCATCGTTATTTTGGCGCCTAGATACACCAATTCGCCCCATGTTCGATATTGCATTTGCCAAGTTGTTCTATGTTGGATATCTGCGGTCTTTTTCTTCAACTCCATCATGATGCTTGTTTTAGCCTCATTGATTTGTAGCTCAGCGGTTTTTAACGATCATGAAAAGATGTTGATGTCGCCCGAACGGGCTACCATTTGGCTCGACATATACTCATATAGTAATTTACCTTTTGTATCAGCAGGTAGCTCCCTCATAGCGCAATTTAGAGCCAAATTGAATTATAATGGAACCAGCCTATCTACCTACATTAGTCCGATATTTATGTCAAAGGCGTCGGTGAGTTGGTTATTGATGCGGACATGGGGAGGTTGTCCACGTCATTGTCATTTTGCGAAGACGGATTAATTTGGCTAGGATACCAAAGCAAAGCATTATTTCGTACAGTATGGTACGATCAAGTAAACGAAAATTTGGTGTACGACTATGTTGAGCTCCCAGTATTTCTCAAGGACTCGCTTGACTGGTGTCTCGTCGATCCACCTGCTATATAACTACCTTGGCGAGGTCGATCTTCCTTAAAAATGATATTATAACTACAATATTAGTTTCTGCTCATGTGTACGGAAAAAGTCAAACCTGAACAAGAGGCCAACGTCAAAACAAAAATCTCCGTTGGCTTGAAAGATAAATTTTTTGTAGGCAGCGTTAGATCAATAAACAATTGATCTTGCACACTACAGAAATTCTGATTTGAACTTTTATAACAACAAATGGTTTTTAAGAAACCAAAAACAAAAAAAAAATTAATTAAAGATGGTTTAGTGCATTTTTAGACCTTCAGTCGAAGTTATATTGAATTGAATTCAAATTTACGAGAAACAAAGCTATTAGATACTCATATAATCATCTATGGCGTAAAAGCCCAAGCCGGGCCTTGGCCCCTAGGATTAATCTCCTCCTATCATCATGGTTCAGCGACCTCATCCGCCAGTTGATCACTTTCAGCAAGGATCTGCTGTCAGCAGACCATTACAATTTGCGTAATTTTGGGCAAGCGGATACAGGTGGGCCGTCAAACAGTTCATACAACTCATCGTTGTAACATGATCTGCAGTCTGTTCTTTGTTTCACTGGGCCGTAAATTTTGGCAGCATTCTTCGTTCAAATATATCCACTGCCTTTTCGGATTCGTTCTTCAGGGGCCATGTTTCACCTCTATACAACAAAATAGATTTGATTAGTGATTTGTAAATACGGAGCCTAATTTGCCTATGCACAGCTCTGGACCTTCAGCGTCTCTTCAATTCAGGTTGGCTCCAAGATAGATAACCTTATCCACACTCTAAGGTTATAGTCGATTATGGTCAGGTTTAGTCGGACTGGAGTGTTCTTCCTCGTATGAGTCATGAATTTAGTTTTAATTTCATTAACTTGCCGGCTGATTTGGTTGGCTTCAGATTCTTGGCTGAGAAATGCTATGGAACAATATTCTTTTACCTGCGTGTGACGAAGTGGTGGTTAATCCAACTAATGAGGAAGATATTCTCTCAAATATTCTCCACCATGCGGCACTTCTGGTTGAATTTTTCACTGCTGAAGCTACACACAGTCTTTCATACAATATTTGCATTTGATTTTCACAATACTGATTACTAGAGCATTAAAAACCATTTCTTTCATATAGACTGGTCTGCTACGTTTTCAACGTTAGATACACACTTGCCAGAAAAAGTATCCGTACATGCAAGATAACAAAGTTGTCATTGTATTAAAAAGGGTATGTTCACTTGATTTAAATGCATTCTTTTATAATATCATAAAATCTACACTTCTGCATGATTCCCAGTATGCTACATAATCTTTACTATTTAAAAAGACTTGAAACCCAAACAAAATCAATTTATGGCAGCAAAATAGACCAGAAAAAGTATCCGTACAGAACAAACCGGGTGATTCCCCGTGTTACGCGATGACATATGTAGATGCATATTAATTTTTTTAGGTCCGATAATAGTTCTACTTTAAGTTGTGATAGGTTTAAAAGAGAATGCAGTTTTTTTTTTAAATTTCTTGTGCACTAGAATACATCATGACGCCCAAAATTTGTGAAATCAGTGCTGAGGAGAGGAAAATTATGCTGAAACTTAAGAGTGAAGGAAAAACTTTGCGCGAATTTGGTCAAATAGTTAGCAAAACACACTCCTTTGTCCAGTATGTGGGGAAAACATTTAATACAACTGGTTCGATTATGTCAACGCCTCGTGTTTGACCCTCCATACTGAGTGAACGCGAAAAACGAAACGTTTTGCAGGCAGTTAAAAAGAATTCTCGAGTAACTGCTTCCCAAAACTGTTGCAAATATAAAAGACTATTTTGGCAAGGTTCTCCACGACGATACCATACGAAAAATACTAAAGAGAGATGGATATCGCTCACGCATGGCACATAAGAAGCCATACATTTCGGAAGTGAGCAGGAAGAAACGTGTGGATTCTGCAAAGAAATATATAAACAAGCCACCAGAGTTTTGGGAACAGGTCTTATTCTCAGATGAAAACAAATTTTGCATATTTGGCATTAAAGGAAGAAAGTTAGTGTCGCGGAAGAGCGTTACTGTCCTTGAAAAAGTAAGTCTCGTACCAACTGTGAAACATGGTGGAGTTGGTGTGATGGTCTGGGGGTGTATGGCGGCAGAAGGTGCTGGCCAACTTATGTTTACAGAATCAACTATGGATCAATACGGTTACCTTAATATTTTGAAGGTGAATTTGAAGCAAAGCGTTCAGCAGCTGAGGCTTGGTGATGGTTTCTGGTTCCTGCAAGATAATGATCCCAAGCACACAGCACACAATGTGAAGCTTTGGTTGCTCTACAACACAAAACATCAATTGTATACACTGTTCCAATCCCCAGACTTTAATTCCATTGAGCATTTGTGGGACTTGTTGGAGCGCAGGATCCGTCAGCACAGCATATCCTCGAAGGAAATGCTGAAAAATGTCATCGTCAATGAATGGGGCAAAATTACCAGGCAGGACATAGCCAAATTGGTTCACTCCATGCCAAATCGACTTAAGGAGGTCCTTAAAAGAAAAGGTTATCCCGACAAGCTATTAAGCCCTGATATATCATAAAATAGTTGAATATTTCCAATTAATATTGTCATGTACGGATACTTTTTCTGGTTCGCTTAAGTACGACTTTTTTGTTTTTATTTTGTAAAATCTAGTTTTTAAAGCAATACACAGGAAAAGATAGTTTCGTTAATGAGTAATGTTAAATCAGTACTTTTATCCTTTGTTTTATATTCAAATCGAACTGCCCTTTTGTAATTCCCTTTTAATCGCTTGTGGAGCCACCTATATTTTTGTTGTTAATCTAACACAACGATAGTTGTCAAATTCAGTTCTTCTTTGTATTCTGTCGAGACAAGTTGTACTTTTGAGTTCTAATAAATCTTTGTTACTGGACAATAAACCTGAACAGTTTTCTTGCACGACCTCCTGGTTTTCCTGACAGGTTATGGGCCCAGGTCACGCGGCGCGAAATAAAAGAAACTGTAATAAGTTAGATTGGTCGGAAATCGGTACGCGAGAGTGAGGTTGTGTTTGATTCTCGAACGTTCGACGAAGCAACCAAAATTCAAGATGGCTACCACCGCCATGACGCGCATCGAACTTCTAACAAAGGACAACTTTGACACGTGGAAGATCCACATGAGGGCCCTACTCATAAAAAATGACGCGTGGGGCTACGTGAATGGCTCAAAGGTAAAGCCTGAGCCAGGCGAAGAGAACAACGCCGAAATAGAAGGATGGGAAACGGGCGATAGCAAGGCTATGTCGGACATTTTCCTGGGGATTTCATCCTCGGAACTGAAACAGGTCAAAGATTGTGCGACGTCGAGAGAACTTTGGCTAAAGTTGGAGACTGTTTACCAGTCTAAGGGCCCCGCGAGGAAAGCGAACCTGCTGAAACAAATCGTCTTACAGAGGATGAGCGAGGGCGACGACGTTCGCGATCATCTGCTAAAATTCTTTGACGCTGTTGACCGACTGAGCGACATGGAAGTGCCGATAAACGATGACCTACTGTCGATACTGTTGCTTTACAGTTTGCCGGCCAACTTCGACAGTTTCCGGATTGCTATCGAGTCACGTGACGAGCTCCCCACTCCGGAAACACTGCGAATCAAAGTCGTGGAAGAAAGTGACGCGCGAAAGAACAATGGACCAGTGCAGAACGCGATGGTAGTGGACAGGTCGAATCAACAGAAAACCGGTAAATCAGAGAAAGGCGACGGAAGCAAATTCCCGTTCAAGTGCTACAAGTGCAACAAACCGGGTCACAAAGCAGCAGGTTGTCGATCCAAGAAGAAGAGCGATCAGGACAAGACGAAGACTGGTAGCTTTACCCTGTACGCTGCTGTGGAATCGAGTGCGCCTGGTGACGAGAGTTCCATGCTGGTTTATTCGACGCAAAAACGGTGGTGTCTAGATAGTGGTTGTACCGCGCACATGGCCAGTGACATTGACAGTTTCGAGAGTGTAGATGAGAACGTTTCAGACTCATTGAACCTGGCCAATTCTAGCTCCACGAAAATCAGTGCCAAGGGTGTCGCGCGATTGGTTACCCGAGTGAACGAAGACGATGAGACAGTTAACTTGAGTGACGTGTTGTACGTGCCGGACTCACGCATGAACTTGTTATCGGTCGCGAAGATCGTGGACAAAGGTTACCGAGTGACCTTTTGCAAACGTTCGGCGGAAGTCGTCAGCGAGAAGGACGATCGCGTGGTGTCGTGCGCGGAGCGAGTCAACGGACTCTATTTAGTGAACGACTCGCGCGCTGCCAAGCAGCCGAGCGCCGCGCTTGCCAGCCGGGATCACGAGAAGTCCCTGATGGATTGGCACAAGGCTTTGGGTCACTTAAACGTGAAGGACATTCGCGAGGCATCCAAAAACAACGTTTTCTGAGGACTTGATTTGAGCGACGACGATACAACGGTGGACTGTGAGGTGTGCATCAAGGCGAAGATGACACGCCAGCCCTTCCCCAAGGTCTCCGAGAGGAAGTCAGCCCCAGGCGAGCTGATACACTCGGATGTGTGCGGACCGATGCGCATGCAATCCAACGGTCACGCCAGGTATTTCGTCACCTTTATAGATGACGCTACTCGATGGGGCGAGGTGCAATTCTTGCGACGGAAAAACGAGGTGTTCTCCGAGTTCCAGGCGTTCAAGAAGATGGTCGAGACGCAGCACGACTGGAAGATTAAGTACCTGCAATCCGATAATGGCACCGAATATTCGAACAACCAGTTCGATGACTTCCTGAAGCGCTCTGGGATCAAACGTCGGCTAACCGTTCCGAACAATCCGGAACAAAACGGTATAGCTGAACGGAGGAACCGCACTCTGGTCGAGATGGCTCGTTGTTTGTTGATCCAGCCCGGTCTTCCTCCTACCTTCTGGGCAGAAGCAGTGCGTACCGCGAACTTTACCAGAAACCAGCATTGGACGGCCGAACTCCGTTCGAGTTGTGGATGGGAGAGGTCCCGGATGTGAGCAGTTTTCAGGAGTTTGGAGCACCGGTTTACTGCCTGAACCGGACCAAGGATACCGGAAAGTTTGGACCTCGTGCCCAGAAAGGCGTTTATCTCGGCCCCGCTGCAGATTTGAAGGCACTCAGGGTCTGGATACCTGAGGAGCGACGTTTCGAGATCTCACGAGATGTCCAGTTCCTGAAAACAACAGCAGAAAACAAGGTCGACCAGTACGAGGAGTTCTTCCCAGAACAGGCGGAGGTTCAGCCAAACACCGAGCAGGATGTAGAGGGTCCTGCCACATCGTCGGACGAGTACATCGACGTTGTATTAGGAGAGAATCGCTCAACGAGAAGAACAGTCCAGCAACCAGATCAGCAACAGCAGCAACCGGCCATGGTTGGCGAAAACGACGAACCTCTCCGAGGTTTTGAGCCAGTTGAAGTTCCAGCCCCAGGTCCAATCGTATAAACTTCAACGACGAAGCGCGGACAAGGCAGACCGAGGAAGATTTACACGGGTCGTCCTGGTAGACCAAGGGAACATCCTGTTGCGGAGAGAAATGAGGTTGCGGGGAGGAACGATGTTGCAGAAAGTGTCGACGTGGCAGAGGCAAACGACGCTGTACAGAACGATGCTGTACAGGACGACGCGAGCGGAGATGAGGACTATGCAACCGGAGCAGAAGATACCGCCCTCATCGCGGAAGTTCCACTGAAGTCAGCAGTCTCCGGGCCAGAGGAATACGAGTGGATGCTGGCGATGGCAGAATAATTTTCATCGATTTTGAAAAACAACACTTGGACCTTGGAGGATCGCCCGAAAAATCGCACAACTGTCGGCAGCCGCATCGTACTTAGAAACAAGTACGGAGCTGATGGAGCAGTCACCAAACGGAAGGCTAGGGTCGTGGCCAGGGGATTCACCCAATGCCCCGGGATGGACTACGGCGAGACCTACGCTCCTGTGGCTCGATTCAGCTCAATTCGCCTCGCCATGGCATTTGCGGCACAACGTGGCATGCATGTACGACAGTTTGACGTCTCTACCGCTTTCCTGAACGGTGTCATCGACGAGGAGATCTGGATGGAGTTGCCACATTACGCAAGTAATGTCCTTGAGTTCATCGTCGAGAACAACTACGGCTCCCGTGAAGTGGTCAACAAGGCTGCAAAGATGCTGTCCCAACTATTGTCCAGGAACAAGGTGTGCAAAATGCACAAGGCTCTATACGGCCTGAAACATGCTGGTATCAGTGTCTGGACTCGGAGCTGGTGAAGTTTGGGGCGAGAACGACGTCAAGAGACGCGAGCGTCTACGTAAAGGACGCAGACAACGTTCCTCTACTGATCGTTGTGTCCGTCGACGACATTCTTGTCCTGTCACGTGATACCAAGAGGATCGACGAAGTCTACAAGTTTCTGAGCAAGTCCTTCCAGATCAACGATTTGGGCGACGTGTCATACTGCTTGGGAATTGAGTTTGGTCGGGACGAGTCGACGATCACCATGATTCAACGCGGGTATGTGCTGGACATACTCGATCGCTTCGGGATGTCGGACTGTCGGCCAGTTGCAACGCCACTTGTTCCTGGAGTTAAGCTGTCAAAGGGTGACTTCTGGAGTGAAGAAGTTGGCAGAGAATCCTGTGCACCACACGAGAACCAAACACATAGATACACGACATCATTTTGTGAGAGAGGCTATTTCCGCAGGCGAGATCAATCTGGAGTACCTACCTACTGAGAAGATGCCAGCAGACGTGCTCACTAAAGGGCTAACCAGTCCCAAACATTGGAACTGTCTAAATTACATGGGCATCGAAAAACAGATTGTTTAGACGATTATCGCTTTGAGGGGGAGTGTTAAACCAGTACTTTTATCCTTTGTTTTATATTCAAATCGAACTGCCCTTTTGTAATTCCCTTTTAATCGCTTGTGGAGCCACCTATATTTTTGTTCTTAATCTAACACAACGATAGTTGTCAAGTTCAGTTCTTCTTTGTATTCTGTCGAGACAAGTTGTACTTTTGAGTTCTAATAAATCTTTGTTACTGGACAATAAACCTGAACAGTTTTCTTGCACGACCTCCTGGTTTTCCTGACAAGTGAATTTTGTTGCTTGAATATTTAAATGTAGCAGCCTTCTTTAGCATGAATTTCCCAATATGTTGCTTTCTTTTGATGTTGTACGGATACTCTTTCCGGCAAATGTATATGATGCAGTAAATTAATCTATCAACGCATCCTTGACGCCGTTAAAAGACATGTACATAAAACTTAAGTAATGCAGTCACCAGCAACGAATAAAGTCAAGAAACATGTCAAAGAGATGTGCAAGTTTAAAAGAAAATCCATTGTTCCTCCATTTTCAACGGTCGCCATTTTGTTGCAAACAAACAAAAATTACTCAAATCATGAATTCCCAAAAATGTTTATGTTATCGATCTTACCTGAAAATTTTAAGATCAAATCAAGACTACTGTGTGTCTGAGTCGATGGAAAGTCCATAATATGCCATAATCGTGTCTTATTGTAATTGGAGGAATTTCAAATGGCTATAACTTCCGTGAATATGATTCAATTTTCATCAAACTTACAGAGTATTAAATTCTTTTATAAGACTACTGAACGGCATCCATACGATTTTATTGGGGAATATGAGAAATATGTAGATCATACTATTATTAACAAAATATGTAGATCATACTACTATTAACAAAGTTGAGCGAATTTTGACTTCTGAGGTTTTTGTTGCTATTGTACTCATAAACAACCAAATCTGAATTTTTTTCAGAATTTTCAGATGACAGGTGTCCAATCGCGAGGGAAACACAAATTTTTCGTGGTTTTCCCCTCCCTGTACCCCCCTCGAAGCAAAAAATGTAAGTATAAGACCCCCCCTTTAATAACAACCAATTTTTTTTGTAGTTGATATATAGTATGTCTATTGAAACTCATGAGATTGAAAACTATTGTCAAAATGTATGCAAGCTGGCAATATGATATTCTTCTTAACGAGGACGAGCCTTGTAGCAGGGGTTTGGAGATGGCTTCGCGTAGACTAACTGGCCTTAATAGCCTCTTGGTTTGATTTTTAATATTAACACAAAATAACAAGACACTGGAAGAAGCAAAACAAGAAATCAATGTGCTAGAACATACTTTAATTTTAATCGCAAAACGAAGTAAGTGAAATTTTAATTAAAAAATAAAAATCCCGCGAATCGAATTCATTTCACTAACAGAGAAAAAAATCTGGCAACAACTTGCCTCAACTGTCGTTTACCTTCATCGAGCAGTGAACCTGGAGTACACCAGGCGCATCATATTACTTACACTCATGTCCAGTATGATGGCAGCACTATCGCAAAACAAAGTCTGACTGAGTCTGGTCTGGACTAACCGAATGAACCTGGTCTCCGGTCTGGCCGGAACATGGTGTGTCCGACAAACCGGCACAAGAAATAAGCAAACACGTTCAGTGAACTTTGGAATAGGCACCGAAAGATTGCGAGGTATCGTATCAATGCCTCACTGTTTCCCTGATACACCTTTACTCCAGTACTCAACGATATGTTCGTATGGCCGAGTCAAGTATACAAATCCACACACGATGTACAACATATAGTAACATGCATGCTCATCTCTCTGTTTAATCTACAATCCCACATGAGTATCTGCACCCATTAGCACGGATGTATCTACAACACTAGACGCAAATCGTGGCGGCGGACAAGTTTGCTAAAACATCCCAACTTCCAAATTAAGGTTATAATACCTCTAGTAGATATTATAGTGGAGGCAGTTCGGTAACTTGTAGGTTAAATCTCCCTCAGCTTGTATAACTGAAATGTTTGTATCTGTATCTGACCGATCCGGTTTGCAGTTCCACGTTCCTTCGGCCCGCAACAATCCTAAGATTATCTTTCAGAGAAATATTCAACAACGTTGTGCGCATGATGTCATCTCCGTTACACCAATATCTTTCTCTTTAGATACGATTTTCTCTTATTTCAGGTTAAAGAGCGGAATTGAGCAGAATGCAATTATTTTCACCAGCAAAGCGTCTATCTTAAAAATGCACCCATAAAATATTGCCCAGCAGTACGTTAACAATACAAAATCCTTGGTATAATTCTTTTTGAATCTTTTTAACAGGGGTTGCGTTTTCTGAAAGAAGTTTCAGAAGGGTTTACAGATAATGGCCGACAATAGAGATATAGGTTAGATACCTATCAGACTATTTTAAGAACCAGTGCACACGTTGGTGAAACGCCTAGATACGATGAAGATATTGCAATGAATCGAACCTCGGCGGCGGCATGCTGCATTCCAACTGAAAGTTCATGTTCGGATGTTTTTCCTTCTCGTCTTCCTCGTCTCTGGCCTTTTCACGGCTACCGTTCGACACGACAGGAAGGTTCAGGGGTTGGACTTTTCTAATAAGGGTTCACAGTTTTATGACTGTTGAGAAATTTCTGATCGGAATTTAAATGTGTACTTTGTAATGAGAAATGTATGGAACGTGATTGCTGGTCGTTTTCTTATTTGAACTTGAGAGTAACTTCTTGGAGGAAGTCTTTTTCTTTACCTCCATTTGTAGACGATTTATTTTGTGTTCAGCAAAAGTTTTCTTTTATTAATTTGAAATGTTTTAAGCTTCGAAAGCTGTACAAATAAATTTTTTGATGTGTTGGGGAATGAGGTTTTGCGTGTTGGATGGAGTTTTGGATAGGAGTAGTGAATTATTGTAGATTAGAAAACAGTCGGAACACTTTGTATATTCAGTAATTGAAATGAATACGCCTTAATGATAAATTATGGAGATGCTACCAATCCAACCTAATTTTCAAATGCGATCTAAAGTGTACCCTAATCACCCTGGGATGAGTCTCGGAGACTTATTTGATATTGGTTCTTACAAAACTGTGACAGCATCATTTTTTATTGTCTACGGCGGTATATGTATTCTAATAATTATTATTTACGAACCTAGATGTATAAAAAAAAAGTTTTATTTCAACTAACACAATCCCGATAGGGTCATTCTCAAAAAAGTAACGTTAACGCCTGCGATGAGTCTCACAGTCTCACTCACTCACTCACTCGCGATTCTATTTATAGACAAAATGCACGGAATAGAAGTAAAAAAGAACAGAAACGGGTCATTTTTTCTTCTCTTTTTCTATGGACAACTGCTAATTTTGAATTATTACATTCTAATCGGTTGTGACTGTTATCAATAAGTGAACTGAACGAATATTACTGATATAATCATAAAAATACAGTGCTGAGTTTTTTGTGCAAGGTGAATTTTGTAAAGAAAGGTAAACAGAAATTGAATTAGTTTATTCATATTCTTATTATATGTAGAATGGCTGCCCGAAAACGACCATTAACGGATGATGAAATTCGAATGGCAATGCAGGAAAGTGATGAAGATTCTGAAAACAACTCGCAACAGGATATTGAAAGTGATTTTTCCGATAGTGATCTGGACATATTGGAAAATGAATCCAATATCGCTGATGAGCAATTAATGTCAGAATCGGATAATGAGGTAGCAGAGCCAGCTGCGGAAGCAATGTGTTTTACTGGTAAGGATGGCACCCAGTGGCAATCAATCCCCTATCCACTCGGTAGGACTCCCGCACATAATATCATAAAAGGTGGGGTTCACAAAGTCAGACTAGTCCCGCGAAAACAAGTTGATTGGCCAATTGATGCTTTTTCTCTTATCATAAGTGATAACGTTATCGATATAATTGTCAAATGTACCAATTTGCATCGTTTGCAATTACACAAAGAAAAGTGGAAGAACACCGATGAAACTGAGATTCGTTGTTATATCGGACTGCTGATTCATGTTGGGACCAATAAACAAGGATGTTCAGATATGCGAGAATTTTGGCATCCTTTGTTTGGTAATATTTTATTCATAGCAAGTATGTCCCGCGATTGCTTTGAAGTACTTAGTCAGTGCCTCCGGTTTGATGGCAAAACCACGCGCTCAGTAAGAAGGAGCCACGACAAATTTGCGCCCATTCGTGAGGTTTGGGATTTAATAAATTCCAATTTATTAAAACGTTACATTCCTGGAGAAAACCTGACGATTGATGAGCAACTAGTGCCTTTTCGAGCTAGAGTATCTTTTCGGCAATATATTCCTTCTAAGCCGGATAAATACGGAATGAAAATCTGGTGGATTTGTGACAGCACGAATAGCTATCCACTTCATGGAATTCCATATTTAGGAAAAGAGGGTCCGGATAGGTCTTTCAATCTTGGAACCAAAGTGGTAGAAGAACTGTGCATCCCATTTCACAGAACAAACAGAAACATCACGTTTGATAACTTTTTCACTAGTTTTGAGCTAGCGCAAAAATTATTGAGCGTCGGACGGACTAGCGTTGGGACTATGCGCAAAAACAAAAGGTGCATTCCACCAAATTTTCTCCCACATCGCCATAGACCTATAGAGTCAAATGTTTTTGGTTTTCGAAAAAATATGACATTGGTAAGCTATGTACCAAAGAAAACCCGAGCCGTGATATTGCTATCGACGATGCATCACGACAACAGTATTGATGCCGAGAATAAAAACAAATCTGCTATCAATTTATTTTATAATGCTACAAAAGGTGGAGTAGATACATTGGATCAGCAGTGTCATGCTTTTTCCGCAAGACGGAAAACAAAACGATGGCCAATGGCACAGTTTTACAACATAATTGACGTGGCCGGAGTAGCAGCTAAGATCCTGTGGCTAAATATGTATCCAGACTGGAATGCTGCGAAACCAAATACGCGTCGTAAGATTTTTCTTCAAGAATTGGTGTTGGAATTAGTAAAACCAAACATCGAGAGGCGCAGTTCTGCATATCTCTCAAAATCGACAGTTGATGCTATGAACAGGGTTACAGGCAATAATAGCGAAGAGCAGCTCCAGAATCCGCCAAATCTAAAGACAACAAAGCGAAGGTGCTATATTTGTCCAGCAGCACTTGGTCGCATGAACAAACAAATATGCAGTGGCGGCAAGAAAAACGTTTTCAGTGAGCATGCAGAGAAAATCGTAGTTTGTAAGAACTGTATTAATAAATAATAAATTTAATTTTGTATTACATATTTTTCGAACTCTAATTATTTGTACTATTTCTATCTTTCATAATGACTAATAGAATAAAGAGTCTAACATAATAAAGCACTTTCTGTATAAACTCTCTATATGAGTCCAAGAGACTCATCGCAGGCATTAATGTAAGTGAAATGTCCTAGGGTGATTAGAGTTAAAGACCGCTATCGTAAAATACTTTGAATTTTTTTATTAAAATAATTAATCATTTGATGATTGCAAAACCAATTTTCTAGTGAAATTCATACATTATGATGCATGATAGTATGAATACACGCATGTGCAACTGGCTTCAATAGACAGAGAATTAAAAGTCTTAAGATACTATTCTCTATTTATTTCTTTCTGGACGTAATCTTTACTCATGAACAAAGTCTTTAAAAAATTTAAAATCAAAATCCGGCAAAGAATGTGAAAAAAACTAAAAGTCAGCTTTTCAAAAACTGCGTATACACGTAATTATTACTATGCATGCTTGCAGTATGACTTTGTATATTCAAGCAACTATAGTTCAGTTCTGGTACTTGAAAACGAGGTAGCTTCTAGGTGCATTCTAAAATAAACAAGACTTTTGTCATAATTTTTTTTTGGTGTCGCCATCTGTAAATGGGATAGCGCGTTGGAAAGTTACATCCCTCCCTGACTTCCAGTAAAAGTTTGGTGACATTCGGTTCAGTGGAAGCGATGTTATTGTGTCTAAAGTGACAGTATGTTTGTGTCATCGGTACAAAAATGAGTTTCGAACAAAGAGCTAATATCAAATTTTGTTTTGAAATCGGTAAAGCGTTTGCCGAAAATTTTGAATTGATGAAAAAAGTTTATGGCGATGATTGTCTATCTAGTGCCAGAGTTCATGAGTGGTTTACACGTTTCAGAGATGGTCGTGAGGACATAAATGCCGTTGAACATACGAGCCACCCAAAATCAGTGATAACCGAAAACTCCATCGAAATTGTGTGTGAATTTATCAAAACTGAGCCGAAATCATCGTTGAAATTCATGGAATCGGAGTTGAATATCTCCAAAACATCGATTTATCGCACCGATCATTTGGGCTTACGAAAGGTCTGTGCACGTATAGTTCCAAAATAAATGAGACTTTTGGCATGAAAATTCGCTTTTGTGACCTATTTTCTGACTAGAAATCGCATTTTAACCATCAACGACTCGCCGTATTCGCCTGATATGGCTCCCTGTGACTTCTACCTATTCGGAATATCGCCTTTGGCTATGGAAGGAAAACACTTTGCGTCCGTAGAGAGCATCCAAAAGGCTTGTACCGACATCCTGAAGGAGATTCCGGTCAATGACCTGAAACACTCTTTTGAAAAGCTTTTGGATCGCGCAAAACAGTGTATCGAGGCCGGAGGTGACTATTTTGAATAAATAAACTCGAATTTAAAAGAATAAAGCTCCTGTCGTTTCTATTTTAGCTCAGTCTCGTTTATTTGGAATGCACCTTGTATTTTATCAGTTTTTCGAGTTATAACGAATCAGTAAGACTTTTCCGAAGTATACATGATTTTTAAATAATTTTGAATGCAGCATAGAGTTGGTGGCTATCTATAAGACAATAGGTAGTATGCATTCCTATCACACCTTCAGCAGGATGTGCATAAATTTATCCGACGATTCTGTTGGAGAGTGGAAAATTAATCAGAGCTAAGTATCGTATAGAAGCAAATAAAAAATCACTACAATAACTTCATGGCGTTCACCGTAGTTCAGCTTCCTTTTCATGGTTAGCAATGAAAAGCATAGAATAATGAATCGATAAATTATATACAAAATTGCTCTCCCTCCGCACTCCACGAAGCCAGTAACACTTGTTACCCTCCACGTTGAGGATCCTAGGAGGCGCCACTCGCTTATCCCTTGATCCCAAGTAACCGCCAAGTGAGAAATGCGCCCGCCGAAATACCCCTCACAAAGAGCTGAAATTAGTACCACACCTAGTGGCGCTTCCCCGATAGGAACTACCCGTCCCGCTCTCACTGCTTCTTTAGTCCTACACCAAACCACTATCTCACTAAACAAAACTACTATCTCACTGAATCTCGCCTGCATCACGCTTGCGATAACTCTCACCGCCGAATCAGGGACTGTGGGATACGAAGATGCAACCCTCAGCGCTCCTCTTCTCTGTACCTGTTCCAAGCGTTTTCGGTAAACCTCCTTACTGAGAGCGTCGCCCTATATTTCTCCTCTGTACAGTAGCACTGACCCTACAGCACACATCAAAAGAGGCGTCTTCTTGATGGGCTGAGTCCCCCTAGGTTGTCCGGAAGTCGATTCAGAGCTGATACTCCTGAAGCAGCCTTCTCAGCCGTTGTCCCGATTTGCTGAACTCATCTTCGAGTCGATCAGTAGCCCCAGGTGCTTCCACCATGGCTTCGATTCGATTCGCAAGTCTCCAACACTGAACATCCTTACTCTAGGGATTCTCGTTTTTGTCAATATGACTACTTCGGTTTTCTCCAGTGAGAGACTGAGCCCGCGAGCAGTCATCCACCCTCTCACTCGGCGCATTAGCATACGTAGCCTAAGTTGCGCTTGTTTAACGGTACGTCCAGCGATCAGAGCCGCAACATCATCCGCATAGCTGATCAAGCGCGACTCATCTGGCATCTCAAGTCTCAGTAGTCCGTCGTAAGACACGTTCCACAGATTTGGAACAAGGATAGATCCCTGGGCAACACCCGATGTAACCGCCGTCTTTCGTTGGCCCTGTGTCGTATCGTAGAGCAGGCTTCGGTCTTTTAGGTGGTCCCTCAAAAGCCGTATTAGATATTCTGGAACTTGAAAAGGGTTTTCCAGCGTATCCAGAATATCCACCCATCTAGCGGAGTTGAAGGCGTTCCTGACGTCGAGTGTCACCAAAAGGACGATGCGTCGCTTGGTGCGACTTTGTGCCTCTGCCTTATGGGCTGCGATAGTAGAACGTTCTGCGCTAAATAATTCACTGTTTAGTCATAATACAATTGAATAATAAATCCACTATACCTTCCCTTACTTCTATTCTCCTGATTGGGGGCCGCCGAATTAAATCGCGTCACGAAGTTATCTGCTCTAGTGCACCACTCGTCAAACTTCCAGATTCAATATTCTACGTCGCTGGGGCGTGATGAAATTCCACCCAATTGCGTACAATTCCTCCGTTGAGCTGATAGTTTTGATACTTGTCCGTGATACTTTGCTTCATCGTACTGTAAATCCTCCGCTGTAGATCTTCGTCCACCAAAAAAGCCCCGTCGTTTGTCCACAGGTTCCTCGTCAGCTTGGTTCTAACCGGCGAGCCGTTAATTTTTGTTCTTCGAGGCAATAGAACTTTCGGTTGCGGTGCTGGCTTGCATCAGCGTTCATCGGCTACGCACCTACGTCCCACATTCCTTTCATCAGGTTTCGCCATAGTTGCTCGGTTATGGCGAATGCCACATTTCGTAAATCCGTATTTGCACTACTATCACCTAAAGCATTCGAGGAGGCAGTCATTGCTCGCGGAAGACTGCTGAAATGTGGATCCACTTGATGGCGTAGCGATGCAGGCGGTGTCTTTGGAGTGCCTATGCCAGCACTCGATGTCTGTTGAAGGCTACCAACATTTCCGTGGAAAGTTACACTGTGTGGAGTTGATGTTAGAACACGTGACGTGGCTGGAGGTAGCCGTGAGGGTAACGAATTATTATTCATTTTAACTAGATTTGTAGCGCCTCCACTTCCACAGTCTCGGAGTAAACAAAGAATTATACCACGGAAGATTTTCGCGTTTCTTGGTTGGTCGTTTCAGGCACCATACATGCGTTTTCCTTTTGATCGTCATTCGTTCCTTGGCGACGATTGGATTCTTTGCAGCGAGTATCGAGCGAAAAGAGGGTTGCGATACATGCGTCGCAACATGTAGTAGTTTATTGCACGAGCAGCAAGACGCGCCTTTCATTCT
Organism: Odontomyia ornata; assembly: GCA_963969285.1. NCBI lineage: Eukaryota > Metazoa > Arthropoda > Insecta > Diptera > Stratiomyidae > Odontomyia > Odontomyia ornata. The sequence goes on along the minus strand of OZ017739.1, from coordinate 363,609,907 downwards.
ACATTCATCCTAGCCTAACTTCTATCTTCTGAAATGTAAATTGTAGTTTCTGTTCGCGAATAAATTTATGAGTGTTAATGAAGTACCATTTCATTTCCCTAAAGTGGTGACCCCGTATTTAAAACAAAAGAACAACAGAAAAGCAAAATAATGTGAGTTCATTCAGCAGTGTGAATTGTGCTCAGTGCTTATGTCAGACGGTAGTTCGAAAAACACTCGCAATTGCAGTTAAGTAAATCGTCAGCAAGTTCCAAAATGAGTGTGGAGAACCACGCCGAGCGGATCGTAGCCGAGGAACGAGATCATTTGGCTCCGGGGCCCACCGGGCAGCAACAAGTGAATGTCGTGAGTAGCTGCAAATTGCCGTCATTTTGGCGGTCGAGACTATGGTTTTTTTAGATTGAGTCACAGTTTCTCGTGCACAGAATAGCTTCGGACTCAACACAGTATCCCCTCGTTATTGGAGCACTGGACTTTGTAACAGTTCCGGACATTGCTGACATTTTCCGTACGCCGCCGGTGGCAGACAGTTATAACACGCTGAAGAAAGCCATAGTTTCGCGCCTCACCGATTCACCAGACGCACAGCTCCATAAGCTCTTGACTGGAGTAGAGCTCGGGGATAAAAGGCCGTCGCAACTATTGCGCCACATGCGAACACTTGCCGGCACAAGTGTTGGAGATGACGTCTTACGAATCAAGTGATTAGATCTTTTATGACAGCAGACGCGCCGTATGCTTCTTCTTATAAAAGGCCAGAAACTCGAAGAGCTCGCTGCTGTAGCTGATGAGGCTCATGACATAGGACCATCTGTCATGGCGACTTCTCAATTTTGAATTTCAACGCCTACGTCCGGCTATGCATCTCCACAGCCTCCGCCCGATCTGCTAACGCAGGAGCTTTCCGCAATGCGACAGGCCATCGCCCAACTCACGAACATCACTCGCGAGCTCCAATTAAATACGAGAGATTCAGATCAGAGAAGCCCTTAAGTATCACGCAGCGGGCGTAAACCTCAGGCCCGCTCCTCTACACTAGGCCCCAACGAAAGAACGGGGTACTGTTGGTACCACACGAGGCACGGCGGACGCACGCAACATTGCAGGCAGCCTTGTTCCTTCTCCCCTCAGGCACAGCTGTCTCAGGAAAACTGAAGAAGCCGGCGATACTTTTGGCGGCCATCACCGGCAATTCTTCAGAAAGCCGCCTTTACGTCTTGGATCGCAATTCCTCGATCCGATTTCTCGTCGACTCAGGATCTGAACTCTCCATCATTCCATTATCAAGCGACCGCTTCAAGAACAGAATTTGACGCTCACTGCAGCCCACGGAAGGCCTATTGTAACCTTCGGAGTGACACAGCTCAGCTTAAACCTTGGTTTACGCCGCCCTTTTCAGTGGAGCTTTATCATCGCAAACGTGCAGACGGCAATTATTGGAGCAGACGCTTTGAAACACCACGGACTTCTTGTTGATCTCCGAAATCACCGCTTACTAGACGGTCGCACCAGCCTTTCAGCACCTTGCTCGATTGGTCCAGTTCCGGAAGTGCACTATATTATAATTGCTGCACCCAAAATCATGCTTCACGGATCTCTAAAAGAGGTCTACGCAAAGCTTATCGGCAATTTCGCCAAAAGGTCACCTCGCTCTAAAGAGATGGCGCACGTTCTTGATCTACCCGTTCAGCACCACATCGTTACTAGTGGCCCACCAGTATCGCCCGACCACGTTGAATCTCTGGTGAACGACTTAGAGCAGCTAAAAGCGAATTCAGCGAATTGCTAGAGCGAAAAATCATCCGCCCCTCAGCGAGTCAGTGGGCGAGTCCTCCACATGGTGCCGAAGGACAACGGAGGTTAGTGAGCTACCGGTGACTATCGCCAGCTCAACGCAATCACCCGCCCCGACCGTTATCCACTTCCAATAATAGAGGACTTGCTGCAGGATGCTCAAGGCAAAGTGATAACGGTCCTCGACCTGCATCAAGGGATTTTACCAGATTGAACGACATTGAAAAGACAGCAGTCACGACGCCTTTTGGATTGTTCGAGTTTTTGGGCATGCCACTCGATCTGAAGAATGTGACTCAAACCATGCAGCGTACAATTAATCATGTGCTCAGAAATCTATCATTCGTGCGAAAAGTTCGTACATTTCCCCTTCCCCTGCCCCCCTCGGTACTCGTAAGGCAATTTTAAGACCTGTTTTGAAAAGATCTCATTGGGACCTTTCCAGTAACACCCTACTCGACTACCAATGGTGAAATTTTTTTTTGAGGGGTCAACTCCCTATATGGGGAGGCCCCCCTTAAACCCCTTTGAAAAATTTGTTCACCCTTGAACTTTCAAGAAGTCACCACTTCTGACCTTTCCACAAAGTTTCATGGCTGTAGCCTCTATAGTTTCGGAGAAAAAGTGCTGTGACATACAGACGGACGGACAGACCGACACAGGTCGTGATTGCAATAGGGTTTTGTATTTTAGTACAAAACCCTAATAACGTGGACTGTATTTTTATGTAGTTTATTACGTGCTGAGTAGTTACGGTGTGTTAGCAAGACTGATATGTACAGGAATGGTCAATTCGAAGTTTCTTCTTGGACAAACGTCAAACAGCTGTTATTATTTTCGACATATACGTGTCGCGCAGATAGCATTTCTCTTTTAAATGATTTACAGGCGCGGTAGTAAAAAATACCTTATGACTAATAGTAACTATAATACTGAAAAGCGAAAATCTCGAACATTCTCCCCCTTTTCATCCGTCGCAGGATGAACAAAAACAAAAATTAAAGGCTCTAAAATTCTATAGATGAGGGAGAACTTGACTATTAGAACTAATAATTGTAATAAATAAAGATGATTCTACATTAAAATAAATTAATTTCATAGTTTCAATTCTCGGATATCTTAACTAGTCTGATAAATTCATAAATTGTTTATAGATAATTATTGAACTTGAAACTATAGATAATTATTGACTCGAAACCACGCGTTCTAGTAACACGAGCTTGACGATGGGGCGCTTAAGCTTGGTCTCTGCGGTCTTGATCGTAGCAGTTCTAACCAGGCCATCGGTTTCAGGATGTACTTTTTTAACGATTCCTAAAAGGCCATTTCCCAGGGAAGGTTGTATCGCTCTTTATACGAACTAAATCCCGACCTGAATCGAATCTTGCCTTTAAGTCTATTTAGTACGATTTTGAAGTGAAGTTAGATACTCAGTTGACCATCTATCCCAGAAATGTTGGGTTATTTGAGTTAATAACTCCCAGCGTTTACTCACTGGGATCCTATCATTGCGTCGATTAGGTTCAGGGATAAGATACGAAGATCGTTGTATCAAAAAATGAGCTGGGGTCAATGGATTCAAATCGTTTATGTCATCACTGAGTGGCAACAGAGGTCTCGAATTCAAGATCGCTTCAATTCGACAAAGCAAGTTAGAGTATACGATAAAAGTCAAAACTTGATCTCCAATCATTCGGCAAACATGGTACTTCATGGATTTCACCGCACTTTCCTACGAATTACCGGTGTGGGGCGCCTGGGGGGTTGAAATGCCATTTAGTACCACTTATGGATAGTTGGTTTTTTGCCCTTTCGGACCATTCTAAGGCACCTTGAAACATCTTGGTGAGCTCTGAATCAGAGCCGACTAAAGTAGTTCCCCGGTCACTATGTAATTCAGAGCATTGACCTCTACGATATGTGAAACGATGAAATGCAGCAATGAATGCAGCACTACTGTAGTCCTCGACTTCTTCAATGTGAACGGCATGAGTAGAGAAACAGACAAAAATAGCAATGTAGCCCTTTTGAGTGAGATTGCCTCTAACTTTGGCTAAGCGAACTTTTATGCCTGCAAATCGGAGCTGATCTGCTTTAGAAATGCTAGTGGGAGAGGGCACAGCCTTGCTGCGTCTCAAAGTAGGAATGTGCAAGCACATATCACTGGTGAAATCATTCCTTTCAGGGAAAATATCGAGTACCGTGGAGTTCATTTTAACAATCGACTTAAGGTGAATAGACACGCCAAGTAAAAGCCGCTTTTGCAATTATCTCGTCCCTCTTTTCCTCGAAATCGGTCTACCCAAAAGTTAAGGTCTTAATGTACAAAACTCTTATTAAGCTGATCATTACCTACACGTTTCCAGCATGGTTAACAATCTCACCTACTGCTGCCGAAGAAATCCAAATCTTCGAGAGGAAGATCTTTAGGAAATGCCTATCCAAATGCAGACGACCTAACAAGAAGTACTACAGGAACTCTATCCTTTACAACGATACGGGGATAGAACCGATTCCCACTACATGCTAGCAACGACTTAAAAAACACCTATACAAGTGGCGGGAGCACCCTCTTCGATGTATTCGCGCACTTTTCGAACCTTCCACTGCAAATAATCCCTACTATCTATGTCCCTTTAAAATCCTTCAATAATACCACCACAATCCTAATAATTCTGTAACTACCAATAAAGTGGCGTTTTACGTTTCCTGCGAACCAATTACATACCGTGGTTGAACAAAACATATAAATTTGGTTAGTTCATAAGTGTCAAAACAAAAATGTACTCAAGACCAAATATCAGTATAGGATCGAATCCTCTATTAAACAGTTTATAGTTTTAGGTTAGATGTAGGAATAGGTTCAAACTGTTTAAGTCGTAAGCCATAAGAGCAAATGGCAAAGTCTATGTATCCAAAAACACTGAGGTAATATAAGTATACATATATTCTAACCCTTAAAGTTTATTTGACTTTAGTTATCGATTTATCGATAGTGCCCTCAGACCGGGGAACCAAACGCGTCCCCAGGGTTGCGGATAGGGGCAGACCTTTCTCGAAAGGTTCGCTGCGAATAACCAATAAGCAGCCGCGGACAATGGTCGGCAGTGAAGGGAGAGTCTCAGGACAAATACCTGAGTGTCAATGATCTTCACTGTGACATGACGAAATATATGGCGTCATCAATTATCCATATATCCTGGCAGTAGGTAAAATGCTATGGGAACGGAAACCCAGACAGAAAACCAAACCATGCAGGTCCACAAGGGGAACCAAATTACGGTGCAGGGGGTCGGATCCCCAGTACCGGCGGCAGAGGGTAGTGAGCGAGCAGGCTCCCGGCCGTCGTCATCCAGCGACTGCAATGTTATAGAAGTGGTGAACTTGGCTTCTGTAACAGATATAACTACAAGCAAACAGGACGCTAGCACGGGGAACCCTTTCAGGCAAAAACCGCTGTTGGCAGCAAACCCCAGAAACACTGTAAAAGTCAACATCACAGGTTAAATCATCGGAGACAGACGACAGACGGACTAACGAACGAAAGAAGGCAGAGTGCGTTGTGCAACCTGGCATCATTGCGGCCTTTGGGCGCAGTAGAAGGACTATGCGCACCCCGGAGCGTCCAGTGCAAGACGTCCACAATCCGGATCAAGCTGCGACACCAACAGAGGCCAGTGTAAGACTGGGGGAGGGAGAAGTTTTGCCGTTGGCCGACGCCACTTCAAACGCGACCCAAGCGATAGAAGCAAAAGGGCTAGGAAACGGGGGCCTCTCCCAAGAGGTGGCGCCAAATAACACAATCACCCTTGACCGCGCCGAAGAGGAGCGGCTTACTCGGAAAGCGGAGACTATCGTCAAACAACTGAGGGCTGCCTGCGAAGTGCAAAAAAACATAGGCAAGAGTGTCAGGAATGGCATTCTTGAACTGGAGGAGCTTTTTGGCCGCATAACGCACTACAGGCGGAGGTGGCTTGCAACCGAAAAGCACCAAAAAGACACGCTCTCCCTCGAGGCATCAGTGGGTCCTAGCAGGAGCAAAAGAATGGCCGGTAGCCCAATTGAAGGAGACCGTGAGAAAAGGAATAAGGACGAGACCATAAACGAAGTTGTCACTCCAACCGAGGAGTTTCATGTGGTGCGAAACAAGGCAGCGAAAAAAGCGGCGAAAAAGCTACTCCTAGAAAAACAAACAAAGAGCTCAACCACGAAAAGAAGAACAAAGAACCCCCCGATATACCGCAGAAAACAAACCCTTGCAAGAGGCACTGCTTATTGAACCCACCAAGGGCCGAACGTACGCAGATGTCCTCCGTGAAATTAAAGGAGCGGTCAAGCCAGACGACACCAAAACTGCCATCAAAGCAGTTCGACCAACCCGGACCGGTAGCCTGCTGGTGGAATTCGGGCCAGAGGCCACAAACAAAGATGCATTCCGTGACGCGGTTCAAAAGGTTCTTGGAGATGCGGCAACCGTTGCCTCGCTCGAACCAATGGCCACCCTGGAAATCAGGGGCCTCGACTGCGTCACGGACAAAGCTGAAGTAGAGGATGCCATTAGGAGGGAGTTCCCCAGATTAAGTGAAGTCAAGGCAAGATTGACACGTGAAAACACAAGGGGGCAACGCATGGCTATTGTCGAACTAGCTGATAAAGACGCCCAGCAAATCCTGGCGAAGGGTAAAATTAAGATAGGTTGGGTGATCTGCAGGATACGGAGAAGAGCGATCCCTATCCGCTGCTTCAGATGCCTCGAATACAGACACACCGCGTATGGCTGTAGGGGACCCGACAGGAGATCTCTGTGCTACAAATGTGGTGAAACGGGGCACAAAAGGAAGGAGTGCACGAACGAGGCAAAATGCATTCTTTGCAAGGATGCTAAGCTAGCACCCGGCGACCTCAAACATGAGCCGGGGACAGGGAGATGCTGGGTTTTCAAGGAGGCCCTAACTAAAGCCAAATCGATACTCAAATGATCCGTATCCTGCAGGTCAATTTGCACGGAAGCACAAACGCCCAGGACCTACTTGAGCAGTTTGTGAGGGATAAGAAAGCTGACCTGCTGTTGCTGAGCGAGCAACATCATAACAAGGACTCGCAAGCGTGGTACCCTGACGAATCTAGTACCTCGGCTTGGCACAGGTGCAGCGACGAGGAGCGCTGCGGATTGCATCTGCATATCGGACTGTCTCGGAGTCGGCAGTGCTGGTCATCGCAGGAGTGATACCCATTGCCCCCCTTGCCAAGGAGCGCCGCAGAATCTACCTGCGGAGGAACGAATGCGACAGAGATGCTGTCGCCCACGAAGAACGAGAACGCTCACTCAGTGATTGGCAACAGTCCTGGGTGAGCGATACAAAAGGTAGGTGGACCGCACGCCTTATTGCTGACCTGAGGCCGTGGCTCAATCGAAGGCATGGTGAGACTGACTTCTATCTAACTCAGCTACTGAGTGGACATGGATACTTTCGGTCTTACCTGCGCAAGATTGGTAAGTCACGGTTTCCTGACTGCATATTCTGTGCTGGAGAGGTCGATGAAGCCTACCGCACATTTTTTGTATGCAAGAGGTGGCAAAGGCAGCGCGGTGACCTCATTGAAGAAATGGGAGATCTCTCTCCGGATGAACTCACTGGAGAGATGCTCACATCCGTTGACAAATGGAACTGTGTGGCACATTACGCTCGGGCAGTCCTTAAGATAAAAAGGAAAATATATGAGCGCCTGGAGGCGTCCAGTCTTTTCTCCCTTCCCCTCCTTCCGCTGGAAAAGGGATCCCTGTAGCCCGGTGGCGCCTAAACGCGTAGAGAAACGAGGCTTAGCCCGAAGTAATGTGTCAAACGGTTCCAGGCTAGGTTCTCAGATTGACAGGGGAGGTGTTTAGTGGGTAGTCCAAGGGTATCCTCCATGGGAGTCCCACACTGCCAGACTCGGCGGGCGTAAATGCCTTCACCTCCCTACCACAAAAAAAAGTTAAAAAGTTAAATGTTAAATGTCGTACTCTGTAATGTCAAGTTATAAAAAGTCTCAATAAAGTTTACTTACTTACTTACTTCTTTCTTCTTAGCACTACAGCCCCTCTCGGGCCTTCGCTTCCTGCAAATAGCGCCTCCAACTGTCTCGGTCCATTGACCGCGTCCTCCAATTTCGAAATCCGAGCAGCGATGAACTGTCTTCGTCGACCGAGTCATACCAGCGTTTCCTCGGTTTCCCCACTGGTCTCCGGCTTTCAGGTCTCCCAACGAATATCTTCTTGGGTATCCGTTGTTTATCCATACGATTCATGTGGCCAGCCAATTGCAGCTTCTCCAACCTTACAATCGTTGAGACCTCCGGTTCGTCAAAAATTTCATAGATCTCAGGTTGTATCGAATTCGCCGTTGGTCCCCGTCTAGCTTCGCTCCGATTATTCGCCTTAGGACCCGTCGCTCAAAGGCGTTGCATATTAGTTACCTACTTACTTAGGTATTAAAGACTATCTATGATAAATATAACGATGAATACGGTATCTTTAACGGTGAAGATACAGAACAAGGTATCATATGCTAACATAACATTTAACAATAGTCAACATGGCATGCAATCCATCAATGTTACTACAGAAAGGCCACGCTGCTAACAACCACTTTCCACTTTCATCTTCAACTCATCATCAATCTGAAAAAGCATCTATTTAAAGTGTCAGAAATCATGAAAAGTTTATCTTCTGAACTGAACACACACGGGACCATATTTTCGTTCTCATTATTGCATTACCTACGTAGTTTTTGATTATTTTTGAGACTAACACTGCGTAGTGGAGTTGTTTTAATTGTTTCAATGTTTATCTGTACGTTTTCGTGCCATACTGCGTACGTGCTGCTACTGTCGGAGTTTGTGTTTTATGTTGAACTCAAAGCTCAACAACATGTTTGAATGTTAATTACATTACTTTCAATTATCGTTGCTACGAGAAACACATTGAATGAGTTTGTCAGTGAGCGCCAATTGATGAAATTATTGTGGTTTGGAGGTGTGATGGAAGGGGTTATCTGAAGTTGCGAATCTACAGAGTTTATTGCAAAATAAAATTCACAAAACTTGTGGAAAAAATATAACTTTTTATAATATTTTTTCATTGCTTGTTTAAAAAACATTAACGATATAAATATTTTGCTTGATCATCGTAATAAATAAATATTTGATTTTGTTTATAATTTTCTGATATACAAATATTTTCATAATCTACTGTACCGTAAACCTCTAAGCCCCATACCAAACAGTATACACTATATGATAATAATGTTTGTTATGCTTTCGGAGATTGTTGAAAAGTTTACTTAACTCAAGAGCCTGAGTATAAGTTGATGTGTGATGATTCAATTAGAACTTGAGTCGGAATAATTGTTAATTATGGGCTAGTGGGGAAACAGCCATGCTACAGTAGCATAGTCGGTAGTGCCAGCAATTTATGTGGAAGAAGGAGTGTAGCATGGCAGAGAATGATTTGAAGACGATGATGATGACGATATGTGTGTATATGGAACGGATGAAGGATTGCTTAATGAAATGACATGCTTGACAGAAATGTTTATAGAACAGACATGCGAAGGTTTTCTGGATATACTCGTAATTGGCATTGGTGGTGAATTAGCAGGATGTTTATGTCCAAACAAGAAAGCAACAACAAGTTGCGTAGACTCGAGTATGCTTCTACATGAAGGGGTTTGTTTCTAATCTATTATGTTTCAACTTTCATTTTAAATCATTCAAGGAAAAAATCATTAGGTAGTCTAACATAAAGAGCACTAATTGTTTACATTTCGGAAAAACGAAACGAATTAGTTCATATTAGTTGAAAGTAACCACCACATTGATTGAAAAGTTTTTTTAAATTTTTTTTTCTTGAAAAGCCGTCGGGCCTTGCTTTGTTGTGTAAGCAGACGCGTTTCAACTCCTTTGAGTCATATTCAGTGTATTTTTAAAATAATTTTAATTATTTTTTAATATTCAGGAAATACACCTTTTTGAAATTATCATAACATTTCTGTGTCTGGGCAGATGGAAAGCGCATATAATTTCAATTGAATGCAACTTCGTCAAATATTATTGAAATTTCGATTAATTTCTTCATTTTCTTCAAGATATTTCCTTCGCTAAGAGCAGCACGACGTCTTTTCGGCACCGGAACGTGCAATAGCGTTAATTTGGACTCAAATTAACCACTATAGCAAGTACAGCCTGTCGGGTGAGACGATTATTACGGCCGAAAACGGAGTAAGCGCTCTAAAGTTGCGACCACCGATTCAGAATTTCGGTAGTAATTTTCAATTATTTCTGAACGCTGCTGGTTCGTGACCTTAACATGACGAAAATGTTGACTTTAACTAACGTTTTGACATTGACAGCTTATTGAAAATGTTTAAGGGTGCATTCATATAAAGATACAAAATTGTTGTGTCCCTAATGGAAAACCCTATATAAGCAACATTTCGGTGCGTTCATATAAAGATACAAAACTGTTTGGTCTTAATGGAAAACTCTATATACTATACCGCTGTTTATGATGCTGCACGCATATTTTTTAGAGTTAGGTAAAATAATTTTACAAACCCTAATAAAATCGTGACCTGTCTGTCCGTCCATCCATCCGTTCATGTCACAGCAAGTTTGAAAGGAAACTGCAACAGCTACAAACACGAAATTTCGCCTATGGATCAAAGGTGATGACCAATCCAAAGTCTCGATATAAAAAGATTTTATAAAGTTCTTAAAGGCGGTCCCCCATAGATGAAAATGGCACTTATTTTTTTACAAAAAGTAGCCAATGTGGGTATCAAATAAAAAGGTCTGAATGAGATATTCAAAATCAAGTGTCAAAAATGCAATAGCACGCTTAGGGGGAGGGAAGTCAAAGCGATGCAGCTAATTCCTGGTTCAATGGGTTTGTTAGTATGCAAACTATTCATTATTGGTCAGCAATGAACCCACATGTGCTTCTTGGCAATCGTTGCATCCGCAAAAAGTTACTGTTTCGTGCGGTTTTCATGCCGGAGGCGTGATTGGGCCGTATTTTTTCTTGGATGAAAATGATCGTCATGTTTCCGTCAATGGAGAGCGCTATCGTGCTATATTGGAAGATAATTCAGAATTGGTGAATTTGGATGAATTTGACATCAACAATATGTGATTTCAACAAGATGGCGCCATTAGCTACACAGCACGCCTTACAATCGATTGGTTGAAAGACAAATTTGGTGAACGTGTTTTCTCGAGAAATTGTTCGGTCAAATAGTCGCCTGGTTCATGCGATCTAACGCCACTGGATTTCTAATTACGGGACTAGATCAAGTCACTGGTCTATGCCAACAAGCAAGCAACTTTAGACGAGCTTAGAGACAACATTAAACGCGAAATTGCCAAAGTTCCGGTCGAAATGTGTGCCAAAGGGGTGGAAAATTGGAACGAAAGAATTGACCGCTGTAAACGGGTTCGTAGTGGTCACATTACCGAAATTGCATTCATAAAATGTAATGCTTGCACTACACCCACAATAAATTTCAACTCGATACTTCAAATATTTCTGTGTTTTATTAATCCCGTGCAGGGGGAATGCTGCCCGACAGGAAAACTCTTGGAGGCTAGCATTCTTTGAGGAGTTCCGCCTCCACGTACCCAAGGAAATCCCCGCAGGGGGAATACTAGCTAGCACGGGCCCGAGGATATGGTGGGTGCCGTGAAGTGCCTTCCTGGGATTCCACGTAACGACCCTGATTGGATCTGGACTACGCTTTGGACAACGATCTGGGATTGATGTTTTGCACTGACGGATATGATGGTTTGAACCTAGTTGCTTTGCACAGTAGCGCCGAGGTGACACTCGTGTGTGATCGGCTCCAATTCAAGTGTCATACCGTCTCATTCCCGGTATAACCTTGGCCGGCTACGGAGTACGTTCAAAGTTCACACCATTGGGTTGGTGGCGTAGGTTCGGTTGAGACGGACTCCCGATTAGCGCTGGTCTGGCTCTGAGCACTTGTCCCCATAAGGACTTGTGCCTACCCTCGCATGGCCTCCCTGCTCTGCAAAGATAACCATGGGTACATAAACGCGACTACACACACGAACGGAGATAGCGACTCCGAGGAGGGACCCAAAAAAACTGGAGCAACCAAAACCATCAAAAAAGATTTTAAAAAACCCAAAAAAGCAAGCAAAAATAACAACGACGACGCAATCAGCGGCTGCAGCCACGATGTTAACAGCACATCGAGACCGGGACTAAAGACGACAAAAATGACGATTAATACATTGACAGGAAAGACGGACGAAAAACAGAGATTAACAGAAAACCCCGTCTAGATTGAAATCTCTGCGGCATTCGGGCGCAGCAAATAAATGATGCGAACGCCAGAGCGTCCTATAAAGGATAAGCGGAAAACTCTGCAGGACGCGTCAGATGTTCAAACGATCCAGAAAAATATAAAGAGCATCGAGAATTCGATCTCGATATAACAACGAACCATCCCGAAGTCCACGAAGTGATTACGGCAGGAAAGGACAGGAATGATCAGACAAAATAAAGCGACGTTGTTTGATTTCATCGCCAACGTTGAAAATATGGCGAAAGTACTGTACTCGGAAACGAAAGCCGATAATCTCTCCTAAGAACGATGGTCGCAAAGTACGATTGCCGCCCAGTGACATGAAGACGAAAGGCTATTCAGCAAATCGGGAGATGTTCTGAAAAGAATACAATCTGCATGCGACTCGGCAAAAGTCAACAAAACAGTAAAGATTGGGTTCCTTGAACTAGAGGAGCTCCTTGACCGCATAGGGCATTATCGGAGGAGCTAGTTAAAGGCCGAAGAGGACTGTAAGACCGAAGAAGAGTAGAAGAAGAAAGAAGCGCTGGGGGTGAAACCTAAAGGGCACGTACAGATAGCTCCACCATCAAAAATCAATAAAAGAATGGCGACTAGCATAATCGAAAGAGATCGGGATAAGAGAAGGAAGAGATACTTGATGGGCGTGGAACACCAGATCAGGAGTTTCAGATAGTCCTGACAAAAGGAACAAAGAAAGCCTTGAAGAAACTCCTTCAAAAAGAGCCAGAAAACAAAGTTCGCACGGACGCCCAACAAGAAAAAGACCTGATGCAAAACAGAAGGGAAAGAAGCCCCGACGAAGACCTCGGCAGCAGGCACTGCTCGTAAAACCCCAAGATGGTCGATCCTACGCGGAGGTGCTGCGGGATATCAGGGGAAACGTAAGGCCCGAAGACACCAACATTGCCGACGACTAACGCGGTCGGGTCACATACTAGTCGGATTCGGAGCGGAGGCCAAGAATAGGGAAGCATTCTCCGAATCAGTAAAGAATGTCCTCGGCAAAAGCGCAGCTATAGCCTCGCTCGAGCCGATAGCAACGATCGAAATAAGAGACATTGACTGCGTCACAGATTTGGCCGAAGTAGAAGAGGCCATCAAAAAGGAGTTCCCTAGCGCGGGCAGGATCAAAGCAAGGTTAACACCAGAAAATCAAAGGGGGCAACGCATGGCCATAATTGGCTTGACCGAAAAGGACGCCGAACAATTTCTGATCAAGGGAAAAATAAGAATAGGAAGGCTTTCTGTAGAATACGGCGAAGAGTAGCGCATCTTTAATGTTGCAAATGCCTTGGTTATGGTCACACCGTACAAGTATGCAAAGAATATAAAAGAAAGAGTGTATGAAGGAGGCACACAGGATGCTGATCCAAGAACTGAGTTCGGACACGCTTTGGGATCAGGAAAATATCGGGTTTTCCAGGAATCCCCAGCCAAGGCAACATCAGAGCTTGGATGACCCGCATCTTGCAGCTGAACCTACACCGCAGTTTAACCGCCTAAAATCTGGTTGAGCAGTTTGCAAGGGACATAAAAGCCGACTTTATGTTGCTGAGTGACTGAGTGATCATGGTATCCTGATGAAACTGGTACTGCCACCATCTGGGTTTGGAACAGTGATTTCCAGGCGAAGAGCTGTGGGCGGGGGGGATGGTTTTATGTGGGTTCGGTGCTCAGTGACCACCTTCTTTATTTTGTACCTAACGCCGAACGATCGGTATCATCTTTCCAAGCCAAGCTTAATGCTTTGGAGGGCGCTGTCTCGAACGCAGACGGGAAAGTGTTCGTTGGGCGAGACATCAACGCTAAAGCAATCGAATGGGGCATGCCTCAAACAGATCCGACGGGAAAACGAACCCTGGAAATGGCGGCCAGGACGACACTCGTCGTACTAAACACCGGAGATACGCCGACTTTCTGCAGTATCGGCTGTGAACGAACAGTACTGGACGTGACATTCGCCTCCGAGCCTTCAGTGCGGAGGATACGCAATCGGAGAGTATTAGAGGACTACTCAGCCACTGATCATCAGTGCATTCCGCTTGAGATAAGCGATGTTGTCGCCCGACGTCCGTGCTCTCGGCTTTCTACAATTGGATGGAACATCGGAAAGATTGACGTCGCGAGGTTCATCGAGATGCTCACAGCAGGTGCTCGGCTGCAGGGAGATTTACAGGGGACGGAAGAACTGGCAGCTCAAGACATGGTGAACTTAACTATAAGCATCATTACCACTGCTTGCAACGCTTCTAACGGAGTGTCACAAGCTTCGGCGTGAGGCTCAAGGGGCACATAACTGTGACGAGGAATGCAATCGGGTGATAGCAAATATGTCGGCCAGAAAACGAACGACACAGGGCCAACGAAGGATGGAAGTTACATCGGGTTTTACCCAGGGATCTATCATTTCTCCGAACCTGTGGAATGTGTCTTACGACGGGCTACTGAGACTTGAGATGCCAGATGAGTCGTGCTAAATCGGCTATGCACATGATGTTGTGGTTCTGGGCGCTGGACGCACCGTTGAACAAGCGCAACTTAAGCTAGGTATGCTAATGCGCCGAGTGAGAGACTGGATGACGAGGGTTCAGTTTAGCACTGGAGAAAACCGAAGTGGTCATCTTGACAAAAAAGAGAATCCCTAGAGTAACGATGAGCAGTATTGGCAACTTACGAATCGAATCGATGCCAGCGGTGAAGTACCTGGGGCTACTGATCGACTCGAAGATGAGTTTCTCTGAGCAAATCAGGGCAACGGCTGAGAAGGCTTCTTCGGGAATATCGGCTCAGAGTCGAGTTATGGCCTACGTAGGGGGACCCAGCCCATCAAGAAGGCGCCTCTTGATGAGTGCTGTAGGGTCAGTGCTACTGTACGGAGCAGAGGTATGGCACAGGTACAGAGAAGAGGAGCACTGAGAATTACATCTTCGTATCCAACAGTCTCTGACTCGGCGGTGAGAGTTATTGTAGGCGTGATACTTGTCGCCCTCCTTGCTAGAGAGCGCCGCGCTATTTACCTGCGCCGAAACGAGGATGCGAGGGAGATGATTGATTGGCAGCAGTCTTGGGTGAATTGCACGAAGGGAAGGTGGACTGGAACCCTCATCCCGGATGTGAGACCGTGGCTAAATCGAAGGCATGGTGAGACTGACTTCTAGCTGACCCAGCTTTTGAGCGGGTATGGGTATTTTCTGTCTTACCTGCACAAGATCGGTAAGTCACGGTCTCCCGATTGTCGGTTTTGCCCAGGATAGGAGGACAACGCCTGTCACACATTTTTTGCGTGTACAAAATGAGTCAGGCTGCGAAGGGAACTCTACAAGGAGACGGGAGAGCTAACCCCGGATAATATAGTTGCGATGATGCTCGAATCGGTTGACAAATGGAACCAGGTGGCACATTATGCTCGGGCAGTCCTTAAATATAAAAGGGACTCACAGCAGCAGGGGCGCTGGGGGCTTCTGGCATTTCCTCTTCTCCTCTCCTCTCCCGCTAGGAAAGGGACTCCCCAGCTTAAAGGCGCCCCCCGGCATAACAAAACGAGGCCTGGCCCGAAGTAATGTGTCAAACGGTTCCAGGCTGGGTTCTCAGGTTGAGAGGGGAGATGTTTAGTGGGTAGTCCAGTCGCGCATGGGAGTCCCACACTCTGTGCATGAATAGCATTCACCTCCCTACCACAAAAAAGACGAGATCCTATCGAGTCTCGCCCGCTTTCACCAGGCTCGTTTTGTTTTAACATTACGTCCCTTTAGTAGGTTATCTCGACCTCGACATCGTCGAACCGAGTTATTTAATCATTTAATTCGTGATTCTGAATTTTTTTCGTAGTGGGGCCTAGTGCTGGGGAAAAGAACCCGCTTCACGACACCGCAATGCTACCCTGCCAGTGCATTCATGCGTCTTCAGACCAGTCCGATTCCGGCGAGCACCATCTTCGACCGTAAAGGACTATCGCTGCAGTCCTTTACGGACACTGAACATCCCTGAATTCACTACAATAGATTAGAGGGAACGCAAATAGATGTAAATATACGAGTATTACTCAACAGAGATTTAAATTAGCTTTAATTTTGGTCCTCACCATTTTTTCTCTCCGATGCACCATTTTCGAGACATTTTGCGAAAATTGAAATTATTTCAAGCCCCATGAATTTTCCAACATTGTTTACTGGAGAGGAATACAAACAGGTAAATGTGAATACACCCATCGAACAAGAATTTTCACCATTGCACTGTTTTCAAGGTATGTAGCATAGTTTCTTCTTCCTGTAGGCTTCTATGCTTGAGAGGGGCTACAAAGCCGACAATTTCGTTACACCATCTAACAGGAAATTTGCCAAGCTTCAATTTTGGTCTCAAAAATGTTTTTCCTACGATGCAACATTTTCGAGACATTTAACAAAATACTTAAAAAGGCAAGGCCCGACGGCTTTTTACGGAAAAAGAGAATTTGCCTGCGGATATCAGATAAACAAATAATTGACTATTTGACAAAAATAAAAAAAATTAAAAATCGATCTCTTAAGACTTTTCTACATATCCCGCATGACCTGAAATGCAATGGACTCGATTTCGCGTTAATTCCTGCACGTTTCAGAAACTTTGATTAAATGATGAGTAAATCATGACAATATTTAGGCGCATTTACAAGAAAAGTCGTTCTTTATTAATATTTATGACGCGTTCTGTCATCTAGTTTCGTCTACGCTGAGATGCCGGTTCTCTGGAGTTAAAGCAAAGCAGTATGGGAGCCAGAAGATACTAAATTGTTTTTTCGATTTGTGTCCAAATAAGCGGTTTAAAACAGGTCAACATTTTGACATCCCTGAGTTGAGACAAGATGACATAATCCGAGACATCCATTAGTCAACTTTTCGTTGACAATGTGATGACTTTTGAACGTCTACTAGTCGTCTTTTCGCTGCCAGCAAATGTATTAATTGCTATGGCTCGCATAAAAGCCTGCTTTCAGAATTTTGTCAACATCAAACATCTTATCAAAGCCCTTCATACGCCACCTTACTCTTCTAGTACTTAAAGTTTTTTTTAATGGAGATACTAAATTAAACTAGAAATTTGCATGGAAAATCTCGTTTGAAAAAAGTTAATCATTGGAAGATGGTTTCGAGAAGCACGCATTTTCACATCAGACATCAGCTCATCGGTGCACCAACTAATGCGACCACCGGGGAGGCAGGAGAATGAATTTGCGATTTTTATTTTCTGCAAATTCAATTAGTTATTATAATTACTTTTTTTTTATTTATTTATTTATTTATTTCAGGAAAAAAACAGTCATTTTCGAATATGTGTACAACATTAAAAATTACAAGTAGACCTAACATTACCATTAATTAAATTCAAATTAATACTTCTAGAGCTCAGTAGGTGACAAATGTGGTTAATTGTTCATAAAAATACATACAAACCATGCAATCAAATAATCAAAAAAAAAGATATAAGTGATCAGATTACAAAGCTAAAATTATTAAAATATTTCACGAATTTGCCTCTTGAAAACATTTAAATTGCAAGAAAATATGTCAACTTCATTCAGTTTAACATTATAAAAGTTGCACGATCGCCGGAGAAAAGTATTTTTCGCATAACTAGTATTGCAGAATGAAATAAAAAAAAGTATCTTTCGAACGTGAGAAGATGGAGCGGGGGGTTTTGAATTGAATTAAAGCCAATGATTCGGAACAATGAATGTAATTATGGATGATTTTATATAAAAAGATGATATCTAAATAATTACGTCTAGCGTACAACGACTGCATATTGTGTCGACTTTAACTTTCTTCATAGTCGGTATAAATGACTCCCATGCGAAAATCAAGACTTTTAACGAACTTTTTTTGTACCCTCTCTATTTTATGAGAATGTACAGCATAATGAGGATTCCATATTACGCGTGCGAATTCAAGTATGCTGCGAACATAAGCATTAAAGAGAGTTATTAGGGTGCTACATCTAGAAAATGGTTTACCAGTGCGAAGAATTAGCCCTAAACGTTTAAAAGCTTTAGAAACAATATTTTGAATGTGGAGATTAAAATCGAGCTTAGAATCTAGAGTGACACCTAGATCTCGCACCTGAGTTACACGGCTACTTGAAGTTTCGGACATATTGTATGCATAAGAAATGGGGTCACGTTTTCTAGAAAAGGTGATTATACAACACTTATCCACATTTAAAAACAATTGATTTGCATCACAATAATGTTGAAATGTAATGAGATCTTGTTGCAAACCCTCGCAGTCACTGATAGATCTGATGACTTTGTAGATTTTGGTATCATCAGCATAGAGTAAATGGTGAGAGTTTTTAAAGCACGAACCAATATCGTTTACATATAGATTAAATAAAAACGGGCCAAGGTGCGAGCCTTGAGGAATTCCAGAAGGGAATTATATTGAATAACTATATTCATTTCAGTTTAATTGGAAACCTCGAATAAAAAAACCTTTCAAGTCATTTTTGACTATCGGAGTGTATCGAGACGAAACCTTCCCGTATCGAAAAGGTCTACGTAATATTTCACTGACTTCGTACAGTGCATATAATTTGCTTATAACAAGCGGAAAGTTAATAATCAAAAACTAAAATTTCGTTCATCACTATACTGTCTTAAATTAAAAAAGTAACCTCTAAGCTCTCTGATATTTGCAATCAAACTTCCTAGAGGTAATTACTTTTGTTTTTTAACCAACCCTAAAAATTGAAAGTAACTATATTATGGGGCCCATAAATTTTTCTTAAGCCATTCACAAATACGTAAATATGTTAGATCGCTGCAACTGTTGCACCGATGGTTATAGTACAAGCAGTTAAAGTCGAAGGTCACTGGTTCAATTCCCGTTGGTGGCAACAAAATTTGTTGCGTTTGGTTCTTCTCGCAGTTTTAGACCCATCCAGCGGTGATGGGTACTGATTTGAAAAATCGGATATTGAACACACAATGAAGCTAGATACTGACCGGGTTGCAATCCAGAGTATTCTTCACGTTATGAGATACTCTAGCAGATCGCAATGCCAAGAACAAAATAAATATTTTTAAGCTTAAAAAACACATTACATGTAGAACTGCTAAATACTTTTGTATTTCAATTTTTTTCCGCGGACTAAATGACTTCTAGTCTATGTAATTAAATAATATATTTCGAAATAAAAATCCAAAACTCCACCTTTCGCCTAGAATTCCACACTTCTATCTCAGAGTCAACAACAACTGCAAAAACCATGTACATCAATATGAATTTACGCTACTTGGATTCGCTGCTGGCAATGAACGAGTATCACATCTCGACAATCCTCATGCTGACAAATTTGCAACACATTAACCATTTAACGTGAAAACATTTCATACATGAGATGGTGGGTGGCAGTAATTGAATCGATTTGCATTTTGTAGAATAATTAATTTAATTGACTTTCTTTGTCGGCCTGTTCTGCTGGCATCACCCAACAACAGCCAGCTATAAAAAGAAACACGATTCCAGTGAAACGCGATGCGCTTCAAGCGAATTATTTATTCCGTTGTATAATTGAATAATATCACAAGTATCAATTAGCAAAACAATTGTCACGGTCAAGAGATTATAATCGGAATCGGTTAATAAAGTAAAAATAAAAATAGAAAGAAGTAATTAATTATTTCATGATTGTATCGCGAATTCTGAAATAGTTGGAGCATGCGATGAATAAATTGCAGGTGGTAGATTCTATTGCGAAAAATTTTGTTCTATGCGGATTTAGACTATGATCTTAGTTTTCATTGTTCAGGAAATTATCGCCTTTTGAAAATGGGAAAAATTTCCAAAGTTGATTTCAGAAATTATACTAAATTGTCAAATAAATACATAATTATATCTTTATCCAACCTAATATTAACGTAACTTTCTTTCCGTCCATATTTTCTTCCCACCACTAACTCCCATCTTCAAAATAGCACAAAAGAATTCCCTTAAGAAACTCAAACCCATCATAAATCAAATATGTGAAAAGATAAGGCAATCTTCCACACAAATTCTATAGATCGCAGGGGGCCGAAGCAAATTAATGTCAGGTTGTCGTTGGGCTTGTTGTAATGAAATGGTTATTAGGGTTCGCATAAATTGTTATTCATAAAAAGCAATCATCATTTGTCATTTCCGTGATGTTAACTACCCTTTATCGTGTCTTTCTGATATAGTCGCACACCACACCCATCATTATATTCGTCGTTCGTAACGTTGTATCTACTGCATGGTATGTTGGTATCGTTTAAATACAAGTATCTTTGTCTTGTAATTAACTTGGTAGCTGACACATAATCACACCTCATTCTTTATACATGTTACGCTCGGTTGACTTGACAGAACCACTACTTTACTTACGAGTATTCTGTTGGCGCGTTTATTTGCTGATTTTTATAATGGAAGTGTGAACAAATGATGGTGGAATGTAACTATTGCTAGATTTGACATTTGAGAGATTTCATGAATAATTTTTTTTCAGAAGTTCTTTTCACGGAATTAGTATGAATTTAATATCAATATTTCCTAGAAAGTGTTAACACATATTTCCTCCTCATGAATTTTGAAACTGATGATCCTGACAAGTAGTTCCCTAAATCCCATGAGCATAAGCTCTTCAATTTTTAAAGTAAAGTACTTACATTTCTGTTTAATATAAAAGTCAAAACTTTGAGCCATACCTGAAAGAAGAGAAAAAGTGAAAGTTTAACATGTATCATAAGTAAATTAAACCAAAAGATAAAAACAAAAGTTCAAATTTATTTTCTATTCTTAAAGATTCACTAATTAGCTCCGCCAAGATTTAATAATCTTCGTTACGCCCTTGAAAAAGTCATTCAGATTATCTGTGAATCACATCTATGGAAAACATTTCCTTTTCTTGTAATATATAACATACAAATGAGTTAACTTGGCGGTACTCGATGAATATGCATTATACGTAAAGAAGACTTCAGCAGTAATGGTTGCTAGAGGAGAATTTTGGGGGGTAAGGCAAGCTTGTGAGGGTGGTCAGGGTTTTGGCCTGTGCACTATTGTCAGATACAAATACACTTTGATTTTTGTAGCATACATGAGTTCTGACTTGATTCTTAAGTTTTTTATTGGGACCTGAATTGTTAAGTTTTTCAATTTATTAAAGCGAATTCAAAGAAAGTTAGATTATTTGTGAAATGTAAAATTTATATTATTAATTACTAAGACTATAAGGTTGCTGGAGCAGGATTTAAGATAAAAATTATAGAACTAAGAATAATCACTAAACGAATTGAGTCAGTTATAGAAGATTAGAAAAGATTGGTATAAGTAAGCATTTATCTAAATAAGTAGTACTCGTAGTAGAATCTTAATTTATGTTAATGATTAGCGATGGTTTGAAGTGTCGCTTCTGTTAATTTCTTTTTGTAAGAAAACGGAGTGTAGATAAACGATGCTCTTAAGATTGATGGGTTGAGTTGAACTTGTAGAACAAGATTTGTGAATACTTCTGCTTCCAAAGTTGACAGGTGACCAAAGATTGATCCAAAGATTTGTCAACGTAGGATTCATGAATCAATTCAGTTGAGTTCGACGAAAAACAAACGAAAAGGGGTCGCGATTTCAGAAAACTTATGTGACTATGTTGAACCCCCAGATCGTTGATGCTCTAGCGAGCAAGCTAGGGATATAAACATAAAATTTAAGTCACAGAGTTCTTCCATTTAGAATATACGGAGTTACACTAGACTCTGAGAACCATCAGGTCAATTTGAAGATGCTGGCAATCTCGAAAATGTCCAACAATCGAGACAGATTGTTGCTAATTTCGACAGCCAGTGGTATTGACAAAAGCAAAAATAAAATAAGAACTAAAATTGTGAACATCTAAGGATAAAAAAAGTGAATTCAAGAGGGTGAGTTTTCTAAGATGAAAGAATTTCTCTTCAGGCGGTTCATTCGACAACAAGAGAAAAACATCCCCGCGAATGGCAAAGTATTAAAAGCGAAAGCCGGCTATTTTTTTGATAAAACATACCCAAACATGGGTTCGTTCAATGCTAATCCAGAATGAAAGCAAAAATTTAAAATACGGTATGGAATAAAGCTTTTGAAGATTTGCGGAGGAAAATTGTCTTTGCAGCCTGACTTAGTTGAACATTTTCGGAAGGAATTGAAGGATTATGCAGCAGCGAGGTTTATATAATAAGCAGATATACAATGCTGATGAGACAGGACTCTATTAAAAGTAGCTCTTCATTAAAACTTATATATCCCACAATGAAAGAGATGCTCCCAGTAGAAACCATTGTAAGGAACGAATAACTTTTTAGACATGCACTAATGGAACATGTTCTCACAAATTGGAGCCTCTAATAATTGGCAAATCCAAAAATTCAGGTTCTCCCAAAAATTCTATTCTGGTAAAATACTAGCATTCCAAGTCTGCCCGAATCAATATAACCCTGACTTCAAAACTCCTTTGGTAAAAAATTTTATTTTGGGATTTAAGAGTACATACGAGTATATATATATAGTACACTTTCATGTTAGGCAACATTTACGAGCCGCTAATTTTCCGCCAAATGTGACGGTCATTTGAAAAGTTTCCGGCCTTACCGGTAAAAAGTCATGGTACATACAACCTCATTCCGATCTGTACAAGACACATGGTACCCTTCCAAAGTTGACAGGTCACGTTTGTTAAGAACAATGGATAAAATCGAGTATCGCGCGGTGATAAAGTACCTCCATTTGAAAGGGAAAAACACACGGGAAGTGAAAGAAGAGTTAGACTCCATGTATGGTGAATTGTCGCCCTCATTTACAACCATGAAACATTGCGTGCCCGAGTTCAAACTTAGTCGCACAAGCATTTTTGACGATGAACGTTCTGGTCGTGCAAAAATTATTTCAAAGGAAGATATCAACAATTTAGAGCACACAACCTTGATGGAAGATCGCCGATTAACCATAAAGGTAATTGCTGAGGCTTGTGGGATATCAACTGAGCGAGTGTATAAGATTTTACATGACGATTTATGCATTAGAAAATTATCCGTGCGATGGTTGCCGTGTTTGTTAACGTTCGACCAAAAGCGCGTACGGATGGAAATGTCGCGCGAGACTCTTCAGCTGTTCCAAAAGAATCCTACCGAGTTTTTGCTCCCACTAATTACTGTCGATGAAAACTGGATGCATCTCCATACTCCGGAGACTAAACAACAGTCAATGGAGTGAACTGTGATGGGTGAACTAACTCCGAAGGAGGCGAAGGTCGTTTTTACTGCGGGAAAAGTGGTGGCGACAGTTTTTTGGGACAGCCGTGGAGTAATTATGGTTGATTACCTTCAAAAAGGTAAAACCATTAACGGACCCTATTAGGCTGCGTTGGTGGACGAATTGAAGACGGAACTCAAGAAGAAGCGACCACATTTGGCGAGGAAGAAGTTGTTGTTTCAGCAAGATGACGCAGGAATCCACAAATACATGATCACAATGGCGAAATTGGACGAATTGAAGTTCGAATTGCTTCAACACCCACCTTACTCACTAGACCTCGCTTCGAGTGACTTTTTTTGTTCCCCAACTTGAAAAAATTTCTACCGAGGTTGAAGAGGCAGTAAACCTGCATTTTTTTAGGTTTACGGAAGAATTTTTTCTGATGGCCTGAAGGGTTGGGAAAAGTGTTTGACGAAATGTATTGACTTGCGTGGAGACTATGTTGACAAATAATGTTTGGCTTGAATTAAATGACCCTTGTAACACATCGTTCAATAAGTCCCGAGACTAACAACGAAAACAACATTTTTTTTTCAAAAATCATTTTTATTCATCAATATAATCGCCTTTTAGGGTGAAACAATCTTTCCAACGCCTTTCCAACATTTCTATACTATGTTTATAGAAGGATTAATCCTTTGCTTCAGCTTCGGCAATGACCTCCTCATTCGAGCCAAATTTTTTTCCCTGGAGCATTTTTTTGAGATCAGCGAAGAGCCAGCAGCCGCTGGGGGCTAAATCTGGCGAATACGGGGTGGGGAAGCAAATCAAAGCCCAATTCGTTCAATTTTGCCATTGTCGACTCGTTGCTGTTTTTGTTCCACTGAAAGCAATCGCGGCACCCAGTTGGAAAAAACTTTTTTTATGCTCAATTTTTCATGAGGGATTGTAAATACGCTTCCAGATGATATCTGTGTCATTTCTGCAATCTCACGGATCTTCACTTAGCGATTTTTCATTACAATTTTTAACACTTCACTCAAATTTTCCTGTGTAACGGCTTCCAATGACCTACCCGAACGTTCCGCATCGTTTGTGTCCGTGCGACCACGTTTAAACTCAGCATACCGACGACAAATCGTTGGTTTCGGTGGAGAGGAGTCCGGGTAATGTTTTTCAAGCCGTTGCTGGTCTTCTGCGGTGTTTTTACCCATTAAAAAACAATGTTTTATCAACACGCGAAACTCGCTTTTTTCCATTTTTCAAATTACAAAGTGATTTTACTCTAACCTCGATAACTCTGCTGTCTGTGATCCGATTGACGTAAAATTTTTACACGTTTCATGTAAAGGTTTGCACTCTATGGAAACGCGGCCAGTTTGGTAGTACTAGCACCATCTCTGGGTTAGTCTCGGGACTTATTGAACGATGTGTTATGTTATTACCATTGGATGATGGTAACATTATTGCAATGTATTTGCCTCCCAACGTTACAGTTCTCATTCGACCGATGAATCAGAATGTAATCAGGTTGACAAAGTTGTATTACAAAGCAAGCCTACAGCCTATGATAGTTGCCTGTCCAAAATTAACGTACATGAGCACCCTAACGCTGTCATTTTAGAGGATTCAGCAATAAATTTGGCACCGTGAAACAAGATCACGCCTCGTTCAGTTGTGCAATGTTGGCGTAACATTTTATTTGCCCGCGACAGAAAAGATAAATTTGATTCGAAGGATGACTTACCACTGTCAACCTATATGGAACAAGTGCATAAACAAGAGATAAACGCGATTCTCCAACTTAGAATCTTGCAGAATGAATTGAACCCTAGTCTAAATTAAATATGTTTTTGTTATAAACAAAGCTATGTTTCAACGATTCATTTGGTGATATCCTTTCTTTGAATAAAGAAGTTCACTGTGCTGTGGCAATGAAACACTTCTGTAGATCATTCAACCGAGCACTGTTTAAACGTTCATCAACAATAGATACAACATTGTGAAAGCAGTTAAATGCTTAAATAAAATTCAATATTGGGCCGATGAAAATAGCGATGATATGCAAGACATTTCGTGTCTTCATAAGCTGAGGGAAAAAGTTGCGCTCAACTCCTAGGACCAAACAAAACAGAAAAATATTACACATTACTTTTCGCAACAGTAAATTATATGTAGAAGTTGTGTTAAATTATAGAACAGAATAATGAATTTTACTCAATATATTGTGTTTTTTTTCACTTCATTACATTATTTAACAGGTAGATCATTAAAAGAACATATTTTTGTACATCGACTATTGCTTAAACTCAAGAACAAATGCTCTATCCAGTCATATGAATTTCTTATTTATATGAATTGGTCTTGCATTAATTAGTTCATAGAAACGAGAGTCTACTGTATTTCCAATTTGCCTATCATCCTCGTTAACAAAAAGACTTAACTTTTCTCAGTAAGTAAATTTCTTCTTTTTGTTGTTCTGGTTGTTCCCATTCATTCATTGCAATGGAACACCAATCATTAAATAATTAAAACCTCATAATTCCTTTATGACGCTTCTACAAATTTAAGGCTACAAATTTGTACACTGCAATATTATTGGTGCATGAATTTTATCGCATTGCATCAATTGGAACTTGGTTATCCAATATGTAATGGACAAAGGGAATGTCAGCAACACGTGCAATTACTCACTGACTAAGCATCACGGTTGTCAATCTAGGGTTCGCTGGGATCCTGCGCCCGTGGTGACTCGCGGGCAAAATATTTTTACTTCATTAAATGGCAACATTTTTGAGCGGATAATGATTTGTACATATGAAGGTGGTCCGATAAGTACATAGCCTCACTACCCGATGGCGCCACTATCGCAACCGAGAATCACGATCGTGTAGTACAAGTCTCTTAGACGGCCACTATCAAAATTTCAGCCGAATCGGACTCGAGGCTTTGTTTTGACCGTGTGTGGAAGCGGGCGTGTTCACGGATTTTAGAAAAATAGAGAAAGAGCAATATCGGTCGGTGATTCAATTCTTGTTTTTTGGAAGGGAAATCGCGCAGCGAAATCAAAGAGCACTTGGATGCTGTGTATGGTGACTCTGCTCCAGCGACTGTAAAAAATTGGTTTAACAAGTTTCAACGTGGTCGATCGTCGATTTTGGACCAGCCAGGCCCAGGTGCCACGAAAATGGCTACCACGGAGGATAACGTGACAAAAATCCACGAGCTCGCATTAGCAGACCGCCGATTGAAGGTGCGCGAGATAGCTGAGACAGTACAAATCTCAAAAGGTCGGGGTTAAACGCAATCCGAATGAGTTTCTGCGTCCTTTCGTGATCGTCGACGGAATATGGCTCTACTGATATACACCAGAGACCAAGGAGCAGTCGAAACAGTGGACTTCATCCGGCGAACGTCCTCCGAAGAAGGCGAGGACTGTCCTATCAGCCGAAAAAGTGATGGCAACTGTTTTCTGGGATTCACTAGGTGTGATCTGCATCGACTACTAGGAGAAGAGCAAAACGGTCACAAGGCTATACTACGCCGAGTTATTGGGCCGATTCGACGCCAATTTTGTGAAGAAAAAAAATGCCTTTTCACAATAACAATGCGCCTGCTCACACCTCCGCCGACACCACAGCCAAAAAAGGCTACGAACTGCTACCCCATTCACCATATTCTTTAGATTAGGTCCCGTGCAACATCTTTCTGGTTCCAAACTTGAAAAATTCACTCGCTGGGCAGAAATTTGAGCCATGCCCGCCACGGAGACATACTTAGCATAGCTCGAGAAAGCGTATTTTTCAGACGGGTTAAGGAAATTGAAGCACCGCTGGGTCAAGTGCACCGAGCTCAGAGGAAATCATGTTGAGAAATCGCCACTTTTCCAACGTTTTCGTTTTTTTGTAGGATAAGCAACATAGGTATCGGAATGCCCTCGTAAATATGGTGGCGCTTAGTACCATCATAACTATGTGCAAATCAGCTGGCACGTATTTGAAATGTTGTATCTGGTTAAGATGGAAACATTAAACGGAAGCGACGGATTCCAAGTGTGTTGAAATCAGCAAGTTGGGAATTAACTGGCAGCAGATTTTTGGGAACAGAGGTTGAGTCTGGTCGTAGTCAGAGATGGTAGCTAGAGTCTTGGCGGGGTAATCTCCTTCTTCTTTGTAGCACTACAGCCCCTCTCAGGCCTCGCTTCTTGCAAATAGCACCTCCAACTGTCTGGGAACATTGACCACATCCTCCAATTTGGAAATCTAAGCAGCGATGAACTGTCTTCATCGACCGATTCAGACCGGCGTTTCCTCGGTTTCCCCACTGGTCTCCGGCCTTCAGTTCTCCCAACGAATACCTTCTTGGGCATCCGGAGTTCGTCTTCATTACCGCACTCATTTTCACCCATAGCTTGTTGCTTATTTTCAGTAATGTGCCTGACAAGTTGGGAGCTAGCTGGTTGTCAGGGGTCTCCATGAAATGTTTGGTCGCAAACGCCGTTTGGAATCTTTTGACTGTGAATTTCTGTAGAAGCTTAATTTGATCAAGTAATTATTTGAGAGACAATTGGCTCCTCGGTATGTACGGACGTCAAGTATGCTCAAGGCCCAACGGTGTTGGGTCAGAACATGGTCGATCTGGTTTTGTGTGTTGCCATGCGGTGATGCCCTGATCATTTTATGTATATGTCGATATGGGAAGCAAGTCGAACGTATGACTAGATTTCTGCTACATCCAAAGTCAATCAGGCGCTGGCCGTTGTCATTTGTTTTATCGTGGAGGCTATGTCCTCCTGTGGAAATCTTGCGTGCCGTATGTACTGATTGGTAACGAGTTGGCTTCATATAATCGCTGTTGCAATACTTTTATAAATAAATTGATCGTGGCATCACCAGCATCTCTGCGCCAGTGTCAATAAGGTAAAGCAGGTTAGTTTTAGGGTCGCCAGAGTAGAGGCGATTGGTCTGTTGGCGGTCACCAGCTTCCATCAGTGACCGCCATTTGTGTTTTTTGAAATGGGCAGTTTAAATGTGCACTCGCTTTTGTACTTTCGGGCACTGCTGCCAAAACTTCGGTGTGAGAAACAGACTTTTGAGCGGTCTATCTTTCTTCCTGAGTCTGACTTCCTCATACTCGCAGCCACTTTCTCTGGTGCTGCTTTCAATGCTGCAATACAGTCAATCTACCCCACGGCTTGTGAACCTTCCAGATCAAAGTGGCCTTGCTCCTTCGTTGTACTATCACAGTTGACGGCCGAGATAGGAAACGCTTTTGTCCGATGGAGCGCCTGAGTTCGAATGGGTTATTATACCAGCTCATCCAAACTCGCGGTATTACTCATAACGAGTAGTTACCGCGTTTTTGCAGGTAGCTTCGTACAAAGATTGACAGACAGGGCTTGAGGCCGCTCCAACAGAATAGTTGACTACTTTTAAAAAACCAACCATCCAAAAGTCGGCATAATTTTGCATCGTCCTCATCGAATAAAAGCAGGATCTTATGCTTCAAAATTTCGTGAATGTTATTTTCGAGAGGATTTGTTACGATTCCTGGTATGGCAGAGTAAGGGTGTTGAGACTCGCAATCACATGCCTGAGCTTGGCGTTGTCGCTGTCAACATTCGAGGTGGCAATAAGGTGGCATTCCCTCCAAAATAGCGGAATTATAATTACGACCACTGGATCCGGCTTGGAATTGTATCACTCGTCCTATGCTTCACTGGTGGTCATTTTTTTGCTTTACTCGAGGTCAACAATGTGAGAATCACTGGTATATTTTCTCGGATGAGTCTTAGTTCGTTTTGTAGCTGGTCTGGCTGCAGGATGAGAGGGTTCTTTTTTCCGCTGTGACTCTCTGGTGATATCAATTAATGCTGTTTGGATGCGTTGATATGCCATAAGCAGCAGATTCAAGTGGATGGATAGCTTCTATAAGACCTTGGTTCTCTGGTTTTATTAATATTTTGGTGGAAGTATTCTAGATAAGTTTCGATGTATTCCGTCTGTTCATTTATAAAGGTTCTGTCTTGGTCTAGGAGATTTAGAGTGGAATCTACGACGGGTGTTTGATTTTTAATCAGCTCTATAATGTGGTTCTCATTCAAATTAATTTTGTCAATAGTTGTTGCCATTTCTTATGTGTAGCCCTGCTCCAATATTCCGAATAACTTATTACTCATAGTTCCAATAAAATAAAAAGGCGATTGCTTCTTCCGGATTTTAGAACTTCTCTCAAGCAGCAAGCTATTTGCCTGTATGGTGATTAGCTGGGATTGAAATTGTGCTAAGAGGAGCTTACATCGTGCTTAGTTGTCGGTTTTAGTCTGCCCGCAGAGTTCCTTCAGGCATTTGTGGTTGTTTCGCAGGTATTGCATATCCTTCCAATATTCGTTACCATTGAGACCTTACCGATATCCTCACAGTATACCGGCGTTTCCTTGGTAAATGGTCTGATCACGATATTTTTGTTGATTAGCTGGGTTGTTTTGATGCTTAGTATTCATAGCACTGAGGCGAATTTTGCGATCTTTGACGTTTGTATTGTTGGTGGCGATTGTGTTCTTTTGGCCTGAACGTGCTTCGATTGCACTGTGGCATTTGGGGACGGTTGGGGATTTTCGCTCTTGTGAAACTTTTTGAGGTCACTGCAGCGAAAATGAAGTGCTGGGCTTGTCAAACAGTTAGAATTTATGGGGGGAATCGGACGTTTGCTTCGTTTTTTAACCGTTTCAGTGAATTTTATCAGCAAAGTACGTCCATCGTTCCGGTTAGCAATAAGAGAATTAGATTTCAGACGATTTTAATTTGTTATTGGTTACATTTGATGTCCTTGGATCCTTCAAATCTGATCACTCGTTGGATGTACAATCGATCCTGATATCATTTGAGCCTTCATGGGAGTTTTATGACCAAATCCTTTGCGACTTCTCAAAGTCCTCCTTCGAATCTGATAGCTCTGTGACTGTGTAATTGATCTTATTTGAGCTTTCAGGAAGTTTTTTTGTCAGGTCTTCTTCAGCTGCGTCAACTGGCGAAGGGCATAAGTTATAAACTACTCTTCTGAGTACTCCTCTTCCGGTTTTGACGTCAACTACTCTAGTAACTCCATCTAATCCTTCATAAAGTTTAATGATCCTACCAATGGCCCATTTGAGAGGTCTTCTTTTAACAGGACTAATGTTCCTACAGAAATTTTTGTTGTAGACGCCTTCCACTTGCTTCTAGTCCGTAACTCTTGTAGATATTCTTTAGACCAACGCTTCCGAAATTTTGATTGGCAGGCTTGGACCAGCTTCCATCTTTGTAGTAGCTTGATGTTGGTTTTTGAAGCACTTGGATTTGGCAATGCGTTCAGTGGTTCCCCAATTAGAAAATGACCCGGTGTTAGCGCTTTTAGATCGTTTGGATTATTAGAGAAAGAGAAAGAGAGAGAGAGAGAGAGGAGTAAGTGGCCTAGAATTGAGAACTGCTTCGATTTCCTTTCTCTAATGATCCAAACGATCTACATTTCATTTTCTAATTGGGGAATTACGCGTGCAGTAAAAGCTTATGAGAAATGTGTAACAAATAATTTGCTTTGTAAAGCAAAAATATTGTATTTAAGAACTAAGAAAATTGTTATGTGATTATTCTTAAAGTTTTGCTATCGAAAGAACGACCAAGTTTTCTTAATAAGAAAGGTAACATTTATTGGTGACCCCAGACTAAATTTTTTATCATTTAGATATGGAGAAGCTGCTGTTGGATCAATCATCTGCCGGAAAAGTTCTTGAGCGGATGTTGGTGAATTTCTACAAGGATTCGAAATCAAGGAAGACAGTGCGATACTTCGAGAATCAAATCAACAAGTTAAACACAGAGTTGGAGAAATTCTTTAAGCGAGATTTAGAACTGCAAAGTTTTCGCTCAAAGCAAGCAGATCATCAATATTTTGAGGAAGATTTTTTTGGCCAAGTCCGAGGCGGGTATAAGGAACTCAAAGGTATGCTGGAGGATGGTCTTGAGGAAGCAAATTTAGTCAACAGTTCCACTGATGGCCAGAATCCAACCACATCTTCGCCTAATGGAGGAGATGAACAAGAGGTCCGCCAAAGACTCACCACTCAGGAGTCTTCAATATCATCATGAAATAGTGATGGTTGTTGTTTCAAAGGATTTAGAGAATCTTCTTGCCCGCTTTCTCGTATTCTACTAACAGCATCTCTCGAGTATGTGTGATTATTGGACAAGCAATCACCAAGCATTGGTTGCTGAACACACAAACTACGACGCCTCGCGGTTCAGCACGCTGGAAGACAACTACAATGCAATGGTGAAGCTTATAGAGTTGGATATGCAGAACATACAACCATCAGGTACGGAGGCGAAGCAAGGGTCAGCAGCAATAAGGTTGCCAAAGGTTGCTATACCAACCTTCGATGGCGATTATGTCAAGTGGCCTTCGTTTGCAGAGCTCCACGCAATTAGTGGATAGTCAGAATCTTCCCAGTGTGCAGTTCTTTTTGAACGCCAACCTCGCTGATAGCAGCTGCCTTTGTCAACAGCATGTTGAACGTTCCTGTGGCTGGTCAAGAATCTAGTGCCTCTGTCAACTTCACAACACAGTGAATGAGACACTGCTGGGTATCAAAAATCTTGGGATTGATACAAGCAGTTGGGATCCATTAATTGTCCACATGTGTCTTCAGAAGGTCGACAACGACACCCAACGGCTATTCGAGCCGATTCGAGTTCAACCACTTTCTACGTTGCTGACCTTCATCGAGGCAAGATTCCAGATGTTGGAGGTTTTAGGAGATTCTACGATGAAACTTAAAGGTGACAAAAAGGACCTCCGCTTTTTTAACCGCAAAGGAGAAACAACAGTGCCAACTCTGCAAAAAGGAATACAAGAATCTACGGCAATGCCAGAAATTTTTGCAGATGACCATAAA
The DNA here is from genome assembly GCA_963969285.1 of Odontomyia ornata. Taxonomy (NCBI): domain Eukaryota; kingdom Metazoa; phylum Arthropoda; class Insecta; order Diptera; family Stratiomyidae; genus Odontomyia; species Odontomyia ornata. The sequence goes on along the minus strand of OZ017739.1, from coordinate 363,577,595 downwards.
AGACAGGTTCAGCACGGGTTGAAAAGCTACAGTATTGCATCAACTATCTTCAGAAAGGGTATGCACGTAAGGATTGCAGCTCTGGCTCATATAGGAAATGTAGCAACTGACATTATACATTGATTCACTTTGAAACTGAGCCGGTGACACCCACCACGATAAATGACATCAGCATGAGTCATTCAGCCTCAAGCCGACAGAAAGTGCAACATTCTGTATTTTTTGGGACTGCATCCATTAAAATTAAGGAAAAGTACGGGCATTTCGTTATTTGCAGAGCAATTTTAGACTCAGGATCACAGCTGAACTTTATCTCTGAGCGCCTTTTTAAACAACTTGGATTTCGAAGAGTTGATAAACCTATTGATATCTGTAGAATAGGAAGTTCAAAACTGCACGCGCTCTGATCAGCAAATTTTAGTGATTGATTCGCGCATGTAGAGAAAATACACAGATACAGGAAATGAACACATTTAGAATTATTTTACGAAATTGGAAAAATGAATTTACATTTGCGCGTGCTGGAAAAATTGCAGACATGGGAACTGAATGATTTAATTATAATCAGATTGATTTTAAGGTAAAGAAAAATTGAATGATTATGTAAGCAGGTTGTTTTGACAATTGTTTTGTTTTAGATGGGTTGAGGTTAGAAGACATTTAATACTCAGGCAAACTTGCCTATTATAATCATCAGCCCCAGCCTAGTGGAATCTCTCCCTGAGCCAAAGAACATTCAAGAGGTCTAGGCCACACTCTTACTTCTTTGGAGCCAAGGTGACATTAACGCCATATATTTTGACTTTTGCTCATGAAAAAGCTGAACATTTACAAGAACCGTTGGGTGTCCTAGTCATTTTGGAGATAAGAAGAACGGGTGGCTTCAGTGGTAGTGCTTAGGGTCCAAACCTGTTAACCAAGAAGGACACTGATAGGACTCCAATCGTTATTCGGCATTCTTTCTTCAGTGAAATGAGAAGGAACGCAAAATTCGTTGACAGTCGTAGAACAAACTTTTTTCTGTCTGTGTAATGAAAGGTTTTCGTACAGATGAATGTGCTTTAATCTTAAGCGCTCGTCAATAGCATAATGGGTGATGGATTTTGATATATCACAGGATGACCCGGGAAAACAGGGGATAATTCCACATTGGCCTATGAGACCACAAAGACCCGACAACCAGGTAATCGGAGACTTGTTGTACTTTGGATGAGAGTGTAGCTTGAGCTGGCATTCGAAAACCAGTTTCGAGATGCCGGATGAGTTGGCTAAAACCATTAATGCGCACCATTATCTTGTTGACTTCCTCTCCACCCCTTTTTAATGATCTATCAATGTTGAATGCATCTTCTTGAAAGAACACACTTTTCCAGAGTTATGGACAGTGCCTGAGTTGATTTCATCTAGGATCTAGCTTACCCCAGTCAGTGGAGAAGACAGCATTGGAATGCCGCAAAAATATATCCGGGTTTTCTCAAGTAGATCTCAACGGCCTCACAACATTGTTTTCGGAGGGAAGTAGTAATCTGGCAGGCATTGTATCTGAAGGCATGTTTTAAGGGTCTTCTGCATTAATGGGGAGCTCGCTAATATTTTTTGTAGTCCCCGTGGAATCTGCAACCCGTTTTAATGGGGAGGCGTGACTTTCGACAAGAATAGTCAATGGTAACAAATTGAGAACAGCATTAAAGGCTTCTATTTGTGTGACCCTGACCACTTCTATGATACGCAGACGCACAGTTCTTTGCAGTTTGTTTAAATTATTGGATTAAAAATAAAACAAAAGATATAAAATGTGAAAAGAAACAGCTCCCAAAAGTTTTTATGCTTTCACAAATTTGTAGACAAACGAGTTTGCTTGTCATTATATTATATTATGTCCTAAGATGTAGATTCTAGAACCAATTAAAATAAGTAAGCAACCAAATTTATGACTATAAAACTACTAACTAGCTACTACGATATTCCATACTCACTGTCTGCGTAAATAACAAAGTCTAGACAAGTGAAAATCTCATAAATAGCTTTCCACGAATGAGCTGAGCAAAAGTGAATTCCAACCACAAGCTCCCCATTTACACCAAATTGTGTAAAATTTCTCATATAAGTGAAAGCCAGGGTGCTATAAAATGCTGTTAAAATGATTTTCCTTCACTTTTGAGGAAAATTTCCTCTTTGCATTTGCCATCCACAGTCTCTCTCTCTCCGGAAAATTTAACCTTATGCTTTGGCAAGTCGATTACTTAGTACTCAGTATACGAGTATTGTGCTCCGTCTTGGAAAATTTCGAGTTTCTTTGAAAAAAGCTTTTACTCCTTCCTTTCCTTAGCATCGTCACAGAGAGAAGGAGAGAAAAAATGAAAAGAAGAATGTGCTGTTCTTTGACAGAAAGGTGGTATGAGTGCTTACATACTTTTCACTGAACCGGAAGAGTGAAGGAAATGTGTATTCACAAAAGTAAGCAACTTTAACAGCCACTTAACCACTTTTTGTCGGCAATGTACACTTTGGGCGGAGGGAAGGAAGGCTAAAAATGAGAGCGTTGTATGAAGAGGTTGCTCTTTGGGGGTTGGATCGTATGTGTGTAGAAGATAATTATGTGGAAAATACTTTGTGAGAACAACAAAGTGAAAAAGCGGTAAAATTGAGAATGAATAAATTTTGAGGAAATTTTCCGAGAAACGTCGAAAAGTCGATTTGGGTTATTGTTGAGGTAATGAAATTAGGGAAGTTTTACGCGAGAATTTGGTTACGCTTGATGCAAGGAATAGTATTAAATGTAACAGAAAGGGAAGTTAATTTAGCTTTTTTTTATTATTGAACATTTGGATAACTACTCGTAATAAAAGGAAGCACTTACCAAATAAGTGGAAAACTTTTATATAACTACTATACAAATGTAAATAGTTTTGGCTAGTCTAGTTATCAGCAGATTATTCAGAAAGCTTTCTTTCTGAATAAATGGATCCATTTGTGATTTTCCTGGCTTATATTTATTCTGAAAGTAGTTCAAGTGGCAAATGTTATAGACGACAACCGATAAAGAAAGGACAATAAAAGAGTCAACTGCTGCCTCTCCCCATTTCCTTATACGACAAAGAACACTTTCTAAGAATAAAGGACTGCTGCAATTTGCATATTTCCTTCAAGTTAGCATTGCTTAAGTTGCAAAGTGTAGACGACGGCGATTGGCAAAAAGCATTTCAGCACAATGAAAAGAATCTACTTAAGATAATTTGCATAATGCTGGTGCTAGGAGTATGAAAATTCAAAATGGCTGTTCTTTTTCTGACTCGTCCTGTTCAACGTTATTTTTCGAGTCAACACGTTTTTGCAATAGTCTTGATCCCGATTTTTTTATAGTTATCTTGATTGGAAATATTTTCATTTGGTTTTTTTCTTTTATTTGAAGAATTTTTGTTAGTTGGAGTGGAGGTTGGGAGGTTTTTAAAGAAAAGGGCTATACGTTGATTTTAAATCTTTGACATGATTTGATGAAAAAAGCTTTGGAATTTCAATGAATTTAAAAAAATATTATGTAAGTCATGAATTTTATTTCCCACCTTTTTTCAATAAATTTGTTTATATAACTCACGCTTTCAAAACTACAAAAGCTAGCAAGGTATATTCTTTCCGAAAGCAGAGCTCAGTTGGTGTCGAGTCTCTGTAAAATTATGGAGACGTTAAACACTACATTACTTCAAAATTGATTTGCATGATCATTGTACTCCGTATTATAGTTCAAGAAAAAGCTGTGAGGAACAGAACAAGTCTCCCACATATCAAAGTGAACTATATATGGACTACGCACGCAATTGCTGATAAATTATGTGCGCAAATTGTGAGTAAACTTGATGAGGGTGGGTAGCGAATTGGATAGTGCTCAAGCAATGTTGGTTTCGGCTGTTTATATTTAAACTTCATAAATTTTAAACCCAGACATAGTAAATTGTATTGAAAGAACAAAAGCATTAATAAATCACCTGAAATAAGCGTTAAACAATCAATTTCGCAACTTTTTATGTAATACCGATCGTAAATATTTATTGAAGCAAATAAATTTGAATATTTTGCAGCCCACATTAGGCGAAACATCGTACATTATGCGTGCATGGTCAGATTGCATCCGCATTTAGCACTTTCATGTTCATAATCATTTTCTTCTTCATTTATTGTTGCCGTTTAGTATCTCTACAGACCATTAACAAAGTTTAATCATTTAAGTCGCATCCACTCCACTGACGTTATCCCTTCCAATCTCCACTACAGCTTCCGTGTCGACTCAAAGGATAACACCATCAACTACAGCAGAAGCACAGCGCCATTACAGTAATCTTGAAAAAAAACTCGCGCATAAGAAAACTATCATCATTTCATTTAATTCCGAATAATGAAAGTATAAACATAAAACCTACATACGTCCTCATATGTATATTTCATGCATGCATGCATCGATTCACATCAAACATTAGTAAAACCTACAACTTAAGGCTTGTTGCCTTCAGATACATACTCGTACTGAGTACGTTAACGTTACGATGCATGTTTGCCACCACCATAAACGTTTTAGCATATGATTCCTGCTGTTTTTTGTAATGCTTTACAAAAACAGCAACATAACACTCCAACTCCAACAACATGAACAACACAAAAGCAACATGGCATGTTGGTGCTTTCTTTTTCAGCTTTTGCTGGTAAAAGATACAGATTCAGATACAAAGCAGTATACTATACTATACTCCTGCTATGGCTCCTTCCTCGTCAGTTTTTTTTTACTTTTTACTTTTATTTTTCTGTTTTCTCCTGTTTCATGAGGTTCGTCTTCAAAAGGTATCTGGTTACATAAATTTTAATCGTACACCTTTTTAAATATTCGTGTCATGTTGAAAGAAAGAGCATGTAGTTTTGCACAGGGCAAGATTTTTACAATATGTACCATAATACCTTCGATGTGTGGGTTTTATTGAGAGTTTGTTTGCACACAAAATAAGGAATGTAATTTATTTCATTCGTGCCAGGAGGAATGAATGAAAAAGTGGAAATTCAAGGAAATGAAGAATTTCCTAATCTATCTTTAGCAAAAAACCGCGAAGAGAAATTACTAGACTCCTTCAGCAATGAAATGAAACTCAATTTTTTTTGCTGTGATACGGGGTTGCGGCCACGGTGCAAAATTGAATCAGCATCCAGACAAATCGGTTAGCTTCCCCGCGTATCAATACAAGTTTCCTTCAATAGCACATTCATTCTCGTTTCATTATTGTATTCACTCTTTTTACTCCTTTTCGTTAATATTTCTTTTTGTCATAGTGAATATATCAAATTACATATTTAGCACCCCTTCCCAGGATATTTTTTCTGTATTTCATTTTGAATTTACTTTAAAATATCGATCTTCACTTCCCCTTTCACCAGTTCATTGCACGCAGTTTTACAAAACCCTACTAGTTTCGCGACCAGTCTGTCCGCCCGTCCGTGTGTCACAGCAGCTTTTCTCGGAAACTACTTAAGCTAGAAACATCAAATTTTGTGTGTAGGTGTAAAGTGATGATCTCTTCAAAGTTCAACTACAAAAAATTTTTATAAGGTATTTAAGGGGGGTCTCCCCATATAAGAGAGTGACCCCCCGAAAAAAAATTTCATTGAAGGTAGCCACTATGGGTATCAAATGGAAGGTCTTGATGAGAACTTTTCAAAACAGGTCTTAGTTTTACAAAATTTGCTTCGAGGGGCGCACAGGGAGGGGAGATACACGAAAAATTTGTGTCCCCCCCCCTCGCGATTGGACACCTGTGATCCGAAAAATCTGAAAAAAAATCAGGAATGTAGGCCTTGGTGAGTACAACAACAAAAAATACTGTTACATGTACAAATAATTCTGCGAGCTACTGTCGCAATTGTTTTCACAACAATGAAGAACACGAATTTACTCGAAACCACGAGAACCCAACAAGCATGAACAACATCTGAAAGTGAGTCACTTCTCCATTCATTTGCAGTCGCTCGAATGTTCCCGCGAACTCGCCAATGTACGAGAACTGGGTTGAATGACTACAGACCCTATATAAAGGCGAGCTGGATGAATGGGGGGATCATCATTCATTCGACCGCGATAAGAACTGCGATAGTGTGTGGGAAGTGATTTTCGTAATAGTGAAGTGATTTAGAAGACAATTGCGATAAGAAATTTATGGACAAGTGTTAGATTTTTTTTTAATAGCGAAAATTAAAATTAGTGCAAGTGTTAAACTGATTATTGTGCATATTTGTGATCAAATAAACTCTTTTAGACTTAAATTAAAAGATATTGCGTTTTCACTTTCCCGGAACATTAAAATTATAGGCCGCGAACCAATAACACGCGACAGTGGTGTCGAGAAGTGAGAAAGAAAATTTCGAAAAGTGAAAACATTTAAACATTTTCAAACTGCACAGTTGTGAAATCTAACGTAAAAACTGTTGAAAAAAAAAAACCAAAAGCCAATACAATAAAAATGCCACGAAACTTGCATCTAAGAATCAATGAATTGACCATGTCGGAGCTCAAGGAAGAGTTGGAACAGCGAAATCTGGCTACGCAAGGTGCAAAGGCCACACTGATTGCACGCTTGCGCGACGCGATTGAATCAGAAGGCGTTAATCTGGATTCGGGTGAGCTCTCAGATGCCGAAAATGGTGCAGAAGGTGGAGAAACAGAAACACTAAAACCAAAGGACCCAGAAAATGCACTGATGCAAATGTTGATGCTGATGCAGCAAGAGCAGCGACAACAGTCATCCAATTCAACTGCGAAGCTCAATGAACAGTCGTCCAAATTAACTGCGAAGATAAATGAACAATCAGCGAAGCTGGATCAACAAGCGATCGAAATCAAGCCAGATTTTCAAAAACAGTCCACCGAAATAAAAGCGGAGCTCGGCAGCCTGAACAAACAAATTAAAGGCGTCGAGGAAAAGGTTTACCAGGTCGAGGAAAAGGTCAGCCAGGTCGAAGAGAGAATGAACCATGAGATGGAAAAAGTGAAAAAAGAATTGGAAGCAGCAAAGTAGTAACTACTTCATCAGCCCCACTTATAACCGCAGCGCAAAGCACATCCAGAAATGTGCGAGCACCAATATTCGATGGGCAAACGGTCTGGAGTATTTACAAGACCCAGTTTAAAGCTGCCGCAAGGGCAAATCACTGGAATGAGCAGGAACGAGCAACTGCATTAATTCGTGCTCTAAGAGGCCCAGCTGCCGAGCTTTTGCAGACGATCCCCGCGGAATTGCACTCAAACCCGAATGCTATAATGAATGCGCTCGACATGCGTTATGGAGACGATCATCTAAAGCAGATTTATCGGTCACAGCTAAGGCATCGGATGCAGAAGTCTGGTGAAACCCTACAGCAGCTAGCCCAAGACATTGAGCGACTAGCACTTTTGGCTTACCCAGCCTACGACCCAGAACATCGAGATGATGCAGCAACAGAAGCATTCATCAGCGCACTAAAGGACCCGGAATTGCAACAAGCCGTGCGTTTAGCCCAAAAGCAAACGGTTAAGGACGCATTGGCTTACAGTCTGAACTTTGAGGCAGCGAAAAATGTGACTCGTACCACTGCCCGGGTTCGTGAGGTAGTGACAGACGAGTGCAGGTGTGAGCGCGTCGAAATTGAGCGAGACCCGCATGTAAATGGTGCGCCTAGATGCTGGAATTGCGGAGAGAAGGGGCACCTGCAAAGAGACTGCAAGAAGCGAAGAAAACCGAGCTATTGTCCAGGGTGTGCAGCTAGAAGGAGATCCAGACCGAGTCAGGAGCCCAGAATGGAAGCCCTTCAAACAGAGGGGTCGGGAAACATGTAAGAGCCAACATCGTGGGGCAGAGGTTGGCTAGGAGGATCGACGTCCCCAGCACCACCATCACCGTGTCAAGACTACATCGTGGAGAAGCGGACTTATGCCTTCCGGGTCAAGTTAACGGAGAAAACTGCACCATAACAATCGACACTGGTGCAACCCGATCGATTATCCGACAAGACCTAGTTAGACAGCAACAACTTCACAAGGGCAGAATTTTCTCACTACGGACAGCTACGGGAGAAACTGCACCTGTTCATAGAGATGTTAACCTCCAGATACAGTTGGGAGACCTTGTGTTCCGACACAATTTTTTGGTTGCGAATATTATGGATGACTGCATTCTCGGAATGGATTTTCTGCGACCACATGGAATCACGTTGGATTTGGGCAAACGTGTATTGAAATGGCAGAATGTCGAAGTACTGATGGAGGATCCCAGCGTCCAAATTCCCAAGATGAATGTAGTGGTATGTACTGACACTGATGTACCGAATTCTTCCGAAAACATTGTATGGGCCAAGCTTGATGGTGATTCTGGAGACCACCGATCTTATCTGATAGAGCCAACGAAGAAGTCCGCATTGCGCAGTTTGACTGTAGGACGAAGCCTTGTAAGATCTTTAAGGAACGGATATGTGCCGGTTAGAGTCCTTAACACCGCAGATTCAACCACGAGCATCAAAGCGGGAGAAGTCATCGGCAGCTGCCAGCCTGTTTCCACCATCACCTCTTTGGAAGCTACTCACGACCATCATTGCAAAAGGAGGCAAGACACAGACAAAGCCCGGGGATCCACGTCTGCAATATTGAAGCAGGTCAAATTGCCAGCGCAGCTATTCAAACGAGCCTCTGATCTGGTCACCAAGTACAGTGACATCTTCTCAACAAGCCCGGATGACCAGGGCCGAACGAGTCTGGTAGCTCACGTCATAGATACACAGGGAGCCAAGCCGATTCGACAAGCACCCAGACGCCTCCCTATAGCCAAACAAGGAGAAGTGAGCGCGCTGATCTCGGACATGGAAAAACAAGGCGTTATTGAACCTTCTGTCAGTCCATGGGCCGCGCCTGAAGTTCTAGTAAAGAAAAAGGATGGTAGCACTCGTTTTTGTGTCGACTATAGGCAGCTTAACGACGCCACTAAGAAAGATAGTTACCCGCTCCCACGCATCGATGACAGGATGGACACTTTAGCCGACGCAAAATGGTTTTCTACACTCGATCTCAAGAGTGGCTACTGGCAGGTAGAAATCGACAAGAAGGACCGAGAGAAGACCGCATTTTCAGTTGGGACCGGATTGTGGCAGTTTGTGATGATGCCATTCGGGCTTTGCAATGCTCCAGCCACTTTCGAACGCTTGATGGAATACGTGCTACGTGGTCTAATCTGGAAAACCTGCTTGGTGTACCTAGATGACATCATCAGCATGTGCGGAACTTAGAAGAGGTTTTCTCCAGACTGCGACTGGCAAATTTGAAACTTAGTCCCGACAAGTGTACACTTTTTGCAGCTGAAGTAAAATACCTGGGACACGTCGTATCAGCAGAAGGGGTCAAGACAGACCCTGAGAAGATTGAAGCCGTGAAAAGCTGGCCAACACCAAACAACAAGCGCCAACTACGAAGTTTCCTGGGTCTGGCAACCTACTATCGAAGATTCGTCAAAGACTTTGCCAAAATAGCTAAGTGTCTCCATCAGCTAACCGAGAAAAATCGTCCGTATGTCTGGAACGAACAATGCCAGACAGCCTTTGAGACCCTGAAGGAAAAGCTGTGTGAATCACCCGTGCTGGCGTATCCGAAACCCGGAAAAATGTTTGTAGTTGACACTGATGCAAGCAACGGCGGTATTGGAGCTGTACTCTCCCAGCAGATCAATGGCGAAGAAAGAGTCCTCTCGTATTACAGTCGAGTTCTTTCAAAAAGTGAGAGGAACTACTGTGTGACCAGGAAGGAGCTATTGGCTATAATAGAGGCCACCAAGCAGTTCCACAAGTACCTATATGGCCAGAAATTTGTTCTTCGAATGGACCATGCATCGCTGAGATGGCTACTTAACTTCGAAAACCCTGAGGGACAAGTTGCAAGATGGATCGAAAGATTGCAGTCATACGACTACGAAATTGTTCCTCGAAAGGGCGGAGTTCATGGAAATGCTGACGCCCTATCTCGTCGCCCATGTCCAGCTAACTGCAAGCATTGCCGACGGATTGAGGAAAAGGAACCGCCCGTTGATCTGCGTTTGATAACGGCCAAATTCGATGAAGGTTGGTCATCGGAGGAGATTCGAAATGCCCAGCTAGCCGATGAAGACATCGGACCATTGCTCATTTGGAAGGAGACGACTGGGCGACCTGAGTGGAAGTACGTTTCAACGCATGGCGCAACCCTGAAAAGCTATTGGGCACAATGGAACTCCCTTCAGGTGGAGGGTGGTGTACTCAAGCGGAAATGGGAAACGGCGGATGGCAGCTCCTATAGGATGCAAACTATACTACCCAAAAGCCGAATCCACGATGTGGTAAAGGAAATGCATGAAGGATCCTCGGGAGGCCGTCTTGGTGTTAACAAAACCTTAGCGAAATTGTGGGAAAGATTCTACTGGCTCCACGCTCGAGAAGACGTAGAGGACTGGTGTCGCAGATGCACAATTTGCGCTTCCGTCAAAGGTCCAAAAGGACGACTGAGAGGACAAATGCAAACCTATAACGTGGGGGTACCGTTTGAAAGGATTGCTGTTGACATCGCTGGACCCTTTCCTGAATCTGAATGGGGAAATCGATACATGCTGGTTGTAGCCGATTATTTCAGCAAGTGGCCCGAGGTCTACCCCATTCCCAACCAGGAAGCAACTACTGTAGCCGAACAGCTAGTGTTAAATTGGGTCAGCAGGTATGGCGTGCCTTGCGAACTACATTCGGATCAAGGCCGAAACTTTGAGACTAGTTTTTAGCGAAATGTGCGAGCTGCTCGGAATACGGAAAACGAGGACAACACCGCTGCATCCCCAATCCGATGGAATGGTCGAACGCTTCAACGGCACGCTCCATAAACACCTTGCCAAGATGGTTGACGAGAACCAAAGGGACTGGGACCGACATATCCCACTATTTTTGATGGCGTACAGAGCTGCCGAAAATGCATCGACGGGCCAAGCCCCAGCCAAAGTCATTTTTGGAAAGACTATTCGTTTGCCAGCCGATATAAAGTTCGGAACACCCCCTGAGAAACCCCAAACGATCTCGGAGTACGCAAGTGATCTAAGACAACGGTTGAACTAGATACATCGGACAGTGCGAAAACACCTCGAATCGGCTACTGACCGCATGAAGACCAGGTATGATCTAAAGGCTAATTCTACTGGCTTTCAGCAAGATGACTTGGTGTGGCTATATAACCCGCAACGGCAAAAGGGTAGGTCTCCAAAGTTGCAACATAACTGGGAGGGACCATACCGAGTCACAAAAAGAATCAACGACGTCGTATACCGCATACAGGAACACCGTAAACCGAGAGCCAAAATGAAAATCGTGCATCTAGACCGTCTTGCCCCATACTACATCCAGGGAGAATTGACTACAACTGGCGACACATCTTTTCGGGGTGAAAAGAACTGAGGTGGGGGCAGTGTTACATGTACAAATAATTCTGCGAGCTACTGTCGCAATTGTTTTCACAACAATGAAGAACACGAATTTACTCGAAACCACGAGAACCCAACAAGCATGAACAACATCTGAAAGTGACTCACTTCTCCATTCATTTGCAGTCGCTCGAATGTTCCCACGAACTCGCCAATGTACGAGAACTGGGTTGAATGACTGCAGACCCTATATAAAGGCGAGCTGGATGAAAGGGGGATCATCATTCATTCGACCGCGATAAGAACTGCGATAGTGTGTGGGAAGTGATTTTCGTAATAGTGAAGTGATTTAGAAGACAATTGCGATAAGAAATTTATGGACAAGTGTTAGATTTTTTTTTAATAGTGAAAATTAAAATTAGTGCAAGTGTTAAACTGATTATTGTGCATATTTGTGATCAAATAAACTCTTTTAGACTTAAATTAAAAGACATTGCGTTTTCACTTTCCCGGAACATTAAAATTATAGGCCGCGAACCAATAACACGCGACAATACGTTAGAAGTCGCAATTCACTCAACTTTGTTAGTAATAGTATGATTTATCGATTTTATGTTTTCTTGAATAAATCTTAACGGTACCCTTAAATTTAATGAAATTCAGTACATAGATGTATATTTATAAAGTTGACCTATCCTGAAAGTTTCATAAAGATTGAATCATATTTAGCGAAGTTATAGCGGTTTGAATTTTCCTGTATTACTATGGAACAATATGCGCTGCATTTATTACTATGGTAACATATGGCTATGGAACAACATGCGCTTTTTACAGACTCAGACACTACAGTCTTGCTAGGATTTGCATGAAAATTTCAGGAATGATAGGTGTCATGCATATCTTTGAGAATCGGTTCAGCTAGTGGTATCAGTAATCGTAAAACAAAATAGTGGCTGTTTTAAATGCGACGATTGAATAATTTGGAGTTATATTTTCCCAACTTCAACGTTTAAGGTGAATGCTTTGAACACTTGATTCAATTGAATGAATGACTGAAGATGAGTACCTACAATTAATGCTCATAAGCGAAACAAGTCAAGGAGGTGGGAGAGAGCTCCTAGCAACAGGGTTTTGTAACCATTCTAGTATTCGAAAAAATTGGGCGTTAGTCAATGATAACAGTACAGGAGAGTGGCCCCTGAAAAAAAATTCATCAAACGTAGCCGATATGAGTATGAAATGAAAGTTTTCATGGGAGCTTTTCAAAACAGTTCTTAAACAGTCAGTTTTTACTTCAGTGGGGGCACAGGGGGGAAATACATGAAAAATGTGTTTCCTCCGTCGCGGATGGACATCTGAAATAATTATCAAGGGAGATATTTATGAGTGTAACAATACCAAAAACCTCAAAAGTCGAAATTCGTTCAACTTTGTTAATAATAGTATGATCTTCGAATTTCATATTTACTCCAATAAAATCGTCTTTGACATGTTTCTTGATTTGATTCGATCTGATGACTGCATTTTGTAAATTGAATACAAAATCCTTCTGACATGAGCGTAGGTCTGTTTACCCAACTTGTTTTTTTTTATATTTCAATGGTTTCGCTGTGGTATTTTCTTAAATTTACGCGGTACAATGGGATTTAGCTGATGGCTTGTCTGAACAAGAGCCCAATTTTTTTTCTTGTTGCTAATTTTCAAGCGAGAATAAAGATTATTTAGGTCTTTTTAAGCAACAAAGCCTGACCTTAGGAGAATAAAACCTGGAAAGTCGGTAGAGTCCCATATTTAGTAGTCCATCTTGAAAGAAAGAGTACAGAAAACGACGAAATCTGAAAAAGCGTAAACGCAGCAAACAACGCCTACTTCTCAGTACTTATTTTGCTAAGGATATGCACAGGGGAAAATAAGCGTCGCATATACAACTAGAGCTGCTGTATGCATACAAAACCTGGACTTGGATAGAGGCAAAGTGCTGAGGAGGATATATGGCCCAGTGAAGCATGGAGCAGAGCGTTGCCTTTGTAATAACGATAAATTGTTTAATTTGTATGATGACCCACCTGAATCCACATGCGTAAAACTACGTAAACTACAATAGGCAGGACATGTAGATAGTATTTAAGAGCACTGGCTCACTAGGTGAAAGTTAGGGAGTAAATACCTAGATGGGAAACCGGAAAAACATGGGAAGACGGCAGAGCTGCGTCGATTAGAGGCAATTACTATTGGAGGCGGAGGCCCGACTTGAAGCTATGCCATACGTGATGATGAGGCCTTTTTAACAATTTGCTATTGGAAATACAACAGTTAATCTATACTTGCCTTGTATTGATTTCAAAGAATACTTCTGGTTGATTTGTAACGTTTTCTTTTATTTAACAATTAATTTTTATATAATAATACTATATATAATCAGACAAACCTTTGAATCAAAATAAAACTATTCAGGTTCCATTTTACATTTAGATTCAAGTATTTATTTCTTGAAAGATCACTTTCAACCTAGTTACTACCACCTATCTTTTGGCCGTAACCTAGCCTCATAGATTTTAGCTAGTTATAAGTAGAAAGTTAAGTTATGTTAAGCTAATATAAGTTCAGTAGAGGTTTTTGCCTAAATTTTCCTCTAGCTAATTGTAATAATCTCATAGAAATACGATAATATGCATAGTTTTAAGTAATGTTCAAACGATGGTGAGATGACTTTGTCAGAACACCTACTATATTATAAGGCCTCTGTACCGCATACATTCCAATAAAGAAAAATTATATATATATATATATATATATATATATATATATATATATATATATATATATATATATATATATATATATATATATATATATATAAGATCATAGATATAGAGAGTACTGGATCCGCAACCGGTCGTGAGAGCCGAAGCAATTGGCAACCTGCGCTAAAGTTGTGTGAAGTTGAGGTTTGAGGCGATATGCTTTTAATTTAGCACTCTATTCACGGCGAAACACGTTTACATTTAAAAAGTTTTTAATTTTAAAGATCGCGCGTACGTAATCGGAACTTTAATTCACTGTTTAAATTAAAAATTTACGAAATTTCGATCCGCTTTGACACATGAGTTTTCCCGCGTGGTTCGCGCTCTTTTCGATTTTCTTTTGCTTTGACGTTCGAGTTTTCCGTGAGAGTTGTTTGTTGTTTATACTCAAACTGAAATGAAATTTCGTTGGTGTGCGCGGGTGTCAGTGGGGGAAGCGGTTCTTCTGAAGAGAGAAAAGAAAAACCTGTCTGGAAAAAAGGGGAAGGAGAAGCAGAGGGAATCATATAGTTTCGAGAGCGTAAGCTATTTATAACTTATTTATGTGGCAAATTTGCTTCTCACATGGACGAGTACACAGATTCTCGTTGCTCGTCCATTTGTTTATATGTCTTTGTATAAGATTGAATAGTTTTGAGTTACTTTTTCCCAACTTCAACGTTTAAGGTGTATGCTTTGAACACTTGATTCAATTTAATGAATGACTGAAGATGAGTACCTACAACTAATGCTCATAAGTGAAACAAGTCAAGGAGGTGGGAGAGAGCTCCTAGCAAAAGGGTTTTGTAACCATTCTAGGATTCGTAAAAATAGGTCATGAATCGATGATAACAGTACAGGAGAGTGGCCCCTGAAAAAAAATTCATCAATCGTAGCCGATATGAGTATGAAATAAAAGTTTTCATGGGAGCTTTTCAAAACAGTTGTTCAACTGTCAGTTTTTGCTTCAGTGGGGGTACAGGGGGGAAATACATGAAAAATGTGTTTCCTCCGTCGCGGATAACATCTGAAATAATTATCAAGGGAGATATTTATGAGTATAACAATGCCAAAAACCTCAGAAGTCGAAATTTGTTCAACTTTGTTAATAATAGTATGATCTTCGTATTTCATATTTTCTCCAATAAAACCGTCTTTGACATATTTCTTGATTTGATTCGTTCTGGTGACTGCATTTTGTAAATTGAATACAAAACCCTTCTGACATGAGCGTAGGTTTGTTTGCCCAACTTGTTTAAAAATTTTGCTTGTGCTAATGTTGCGATGAACTCTACAATCAACATAGCCGTGAGAGGATTGATTTTACAGATAATTGGGGACGTGACGTAAGATTTGTTATATTTGGTATACGAGTATGAGGGCACAAAAGAAAAGTTAATGTCTTCGTACAACTGGAACCAAAAGTTGAGAATATAGAGCAAAAATAAAAAATTTGGATGAAGCCCATCAAGTTTGGATTGTGATATTGAGCGCGACAGCGGAAAAATCAATTCGTTATTGGGAAGTAGCAATTTTTTTAGTAGTTTGAGCCTTAACGATGAGAAATAAATTTGTTTGATAGTTTAAACGACTTTCTGGAGTGCAAAAGAGTGTGAAGCCTGCAAAGCAGAACCTTCAAGTGATTACATCAGGTGTAATGCAGGAGGAAATGGCGTGATCATGAATGACCAGCTGTCGTTTGAGTTATTATATAGTTTCGGGGTGGTTCATTAGCACCAAATAAAACTAAACATTGCATTAAGACGCCTCAATTTTAAGTGATTGGTGTTACCTGAAAAATAGGAATTACAGAAACTGAAGCGTTTAGATATTGCAATTCTAATGAAATTTATTTTGTAGCTAGGAAAATGCAGCATTCACCCAAGAGGTGCTTACTTGAAGCTCGAAAGAAGTTGATTTTGTTAGGAAAGTGTGTTAGGAAATTAAAATCAGGGCTAGGCAATATTTATGCTACAAACACATAAAACATAAGCAAAGAAATTTAAAGAAGGACACCTGTTCATTCGAGCAAATATCAGGAGCGTTTGTAACACCATTGATTATTGAATTCAAATCAAAGAATTAAATCATGAGATTTAACGTTGCTTATAGCTTTGTTCGAGCAATCCTAGTCGATGAGTTCTTATTGTTTTCTTTCTATACTGTTTTGTTTTAATTCCATGAATATTTTACATGAATATGTGTGCTCTGGACTATTATAGTAGATTATCTACTATATTTGATAATTTTAAATCTTTGACTTATAGTTCGTTTACTTATTATTCATATGAATTTGACTATTTTGTTTGAAATCAACTGCAATACAGCAATTAAGAACTAATTAGATTTTTTTTTTATTTCAGGGGATTAATCCCATTTATTTTTTTTTTGTGAAATTAGTTTTATGTAGGACGCCCAGCACGGGTAGAATATCGTTTCAAACCAACCCCGTCTACACAAAGCCGGCCTCGGAATATCATGGGGTATCATTCTGGAATCTCAAAAGTCTATAAGCACGGTGAATACTGCCGATTTTAACTCCACGGACCAACAGAAATACCGTTTTCTACTGAAATCAATGCGCTAAAGTGTAAACAGTAAAATGATCGACAGTTCCGATACACATCATCCACTAAAGTTCTTATCAGAATAAGCAAAAAATGTTAAGCATCAGCAAATTCTTAAACAGCCATTACTCAGGTCAAAACACTTAAAACAATCCATTATTAGGGTATTAACATTCAAACAAAGACGACTTGTCAACAATATTAGAAAAAATTTACCTTTTATTATGTTCCCCTAATTCTGCCGGTGTGTGTATGTTTCACGAATCTGGTGCAAACTACTAATCTGCTAATCCAATTTGCTTTATTATGCGTTGGTGGATTGGCTCTCCTTGGTTCACTTCGGGATGGTCTGACTTGGGGAGAGGCCTGAAGCGCCTCCTGGCGGGATGCCTTACCGAGTGACATGCGCAGCTGACGGACAGTCTTAGGAGCCACAAGGCTAATCCTTCTCCCAACCTGTAACTAGCTACCTGGGATTCCATCTAACGGCTAATGCGTAAAGTGGAGAGGGAGTTCAATACGTAATAGGAGCCACAAGGTTATTCCTAGACTCAAGCTATACATAGCTAAACCGGGTTGCGTTGAAACTTTTACCGTGTATCACAAAGAGTATCCACTATTCCACAGGAGCCACAAAGCTATTTCCTACCCCGAACTGGAGGCAGCTAAACTGGGTTGTGTAAGAATAACTGCACATCATGAAGAGCGGCCAATATCTTATAGGAGCCACAAGGGTGTTCCTAACTCTCAAGTTATGGTTAGCTAAGCTGGGTTTTAAAGAAATAACTGTTCCCCTTTAACTTAACATATGCTACTTAAATACTATTTATTTGCTACTCTTGGAATCAATTATTGAATACAATTAAAAACAAAAACCAATATTGCTAATTCTGAATGGTTGAATTATGCTGATGATAGTCAATTGTTCACCTGTCAATGTTTTAAGGTCGTTATATCTAAAACACTAATATTCCTTATTTTTCATTTAGTCAATTCTTCACCTGCCAATTTATTAAGGTCGTTGTATCTAAAAGAAAAACACTAATGGTGTGATTAAGAACTAACCGAATTAGATTTTTACGGGAGTAAAAGTTGCATAGGAAGGGTGAAATTGGCTTTATTTAGTTCTTCAAGGACCACAGGTAATTATACTCGTACAAAAGACACACAATCAACGATTGAGTAATTCGCCCCACAATTCGAGCTGATGCAATTAGCTTTTCGGGGTTCTTCTTCCCAGCACTACCAGTTCTACCTTTCTCTTTCTTAATCCTAGTGTGGCTGCATTACTTTCTCAAAATGGATGTCAGAACGACCCATCGCTGGTTATGTCCAGTACTCGCTCTCTTTAAGGGCTTTGGGGGCAAATTAAGCGAACTGTTATATTATTATTGAAAATTGAACGCTAATTACTTGTTGCATAGCTGTTAAAATTTGAGAATGGACTACTTGTAATCGCATTGTTTACCCCGTAACATAAGCGCCTTGGATATGATCATATCCTAAAGGGATGCAAGAGACCCGCGAGGAGTTCTCTGTGCTACAAAAGTAGTGATATGCGCCATAGAAGATGTTCTGCGAGGATGCTGATCCAAGGACGAATTTCAAGCAAGACTTAGTAACAGGAAAGTGTCGGGTGTTCCAGGAAGCCCTAGCCAAGGTAAAAGCAAAACTTTCATAACCCGTATCCTGCAGCTAAACCTACACCGCAGTACAACCACTCAAAACCTGCTTGAGCAGTTTGCAAGGGGACATGAAAACCGACTTTTTGCTGCCGAGTGAGCTACACTTTGACAAAACCTCGTCAGCATAGTGCCCTGACAAAACTGGTACTGCCGCCATCTGATCTCGCAACACTGCTGATTTTCTAGTGGAGAGCTATGGACAGAACGATGGTTTCGTGTGGATCCGGCTTTCAAGGACTACATTCTTTAGGGCATACCTAACGCCGAACGAACGGATATCATCTTTCCAAACCAAGCTTAATGCTTTGGAGGACGCTTTCTTGAATGCAGATGGCCATATACTTCAATGCTAAGAGAATCGAATGGGGCGTGCCTCAAAATGATCCGCTGGGAAAACGAGTCCTTTCAACGGCGGTAAGCCGACTTTCCACCGTGTGGGCTGTGAAGGAACCATACCTGACGGGAGATTCGCCTCGAAGTCTCTAGTCCGGAAGATACGAAACTGGAGAGTATTAGAGGACTACTCAACCAGAGATCATCAGTGAATTCTGCTTGAAATCCGTGAAGCTGTCTCTGGACGCCCGTGCTACCGGCCTTTCATGACTGGACAGAACATTGAGAGGATGAACATCCTAGTTCGATGGGGTGCTCACGGAAGATGCGCCGCCTCTGGAACATACGCAGGGATTGCAGGGCTAGCAGCTCAAGGCGTGGTGAATTCAACTATAAGCATAATCACGTCTGGTTGTAGCGCTTTTTTGCCCCGTCGAATACCTCGGCAAGCTCCCAGTGTACTGGTGGTTGGCTGAAAAGGCTGAAAATGAAAGGAGTGTCACAAACTTCGATGAGAAGCTCAACGGACACGGGTCCGTGAAGAGGCATGCAACCCGATACCAGCATATAAATCGGCCAGGAAATGTCCGCAAAATAGCTTAAAACACTAAAGGTCGCTGCTGGCAAGACCTAGTGGACAATCTGAATAGCGATTCTTGGGGCCTTGGCTACAAGGTATTTGTGCGGAAGCTTGATGCCCCATACACAGCCTGCATATAAAGGATGATACATAATGGGGTTTGATTTTCAATACACTGTTTTTTTGGCAGATCACGCGTGACTCCTGTCGAACTGTAATTGTAATTTGTTTGGAATCATTATGGACAACGAATCCAAATTGTTCAGCTGTATTACGAAAATCAGCGTTCTGTGAGAAATGTTTTTCATGTTCTTAGAGCAACTGATAGTCTGCATCGTCGACCTACCGAAACCACTATCGCCAATACGATCCGCAAATTTGAAATCTAGCATACATTATCACCTAGATCGTATGATACCACACCTTTAGATTATTTTCTTTGGGGTTACACGAAGTCTCTGGTCTTCAGGAATAAGCCAGCTTCAAACGACGCTTTGGAAGCCAACATTACTTGTGTCATTCGCGCGATACCTAGCATTGAAACGAGATAATCCTTAAAAATAGTATGTCATAGATTGATCTTTCGCCCCACAAAACAATATTTACTATAGAATACAGATTTATGCCTTTTACTTGAGATTAAAAACCAAACCTCATAAGGAATCACCCTATATAAAGCAGAAAAAATGGACGAAATAGTATGGGCAATTTTCGCCGCCCATCCCGTTTATGTTGACAAAATAGCAGTCGAATGGCCACTCTTCAAGCGGTTGGAACCCAGGAAGGCACCATTGAAACCCAGGAAGGCTCCATGTCCGGACGGCTTCCTAGCTGAGGTGTTGCAACTCGTCTTTCACCATTGTCCTGACTTGCTGCTCAGTACATTCAACGCTTGCCTGCGGGAAGGGATCTTCCCGGATCGTTGGGAGGTAGCGAGGCTCGTAGTGATCTGCAAGGAGAAGGGGAATGCCGGAGCACCGTCAACGTATCGCCCGTTATGCACGCTGGACACGGCAGGGAAAGTGCTAGAGAAACTCATCGAAGCTTATGAACGCAATTTATGCTCCTGTGGATCTATCTCCTCGGCAGTACGACTTTGAAGCAGGACGTTTCACCATTGATGCGAGTGCAGAGGTGGTGAGCACGGTCTAAAAGGCATAGGTACAAAGCCACGCCAAGCGACTTGTAGTTCTGTTGGTGACACTTGAATCTTGCGGAACGCCTTCAACTCTGCTCAATTAGTGGATGTTGTGGATACGTTGAAACCCCGTTTCAAGTTGTTGCGAATTCCGGCGACCGGCATTCTCGTATTCGTAACTTCAAATTGCCACCGTAACAACTCCACCTTCTTTTAGGCACATATATCCCTTTATCTGTATATTTTTTTTTTTATTATTTAACAATTTCCCTATAATTTTCATCTTCCCATCAGCTTAGCTCTACCGTCTTACCCTATTTTTCATTACAAAAAAAAGAAATATATATGCAACAATAGTCTTATCTTTCCCACTAACAACATCCCATTCATTGCTTCCCATTAACAAAATTTCATTCGAGACTTTTTCACTAACAAAACCTAATCCTTTCTTCACACTAAAAATTTTATTCATCAACTCCCACTAACAAATTTAATTTGTTATGCTAGCAAAAATTCATTCACGCTTCCCTACTAACTATATTCATCTCAATGCCCATTAAGTAAGGTTCCCAATTGAAATTGCCAATTGGATGAACGGGAGATAAACAGGAGGTGGCTCCAGTGGTACGTCGCAGATTTTCGACCCGAGGCTCCGCGGGTCCCTGGGTTGAAGTTCTCCAGAGCGCAGAAAAACACTCTTTTTAGGATATCGGCAAAAGCAATTATCTCCGTGTATTTCATATAACCAAAGGCTATCATGGTTATGCAAATCACCACATATGCAAAATGGAAATTATTGCGTTTGTCGCTCTGATAACGATGTGTGGGTAACGGAGTTGAAGTGTATTGAACTTCGATTACGTTACCTGTGTACGGCAGCGGGGGTTGAGGAATGAAAAGATTACGGGATTGAGTGAGTGTAATTTTTGATTGGGAAGGGGAGTTTGGTTTCAGCTTTCAGAGAAAAGGGAGGTCTTTTACGGCTTCGGGGAAAGTTTTGAATTTGAATTCGCGAGGAACGTCTTGACTTAGGATTCGGGGAGTGCGTTTTCGGTCAATTTTTGGCGGTAACGGAGGCGGTGTTTCGCGATAGTGGAGGGTTGGAAAGAATAGTTTTATGAGGAGATGGAAAAAAGTGTGAAGACAAGGAAATTTAGGAACAAAAATTAAAGTTAATAAAATTATATTTTAGACGATTAAACTGGAAAAAGAATAGTGTGAGACGATTTTAGACAAATAAAGTGGAAAAAGAATATTGTGATATGATAAACTGGTGCTTCTGGTATTAATTGAATTATATTATACACAGTCAATCAACAGTTGTGTGCGTGGTAAAGGAAGCCATTGTTTGCTTTGTATCAGAAGTAGTTCGTGGCGGACAAAGTGTTGCATAGAGTTAATCTAATTATTCAATTAAATGTGTATTCGTCTAAAATCTTCTCACACTTTTCTTTAACACTTTATTCGTCTAAAATTTAATTATTATAAACTTTCATTTTTTTCATAAATTTCCTTGTCTTCACACTTTTTTCGATCTCCTCATAAAATAGTTTTAGCAGAGGGATGCGTAACCCGGGGTAGCATTCTGAGGCCGGCGAGCACTCAGTCGTATCGCAGGCTTTCCGGGACACCCTCTACTCGTCCTGAGCCACCCTACACATAAAAACTAACACAAAAGAAACGGACGGGAGAAGAGGAGGTCATCTTGAGAAATGAAAATTATATTTTTAGTGAGTCATGGCCGTTTTTTATTTAAAAATTCAAATTATGCTCTTACAATATCACCTCAATCAAATACTGAACCAAAGAGAATAATAATTAGCTATGAACACAGATTAAATTCTATAAATTAATTTAAACTCCCTTTTTAGTGTGCAAAATAAAGTAAGAAAAAAACTAATGTCAGACAAATCATTGAATTATTCGGCGATTTCAAGGAGCTGGCACGCGGATTTGTGGCCGAAGTGGTCATCTTGACAAAGAAAGGAATCTCTGGAGCAAGAGCCATCAGTGTTGGGGAAGCCCTGGTTGAATCGGAACCATCACTAAAGTACCTTGGGTTGCTTACCGCCTCTAAGATGAGTCAGTGCCACGGCTAATTTTTTTTTTTTTTTTGTGGTAGGGAGGTGAAGGCATTTATGCCCGCCGAGTCTGGCAGTGTGGGACTCCCATGGAGGATACCTTTGGACTACCCACTAAACACCTCCCCTGTCAATCTGAGAACCTAGCCTGGAACCGTTTGACACATTACTTCGGGCCAGGTCTCGTTTTGTTACGCCGTGGGGCGCCTTCAGGCTGGGGAGTCCCTTTCCTAGCGGGAGGGGAGGGGGGAAGAGGAATTGCCAGAAGAGCGATCCCCCAGCCCCAGTGCCTCCGGCTGCTGTGAGTCCCTTTTATATTTTAGGACTGCCCGAGCATAATGTGCCACCTGGTTCCATTTGTCAACCGATTCGAGCATCACCGCAACTATATTATCCGGGGTGAGCTCTCCCGTCTCCCTGTAGAGTTCCCTTCGCAGCCTGGCCCATTTGGTACACGCAAAAAATAAAGCTGTTTTAGGCGTATCGACTCTAAGTCAACTTATGGCCAAAGTAAAGGCAACTGACCTATCAAGAAGGCAACTTTTGATGAGGTCCGTAGAGTCGGTGCTATTGTACGAAGAAATATGGGGCGACAAGGAACTGTACCGAAAACGCTTGGCAGAGGTACAGAGAAGAGGAGCACTGATGATTGCATCTTCATATCTGGCAGTCTCTGATTTGACGGTGCTACTCGTTATAGGCACTATACATATCGTCCTCATTGCTAGAGAGCACCGTACTGTTTATCTACGCACACTATGGAGACAATTGCCTGCGAAGAGAGACAACGCTCACACTTGGTTGAACAGAACAAATGGAATATGGACTGCGCGCCTCATCCTTGATCTGAGACCGTGGCTCATTCGAGATTGATTTCTGCTTGATGCAGCTCTTGCCTGCCACACTTTTTTGCATACAAAAATTGGGGCCGACTGCGCCGGGACCTCTACAAGGAAACAGAAGAGCTCTCTCCGGGTAGTCTAATCAGAGAGATGCTTGAATCGGTTGGCAAATAGATCCATGTGGGGCAATATGTTCGGGCAGTCCTAAAAGATAAAGAAGGCTTACAGCCGAGGCTTGGCCCGAAATAATGTGTCAGGGTAGGTTCTCAGGTTGTCAGGGAGGTGTTTAGTGGGTGGTCTTAAACGCTTGGGAGCTTCATACTCAAGGCGTAAATAGGGTTTAACTCCCAGCAATAAAAAAGGACGACATCACGGCGAAATAGAGCTGTGTTCTCTCATTTGATGATAACAAAATTTTAAGTATAGTTTTCCAGTGTCGTACTAGGGCTTAAGTTTCTGGTTGTTTAGCGACCTCAAAACGCACAACAATCTCTTTGACTTCTATTAAGGATTGGGCACTGTACAGGACTGCAATGTCCATCTTGCTTGGGAGGGTCCCTTAGCTGGGCAATAATTTCATATATTTTCTATACTGGGAAGCGCCTTCATCAGAAAAATGCTTTCCATGATTGACTCATTGTCGATTGTTGTTGGGTAAGAAATGTACAAGTCTGATTTAACTTGAAATTCTTGGATTAGATCATGTTCCACGTATTGATATTTGCCGTCCAAGGAATTACAACTGCCAGTCCTCACATTAGTCGCGAATCACACATGATGCAGGTATTATAGGAATTCGAAGGCTCAATAATATTGAAATACTTTCTGCATCTGATGCAAGGCGTAAATATGGAAATTATTTATTGGAAATCTTCAAATCTATAAGGTATGTACATCCCTTCTGGTACAGATTCAACTCTGTCTAACTTGAATTTGGCTTGCAGGCGACATATTATATTCTAAAGAGCCATTGACAGAATATGCACGAAATTTTCAAAAATGTCTAAAGGGGAATTATTTGATCCTGATTTGATAAAGCACGGTATTATGAAATTTAAGCAAGGTATTCATAAAGCGTGCAGATAACTTCTATTCTTTGCTTACATACGCACATTTTCTCTCTCTCTCTCTCTCTCTCTCTCTCCTTGATGCACAGTCATACTGAAAGGATTATGGTTAAAAATTGAATAACATTCAAAATCATGCCCTTGTGGGCAAAAAGGTCCAAATTGTCATTCATCAAGGTAACGATGGACTAAAACAGGGAGATGGGCTGGCCCCATTGCTATTCAATTTGGCTCTAGAGTACGTCATCAGCAAGCTATCTGTCGATACACGAGGTACATTACTATACAAGTCGAGCCAAGTAGTAGCCTATGCGAACGACATCAACATTTTGTCACGGCCATTAAAAACTGACAAAGAACTCTTCCTGAAACTCGACAGCGATGCAAAACTAGTAGGGCTACAAATCAATGAAAATAAAACAAAGCTCATGACGCCGTTGAGGAAAAATACCTCCAATGCCTCAAATATCACTCTTGGCGAATAAAATATCAAAAATGTGGGCGTATTTGTTGGGTTAGGCGCCAAAATCACGAAAGCGGCGAATGAAAGAGACGAAATACGCCGAAGAATAGAGCTCGCAAATAAATATTTTTTTCTGTTTTGACGATCTTGAAGACCAAGCAAAACAAAGCTTCAAGTATACAAATCTGTTATAAGACCTGGGCTATGCTATTGATGTGGAACATGGACCCTAACCCAAGCATCCACTAATATATTGAACGCCTATGAGCAAAGGGTCCTAGTGCGGATAATTGGAGCGAATCTAGACGGGGACCAATGGCAAATTCGATCCAATTATATGCTGCATGAAATTTTTGACGAGCCAGAGGCACCAACGATTGTAAGACTGCGGAAGCTGCAATGGGCTGATGATGAACAACAGATACCCAAAAAGGTATTCTTTGGGAGAACTGGAGGGCGGAGACCAGTGGTTACACCGAGGAAACGCTGGTCTGACTCAGTCAATGAAGACAATTCATCGCTGCTTGGGTTTGAAAATGTTAGGACGCGATCAATAGACCGAGACATTTGGAAGAAAAGGCCCGAGAGGGGCTTTAGTGCTACGAAGAAGAAGAAGAAGAAGGTAGCGGTGATGTCTCTAGCACAGATCTGCAATAAAAATCTATTGTTTTTCTTTAGGTGTCTATCATTTAGAGTTGTGCTTAGCAGCTTATGCTTGCAAATCCTTTGCACATGGCCTACCGAAGAATCTCCTAAAGACTGTGGGTTCGGATCGGTCTAGGGCCCTTTGAGAACAGGACAACATATCTGGGAGCGATGGTTTGTGAGGTGCTGGGTCCAATGCTTGGTCTTGTCTTTTTGTATCGAGAGGTGGATCAGTGGAATACGATGAAATATTTAAAATTCCAAGCACAAAGAAAATTTGCTCCGGAAGTAGCAAGTCTCCATTACGCTCATCAAATACCTAATTTATTTAATTGCTTTATTATGACCACTTCAAACCCAAACATCATAGCTTAAATAAATCTACATAAATCTTGTCACGTCAAATTAATTCATTGCAAATGAAGCAAACATTAAAATTAGTAAATTTTTGAAAAGGCTGACATACATATGTATGATACCGTGCAACAAATTCTATTTGACACAACAAACATTTTAAACATGAGGCAATTTGAAGTTATATAGATTATTTACTACTTTCCTGTTAACATTTGATATTAGCATAAACAACAAAAATTATCATTTCAAACAAATACGAGCATCAAATAAATGTCCAAAGTGTTATCGATTTGGAAATTATGAATTCTTCAAATGGATAAAAGACATCAATTTAGCAAATAAAATACAAAGTTGCCTAAATTGCTACCGGATGAATAAATAATTCAAGTGAGAGATTTATTGATTGAATATATAAATGTTTATAAAATCGTTGTCACATTTGTGTTTCATATGAATATTCATATGATAAGTAGTAAGATAAATTGTATCATTAAGGTTTTAAAAAAGAAAGTGTGTTCAATCATAAAACTAACTTGATGCAAAAGTAGATACACTAATCTTTGATTTTTTGATACGAATCTAAAATTTTTTTATATGTTATGTGTTAATTCAGGATATTTTAAGATTTTATTTGTCATATAAAATCATTAAAGTGAACCATGACTGTAAATTCGTTACCGTTCTTAAGTCCCACATAAAATTTACTGTTTTTATTACATTAAATTAAATTTATTATTGCAATCATTAAAACAAGCTGCCAGAAAAATTATCATTTTCTCACGTTAACAAACTATAATAAAATGATAATAAACCTGGATGTTAAAATTAAAATACGAAATTTAATTTCTACATTCTTTCCTTGCTCCCATTTATTTATCATTTTATTTGAAAAATGAAATCATTTCGAATTAATTTATTTCACTTTGTAAATTTCATTCAAACACAACATTAATAAATTTGCCATTTTAATTCGTTGCTGACTACTTGGTGTCTGCACACTGTCATTTTGTTTATAAACAGATAATTTGTTATTAAATAAAATATTTATACGTTGTACTGTGTGTGCCTAGTATATCTGAGTTAACTGAATTTTTTCCCATGATTGTTTGTTTATTTATAAAATCAAGACATAATTCATTGCGATGTGTGGTGGATGGTGAAAAGACGAATGTTGTAAATATTATCAGTATTGTTTGCATGTGTGTAAATATTTAAAGAGTCATTTATATATGAATTTTAACACTTTTTTATGCTACTGTGAATTCTAGTTTTAGCTATCTCTGAATGTGATTTTAGCTCGTGAAATATTTGTAGATTAAATAAAAATATACGATTTATTTAGAAATGAGGCTTTGTCCTAGACAATTAATTTTTCCAAGTAAAG
Organism: Odontomyia ornata; assembly: GCA_963969285.1. Lineage (NCBI taxonomy): Eukaryota > Metazoa > Arthropoda > Insecta > Diptera > Stratiomyidae > Odontomyia > Odontomyia ornata. The sequence goes on along the minus strand of OZ017739.1, from coordinate 363,550,244 downwards.
TTTGATTGCGTACATGCGTAAAATTTTGGGGGTGACAAATCGGAAATACGAACATACTTCAAAAATATTAAAATTAAGTATTTTAATTAATTTTAAGCCGACTATGTTACATTTTTTGAGTATTGAATGAACTCACTCAATCTGATTGATATTGTTTATCCATCTGTTCATGCTTGTATCATAAAACTGTTGTATTACTTCAGCATATTGTAGTGAATTAGGTAAATTAAATGTCCGTGAAGGGCTGCAGCAATGGTCAGCTGCCTCGATGAAAGAGGATGTTGAGATTCGCCGAGATTGGCCTTGTCTGAGGACGCGTGCATACGCTGGCAGGCTAGCGTTACGGTGTCATGGGGCGGGTTCTTTCGACCTAGCACATGGGCCCGCTACAAAAAAAAATTTCGCATTCACGAATTAAACCATGTAACAATGCCGATCGACTGGTGTTGAGGCCGAGATAACCTACTAAGGGTTGAAATGTTTGTTCGAAGAACAAATTAGGCCGGGCATAAACGGACGAACTTACAGAGACTTCGTCGTTACCGACGATACTAAATAAAAGTGGCACATTCAGATAGAAGCGGTGCCCCCTTACACCGGATCAAAATTCAAACGTAGATGTGGCCACGTATTTCCCATTCGAGTGAAAAACTCGTACAAACATAATTTGCATGACTCTTTCCCTCAAATAAGGAATATAAACGTAACCAATTTATGCCATAGTGTTACGCAATGAAATCACATACACTACCGATCAAAAGTTTGAGACCACTATGAGAAAATATGAGAAAACAAATAAAAGTCAAGATATTTAAAACTTTATGGAAAACTGGATTTATTATCATTTTACACACAAGATTTAAAACTAAAAAAAAAGAAGAAGTCTTGACGAATACAGTGTTCTTAACAAAATACACACAATAGAGTTTAAACAGATTTTTCGTCGAAATATCCTCCTTTGCACTTTATGACTTCTTTTACTAATCTAGGCATGCGAGCAATTAATTTAACTACAGTCTCTTGCGAGATATTATTCCAGCTTTCCTCCAATGCATTCCACATGGCCTGCTGTGAAGATGGACACAGTTCCCGAACGTTTCGATCGAGCTCTTCCCACAAAAGTTCAATGGAATTAAGATCGGGGCTTTGAGGTGGCCTGGTCATGTTTTCTAATACTTTTTCCGACTGTTTTTTGTCTAAATAGCTTCTACATAATTTCGAACTATGTTTTGGATAATTGTCCTGTTGGAAAATAAATCCACGGCCGATTAACTTTATTCCGGAGGGAATGGCGTTTTTCTCCAAAATTTCTTTATATTGCTCCTTTTTCATTATGCCTTTGATTTGGACTGGATTTCCAATCCCATAGCCAGAGAAACAACCCCAGACCATAACAGATCCGCCACCATACTTGACAGTCGGCACTACACACTGCGGCATCATCTTTTCTTCGGCGGAGCGTCGGACGAAAATTCTTCTTTTTGACCCGAACACTTCAAATTTTGATTCGTCACTCCAAAGAACTTTTCTGAAGTCTTCTTCGGTCCAGTCTCGATGGATTAGGGCCCATTGCACCCGTTTCTTTTTATTCTGCGGTTTTAACAGAGGTTTACGCGCAGCAACGCGGCCAAACAACTTGGCGTCTCGCAATCGTCTTTGCACTGTAGACACTGACACAGGTTTTCCCCGAGATTTGTTGACATCTACACGAATTTCTGGGGCTGTCAGACGTCTATTCCGCTTGCTGGTCACCACAATAAATTTGTCTTCACTAGAAGTTGTAGCTCTTGGTCTCCCAGAGCGCGGACGATTTTGATTACTGCCGGTTTGTTTGTAGCGCACAACAGTGCGATGAACACAAGTCTTCGATAACTTGAGTTGACTCGCTATCTGACGTTCAGATTTGCCTTCGTTGTGGAGAACAACGATGGCAGATCGCGTTTCAACACTAATTTCCGGAACTTTTCCCATTTTAGAGATGTCTTGACTGTAAGAACCACAAGATCAGACTAACTGTGGATAACTGTAAATAACCAGACAAATGCAAGGTCAAAATAATAATTAAAAATATTTTGAGAATTTAGAACAATTGTATTGTAAGTTGATGTAAAAAAAAAAAAAGCGCCAGCTGCGGTAATGAGGTAATAAATTTTTAACAATTGATCTGTCGGCCTACCTCTTCCACGGCTAACATTGATGTTTGGATACAATGCTTGTTTATTGCCCTTTCCTTGGCTTCTATACAAAAGAATGAGCTTTTAGGCAATCTTTATGAACAATAGAATATGCAGGTGTGCAGATTACTATTTATCACCAATATTTTCTAAAATATACACTTATAACAAAAGTTTTTATTAGTGGTCTCAAACTTTTGACCGGTAGTGTAACTCTATATCATTGAAGGACATGCGAGCGGAAGGCCACTCTACCCGGGGAGAGCCCGTGTTAAGCGAAAAAAAAGGGATAGCTAGCTCATTTTAGAGGAGAAGCCAGCCATCGTTGCGGGTCCTTTCAAAGAAAAAGGAAAGACCGAAAGTATAATTTTAATAATTCATTTAATTAATAATTCAGATTATGAAGAAAAAAAATCATAATTTGCAAGATAAGAATAATTATCATCAATTATAATTTAAATTGCGAAGTAGAGATTTGTAAGAATATAATTTGTGAAAACGGGAAAATGAAATTATAATTATTGTATCTTTTTCAAGAAAGATTGTGTTGAAAAGTTGAAAATTTGAATATAAAAATCAACTTTTTATGTAAATATTGATTATAAGGAAAGAACAAACTTTAAATGTAAAATACGATAGAAATTTGTGTCATTCATTTGTTTTTATATTTTATTATTTTTAAGTTTTACTACTGCAAAAATATTAATGTGCATATATATATATATATATATATATATATATATATATATATATATATATATATATATATATATATATATATATATATATATATGTTTTTTTTTTTTTTTTTTTTTTTTCTTGAAAATTCTATAAGCAAACAATGAACAAGAGTATATATTTAGCAAAATGTCTCAAACGAAATCTTTGTCTATTTTTTTTTAAATTATTATTTAAATGGAATATTTGCGTTCAAAAATATTTTCAATTAGTATTTCATGCGATATGTTTCCTCGTCTTTTGTTAATTTTTTTTTGTTAAGTCTACAGGATTTTAAGTATGTTATATTTATCAAGGAAAAAAATGTTGAAAGAGGACTGATTCATTAATGTATTTAAATTTAAATAACAATTCTTGGAAAAGTTCACTTCTATTGAGATTATTTTAATTTCCATTCAAAAATAAAAAAAGCTGCAACATATTTTACTGAATTAATATCAGAGCAGCAATAAGTCATGAACACAATTTTTAATTATATTTAAACATTTTTTGAATTGTTTTGAAATATTGAAAATCTTATTGAAAATTACTTTCAAAAATTTTTTAAATACTAATCAAATATTTAAAAACTTTTAAAATATTTTCTAAAAATATTAAAATTCAAAAAAATGTTTCATTGACAAATATTAAATATTTTTGCAGTGTAAATTTCTGTTTGTACAGTATGAAATATTTTCAATACATTTCGTTCATAATTTATGATACTTAAAACAATTTAAAATAATCTAATTTGAATGTTTTTATTCATATTCTATCATTCATTAAACACAATTTTGAGCAATCATTTCAAAGTATATATTTTATGTAATATATATTTTATGGAAGATTAAATGCATTTATTCAAGTAGAATTTATTCATTTGGTTTTATTGAAAAAATCAATGATGTGAATTTTGAAGAGAAGTTTTAAGTTAAAAAATTATTTGCATTATGTAGTTGTTTATGACTATGCAGGAAAATTTTTAAATTATGTTGGTCAATTTTTAAAGGAGCTTTTTGAGGGGGGGAAGTCACGTTTAATTTTAAGTTGATATTTAAAAATAGAAACTGCATTATTTGTTTTATTTTCATCATTTCTTTTTGAATGAAATTGGCAAGAAGCCAGCATACAGCCTTGATAATCGTTTCAAAAAACTGAAATAAATTCCCAACCTTGACTTTGCCCTTTTCCTCTGAATATAGGGGGGATGAAGTTGTTTGAAAAATATATTTTGAAAATAAAACACAGGTAGCCTAAAGGTGGGGTCGTTTCCCTACAACGGGGACCAGTTTCAATTCATCCAATTTTTATGAACACAATACAAATACCGCCTGGAGTTAAGCAACAATAAATGAATGAATGGAATTAATGTGACAGATGTTCAAAGTGTACGTCATTTGAAACGTAAGATTATAATTGTCTAGGAGGTCGGAACGACGATATTATCGCTTGTCTGGCTTTTCTGATCTATAATATTATTACTACTTATCTTGAACGATATTCCCGTTGAGTTTCTCTGCTTGTCATAGAAGTTCGGAGTTTTCTTTAGAACGTGTCAACAGATCAACAACCAGGGTTGTCGCTTTCCGACAAGTTCCATGAGTTATTTGGTTTGTTACGCCATTACCACTTATTGCGTATGTCACTTGCATCACAGTAGAAATTCACTTCAGGCGTGTGCGATTGAAAAATAATAACCGGAATTGGAGAAGATCACCGCCGATGAATCATTTAGCAAACATTCCATGCATTACACATTTAACAGCGATCGTCTAGCAGTATCTCCTCTTATTGTATGTGCTTGAATTCCTATTGAGGAGTCCCACAATTCCGGTTGAACGCCTCCCAACTTGTTTATAATGTTGATGCCTGTAAAATCATCAACACATCTTCTTCCTTCCCGCTGGAACCAAATGGCATGGTGTATTGTTCATCTCTTCAAACAAACGCGGAAAACGCGAATCTACGGAAATCCTAACTTTGAACCGCCGAAGGTCACTTCATGGAATTATTCACTGAAATTCGGTGCAACTTTGAGCCAATACAGGACGACGAAGAACGCACTAGATTTCTTCAGATCCCGAAATGAATTTTTCGCGTGATTTCAGTCTCGCTTATGTTTTTTGAACCAAACAAATTCCACAACACAAATAACGGCAGCGATACTCAGCGATCGAAGAAAATGTGTCTTAATCTCAAGATCTTGCGCGATGCAAAGGAAACAACAAAACCGCGGTCGGCGCGGACTGAACACGCTGAACTTTGAACTTAAATTTCTTGTTGACTTCTGGTCCCCGATCGCGATTTGCAACGACTTGAGTTGGATGCGATTTAGGACAACCGTGGAGTTTTGCGCGACTCCTCACTCCTTGATCCTGCGTCGATTTTTCGATCGGATCACGTTCCACGAACTGTATGATGGGTAGTCGCGGATTTGCGTATTAGACGGCGAAAGTAACTCAATCACAAACAACACAATCATGGGATCCCCTGCGCTGGCTTTTCACGTTTTTCGAGCAAGGGGAATGCGAACGGGAGGTCCGGTGTTGAGCTCGGACGATTCTCGTTGGGTTGAAGACAACCTCGAGATCGAATAACGCCAAACCGGGGTTTTCGATCTTGCACTTCGCGATCCTCTCGGGTTTAACTATCAGGCCCTTCCACGCACTGGGCAGAGTCTCGAGAGCACACAGGTTCGGTGCCGGAAAAACTTGACGTTTCACGGAAGCGGAATGAACTCTCGGCTAGGTTCAGCTGCGAATATTGTTTGGAAGAATTTCCTTTGAGCTGTTTTCGCTTGCGGGGTTAGAATAAAGCTCAATAGATCACACAACGAGGTAATGAAAACAATTTTGCACAATCTCCGTCCGTACCATGTAAACCGAATGTCTGCTGGAATTTTTAACTCTTAACACTTTAGCAAAAAGCACAAGGGATTGACACTCCAATCAGTTGAGAAAAACGCGCCGCGATCAGCCCAACCGTTTCGCTCGGTTTTTCGATTTCAACTCCCGTTTGTTGCTCGTCATCGCTTACGGGACTGCTCAAAAACCAGTCGACGAGCCTCCCATCTACTTTCCATGGTATAGCGAAAGTGCAATCGTGGAAAAGCTCCGTTGGAAAGGGGGTTGCCATGTCCAGATTTCAATTGCAGATTAAATGATGAACATTATTTTAAACTTACAATTGAAATCTGAAACAGCGATGTGTTGGTTTTCGAGCAGTTTGCTTACGCGACTGCTCGATTATCACAATATGTTACGGCTTTTCTTTCCCCAGAAAGTTGTACCTGGCAGTCATAGGCTTTTTAAGACGGTGGGCTTTGGCTGCAGATGGAATGTGGGACTTTTCTGTTCGGCTTTGGGAGGCGAAGGTCCACGTGGAGGAGAAGAAAAAAGAAAAAAGGAGTGGGGGGAGGCGCTCCGATTCTTTTTGCATGTGATTTTCGCCAAACCTTGCCCGTTATATCTCGATCAACGCCCGCAGATGAGCTAAGCGCAAGATGCGTCTGCCCAAACATTTTCCAATCAACTTTTGGACATCGGAAACGCCAAAATTCGAATTGATTCCACAACAAATGAAGTTTCGTTTTTCCCCATTTTTGTGAAATACGGGCAAATATTCAAGTCGTTGTGGACAAGGTTTTCCTAAATTTAACCAGCAACTACAAAAGTCCAGATTGGCTGTGCGAACGTGCAATATTAGCGCCCAAGAATGATGATGTCATACATTGAACGAACAAATTCAGTTGAAACTGCCCGGAAAACCAGTCAAATACAAACGAATTGACACAGTGATGGATGAAGAGCAAGCAGTCAACCATCTAATCGAATTTTTAAATTTGATGGAGGCACCAGAAATGCCACCACAATATTAAGATTGAAAGCTGGATCGCCAGTGATGCTCATTCGAAACTTGAACACACCAAACGGAACCAGAGTGACGGTAAAAAATTGACATCAAATTTGACCAAGGTAACAATCATCATTGGCAAATTCAAAAGGGGATACGCGCTGATTCCACGCATACCGATGATAACCAACGATATGACATTTTAATTCAAGCGGCTTCAGTTTTCTTTACGTCTTGCCTTCGCGATTACCAACAACAAAGAACAGGTGGTCTAAATTTGGAAAATACATGTTTTTCGCATGGCCAATTGTATATTGATTGCTCTCGTGTTGGCAATCCAAAAATTTGTACATTTATACTCCAACCAAAACGACCCAAAATATTGCTTATCCACTAGCATAAGGATAAAATAAAGAAATTTAATTTCACATTAAATACATGTTTTTCCTTGGGCGTAGAAACATGTGCCAAGTACCGCTAGTATTTTTATATATTTAAAAAAAATTTGTAATTATTTTGTGGACTCTTTTTGTTATAATTTTTGTGGACTCTAGGTGAGTAAATCCCCATAGCTCAATGATAGGAGAATTTGATAATCCCCCTTGTTTCAAAAACGTATAATCAAGACCAGTAAAAACGTAAAATCAAAACCAAGAGCTCTTTTTAAGAAGCGGCTTCTGAAAACCAATGAAATATTCGGAAAGGAATAACGGAAGGTCCAACTCTTTTCCCCGCTAATTTGACAACAGCCAACGGATCAGAGCATAATCAAAACCTCAAGCGTGTTTACCGACGTTAATTGGCTGAGAATATTCTCACTGAAAATTTCACTGCTCTCAAAATTTAATTTGATGTCATTCAGACTTCACGTAGGTGTCAACAAATTTGATATTTGGTGTCACAAGAAACACTTAAGAAGTGTTTTACGAAAGCTGATTTTGTAAAAAAAAAAAGGAAGAAGGAAGTGAAAGGCCCAACCATTCTGTAATTGAAGCTGTGCCTTTAATCATAGCTGAGAGAATGTGATATCAGATACTGCCATCTCCTATGAGGACTTCATTAGGGTAGACGAAGATGTTGCGTTGTGTGGTGAGCTTACTTACATCGCTGAGGTACTTATCAAAAACAATCAAGATACCGACAATACATCCGGTAACGAAGATACCCATTTAACAGTGGCACGGGAAAGGCCAGTTCTAAGGACGACTGAAGAAGCGAATCAAGTTGACAAGCTCAGGCGATTTTTTGAATGTAGAAACAATTTGAATCTATTCTTCACTCATTAAATCAGTTAGAACCTTTCATTACGACAGAGAGACTTAAATCTGGGAAACAAACGAAGATCTTGAACTTCTTTACAAAACTGTAAACGAAGTGCCTTAAATTTATGAAATAAAGTTGTGTTATTTTTAGCGTTTCCTAAATCTTTTTTAATTCGCATTTTCGGATAGTTCGAATTTTGTGAGGTTCGAACAATTCAAGTTCCACTGTATTTTATAAACTTGACTTTGCTTTGCCTTGTTAATACGCAAGAAAAAATATTTGATTTATTATTTAAAAGCGATCTTCACATAAAAGTTAATTATTAATGAAGCCTCAAGCTCCATAAACAGTTCATATTGCAGAGCTCCTAGTGGTTTCAAATGATTATAAGAGCCATAATTTGAGTGCTTTAAGGGGGGAAATAGGTTTACAAGCTCCTAAAAAACACATTTTTTATTGTATGAATCAAAAGTTAGAGTGTTCAAAAATACGCTCAGAAAATTTGAAGTCGAAATTCGAAATGGTTCGTTTGTTATACTATTTCAAAGTCGGGCCCGACTAGTGTTTGGACGCGAAGCATGCGCTAGGTACGGGATGGGGCTTTTCATTTATTCTGGTATTTACCATACTAGATATGAAATCAATAGAAGAATCGAATTTGTTACGCGGTGTTGAGAGACAAAGATTGAATTTGTTCTGCATTTACATGGACATTGGAGTTGGTACATCCAAGGACACATATATATAATAACATTTACACTTATGCACTTTCCACCTAAAAGAAGTGCTCGAATACTGTTGTGAAAAAGCAGTAGAAGAGGAAAAGAAAAAAATGAAGCACATGAACGATCTATCATACATTTTAAAGTGTCTGGAGACGGCACTTGCAAGAAAATAGTCTTCAAACCGCTATTTGGCATGACCACTCTCATAGCGTATTATACAGGAAAAGTTGTCAATCTTATGGTTCTACGTAAAGGGTGGTCCAACCAAAACGCAATATGTTAATTTTAAAGAAAACAAAAGTTTTCAGAGAATTATGTAAATATTTTTTAATATAATAGAAGGATCTATGACAGTTATGTGTGAAACACAACATGGCCCAAATGCTCGCCACGGCTACGATGGCACACTTCTATCCGATGGTCATTATTTCCAATGATTCTTACATAATTGACGCTCAATGTCGTTGATGTGCTGAATTATCGCATCCTTCAGTTCTTGAATTGTTCTTGGCTTATTGACGTACACTTTTTCTTTTAAATATCCCCAGAGAAAGAAGTCCAACGGCGTCTAATCACATGATCGCGGCGGCCAATTAACATCGCCACAACGTGAGATAACACGGCCATTGAATTTCTCGCGCAAAAGAGCCATTGTTTCGTTGGCTGTGTGGCAAGTCGCACCATCCTGTTGGAACCACATATCACCCAGGTCCATAACCTCAATTTCTGGCCGCAAGAAGTCCGTTATCATCTCGCAATAGTAACTGCTTGGCCATCCTCATTTTCGAAGAAGTACGGCCCGATGACACCGCCAGCCCATAAACCGCACCAAGCTGTCAATTTTTGTGGATGCATCGTCTTTTCAACAATCACTCATGGATTCTCATTTGCCCAAATGTGGCAATCCTGCTTGTAAACAAATCCACTGAGGTGAAAGTGTGCCTCATTGCTGAAGATGATTTTCTTTGTGAAGTACCATGCTCTTCTGTCTGTACAACCAACCATTCGGCCTATTGCCGACGCTTGAAATGGTCAGTAGGCTTCAGCTCTTGAGTCAAATTACCTTTGTTAGCATGTAAATTCAAATCTTTATTCAAAATTCGCATCAGTGATATTCGTGAGATGTTCAATTGTTGGGCACGACGCCAAGTGGAGGTTGACGGCTCTTCTGCCACACATATCAGGAACAACAGGAATGTTTTCCGCAGAACAAACTGTACGAGCATGCACAAGTGATTTCATATTTCATACCGACTCGGTTTGTTGAAACTTGCGAACGATTCTCCCGATTGTGGACACATTTGGTCGATTATGCTGACCAAAAAAATCACGAAATGCATGAAATGCATTTCGATGTGAACGCCCATTTTCGTAAAAAGCTTCAACAATCTTAACCCGTTGCTCAATTGTCCACCTCTCCATGGTTGAATTTGTCAAACACTGAAACAAAGAAATGTCAAATTAAGTGGGGCGCACTTGACGTTAAGGTGTGACTCACAATTAACTTCGTGCATTATGGTTGGACCACCCTTTAGTTACTGTCAATCATGTGCACTATATAGCAAGAAATCTAAGGACTCCCAAATATATCTCGCATGGAAAGAACGACGAAGAATTTTGCACGAAAACTCATGAAAGCTCAGCGAGAAGTATGGAAGTAGAATTAGTGAAAAAATGTTTTTGAGATCAGAAGAACTTTACAGTGTAAAATACGTTAATTACATCGGTGATGGAGATTTTAAAATATTTCCAGCTTTCTAAGTGTCAAGCAATTAGCGCAAGCGATTACCAAGAGCGAGTGGATAAGGCAGAAAGCATCGACTTCGAAGTGTAAAAAAGGCAAAAAAGGGCAGCAAAGTAAGCTTTCACAAAAAAAATTGAGCACATACTACGGACTAGCAATTTTGAGAGTACACGATTACTGTCTAGCGGGCGATGACAGTTGGCGCATCTGGCGACAAGCATTTTAATTTATTTTTTTATCACTTTAATTCACAGTTTTTGGTAGCTTTTCGTTTTAATGCGTTTTTCTCGAAATCACTTTTTTCATCTACTGTTCAATGTAAATCAACGAAAATTTGACCGATTTTGAAAAATCAAAGTTTCTCTGACTTTTCATGAAATTATTTTCGAAATGAACTTAAATTTTGGCAAAATTAACAATCAAAAGTATTTATTTCTTTCCAAAAACTAGCGAAAAAAACATAAAAACTTAATGTTTTTCCCAAAAGTATCCTAATTCCTCCAGTTTTATTCAAAAGTTAGTTCATATCGAAGAAGAACATGCTGATAATGTAGAGCCTTGTTTGTTTTTGTTTCAGAATATTGCGCGGGCCATCGACTCTGATGACGGATAGCTATAAAAATCGGCTCATATCTTTGCGATTTTCAACGATAAATACTTGTTAATTTCAATTCGCTCGAATCATTTCTTGTCCTTTAAAAAAATACACAAAAATAGGGTAAAATTGAGCCTTCTAAACCGATCTCCCCCCTTAAATTTGAAGTAGTAAATTAAACTATCATATGTTTCCCATTCCAAAGCCTTAAGAGTACGTCACCTTATTTCAAATACTTCTCCAATATTTGCTAAATCACAAATGATCAAATCATCCTAATTGAAATCACCTTACTCTACTAATCTTAAAAATCAATTCATCTCCGCAATACAAGATCAATCCAAGCATCTCAAATCAGCTACAATGATACTTTTCAATAACACATTCGACACGATCAATGACGGATCATTATAAATTCCAAAAGGCACGTGACCAATTCAATTCAAAACATTTCCATTTGTTGACTGATGAGGGGCTGCGAAGACTTAAGACGGGCGCGACTACACTGTGGAGATATAGATGGATAACCTAAATACCGCACATTTAACAACATCAAATCCAATCGTCATCCTCAAGATGATGATGATGATGATCATCATCATCGTTGGCTTGGCGGTAAGTCTGGAAGTGAGAGCCACTTCATGTGTCAGTGATCTTGGTATTGTGATGAAAGATGTTCCACTGCAGAGCTAAAGAGGAGGCCTATGGTGAAGACGACCCAAGAAGTGGATGGTTGTGATCACCATCAACAACATTTTATCGCATCGCGCAATGATATCCACTAAAGTATTCATCGCAACTGTCAAAATGTCCATCAAGCAAAAGACTTGGTACGGTAGAATGATGATGAGGATGATTGTAAGAGTACTGAGAGCTGGTCTTATTTGGTTTTGTTGCAGAGGGAGTGAAATGTCGGGTTTATGTTTATATACGAATATGTTGATCGTAACTAAGTACCTTCTTTAAATTCATTGCTGTTCCATACAAATGATGAATTGTTTTGATTAGGAGATGGATGAGGATTGATACGGAGAGATTGCAGAAGGTGAGTGAATGTAGGGGAAGTGTTGCCGTTAGGATGAATAGCGAAAGTTTTTGAATTTTTATAGACAATCAACAGTTTTTAAACGTTATTATGCTTTTGACCTCCACTAAAAAAAATTTCATCGCTAAACGAGATGATACTGTTCTCAACGTCTTCGTAAGGTCATGTATAGCGAATCCTACCTCGAAGTTGATTCAACATAAATTTAGGTTTGAGTGCTGTAGTTGAAACAACCACATGAGTAGATAGAGCAACTGAAGTTACAGAATGAGTTAAGGAAGTATCTTGAATTGATTGATCTGGTAAGTTAAAAATGTATAAATTTTTTAATTTGCATATATGTTTATAGTTTTCATTAATAAAGGGCCCGTTTGACTTCCGTTATTATAAAAAAAAATGCTTTCAAATAACATCCGTCCCAGTATCAAAAAACTTTTATTACTCATATGTTATTAAATAGGTAAAGTAGTCCGCGTGGCTAAGTGGTTAGAGCACTAAGCCCGTAAGCAGAAGGTCTCTGGTTCAAGTCTCGTTGGCGTCAACGAGATTTAGTTCGAGTGGTTCTTCGGACGGACTATAAGCCTGTTCGGTTATGATACGTGCTGGTTTAAAATCAGAACGAATCGCAGCTGGGTGGACGGACACACGGCCAAAGCGTGATAATGATCATATCACCTTGTGGAGTGCCGATACATTCGATCACGACAATGAGATACTCTAAGTATCTCTTAGCGAAGGCCCGAAAGGAGCTGTAGGGCTAAAAATAGGAAGAAGATTAAATAGGTAAGTAGTTGCAAGGGGGCCCACCAATATACTAATTATACTAAAGTTACCTGACTACGGTGATCAAACGAGAGCTGAATGTATCTTTTTTGGAATCCCTCTTCCTTCCTCCCCTCCCGCTAGAGGAGGGATCCTTCAACTTAAGCCGCCCCACAGCGCAGCGCAACGAGACTCAGTCTGAACGAATGTGTCAAACGGTTCTCAAGTTGACAGGGGAGGTATATTAGGCGTTTAGTACTAGGGAATCAAAGCCAGCGGATGAAAGATGAGGCTACTACAAAATATAACACCTCATGGTAAGGGAATCCAATGAAATGTCAAAACTCAAACATATACAGCTATGAAAACACTGGACCTGAAATATATGATTTTAAAATACGAATTATGATGAAAATCCCAAAGCGAATGGTATCCTTCGACATTGCTATTACTTTCGGTCCGCAAGGCATTATTAGGCCTGTCATAGTTGCAACTAAATTATTTTTGTAGGAGATATTTTTGGTGGGAATGTACACCAAGTGGTCTAGGTTTCGTGAAAGTTTTCAAATTCTGATGAAAATATATTTTTTTATATACGTTTTGACATGGAAAATACTCAAAAAAAAATCTATTATATGAGTTTGGTGATCACATAACATATGGTGCTATTATCTGTATTCAATAAATTCAATCCACGATCGAATTTCGGTGTGACTTTTATACGTCAAAGGCCGGTTCCCTTCAATTTGCATGGCAGCAATTCTAAGCTTCGAGATTTGTACTACCAAACTGGTCACGGAGCTAGCAGGAGGAGTCAAAATCATTCGGCACATTCAGGAAGTCATATATTTTTATGAAGTAACTCAGAGATTATACTGAACCATACAATACCATAGCAATGAAGTGGTCACTTGAATAGACCAAAAAGCACTATAAGGGTGAAGACGGTAATATTCGGGTTGATGAACAAGGAGATCAATCCACAAACTTGCTCCATTCTCTAGGGAATAAACCGTTCCTGTGGCAGATATTGCTTCCGAGTTGGAAAGATTGCCATCTTTTGGAGGAAATACTGAAACGTGAGTTAATCACAAAAATAAAAAACGTCTGAATTGATTGTAGCCTGTCAACTAGTTCTTTTGATAAGTACGGAGTTCATTGTAGCTTCAACCATGGGCGCCGTTTTGGCCTGCATTTCGAGGCAAGGGTAATGCATATTTATTATCTTCTAACCTATTTTATAAAAGGCACTATAACATGATAATAGACAGGTGATGGAGGATTATGGCGGATAATTGCTGATGTGGGCAAATAATGGCGTACGAAAGTGGCTGATGAATGTGAGAGATTGTGGATTATTGTTGATGACGGTGCATGATGGCGAATGATGACTGGTGGGGACAGATGATCACTGATAAGGGCCGGAAATGGCTGATGAGTGAACATGATGGCGTTGATTGCTGATAATCAATAATGGCTGATGGCGGGTGTTGGCTGATAAGAGTAGATAATAGCTGATTACGGTGGATGATTGCTGATGATGATGGGTAATGAGTGCATATGATTGCTGATGATAGCGAATTATACCGAATGAGGGCGGATGACTGCTGATGATGCTGACTGATAGCAGGTAACAGATGGGAACTAATGGCAGGTGGCGAATGATGCCGAATATCAAGTGACAGTGGACGATTGCAAATGGTGCATGGCGAATAATGGTAGATGGAAGATAATGTTGGATGGCATATTGTAGATGGTGAATGGTAGATGCTAGCGGATGGCACACGATTTTCAGTACCCGTTTGCTTCGCAAGTACTTTAAAGAAGTTCCAGAGACAGAGTCTAAAGCTGACTGACGTTGACTTAAGTTCTGATTTTTCCCCAAGATCAACTGTATGTGGTCAGTAATGCAGCTAATCTTTTCATATTAGCCACGCGAACGAAGTCGCGGGCAAATGCTAATATACAACAATTTAGTGCATCACTTCTCGGATTTTTCAGTGTTACAGAATGGGGCGAAAATGCCGCAGAATTGAGGGCAATCCAAAAATAGTTATCCTCATTTCGTTTATCTACAAAATTAGCTTGCGCATCAATATAGCAAGACTGATCGAAGATTTCGTCATATTTGTAGTGAAAGTCCCACTCGTCGCTTTTGATGTTTTCAGGGCTTTTCCTGTATTAACTATGGGTTAAACGACTGATGGTGATATTTCTCATATGGCGATCCATATTTTCTGCTTGCAAGACAGAAATTTTTAGCTAGGGCGAGGAGAACTATAGCTTCAGTAATTAAGAGTGCTTTGTGCCCAACTCCTAAGATGCTCTAAACATACTTCTCAATCCCCTTCTTGTTGGCTTTTACAGTAAAAACATCTCAACGGCAAATGCACTCTGGCTGAAAGAACCCGGATATTGGCTAGCCAAGCTAAAGGATCAAATCACTATCCGAGGCTCTTTGCTAAAGGAAATAACTGACTGCACAAACGCTAAGTTAAGCTTTATAAAGCATTTTCTACAGAGGACAGACTAGAAGATCAGCGAAGTGTGGGATTACTACGCCATACAAATCTTCATCGATGGTTCGAAATTTGATTGCGGAAGTGCTAAATGTCTCCTAAATCTTTCGCTTCTCTAACTATTTAGATAAGTGTCTTCTAGGCGCAGGAACTCGCCATTCGAGAAGCATGTGGTACGCTGAAAGATCAATCATTCAGCTCGGTTATCCGATTCTCTAAGCTAGTAGGATAGTTTTGGGGTGAGTTGACCTCCGTGTGTAGTCGATTTACAGAATATATTCTGTGGGTTTCCGAGCATCGAAGACTAGACGGGAAAGAACGGAAGGACCAGATGACCAATTGTTTGCGAACTAAAGCTCCAAGTTAGAGCCAACCGCTGTAACCAACCAACTACCCTAAAAGCTTCATATTATGATTCTTTCAGGATTCTGGCTTAAATTAGAACCCAGCAAGACAAGGATAAGGTCGCTATACTTTCAGGCCTGAAGTATGTATGAGTAACTATTATTGATACGCTGGTTTCATATGATTTGTAATGTTTTTACAATCATTTCGGCATTCTCATGAATTGTTGACAGGCAAGCATTTTTTTTTCACTTTAGGTACTTGAGTGAAAAATCGCCAAGGGTTGGAAAGATGACAGTGCTTTGTTGGTATCAGAAAAGATTGCCAGATAATATGATCCTAGGTAAGCGATAATTCTTAGGGATAAGTGATGCGATTTCAGATGTTTTTAACGATTCCGGATAGGTTTTCAGACTGATAGGATGGTGTTTAGTAGGTAGTCCAGAGACATTGTACACTTGGGAGTCTTGCACTCAGGGCGTACATAGCATTCATCTCCCTACGCCAAAAAAAATTTAAAAAAATCCAGATGTTTTCGATTTTTGTTTTAGGTGTAGTTTCTGTACACACAATGGTTCAAACAAATTTATAGCATACGAAGCAACGTGATTGATCTTTTAAGTTAGTTACAAACTTACATTCTGTATATATTTTCTCCGTATAGAGTCTCCCCACATTTGGTGTCTCAAATTGAGGTCACTGCCCAGGATGATATAGCCGCTACAAGAAGCTAAAGTTAGGGCCTTATTTAAGAATGCTTCTTTTGAAAATCCAAGATTCCCTAGAATATTTGAGTACATAAAGGCAGTAAGTATTTTTCCATAGGTACCATTGACTTTCCTCATATTTAGTGCAGCAAGAAAGCAAGAAATATCTGGATGATTGCTGGTTAGTCGATCGGTAGACTGGTGATTATAGTACAGTATTGTGGTTCCTTACCTAAATTGTATTCAAACATTTGATATTATAAACCCTACAAATTTGGGCGAAGGTTTTAGGACTGGTTTCATAAGAACTATAGTATGTCTCATGGGATATACTTCATAGGGTCAGGACAAAAGACTCTTTGAATGGGATACTAGAGACAATCATCAGCTTATTTATCAACATAGGGATTGAGGTCGAGAACTAGTTGAATTAACTTACCTCTGTTTGGCGTGGTATTATTTTCGTCAAGATTGAACGTCTTTTTCAGGAGATCATCTGATGACACTCCTAATACTTCAACCGGTTTTTGCTGGACCCATTGATGGGTTTTCCGGTGATATTGTACTCTGTTGCATTGTAAGGCAAATTTCGTTCGTGACATCTCAGTATAAAGGACCTATTTGGACTGGTTTCGGTGGTAGAGTCAGTAAACTTATTGGACTGAATCGCTGGTAGACGGATGGGGCTGCTATGGGAGTTGATCGTATACTTTTTTGAAAAGTTATTTTCGCTGATAACCTGTTTCTTTCGGAAAAGCCAGGGTTGTGACTCGAATAGTATAGTTACTGCACACATGATGGCCAATCGCTTGCTTTGCCTTCTATTTCGCGTTTGGAGACGGTTCGGGGTTATGAACACACATCTTAAAGGAAAGAACTAAAGGCCTAAAGGAAACAACTTTTTCTTAGCGTAGGCAAAGCTTTGGCACTTATGACATTGAAACAAGTTGGTTTTTCTGAGCGTATCCTGTATCGTTTTACTGTAAACTGATAAACTGATGTTTGTATTAAACTTATTCTTTAAAGGTAAGAATTCAAAACTTTCATCTTAGGGAATTCAATTGTCAATGCCGAGACAATCCCAACATTTATATAAAAAGATTACATTCCTATATCTTCTCATCTCTTTATAAATGTGAATGCCTTTCACTTTTTCTTGGCGTTCAAGCCTAGTGGGTGTTTGCAGGCTAGCGTACAAGCGTAGTGAGTGTTCGCAGGTAGCCTTTCACTGTTTTGCGGATACTATCCAACAGTTTCTCATAGCAATTATATCGTTAACCATTGTTTTTTTTCGAACTCGGGAGCATTATTCCGTATTGTATGCCGGGCTCTTTTCTATGAATTTTTTCAACGTAGTCCTTGCATGTGTCTTTGCTGCCCTCACAGGGCGCATGTACAGGAACATCTTGCGATGAAGTGACATGATCAGCATATTCTGCATTGGGCGGGCTCTAAGCCGCTAACCAGAGCCTAACGCAAGAATGCTCACCACAGAGCAATGCGTAAGGCGAAGCTGGCTGGCGGGAGGAAGAAGAAATGAGTTCTGCTGCACCGTAAAATAGGGGTAGGTCTAGTGAGGACTCATCTAAGCTAGAACACTCTATGGCGGTAACACCAAGTAGCCGGAATAAATAAGCAGAGAAAGACATCGAGTCCATTGCATTCAGGGATGCCAGATGGTTACCGTGAACTAGGACTCTTAGGCTACGGAGATTCGGGAGACCAAACTCACTCAAAGGCGTCAACCTTGACATATGGTTCTACGCAGGAGCTGCTGCAAAATCATTGATTGTACGCAGTGGATTGGGTAATGGAGGCCCAGTTGATGTTGTGCAGAAGAGAGCATTCTCCAACCAATTATTCAAAATCTCCAGGTATATCACGGTTTCATACAAAATGAATTATCTATTTGTCAGTGGAGGCATCTTGCATACCAAGTGCACAGACAAACGGATCAAGAGATGGTTTACCAAAGTGGTAGTCCCCAAGACTTTAGCTTCTAAGGACGCGAAGTTCACACTTGTGATTGGAGGCACCCTCACTAAGTTGGTCAGGGCTGAATATAGATCTCAACGACAGTCAAGGATCCCATGGACATTATGGTCTACATCAGGACGCAGAACTCAGAATTATCTACTACAGGCTAGAAGATAATTTCCTATAAACAAAGCGGCAGGGTATAGGCTACCCTGCTTTAGGAATGGTAGCTTTGGTAAAACCCGGTTTTCCGGTTTTTGTCATCTTCGGTTTAACCGGGCGGTTTTTTACAGCCAAAATAACCGGTTTTTGGAAGAACTGGTTTCACGGTTTTTTCCTAGCAAATCTTTGAAATCAAAAAACTCGAATCAAAATTGAATATATATATTTTTATGTTCATTGAATACCCGTAGGCGTAAATGGATTTTCGGTTTTTTTCTCACTAAATTATTAAAATCAAAATGAGCTGCAGGGTATTTCATCTTTGTGTTAAAAATGAGAGAATAAAGTATTGAAATCCATGCCGATAGCTTACTGTTAAGCTAAATCATTCATTTACAGTATAAGGATGAAAGAATATTCAGTTCAATCCCCAAGTATTTTGCATTTATTGTGTATCGTGCGCTAGCTTCACTTCGGATCCTACGTAGAGTTCACCACATTAAAACGAAAAATAAACAACTAATCCCAAGAACCAATCAAACAGAAATTTACTTTGCTCTGGTGACAGCGGTCATTAATGCTGCCTAGGCAGAGATGGCGAAAAAACTGATTTCCAGTTTTTTTTCCGATATTTTTCTATTCCTTTGTATCCGATTTTTTATCAGGTTCTTAAATTTGAAAGGTAAAACCGGTTTAAACCGGGAGGAAAAACCTACGGAAATAACCGGTTATTCAAACCAAAAAACCGGTTTTAAGGTAAACCGATGCGGTTTTCCTATCCTTACCCTGGTGGTCGGGATGGATCAAGCCAGTGAGGTCTGCTCTTGGGTCGCTATCATGGACATTTAAGATAATCTTTACTAAATGAGAACGCATGAGAAGAGAACCTTGGGTAGGATTCAGAATTTATCCTTTTGCACAGATTAACTTGCAGCACGCAATTGCCGCCTCATCTTTAATATGTAGGCGGCACACTATGCTGCAGACAAAATCATGACAGCCAATTACAATTGTTCGAAGAGCTATGGCTGAGGAACAAACGTATTTATGGACTGAACATGATAGAAGATCTGAGCGCTTGCGGGTATGTTTGGTAGTCCCTACAAATATGGAAGCGTCTCTTTTAATACAATTCACTAACCAACACACGGTTGCAGTGAAGATATTGTATAAAGAAGACATGGGATGGCATGACACTATTGTTATATCAGCCTACCTTCCATACGATACGGCTCTATCTCCATCCAACAGAATGCTGAGAGAGCTGGTAGATTACGCTGAGTCCAAAGGAGTTGGCCTGATATTTGGTTGCAATGCCAATGCATACCCCCATATGTGGGGCAGTAGCAGCTGCAATCGTCAAGGCAAACAATTGTTGGGCTTTATAACATCTACTTTTAACACGTACAATAGATAGGAAGTAATAGACATCACATTACCAACGCCGAGGATAGCACAAATAGTACAAGGATCGAAGGTCCCAAATGGAACTAAACTTTTTGATTGCATATATCTTGAATTTGATGTTAGCACACATATAAAGGTCAAGCGGCTATTTCCGAACTTTGGTATAGTAAGTCTTAACATCAAGCCTGGCACTAGCATACATACCCACGCCTTGGCAAATAGTCGGAGTTAGGTTTATTCCGAACTTCTCTGAGCCTAAAAGCTTCCGCCCTATCAGTCTCACTGCGTTTTCGCTGAAAGTACTGGAAAATCTTGTAGACCAACACATAACACGTACGACACTGAGGACGTGATGGGAGGGGAAAAAATATGTTCCAGGGGTTTTTTTTATCAATCGTGCATCGTACAGCTCCTTGCGTGAAGCAGCGAGAGCTCATGGGGTTGAACCAAAGATTGCGAACTGGATTAGCAACATGCTCGAGCACAGATTGCTCTCCGCAACCACAGAGGGTGGAGAATGTTTTGTAGCCAAGGCGGAGAAGAGACGCCACCCTTAAGGTGGTATCCTTTCATCACTTTTTTGGACCATATCGATCAACACTCTCTTAATTGGACTGGAAGAGCATCAAGTCAATTCGCAAACATATGCGGATGATATAGTCCTGATTGTCAAATTCAAGCATCTTAAGGCCCTTTGCAGGAATATGGGCAATGCTCTGGGCACGCTGCAACAGTGGTGTCAGAACAATGGGCTTTCATTGAATCTTTACCAAACTATTTTGGTTCTGTTCATGAGGAAAAGAAAAACTGCTAGTCTAACTATACCCCGACTGGATGGAGTCACTATCCAGCTGCGAACAGAAGTCAGATATCTAGGGTCACCTTAAATAGAAAACTTCTTTGGAAGGAGCGTATGCTTGCACAGACCAAGCAGGCGAGCAGACTGTCGGGGCAATGCATAAATGCTTTTGGCAAGTCGTTGGGCTGGATGTCGAAGCAGAACTTATGGCTTTATACATCGATTATCAGGCCACTGATTTGTTAGGCATTCGTGGTATGGTGGCGTACAGTAGATCGCTCTCAGACGTCATTTTTCTTGGCCAGGCTGAAAAGAATGGTGAGTCTGGGAATTACTGGGGCGCTAAACACAACACCAGGTAAGGCATTGAATGCCATATTAAAGTCACATCCCCCGAAAGTGTTTAAAAGGACAAGCCATGAAATCTGCCCTGAGACTTGCGATAGCAGAATATGCAAGACCTTCAAGAGGTCATAACAGCATCTTCAAAATGTTGACGGAATACGAGGTGTTCAAAAAATATCGCGAATTTTGTTTTTTTTCAAAAATTATTTATTTATTCATGAATATCTATTTTGTCCCCTTCAAAGTAATCTCCATGAGATATTATACACTTGTGCCAACGGTTTTTCCAATCTTCGAAGCACTTCAAAAAATCATTTTTTTTAATCTTGTTCAGCTCCTCCTTCGATGCCGTCTTTATCTCGTCAAGCGTAATGTAACGTCGTCCTTTCATGGGCCTCTTCAGTTTAGGAAACAAGAAAAAGTCACAGGGGGCCAGATCTGGGGAATACGGTGGCTGCGGCATCATGAGTGTGTTGTTTTTGGCCAAAAAGTCGCGCACAAGCAACGATGTGTGAGCAGGGGCGTTATCGTGGTGCAAAAGCCAATTTTTGTTCTCCCACAAATCCGGGCGTTTCTGGCGGATTGCTTCGCGCAAATTGCGCATAACTTGCAGGTAATATTCCTTATTGACCGTTCTTCCCTGTGGCAAGAACTCATGATGCACCACGCCCCTGCAATCGAAGAAAACTGTCAGCAAAACTTTCACATTCGACCGAACTTGGCGCGCTTTTTTCGGTCTTGGTTCATGCGGCAGCTTCCATTGAGATGATTGAGCTTTGGTTTCCACGTCATAACCATAAACCCACGATTCGTCACCAGTTATGACCCTCTGGAGCAAATTTGGTTCGTCGCGGACAGAGTTTAACATCTCATTAGCAATGTTCATGCGTTGCTGTTTTTGGTCGCAATTGAGCAATTTTGGTACGAATTTCGCGCCGACCCGTCTCATGCCCAAATCGTTGATAAAAATCGAATGGCACGAGCCAATCGATATGTTTAGGTCCTCAGCAACTTCTCTAACGGTGATTCGACGATTGGCCAATACCATTTTCTCCACTTCATTAATTTTTTCGTCTGTTGTTGAAGTGCTCGGGCGTCCGGGACGCTCTTCGTCGTTCACATCTTCTCGGCCTTCTAAAAACATTTTGTACCACCGATAAACGTTGCTTCGGTCCAAGGTAGCTTCTCCGTATGCCACAGTCAACATTCGGAATGCATCCGCGCACTTAATTTCGTTTTTCACACAACATTTGATAGACGTTCTTTGATCCATTTTTTTGAATAAGTAAAAATCGAAGACGATTGAAAACACGTGCAAGTAAAGCAGCTATCACCAATCAAGTGAACATTCAAAATGGCCGAGCTTGTCGGCATAAGTGACAGACATGAGTACCAACATAACACCACAAAAAAATCGAAATTCGACTATACCTAACCCGCAAAAATTCAAAATTCGTGATACTTCTTGAGTGCCCTGGCCCGGGCTGCGAAGAACTCCCACTCCTCGTCGGACTTCGCGCCTCGTGCGAGACTTCGTAGGTTGCCCAGCTCTTGCCGCAGCCTCACGCGTCTGCCAACGCGCTTCGGTTCCTCTGGGGAGTCCCTGGCTGCGACATCCAACGGGACTGCCAGGCGGGCTAGGTACGTTTCTCGAGTGAGGGGTTGTCGCGTTCCTCGAGTGAGATCATGGGAAGTGGGCTCCGGAGTTGTCCGCTGCATTTGAACTGGCTCGCTTTCCCTTGCGTAACTTGTCACCGGTCGAGGTTCCGCTAGCGGATCAGCGCGGAGTGCCCCTTCCTGGCTGGGCTTGGTGTACCTGGATTGTTGGGGCCTGCTGTTGCTGCCAAGCTCCTCAACTGAGCCGTCGATGCCAGCAAGTGCGGCCTGTAACTAGACAAAACGTAAAGGGGGTCTTGGTGCGCCCTAGAATTAACCCGGGCTTACGACCCCCGTACCATGCTTAAATTCTCCGGTGATTTTTGTTACGTGGATGAAAGCTTAAACTAGAGTTTCACCGGCTTAGGCCTAAAGAAACTCTATTTCAACTCCTGTAGAAGTCTCCTAATACTCACGTACTGTTGATGGAAACGAAATTATCTTCCCTTGATAGCAAACTTAAATTCCTCGATAATTTGAAATTACTCGATATAAACGTTGACCGAAATTGTCTCCGACAGACTCTCCTCAAGACTTGTGGTAATGCTGGCTGCCTTGACAAATTCGCCAGTAACTTAAATACAAGCGAATTGCTTGCATTGCTAGTGGCAGTCGTAGACCTTCGCTCCAGTAAACTGCAAAACGCTGAGCTTGTCAACGTGCTAGTTCCCCTTAATTTGCTTTACTTAGTCACTCCTCTCCCATTCCTCGGGAACAATCTTGTTGCATGAAAAGGAACGCCAGATCCAATCTTATGTTTTCGCTCTTTTCGTCTTCAGTATTGATATGTCTGAATATTCAACGACTCCTCCTCATACGATTTCTGAGTTGGTTGTAGCAATAGCACGTGCGCAGCGAGTCGATACTCAGTTGAGCGGATTGCGCATGGTACACACATTCAATTGTGTTCGTGTTTCCCAGGTGCTCTCAACATGATAATTGCATGGACTACCATGTATGCGTGTGGATTTCGCCGGGGAGCTAATTCAGTGACTTAACCAATGAAACGTAAGATATAAGGTTCTTATGCACAATAAATTGCGATAATGTATTCCTTGTAAGATGTCGCCGTTCCGTATATATGGGTGGTGAAGCATAAATTGCTTATTGGTTCGCAGAAATACGCTACGTGCGGCGAGCGGGACATGGGGAGCGTGATCAACTGTTATACGATTCCGAGCAATTAGTATGCACATTTGTTAATAAATGTTGTCGTAGCGCGTCGTAAGCGAGGCATGGGGAGCGTGATCAACTGTTCCAGGATTCCGCGCAATTAGTATTCACATATGTTAATGAATGTTGTCGTAACAATGGTAACGTTATTCTATCATGTGATATGTATTATGCTTGGTTTTTTAAATGTTTATGGATTATATTCCAGCAGAAAATGTATTGTAACTATACGCGGGCGGCCCGATAAGAACTTAGCCTCAACGCCCGATGGCGCCACTATTGCAAGAGAGATGCACTATCGTGTAGTATATTCTCGTAGACGGTTATTATAATTTCTGCCGAATCGAACTCGTAGTCTTGTTTTGACCGCGTGTAGAAGCGGGCGCGTCCGCGGATTTCAGACAAAAAGAGAAAGAGCAAGAGCAGTCCGTGATTCGGTTCTTGCTTTTGGAAGCGAAATCAAAGACCGCTCGGATGCTGTGTACGGTGACTCTGTGATAGCGCACATATATACTTGGTTTAACGAGTTTCAACGTGTTCACACGTTTGCTTTTGATGAGCCACGTCTGGGTTCCGCGAAAACTGCTGCCACGGATAACAACGTGACAAAGGCCACGAGCTCGTATTGGCAGGCTGCTGATTGAAAATGTGCGAAAACGCTGCGACATTAGGTATCTCAAAAAACCGCGAAGGTCATATCACGAATGAAATTTTGGGCATGAGAAACCTGTCGGCGCGATAGGTGCCGCGTTTCCTCACTCTCGACAACAAACGCAGCCATGAGACCACTTCAGAGCAGTATTTGACGCTGTTTAAGCGCAATCTGAAGGAGTTTCTACGTCATTTCATGACGCTCGACAAAATATGGCTCAACTGGTACACACCGGAGACCGAAGAGCAGTCAAACAGTGGACTTCACCCGGCGAACGTGCTCTAAAGAAAGCGAAGGCTGTCCTATTGACCGGAAAGGTGATGACCACCGTTTCCTGATATTCACAAGGTGTGATCTGCAGCGACTAACTGGAGAAGGGCAAAATGGTCAAAGGGCTCTATTATGCCGAATTATTGGGCCTCTTTTGGCGAAGAAAACAGTGCTCTTCCACCATGACATCGCACCGACTTACATCCCTGTTGTCGCCACGGCCAGATTGGTCGAATTGGGCTACAAATTGGTGCCCCATCCACCTTATTCTTCAGATTTGCCCCATGCGACGTCTTTTTTTTCCAAATTTGAAAAGCCACTCGCCAGGTAGAAATTTGAGTCGAATGAGGAGTTCATCGCCACCACGGAGGTTTACTTTGCAGGCCTCGAGAAAACGTTTTTTTTTCAGACGGACCAAAGCCATCGGGCGGCACTCGAGAAAGTTGATGTGGTCAGTACCTCGCTTTAGCCGTGTGTTCGTCCACCCAGCTTCGATAAGTTTTGATTTTAAGCCAGTACGTATCATTACTGAACCGGCATAGTCTGCACGAAGAAACACTCGATATAAATCTCGTTACCAACCGGGTTCGAACCAGGGACCTTCAACTTATGGGGTGAGTGCTCTAACCACTACACCACACGGACATTACTGTTTAAAGCAAAATCCCGAGTAGAGATTTCAACACATATTGGCGCCAAAAAAAACAGTCTGCACATAATGCCATCAACTGAAGCCATGCAAAATTTAAACAAACAATTCACCGCGAACCACTAACTTAATTGAATTAATTTACGTTTATTTTTTCACCATAAATATCCTTTTCGCAATTTAAATCCCTTTTCAAGTTGAACACGATTTAGACAATCAACAAAGTGGATTACCTCACTAGACCCATCAATCGCTACCACCCAACCATTCGCCCATTCCTACCCTATATTTAAACTATAACGTCCTTAATAGCTCCCAATACAATCGTTCTGTGTGTATCAACTTCTAATTGCACTCTGTAAAAGTGAAATTAATTTCAATTAAGCAATAAACTAAGCGCCCGTAGATTTAAATTTAGATTGATTGCATTCATTAAGGGAGTCACCAGTTGGAGCCTATTTGAACGTACCACCAAACAACTGTCGGCCGATGGATTTCCTAACTTCTGTCGTACAGTTTGGAGTGAGGGAAGGAGGACAAACGAATGTCGTTTCTACGTCTTTGTTGTACAAGGCCTATCGGACTAATTCTCTTTTCAGATTATAATAAAAGCGAACGTAAAAAGGGTAAATGGACGTTTCTTATTCTCTCTTCGGGTATTATTTCAATCTATTTCGAATTAAATGGGTACATTAGATGTTTTATACGCTGAAAGGACATTGTGCAGAAAGTTTAACGCAGTGGGATTGAAAAAGTTATTACCAATGGGGAGTAAACCAGGTAAATGGTGTGGGGGTGCGCATTATGCTACGACAGGAACAAAGTTGTTGGATATTACTTCTGATTTTACAGATCATAAACACAAGATACAATGCTTATTGCTCATATAATGGTTTCTGTTGTAACAAAGGATCTGAGGACATAAGCTTTTAATGCGGATAACGTTTACAGTCCTGTTCAGAATAACTGGTACCGAGAAAACTACCTGAAGTACCTTGCGCTGTGTAGAAAATGTTGAAAATCTATTGGATATTATTGATCCTATCAACTTCTATTGGAAGACTATTGATCAGAGCGAATCGGTGGTACCCAGCCAATTTCTAATTTCCTTTTCATAATACACTCAAACTATCAGTAATCCTACTTTTCACACACAATGTTGATTGTTACTGCAACTCCACCCAAGTGTCCAATAGTCCTTAAAACGATACTATCAGACTGATGAAATGCAGAGATACAACTGAAAAATAATCACAGCAAACATCCTTCCCTTGACAATGCTCCCTTGTCCGGTTTGTCTGTACGACCATCATCTCTGACTGCACTCCTGCAGGGCGACAAAACGTATACCACGATACAACAAACAGGATAATAATACTTTCATATGCGAACAAGCAATGTAACGTTCGAGTGCTTGTGATTCCTGTGACTCTCTAAAATCTCCCAAATATCCACTCAATTAACTCGGATGCCATTTGCAAAAGCACATAAACCCGACGTAGACGTCGTTTATATACACAAGCACTGGCAAGGGAGGGAGAGACTAAGTTGCCTAAGGATGATGTGATCATATGAAATGGCTACAGCAAAACATGGTCAACGGACGAACGTATAATTTTCGCTAAGTCCCCAACACGCGCTTCTCCTCCTCATGTCGCCAAGTTGCAGTATTCTATTTCACCTTGGATAAAGGGAAGAAAAACAAAGCGAAATAATTCAACCCCGAAAGGGATTGCATATTGGCCGTATGTGTAATGTCAAAATTGTTAGAAAGGACTTTCTATCCCCAGACCGTTACATATAACAAATTGCCCAGACTATAGCGTTTTGGCATGTCCTTTCTATGCCTGCATTCTGTCCGTTAGTGAATTGGAAGTGAGAGGATGAGAGAGGACCAAATACGTCCTCGGGGACAAAGACATCAGAGGAAATTTCTCATCTTTTGGTTCAAGTCAGAGGCAATATGAGATTTTGTCAACTCTAGTCCATTCTCTCAGAGTCTCTTGCTTAATTTCGAATTCCAAACCAAGGATATGAAATTAGTAACGAACACGGACGACACAAGAAGGGAAAGTCCTTTGGTAATGGAGTTAGACTTGTCCGAGGATGAGGCAGTATTATGAATGGCAATTTGACATTCTCGCAATCATATTAAATGTGTGCAAAGGTCCTTTTTGATTAGGATAGTCTGAAGGCTTTGTAAACATCCTAAGGCTTGTAGACATATAGGTCTCAATGGAATCACAACGTGCTTGCCGGCTATGCATAATAATTTCTAACAGTTTCGAAGAGCGGGAGAAGAAAATGAAATGTACCGGACTCATCTGGAATTACTTTTAATAATTACTGGAAGGATAATTTTGACGTATAAGGTCAAGTGAATAAATCTTTGAGTTACATAACTGACGCAAGCAAGAAGGAGTTGAGAACAGAATTCCAGACAATATTTAATCTCATTAACAATTATTCGCATTCATTTATTCTTCGAGAAAAAACTGGTAGCCTTCATTAGTTCTTAAATACTAGTAATCACATCGACCAATCATTTAATACCTCCTTATATTAACGTAGCATTGCAAAGTGTCATAATTATTATCGTGTAGCATTAATAGACTTTTTCACCGGCACTACAAGAAATCAGCGGAAAGTTCCCGCACCCAATTATCCCGTAAATAACCGTTGATATAACAAATTGGCATCTTGGCTAGTGGACACTTTTTCCCTCAATATTATCGACGGATTGTCGTTAATGCGATTGGTATCTAATTGACCGACATTAAGAATGATTATGGTTGCGACTACGTATGGACTACTCTAGTATGGACTAGCATAAAGAGGAAACAAATAATGAATAAATGCAGAGGGTAGACATTCGATTGAAGTTTTGATTGGATTCTTAATGATAGAAATCCGAGACTGCAAATGCTATTTTAATGAATTTTAAAATGAGGTGTCAGGGTTTCAAGCTTAGCAGTACGATGGCAAAGGTAAGGATCTTAAAATGAAATAACTCATGAACATCTTATGTTCACTTCATTTGACTAATTCTTTTGAATTAAAATGTAAGTTTCACAATACGTTACTATTGTTCTATTCATTGTAAAAATTTAACTTATTTTTTTTGGGAATTTGAGATCGCAATATTAGAAATTTAATATATTGAATAAGAAAATGAACATTTCTCCAGGAATTTCTATTCACAATTCTTTTTAACTTTTACAACCTCCTCTACTAGCGAATGCACCAAACCCTGCAGCGAAGGTTTTAAATGCCTTGGCTATGGTCACACCGCACAAGTATGCAAAGGACCTGATAGGACAAATGCGGTAAAATGGGACACAAAAGAAGAACATGTACAAAGGAGGCACACTGTATTCTTAGCAAGGACCCTGATCTAAGACCGGATCTTGGGCACATCTTGGGATCAGGGAAATGTCGGGTTTTCCAGGAAGCCCTAGCCATGGCAAAATCAGAGCTTCGATGAACCGCATCCAGCAGGTTAACCTACACCGTAGTTCAACCGCCCAAAATTTGCTTGAGCAGTTTCCGAGGGACATGAAAGCCGACTTTTTGCTGCATAATGAGCAACACCATAATTATGGTATCCTAATGAAACTAGTACTGCCGCCATCTGGCCTCAGATTAGTGATGTCCAGGTGGAGAGTTGTGGACGGGGAGATGGTTTCGTGTGGATTCGTTGCTCAGAGACCACCTTTTTTGTGTGTACCTGACGCCGAACGAATCGGCATCATCATTCCAAGCCAAGCTTGATGCTTTTAAGGGCGCTATTTCGAACGCAGACGGCAACGTGCTTATTAGGGGAGACTTCCACGCTGAAGCAATCGAATGTGGCATTCCACAAACACATTCGCGGGGAAAACCCATCCCAAGAATGGCGACTAGGACGGCACTCGGCGTACTAAACACTGGAAATACGCCGGCTTTCTGCCGTATTGGCTGTGAAGGAACCGTACCGGCCGTGACATTAACCTCGGAGTCCTTAGTACGGAGGATACACAATTGGAGAGTATTCGAGGACTACTCAGCCAGTGATCACCAGTGCATTCTGCCTGAAATCAGTGATGTTGTCTCCCGAGTCCATGCTCTCTACTTTCTACAATTGGATGGAACATCGGAACGGTGGACGTCACGAGGTTCGTCGAGGTGCTCACTGCAGGTGCTCCGCTGCGGGGTGATTCGCAAGGCACGGAAGAACTGGCAGCTCGAGACTGCTTGCAACGCTTCTATGCCCCGTCGAAGACCCCGGCCCGGCAAGTCCACAGTATACTGGTGGTGGACTGAAATCGCTGAAAATTGTGAGGCACAACAGGCACGGGAACGTGACGTGGCATGCAATCTGGTAGCAGCATATACGAGTAAGTCAGCCAGGAAATGCCTTTGCAAATTGATTAACACCAGCAAGACTTGCTGCTGGCAATAATTAGTGCATAATGTCCACAACGAACCGTGGGGCCTTGGCTACAAGCTAATTAAGCGAAAGCTTGGTGCCCTTCGGAAACCTTGCATACATGATGCGAAAAGGATGGACGAGATAGTGCGGGCACTCTTCTCGGCCCATTCCATCCGTGTTGACTCTGTCCATATTGAAACAGCAGTCGAGTGCCAACTCTTTACACAGCCCGAACTAGAAGAGGCAGTCCTTTCACTGAAAGCGAGGCAGGCTCCAGGTCCAGATAGTGTTCGTGCTGCGATGTTGCAACTTGTCTATCACCATTGTCCTGAGTTGCTACTCAGCACATTCAACGCTTCCCTACGAGACGAGGTTTCCCCGGTACGATGAAAGGTGGCGAGGCTCGTGCTGATCAGCAAGGGGAAGAGAAATCCCGAATCGCCGTGTGCATACCACCAGTTATGCATGCTATACACGGCTAGGAAAGTGCTCGAGAAATTCATCAAGGGAAGACTCACTGACGCGATTCGTGTTGCTAGAGACTTATCTCCTCGGCAGTATGGCTTTAGAGCAGGACGTTCAACAATTGATGCGATGGCAGAGGTGGTGAGTACGGTCTATAAGGCAGGGGCATATAGCCGCACCAAGCGCGGATCGTCCTGTTGTTGACATTCGACAATAGGAACGCCTTCAATTCCGCTTGATGAATGGATATCCTGGATGCACTGGAAACCCTTTTCAAATTCCACAATATCTAATGCAGCTTCTGAGGGACTACCTGAAGCACTGAAGCCTGCTTTATGACACGACCCTGGGCCAACGAACAATGGAAGTCACATCAGGTGTTGGCCAGGAATCGTTCCTTGGTCCAGACCTGTGGAACGTGTCTTACGACGGGGTACTGAGACTGGAGATGCCAGTTGAGTCACGCTTGATCGGCTATGCGGATGATGTTGCGGCTCTGGTCCCTGAACACCGTTGAACAAACCCAACTTAGGCTAGGTATGCTAATGCGCCGGGTGATGGACTGTATGACTGCTCGCGGGTTCAGTTTAGCACTGGAGAAAACCGAAGTGGTCATCTTGACAAAAGCGAAAATCCCTAGAGTAAGGATGATCAGTATTGAAGACATAATAATCGAATCGAGGCCAGCGGTGAAGTACCTGGGGCTACTGATAAACTCGAAGATATGATTCTCTGAGCAAATCAGGGCAACGGCTGAGAAGGCTACTTCGGGCGTATCGGCTTTGAGTCCCATTATGGCCAACGTAGGGCGCCCCAGCGCATCAAGAAGACGCCTCTTGATGAGTGCTGTAGGCTCAGTGCTACTGTACGGAGTAGAAATGTGAGGCGACGCTCTCAGTAAGGAGGTTTACTGAAAAACTGCTAAAAACACGATTAACTGCATTTCATTTCACACCCCGATATACGCGAATTTCAATTCAAGACTTTTTATGGAACGTATCCCTAACATAAAGCAGGGGCGTGCTGAAATTTGGAAATCTCCTATCAGGAAATTTTACATAAAGACTAGGCACGTCAGTACGTCTCAATTTCACCCTTTTACTTCAATATTTTATTAATAGAGGATTTTTTTTGTGCATGCATTGAAGCATTTTTGAAAGTTCTCCATACTTCAAGGGTTCCCAATCAAGCTGAAAACCAGCAATCGGGGGCATGTACTGTCAAATTCGTTAAAATTACTCAAATTTGAAGGTTCATAAAAATAGGGTGATAGTTTCTTGGAATTAATAAGCATAATAGCACTGAACAATAAACTGATTCATAGAGGTTTTCGAAAACTGATCAAGCCTTTGTAAGGGTCATTCAGATCATATTGTGCATTGGTACGTAATTCAGGCCTGGAGCCTTTAGTAGAAGTATGTATGTGATTAAGAATCTGGAAAGTTGGCAGGTTCATTAATTGGTAACAGAGCACAGGTGCATAAAACCTACGAAGGAACAAAGAAGCAGAACGAGAACAACCCTAGGGTACATCCCGTATGCCTTCAAATAACTACAGTTTGCGACAAAACTATAGAATACGGGAATAAAAATGAAAAGTCTCCACTTATAATAACGATTTATTTTCTTTATTAGTTTGGATATTTTGTACATCAAAAGGCGTATAATATAGAATCAAATAAGAATCTGAAGACGAATATAAACTGCAGAAATTTGAAATAAAGCAAAATTTAGATACTAGACGACGCGACAAAAATTATAAGATCGATTTACACCCATGCTTCCCGTGATGTCACTTTTCAGCTCGTCTACTGGTGTGAATTGCCGTCCATGTACGTAAACTAAATTTACCAATTTCTTCCAAACGTTTTCGATTATGTTTAAGTCCGGAGAACGTGCTGGCCAGGGAAGGACGTTCAGATTTTGCTCTCTAAAATATCGGTGCACGACACGGGCGTTGTGAACTGGCGCATTATCTTGTTGAAAAATGGTAATTTCTACCAAAAACTTTTACAGCGTAACACGTTGGCTGCTCGTCGATAAGTGTAATATACTTTTAACCACTACCGAATATTCGATCTTCCACGAACACGACATCCGATTTGCCATTAAATCCAATTCCTGCCCATATCGTGACTCCACCGCCGCCAATTCGACGATTGCTTAAAATCAGAGCCTACTTCCATAAATCGTGGAAATAATATCGGAAACTATCAGAACCGTCTAGATTGAACCATTTCTCGTCAGAAAAAAGAATTCTCCACCATTCTTTTCACCCACTAGACGTGCTGTTGTGCAAATTGTAATCGAGCACCTTTATGTGCCTGCGTCAGTGGTGGCTTAAATTTCAACTTTTCCCGCTGTAGATGTTCAGCTTGATGCAAAATACGTTGAACGTTTCGTAAATTTGTGGGTACACCTCCCTGTGCGCTGATTTGCCGTACCTTCAGCCATTGAATTTGATGCAACTCGCAGAATGGCCTACGTGCTTCTCGTTGTATTTAACAGGATCCTTTCAATAATTTAAGATGGCTATTCGACTTCTCTTCAATATCCGCGTAATTTTTAAGAATTTCTTGCAGCATTTATTATACTCTGATTCCAGTACACGTGAGTTTCTTAAAATTTAAAATGCATTTGAAACCTACCACTTTTTTTGTGGTTGGGAGGCCAATACGATTTACGTACTGAGTGTGGGGCTCCCATGCTCGCGAGCGACTGAGCTACTCACTAAACACCTCCCTTGTCAACCTGAGAACTTAGTCTGCAATCGTTTGACAAATTGCTTCAGACCAGATCTCGTATTGCTACGCCGTGAGGTGCCTTCAAGCTGGAGGATGCCTCCTGCAGCGGAAGACGAAGGAGAAAACACCAGACAAGTGATCCCCCAGCCTCCAGATAAGTGATCCCCAGCCCAGACAAGTGATACCCCAGTCCCTTTTATCTTTAAGTATTGCTTGAACATAATGTGCCACATAGTTCCCTTTGTCAACCGATCCAAGCATCACACTGACGATACTATTCGGGTGAGCTCTGACTCTACGGGCTTCATCAAAAGTCGCGTTCTTGATAGGTTAAGTCAACCTACGTGGGCCGTAAGTCGACTCAGGGCAGATACGCGCGAAGCAGCTTTCTCAGCCGTTGCCCTGATTTTCTCACAGAAACTCATCTTTGAATTGATCAGTAGCCCCAGGTACTTCACCACTGGCTTCGATTCGATTAGCATGTCCCCAACACTGATCATCATTACTGAAAGGATTTTTTTTTTGTCAAGATGACCACTTTGGTTTTCTCTAGTGCTAAACTGAACCCACGAGCAACCATCCAGAATCTCACCCGGCGCATTCGCATACCTAGCCTAAGTTGCGCCTGTTCAGCGGTGCGACCAGCGACTAGAGCCGCAACATCCTCCACATAGCCGATCAAGCGCGGCTCATCCGGCATCTCCAGTCTCAGAGTCGTTCTATAGGTCTGGACCAAGGAAAGATCCCTGGACAATACCGGATGTAACTTCCATCTTTCGTTGGCCATGTGTCGTGTCATAAAGCAGGCTTCGGTCCTTCAGGTAGTCCTTCCAAAGCCGCATCAGATATTCTGGAATTTGAAAAAGGGTTTCCAGCGTATCCAGAACATCCACCCATCTAGCAGAGTTGAAGGCGGTCCTAACGTCGAGTGTCACCAACAGAACGATCTCTCGCTTGGTGCGTTGACTACATCTGCAATCATATCAATGGTGGAGCGACATGTGAGTCTTCCCTTGAAGTCAGTGCGTCTTCCTTTGACGAGTTTCTCTAGCAATTTCTCAGCTGTGTCTAGCATAACGGGCGATATGCCGAAATTTGCCTTCCCCTTGCTGATCAGCATGCGCCTCGACACCTTCCATCGTACCATGAAAACACAATCCCGCAGGCAAACGTTTTAGTGATGAGAAGCAAGTCAGGGCAATGGCGATAGACAAGTTGCAAAACCTCAGCTAGAACGTCATCTGAACATGAAGCCTTCCTTGTGATACGACTAACTTCTCAGTTTCGGCTATTTGAAGAATTCAAGCTCATTTATATTCTATGCGTCTGACCTACAAAATCCCTTCCTTAAATTACGGACAGGTGATATAAGGATTTGCCTGGCGCTTCACTGCAACATATAACCCTTAATCTTCATGGTTTAATCCACAAGTCCCTTCATATTTCGTATTGTTTGATTCATGTGCAGCTGAACACTATATAAATTGCACTATATCTCCCCATTTATTGCTAAAATACCAAGCACATCCCTTTCAATTGCATTCCCTTTGACGCACTTCAATTGCATTAAAAAAACTGCCAGCAAATTCCTCTTCGCTTTGATGTGCAAAAACTACTTGAAATGCCCTCGAATAACTTCCACATACGTGGCAAGCGCGATCTTTCAGGTTTTTTTCCGTGGGCAGCAGCTGGATCGCCATCAACTTACCAAACTCAATTCACAATTTAAATTGTCGGTAGTTTTTATGATTCCTTAAATAAAAACGGAGGTCTTTGTGCCATCTCCGCTTCTGTACAGAGTTCTTCTGTCGCTCCATTTACGCGCGGACGCGATTGTAAATCATACGCGACGCATGGCGTATGTACGAGTATCAACTAAAAAATTGAGATCGCGGGTTGCGATACGTAATAATAAGAAAAATTATTCGCGATCTTAGGTGGTGGTCTGTGTCCTCTGTTCTGGTGGTAGAGAGGGCAAAAATATAAAATTCACTACGCAGACAGAACACGTTCCAGAAGCATCGCATAAAAGTGGAATTAACAAATTGATCCGACGATATGACCGCCAAGATACAACGGACTGAGCCTCTTTGCACACAAAAGAATTGCAGATACCAACGAAGACTGCAGGCGAAAGGTTTCATCATGAGGATGATAATGATGATGCGGTTTGCTCGGATACGGATCTGTTTTATGACTTGGCCCACATTGCAACAGTTCAAAGATATCAATCGAAAGTGTTATTTTATTTTAGTGGTTCTTTTATGCCTGTTTGTGGTTTTCAAGGGGGTAAAGTATGGTTGGGAAATGAACACGGATAAAAATTGGCTCTAGAAACCTGACACGATGAGATTTTTTTGGAACAGTTTGCGGATAACCCCTGTATCTTTGGCGTCTCTCTTAAAAACTTACCCAAGCAGTTCATAAGGATAATTCATTTAAATTTTGGATAACGTACTTGTGTTGTTTTTTTTACCTCGCGATTTCGAAGGGCTACAATAATTAGGGGAAAGTTGGGAAGTTTTTTTTTTTGGTATAATAAAAAGACATGAAAGTAAAGCATTAACGTGGAAATAATTCCTGAGCTACCCACTATATTCAGGCTGTGGATCGCGTGCGTACTTTGGCTTTTATGATGACTTATGACATGGTGATTTGTCAGTGGTACAGTATTGCATGCATGTGCTACTGTATGTCGTGTGTCGCCTAATTTCGTGCCATCAAAACAATTAGTTAACAATATAATTTATGACTATGGCTACTTTCATTCATGCAAAGGGGACGATTTCGTTAGGGGAACTTAAGTCAGACGTGGACAAATTGAATAAAAATAATTTTATGTAATTACCTTATCAAAAAACTTATTAAATTAAATGCAAATGACGAGTCCTCAATTTATTGATCAAATCAATTCAAAAGGTAAAATGTATCAAGTTTAATGGATGAATTTATTAACGGAACACATTTTTTTCATGGTTCCACATCAGCCAATTAATAAAATTTCAAAAAAAGAAATTGTTTCGTTTTTACTTTAATCTTCGAATCTAATTCAAAGAGCCAGGAAAAAACTCAACCACCAATAAAAACCGTAAAAAGAACTCGAAAATACTATCAGATACAGTAATAAATCTATCGAATCTTTGACCTCTGAAAGAACTTTCCGATTGTTATTGTTTGGTAAAAACAACTGAATTCCCGATTTAATGCACTCTTGTGTATCTTCTTTTACAATCCAGTTAGCTACGACTACTGCTGTTGCTGGTTTTTTGCTTGTTAACATAAATCGTGCAGTTCGAAACAAAAAACTGAGCATACACAATGAGCTACGAAACGTATGCAGATTCGGTGGAAGAACTAATGCAGATACAAAACAGAATGATGCTTTGAACCTCTATCAAATAAATAGTTTCCGTTCTAAAGCCGTTTGCTGTTATTCCACTACACTTGTTTTTCGACTGGGATACAACCACGGAAAAAAGGTGGCAGCATCAAATCAGATCCACTATCATCGTGTAATGCACGTTGTTACGCGGAGTTTGGCGCGCATGGGGAAAAAACTCCATAAGCGTGCAATGGAAGCGCCAGCATGAAAAATAAAAACACGTTAAAGTATCTTGTTGAGTTTTGTTCGACTAAATGAAACAAAGTGAAGTGCATGGTGAAAGATAACAATGGAGTGAACATGAGAATTTGATTGTAGCACTTGTTTTATACATTCAACTTCTTTGAAGCAACACGAATCGGAGGAAGAGTTGAAGCAGATCTGACTTTTTCGGGAAGTTGGGCTTCTTTTTGGATGTTAGTTTGCAGTAGGAATAGCGAAAACAGTTCTCAGCATGTGAGCTACTAGAATTACGTCCCATTTTATGAGGTATAATGAATTTTTTAACATTAGATATTGTATCTTCCTAGAAATAAGAAGGTTATGTGAAAAGCATTATCAAATACATTTTCTAAACGTTCAAAGAGTCGAAAAGTAATTGGAAGGATAGTTAAAAACTCGGTTCTACTAGAAATTCATTAGTCAAAATAAATTCAAAAAACCCCTAAAAAAGCTTTCAAAACGATTAATTTACACCATCGACATAAGAAACGTAAGTAAGATGACATTCCGCTCGTCTTGTTTTAAACAACAATTACTGCATGGATGCACTAAGATGCTACAGACATTATAATTATATGGGTGCCGACAATGCAGCTGAAATCAACTTTTAAGTGAGCCGCCTTCAATTGAGATTCTTCGGGTCGATTAGCACCAGCAAACTTGATTATGGTAATTTAGCGGCAGTAAGATTGCCAGTGATGAAAATAATGATGATTAAGATGACGAAATTAAAGTAATGGTGTTAATGGTGTAAGAGTTGTGTACATGTTTCCGAGAGAAAACACACAGACAACAATTGAAAAGCTTATTTTCAAAATGAGACGGCTGTAACAATAATAATTCAGACGAGAAACTGGAGATCCGCTCACGCACGTTGTCTCGATCAAAACTTCATATCCACCAGTCCCTTGTTCCAGTTCGACGTCATCTTTCATCATACACACTGATACACACTGGCTCCGTATTACAGATGGATGTCGTCAGGGGGCGTTGATACGATGTGTCGCCATGGGTTGCTGTTACACAACATCCATGAATTGTTCATTGTTCGAATCTCGAACATTCTGCCCGGTTGAACCGCCACGGTTCAGGACAATGTCTTCGCCTGCCTCAAATAGCCTGGTGTTTGATGAGATGACCCTCGGCTGTTCGCTGATCGCTATTGTATTCGACGGTTGCAACTCGCAACAGGCTGTCACTACCCGGGTGGACACCGATTACGCGTCCAATACGCCAGC
Source organism: Odontomyia ornata (assembly GCA_963969285.1). Classification (NCBI taxonomy): domain Eukaryota; kingdom Metazoa; phylum Arthropoda; class Insecta; order Diptera; family Stratiomyidae; genus Odontomyia; species Odontomyia ornata. Next base: position 363,512,244 of record OZ017739.1, on the reverse strand, counting down.
GGGTAGGAGGTAGCAACTCGTTCTTGATGACCACAACGTCGTTCGTCCGGAGGTTCAGTTCCGGACGTGCCCATTTACTCCTCGTCTGGAGAGTCGTCAGTAGTCGTCTTGCCACTGTTGCCAAAATTGTTGAAAGGTCTTTAGGAGGAGTTGCCAGTGTTTGAGTCGATTCTCGGGAACTTCGTGAAGTGGATGTTCTGATCGGGCCATCAGTGGTTGCACAACGAGGAAATCACCTTGTTTATTATTCTAATTACATTTTAACTTGCCCACATTTTATACCTGTAATTGCAATTCTATACTCTATAGTTCTACTTCCAATTTACCTCATAGAGCCTCAGAATGTAATCCAAAACGTACATCTTCGTGTTCTCATAAACTTCGAACGTAAGATTAATGTCACACGATAATCGTAGCCAAAACAATGTTGGTTTCCACCCCATTTCGTACATTCGTGTATGTTCCCACTATTTGTTTAAGTTAGCAATGTAAGCATATATTATGTATAAATTCACCTGCATTGAAATAAAGATATCATTAGTCATAATGCAACAAACGAGTTTGCATTCATTTTGGTGACCGCGATAAGAGCATTTCCAAGCCATAATCAGGACCTAGTGTGAGGCTGCACTAGGGTGCTCTATTATCCTGGTTTCTTAATAGTCGAGCTCAAGCCCGCAGGGTGAGCTTCCGACGACGCTCAGGTGAGCACCAGGAAGGAAGTCAGTGATATCGTCGTTTGGCTTCAACCACGAGGAATTGCACATTCCCAAGACGCTCAGGTGAGCACCAGGCAGGAAGCCAGCGATATTGTCGCTTCGCTTCAACCACGAGGGATTGCTTTCGACGACGCTCAGGTGAGCACCAGGAAGAAAGCCAGCGATATTGTCGTCTCGCTTTATCCACGAGGGACTGCACCTTCCGTCGACAAACAACAGGAAATTTAACAGTGGTTTACACACGTAAGTTATAGAATTAATTATCATTACATTTATTTTTCTTTGACATATTCAAATTCTATACGTATATAAGAACAAGTTTTGCGTTGCTCATCTCTAAATTTGCCGATAATACGACGCTAAAAAGAACGATTTTACCAGACGTCGCAAAAATTTACGACCTTCTAGGGCTCATAAACCCAGCTGTCACATATGAAAAAATATTTGTGCAAAGTTTGTGAAAGCCTAAACTGGAATGGGACGTAGCACTTCCCCAAGAACTCCAAAATAAATGGATATCATTCCGTTGGGACTTAGAAAAGATAAAAGAACTGTCCATACCAAGGCATGTACTAGCCAGGAAGCGTCAAAGGTTCATAGAAATTCATGGTATCGTCGACGCAAGCGTAAAGGCTTACGGAGCAACCGTGTACCTACGAACTGTCAATTCTGAGGGTCAACCAATAGTACGGCTTCTTTGTATAAAATCAAAGGTGGCTTCTCTCAAAGAAACAACGCTCCCACGACTCGAGCTTTCAGCGGCTTACATATTAACAAAATTAGTGTGCCGAGTCAAGGCAGTGCTAACTCCAATGCTAGACGTAGCATGCCTATGGAGTGACTCTACTATTGCCCTAGCTTGGATTACTTCAGAATCGTCTGCACAAAGTAAATTCATTGCTAACCGGGTGTCATATATTAAACAAAACTCTGAGAAAAAACAATGGCTACATGTCCCTTCCAAAGAAAATCCAGCAGACTTGATCTCTAGAGGCCTGAGTGCATATCAGTGATTAACTTCCAATTTGTAGTTTAATGGCCCTCAATTTCTGCGATAGATCCAATAAATTGGCGAAACGCCACACCACCTACAAGAGACACAAATCCGGAAAGTCCCGTTGCACTTGCAAGTTCGGTCGACCCGATTAAACCGAGCTTCAATATGTTAAAGACTATCAATCATCGTAACTCGTTTAAGACACTACTACATGTTATAGCTTACATCAGGCGAATTTGCAAAATATATGATCCAAATGAGAAACCGTCTAATACTGTGATTTTGTGTCGCATTGAGATACATGAGGCATTACTCTGGGTAGTAAAAACCATTCAAAAAGAGTACTTCACAGAAGAATTTAAAGAGCTAAAGAAGGGAAAACTGGTAACCCCCAAGAGCAAGCTATCACCTTTATCCCCATTTTTAGACGAAATAAGACTTATATGGGTGGGAGGAAGGTTAAAGGAAGCCAACCTGTCTTATGATAGCAAGCATCCGATGGTTCTTCTTGAAAAAGATGAATATGTATATATTCTAATGGACGAACTACATAGTACCAACCTTCACGCGGGATCACAAGCCCTTTTGGCAGCAACTAGGCAAAGATTTTGGCCTCTGAATGGGAGAAAACTCGCACAATCTCTTGTACACAAGTGTGTTCGATGTGCAAGATTTCATTCAAAGACAATCAACCAAATCATGGCAACTTTTTCACCCGCACGAGTGCAATTCTCTGGGCCATTTACAAATATTGAAATAGATTTCTGCAGCCCAATTCATATTCATTATAGAGTTCGAGGCAAGAAACTTACTAAGGCGTATATAGCCGTATTTATATGTTTCGCAACCAAGGCAGTTCATTTAGAACTTGCATCTGACCTTATAAAAGACTCTTTTATTGGAGCATTAAAACGCTTCGTCGCAAGACGAAGAAGACCCAACCACATTCATTGCGACAATGGCACTAATTTTGTGGGGGCAAAAAATGAGCTCAAAGAAATTTATGATTTGTTTTTCAAAACGGATTTCAATGATGAATTGATACAGCATTGCGCAGACCAAATGCTAGAGTGGCATTTTATACCTCCACGAACTCCACACTTTGGGGGTCTTTGGGAGGCGGCTGTTAAGTCAGCTAAATATCATCTGCAAAGAATTATAGGTAGCGTGTCACTGACGTATGAAGAACTTAACACTTTCATCACCGAAATTGAAGTAATACTTAATTCTCGACCTCTTACAAAGCTTTCCAGCAAACCTAAAGGCATTCAGGCACTAACTCCATCTTCTTTCTTAATTGGCGAACAGTTAACAGCACTACCTAACCCTCTAATGAACTACCTGACAGACCGGAGCCTGCTCTATGAGACGAAGGAGGGTCGGCGGAGGATGGAAGTTACATCGGGTGTTGCACAAGGCTCCATCCTTGGCCCAGACCTGTGGAACATCACGTACGACGGGCTACTGAGAATCGGGCTGCCGGATGAGTCGCGCTTGATTGGCTATGCAGATGATGTCGCGGCGCTAGTTGCGGGACGCACTGTTGAACAAGCGCAACTCAGACTGGGTATGCTAATGCGCCGAGTGAGGGACTGGATGACTGCTCGCGGGTTCAGCCTAGCTTTGGAGAAAACCGAAGTAGTCATCTTGACAAAAAAGAGAATCCCTAGAGTAAGGATGATCAACATTGGGGAAGCACTCGTTGAGACTAAACTAGCAGTGAAGTACACCTGGGCATTTTGATCGACTCGAAGATGCGTTTCTCCGAGCAAATCAGGGCAATAGCTGACAAGGCTGCAGCGAGTGTTTCAGCTCTCAGCCGACTAATGGCCAACATAGGGGGTCCCACCTCATCAAGAAGGGGACTTCTGATGAGTGCAGTACAATCTGTGCTGTTGTACGGATCGGAAATGTGGTGTGAGGCTCTCAACAAGGAGCTGTATCGAAAGCGCTTGGCACAGGTGCAGCGACGAGGAGCGCTGCGGATAGCATCTGCATATCGGACTGTCTCGGAGTCGGCAGTGCTGGTCATCGCAGGAGTGATACCCATTGCCCTCCTTGCCAAGGAGCGCCGCAGAATCTACCTGCGGAGGAACGAATGCGACAGAGATGCTGTCGCCCACGAAGAACGAGAACGCTCACTCAGTGATTGGCAACAGTCCTGGGTGAGCGATACAAAAGGTAGGTGGACCGCACGCCTTATTGGTGACCTGAGGCCGTGGCTCAATCGAAGGCATGGTGAGACTGACTTCTATCTAACTCAGCTACTGAGTGGACATGGATACTTTCTGTCTTACCTCACAAGATTGGTAAGTCACGGTCTCCTGACTGCATATTCTGTGCTGGAGAGGTCGATGATGCCTACCACACATTTTTTGTATGCAGGAGGTGGGAAAGGCAGCGCGGTGACCTCATTGAAGAAATGGGAGATTTCTCTCCGGATGAACTCACTGGAGAGATGCTCACATCCGTTGACAAATGGAACTGTGTGGCACATTACGCTCGGGCAGTCCTTAAGATAAAAAGGAAAATATATGAGCGCCTGGAGGCGTCCAGGGCGGAGGGGTCTCTTTTCTAGAAATCCCTCTCCCTTCCCCTTCTTCCGCTGGAAAAGGGATCCCTGTAGCCCGGTGGCGCCTAAACGCGTAGAGAAACGAGGCTTAGCCCGAAGTAATGTGTCAAACGGTTCCAGGCTAGGTTCTCAGATTGACAGGGGAGGTGTTTAGTGGGTAGTCCAAGGGTATCCTCATGGGAGCCCCACACTGCCAGACTCGGCGGGCGTAAATGCCTTCACCTCCCTACCACAAAAAAAAACCTCTAGTGAAGAAGAAGGACCTAAAACTTTGCCAAAGGTGGGAATTGGTTACCCAAAAACAACGCGCAGGAGGTGCTTCTTCATAGTCCGGACCGCTGTTTCCCACAATCCACCATGGTGGGACGCAGACGGTCGATTAAAGTACTAAAGGATGCCAGCATCGGAGATAAGCTGCCTCACGCAATCGCTGTTCCATTGACGTAGATCTTCTCGCATAATTCGGTCAGTACCAATGAACTGGGTGCCGTTGTCGCTACATAAATTCGTGCAGTAGCCTCGCCTTCTGACGAATCGGTCGAATACGTCCAGGAAGGCCTGTGTGGAGAGATGTTCCGCTAACTCGATGTGCACCGCCACAACTATTAACCGTGATCGTGGTATTGCGGTCATTTGCTGCCGTAGCGCGCTGACACAGTGTAATCGACAGGTAACGCATCGATGGGTGTGCGGTTTGACAACCGTACGTCCATGTACAATCCAGTACTGACCTCGGATGAACTGCAGCATGGCTTGAATCCCACCATGCAATGTGGTTTTGTGTGCATCGTCAACTATCACCTTGGTCAATGCACATGTTCGGGCTAGAATGATGGGATTCCGTTGCTCGTCTCGGATCGGTGCATGAGCTAGGCGTCCTCCATGTCGTATCACAACATCGTTCCCCAAAGACGGGTTCAGCGAAACCAAAGTGCTTGTTGCTGCTACTATAGAATGAGAGCGAAGAGAATTAATATCTGTAGGGAAAGCATTACCTTGGGCTTCCCGTATGTGGAAGAGTAGAGCTGCTTTAATCTCGTCTGTATCGATGAAGGTTTTCTTCAAACGTCGCCGACCGCTCGGTTGAAACTTCATGACGAGAGCCGTGGCGTGCGAATGTCGTTGAAGCTTACTGAATCTCTCTTCAAGAGGGATGATATTAACACCAGGGACCGTCGTCGTGGCGATGTCAATCCCACAAACATCTTCAATGGTCAAGGCTCGATGCGAAGGGTATCTTCCTCCGCTGTTTTCAATGCCGGTGACACTCAGAGTCGTTCAAGTTGCAAATGCTTGGGGTCCGTTCCACCAAAGCAGTCCAGCTGGTGTATATCCGCGATCTGCACAATTGGCTGGGTTGACCTTGGAAGGGATATAGCGCCAGCGACTAATATTCGTATGCTGTTGGATGTACGCAACTTGGTTAGAAACAAACTGTTTCATGGTTCTAGGTGGGTTCCTAAGCCAGCACAAGACGATGCTCGAATCGCTGTGCAACGTATAGTCAACGTCGGACAGTTGTAGCGCTTCATGGACGTTGATCAAAGTAGTAACTAGGAGATGCGCTCCTGACAACTCCAGTCTAGGGATAGTGACGATTTCGTCCGTATCGTCCTTTCGGATTGGAGCGACCTTTGTACTACTAGCATCGCCGAAGCCGTGCAGACCGGTTGTTGTGGATTCCTGCAAACCGAACCACCGTGGTATACGAATGTCACCAAGTTGCTTGATTTTATTGCGAAACGTCTGCCATTCATTCCGCAAGTCAGGAGACAATGGCGTGTCCCAATCGTATCCCGCTTTCCAAAGGGATTGAATGAGAAGTTTTGCTGACACAATTACCGGTGCTAAGAGACCTGTCGGATCGTAGAGTTTCGCTACGTCGCTCAGTATGATTCGTTTAATCGGTAATGTGACCGTACGCTTGATATCGATCTTGTAAAACAACTCGTTCTGTATTGGATTTCAATGTAAGCCGAGCATCGTTGTGGTATTGGAATCGCTAAGATCGATGTCATCTGAAGACATCGTTGTCCCAGTAATTGCCTCAAAAATCTTCAGGTCATTACAATTACATTTGCACAGTCTAAAATTGCCATTGCTGAGTATCCTGTCAATATCGTGTGTTAACCTTCTTGCATTATCTGTCGTTTCAGCACTGTCCAAAAAATCGACTTTATAGAAGTTACTCAATATACTGTCCTGAGCAGCAGCTACCCGGCATACGTCAGGGACAACCTCCGAATTGTTCATAGCACATTGTCGTAGTGCCCGTAGAGCATTGTATGGACTACTAACCATACTTACCATAGCATAAGTCACCGTCGTTGACTGATATGTCAACAACGTATCCGTTGAGGATTCTCACCAAAGTATCCGTTGTGAAGGTCGGTGGCGAGGGTCGATCTCGACCTGTCGAAACATATTCTCGACATCTGCGGTAATTGTATCGTCGGAAAGGGGGTAATATCTGCAGGAGCGTATCTTGCAATCTCGGTCCAACCAGCTGCGTATCATTCAGTGATATTCCATTGTCCGTTTTGGCGGAGGCATTAAAGACCACGTTGAATTTAATCGTAACGGCGTGATGCGGAATGTAGTAACATGGAGTATCATCACCTTCATCAGGAGCAAGCTCCATATGTCCCAACGAGATGTACTCCCGCATGAATGCATAGTATTTGTCCCGCATAGTATTTTTCGGGGTGTACGGCAGCGGGCCTCTTCGCACTCCGTTTTGTTACATATGGCGTCGTCTGGCTGTCACTCACGGAACTCGGCATGTTCGCGGTACAGCGTTCCAAGAAAAGCAACAAATTTTCCAGCGGAGGTATGTTGTTGGATTGGAGACTCATTTCCCAGTCGCCACCCGTGATACTGGGAAGTTTCGCCAGAGGAACTTGCACTGTCAGAGCATCCCACTTGTCGACGGGAAGCTCCATCACGGAGAGTGCCCGCAGAGAGTTAAGGACATAGTCAACGAAGTCCCGCAGTGTCCTCTGCGTGTCCGGTGGATTCTCCGGCAAATGGAGAGTCTGTCGGATGTGGTTCTCCACGAGCAGGCGAGGGTTATCAAAGATACGTTTGAGTTCGGCCCAGGCCTCTTCGTAACCCTCCACATACAGTCCACCAATTAAAGGGACACTTTTCGCCTTGACCTGTTGACGGAGTTTTCCCAGTTTGTATGACGGAGATAAGTCCGACCTCGAGTGGACGAGTTTTTTCGAAGGCCGTCAAAGTTCGGTATCGCAACAGGCTCCAACCGTATATCCGCGACATACGCCTTCACAGATGTCGTATCACATTCCGATTTCGCACTGGTGGACATCCGACATCCAATTTTGTCCATAGCTTTGAACATAGAGCCTCCACTTCTACTAACGGTAGTTCCTCTGCTTTGGCAGCAGCGAACAACTCAAAATGATTCTCGCAGAATCGCGAATAGTGCTGCACCAGTAGCTGTTGTTGATGCTCGATCTCCACAGAATCGGCATCGTACTGTTTGGAGGTCACAAGTGCGTTCATCCATACGAGGGATGATTTTGCAGCCGTTCTCAGATTTAAAGCGGCCATTTTTGTCCAAGGTGCACTTTGACACACAATGAGCCACAACACTTTCCTCACAGGAGGCACCAAAATGTACGAGTTTTGTACACGCGATAAGTCTGTTTCCGAGAGAAAACACACAGTCAACAATTTACAGCTTTATTTTCAATATGAGACGGCTACAACAATAATAATTCAAACGAGAAACTGGAGGTCCACTCACGCACGTTGTCTCGGTGAAAACTTCAAATCCACCACTCCCTTGTTGTGAGACGCAAACGCTGCAGTTCGGCGTTGTCTCTCATCACACATACTGAGTCTAGTTGGCTCCGTGTCACCCAGTGAAGTCGGTTCCGTATTACAGATGGATGTCGTCAGGGGGCGATGATATGATGTGTCGCCATGGGATGCCGTTACACCACATCCAGGGATCGTTCGAATCTCGAATTAATGGAATGAGTACATTTGGGAGGTTATTTTTTTTTAATTTATTTATTTCAACAAACCTACAGACTAAAGTCCAATTACAAGATTGCTTTAAACAATACAAATGGAGAAGCACAACAAAATAAATCTACTAGGCCAGGTATTTAAAATTAAATACTTAAGTCCATGCTTGTCACGTACGTACGGACCAAACTCCATAGCATTGTGATTTCTTGGCAGACCAGCAGTGGTGAATGCTAAAATGTTTCCGTTCTTGCAAATTGAATTCGTTATGATCCCACATTTCTAGAGGGATAGTTAGATGTCCGCATTGTCAGAAACTTTCTTACATTTGCATGGTGAAGCTTGTACAGGAGACACTCATCAAGAAAGAGTCTCCGGGATGATAATGAAGGGAGGTGCAGAAAAGAAAGTCTTTCCTCATAACATTGGTACGGCACTTAAAATTTAAAGAATAATACTCGGGTGAACTTCCGTTATATCGATTCCAGTAGTGGGTCTAAGTACTTTTAATGCGGTGTCCGAATTTGGGAACAATACACAAGGAACGGCCGAACAGTACTTATCAAAAGATGTAATGGGGACAGGATATTTCCAAAGATACAAGAGTGACGGAGAACAAGTCCAGAAACTCGAGAAGCACAGGACGTGATGTTAAAGATATACGCTTCGCACTTGAGTCGCGGGTCGAAGATCACCCCTAAGTCTTTGAACTTGTGTAGGCTATATGGAAATGAGATTGGATTCGGTTTTAAAGAGAAAGTCATTGTATGTCATTTTTTTACATTAAGGGGAAAGAAAATTGGATTCGCTCCGGTTGTACAGAACGCTCAGGTCGTTTTTGAGGGAGATGCAATCATCAATACATCTAATCACTTAAAAACTTTAAAATCAGCAGCGTAGAGAAGACATAGAGCGTCTATTAAAGAGGGCAAGTCATTAATGTAGATGAGGAATAATAATGGCCCCAGGATGGATCCTTAAGGGACTCCGGTCTGTGGATAGAAGAAATGAGATAGCACTCCACAGAGACTTACTCTACATTAAAGAATGTTTGGAAGACAAGATTTCAATAGATGATGTTAAGTCCCATTCTACGGAAGGAAGATTGAAGTCACCACAAATAATAATATGTGAATGGGATAAAGTGAAAGACAATACGATGATAGTAAGTCAATTAGTGAATCATAAAAATCAAAGGAAGATTTACAGGGAAGATAAAGGCAGAATATGAACAAGGGGACAGAAAGAGCATTAATTTTGACAAGTACGTGTTCAGTTGAATCGGGGGGATGAAAATTGCTACAAAGCTCACTGGAAAGATCTTTAGCAACAGCTATCAGAACTCCACCACCATCAGATTTCTTTGTCAGATTAAAATCACGGTCCCTTCGATAAATAATGTGATTTGGGGAAAATTACGAGCTACGTACGTATATCACTTCTCAGCCAAGTCTCAGTTAAGTAAATAACATTATCAATCGCGAGAAAGTATGAAACGCTAAGGCTATGTAATTTGGTGTGCAAGCCAGTGATTCACTCCAGGATCTACTACCTATTTGTGTTTAGTTGAGTTTATAAATTGCATTTCACATTGTCGTTGCATCTAACGTTTAGCAAGTTTTTGGAACTTTAGCTTCCTTTACAGAGGTTCCAACGAAAAATGAGTCGGAGAAGTGAACCCAGAAAAAGCGTACAATGTACCGAACGTACCGAAAAAATAATTCCTCTACTGAAATATACTTTCCACATCACTTTTTGCTGAAGCTGTCCCAGCTCCTCCAAAGCTGTCCCAGCTCCCCCAAAGCTGTCCCAGCTCCTCCAAAGCTGTCCTAGCTCTTCCAAAGCTGTCCCAGCTCCTCTAAAGCTGCCCTAGTTCCTCCAAAGCTGTCACAACTCCTCCGAAACGCTGCTTTTGCTCGCTAAAATGCTATTTTTGCTTGCCAATGCTGTTTGAGCTCCTGAAACACTGTCTTAGCTCGTCTTTCCAAAACGCTTCAAGAATGACTCACCGCGGTCACTCGTTCCAAATCGCTACGCCTTCAAACCGCAAGAAGATTACGCCAAAACAGCAGTGAGGCACTCTGGGAGTTTAGCTTTGTTGTCACTCTTAAATTTTTGGCGGCACTCTCGACTACAATTTAGGCGATTGCCAATTCCGCAAACTACACGAAAGGAGAGGCATCCTCAATCCATTTAGGAACTCATCCGTTCAGAAGAAAAAGTAACGATGTAAATGTAATTACGTGTATAAGCATAAGACAAAGCTAGGTTTAGCTTCATCTTCGCGCAGCATAATAAACAACAGAATGTCGATTCAACGATACCCTCATCGCAGGACACACCGTCGCTTCGATCGAAACTACAACGAAATCAAAATGCCGGTAGTAAATTGTCTGAATCACCATCAACACCTACCAGTAAAGATAACAACTATGGTCGTTAGATTCAAATGTGATACCAGTGTCTGTTACGTCTACTTATTAAGTTAATCTATTCCCTGGTGCACTATCGGTATGGTGACCTTTAAAAATTGGTTGAAGTTCTTTGTCGCCCACGATGGGCTGTATTCACTTCTTCTTATTTTGGACGTATCACATTGTGACAAAAAAGTACCCGGAAATTGCAAATAACACGCAAAATATTTAATTATTCGTCAAAATCACACGGAGCTAAATTTGGTGAATACGGTGGTTGATCGATGGTATTTATTGCGTTATTGGCTTTAAATTCGGTTACAATTAAAAAAATCGGAGCAGTGGAGTGATGTGCGGTGCCTTGAGGTCGCAGTTTTGTCGTGTGTGACCTGAGATCGCGCAAGAAGTCCGATTCGTTGATGCTTGGCTGCGATGCGGTGAAGAATTCCCCGGAAAGCCATAAGCTGGTGCCGTAGACCATGTCCGCGGGTGTAGCATTGATGTCTTCCTTAAATGTGGCGCGCATGCCTAGGAGCACAAGAGGAAGCACTTTTGTCCTTTCGACTGTATCGTGGCAGTGGATGCCAGCTTTGACTGTGTGATGCCATCTTTCGATGATTTCTTTGGTGGCAGGATGGTACGGGGGTCTGCAGGCAGTTAAATCCCAGAAAATGGGTCAGCTAAGCGAAGATCTAGCTTTCGAACTGGCACCCTAGGTCGGTAGTGATCCTTGCTGGCACTCCAAAGCGGCTAATTCATGCATTGATTAGCGCCTCAGCGAATGTTGTTGCGGTGATATTCTGGAGCGGAACGGTCTCGGGCCAACGAATGAATCTGTCAATAATGATTAGGCAATAGCGGTAACCATTATTCCGGGATAGTGGTCCAATGAGGTCTATTGTAATATGCTCGAATCTGATATCCGGCGGGATGTATCATCGGAGCGGTGACTTGACGTGACGTCCGACCTTGTTGTATTGGCAGGCCATGCAGCGTCGCTATTGATCTCCTTGTTCATGGCGAGCCAGAAGAAACGATGAGTCGTCTAGTTGCTCGTATGCCCGGGGGGGCTAGGCCATGCATCATCCGCATGATTGTTGATCTAAATTGCCGCGGTGCGTAGAGTCGAACCTTTTTGTCGGTGATTATGCAGTGCAGTGGCATAGCAGAATTAGCAAGCTCCTGCTTCTTTCACTCAAGTTAATTTGTTTAGTCCTCTTACAAAGGTTTGAGCTCGGGCTCGTTTTGTTGCGCTGAAGCGAGAGAAACAAGGTCGATCTTGGAAATCGTATTTGAGCGAGACAAATAATCCGCGATGGAATCTGGCGAATGTCAACTGTGAACTAAACTAGGAAATGAACTCTAATTAACGTTGTTGCCTCGACGACGCTTTTTCCGGTCGCTGCTGGAACGCAAACTGCAATAGCTCGGAAAAGACTGTGAAGAATCTACTTTGCAACATGTAGCGGAAGTGCTTGATGGCTCGTGAATAGCTAGCAATTCCCGGTTGTAAGTGCTGTAGCGTCGCTGGGTATCGTTCAGCTTGCGCAAGAAAAATCCCAAAGGTTCTGTTCCAGTACTAGTTGTCTGGTGTAGGACAGCTCCGAGTCTATCTACTGAGGCGTCCACATTTAGGGACCATGTAGCCGCTGGATCAGGATGCGCCTCTCGAATGCTGCTGATGCTTTGTCGGTCCACTTAAGCTCCACTTTATCGCGCCTTCTGTTTCCTTGTATTAGCTGTTGGAGCGGACGTTGGTTTTGGGCAGCATGCGACAGGAATCGTCTATAGAAGTTAATCATTCCTAGGAATGATTTTAGCTGCAGTGCTGTTCTGGGCTTCGAGATCGCGGATATGCCTTGTAGCTTCTCAGGCAAAGATTTCAATCCACCAGATGAAATTGTATGGCCCAAAAATCACACTTCGTCTAGTCCAAATAGCCACTTGTTTATGTTGACCGAGAGTCCGTAGTGGCGCCGACGATCCAACACTTCCGACACATGCTGTTTATGAGTCTGCTGGTCCGGAGAGAACACTAATATGTCATATATATAGACGAATACGCTGCCGGGTTCCCTTAGCACTTCGTGCATAAAGCGCGGGAAGGTTTGGCCTGCGTTGCATAGGCCAAAGGTTATGTAGACGAACTCGTACAGTCCAAACGGCGGGATAGTCGCCGTCTTTGGGACATCACCTGGCTCAACTGGAATTTCATGAAATACTTTATGTAAATCGATTACATTGAAGACCTTCACGTCGTGTAAGGTGGTAGTACAGTCTTGCAGAAATCCGATTGGATATCAATCCGTAACAGTGCATGCGTTGAGCGCCCGGTAGTCTCCGCATGGCTTTACGTAACATATGCAGAGGCCTGCTCCAGGCACTCTTGGATGGTCGGCAGATTCCCAATTGCATCAAGTTGCCGAGCGTTTGCAGCGGCGAGTTTGTCGGGAAGAAGTCGGCGTTTCTACGCGTTGACTGGAGGGCTTTTTGTCAAAATGCGATGCGTCGTCGTGCAGTTAACGCAGCGACGAGTTGCTGTCGATGTGATTTCGGCATACTCTGCTAGAATTGCAGCGTATTCACTTTTAATCGTTGCGGATGACGATGAGATGGATGGATGGGTCTCACCTTAGCAGCAGTCGCAATTTGTTGTTCGATAAGCTTTCATCCTCTGAAATCAACAAGTAGTCCGTGATGCTCTAGCAGATTGGCTCCGTTGATTGGGGAGCTACAGTCCGCTATGATGTGGGTCCAAGTAACAGGCTTTGGGAGCCCGAGATTTAATGTTAACTTCCTCTCCCCGTAGGTACAAATAAGAGAGCCGTTAGCAGCTAACAAGCGGGTGCCAGGTTCTGGTTTATTTCGATCTCGGATGGTAGGTGGGTCCTGCGCCGGTGTCGATAAATAGTGCGCCAATGCCTTTGCTGCCGCGAATGTATAAGCGATGCACTGAGCGCGCGCCGACTAGTTGTTGCGGAGAGAACGACTTCAGTTTTTTTGTTGGTTACCATTCTTGCATGGCGGTTGGCATTTCGTGGCATCTGGTCCTTAATGGGTGTTGTAACAGGAGGCCCCGGTTGGAGTTTTGGGCGTGAAATTGACGGCACTCGCGGGTTAACGTTGCATGAGCAAGTGCACTGAGCCCTTTGAGCTAGGATCTTATGATCCTCGTCATTTGGGCGTGCCACCCTTACAATCTCTCCTGTCAGCTTGTTGAGCTCTAACAAAATCTTCGTTGCTGGTAGAGCGGCTCCCGCAGAGTCGTGGTATATGGCTTGGATCTTTTCGTCACTTCGTAGGCTCTGTCGGCAGTTGTTGCTAGATTCTGCAGTGTGGCCTCGCTCGCTGACAGGGTGCTGCGCAACGTGATGTCCAGTTGGTTTATCCACATCTGCTTTAGTGTTTCTTCAGCGATTCTGTCAGCGAAAAGTGTTCGCATTTGGTTTAACAGCTGTGATGGTCGCTGATCGCTCAATTCAACCTCCGACAACAGTTTTTGAATACGTTGCTGGGCGGGTTTGGTAAAAGCCATGATTATGTCAAGTTCGAGGTTGTCGTACGTTCCCTCTACTGATGGCTTGGACACTGCACTACGCACTTGCTTAACGACTCCTATATCCCGACTGGAAACGATCAGTCGGAAACGCGTTTTGTCTCCTATTACGCGGCTTGCTCCAAAGTACGCCTCAATTTGCTCGAGCCATAGTTAGACATCCTCCTCCTAGAATAGTGGAATCCGGGAAGTAGCGTTCTTCACACCGCTTATCTCTCCGGCTTCAGGCTTCTCTTAATCGTGAGCGGCGGCCAGGATGTCAACTTTGCCTTCGTTCGGCATTTCGATTTTCACGGTCTAGCTTGGGGGAGGCTCGCTTCCACGCCCCTCTTTACGCCGCGGACGTGGTCCCTGTACAATATGAAACGAGTACGCTGGGGACAAGATATTTACCGCGAGCACGCACAATAGTGTCACCTCGATACGGTCTCTTTGCACTGTGAGCGCCGGATTCACCACCAAAGTGTTTGTAACTTCACCTTTCATTTCTTTCACTGGCTGGTTTCCCATTCATGTTGACGTGGGACGCGGAGCACTATGCACCTAGGAACATTCGTGACGTAGCATCGAGCACTATTTTTAAACTCACGTGAGGCTGGATCGCCAATTGTGGTCCTCAGATTCAAACGCGATATAAGTGTCTTTTATTTATTAAGTTAATCTATCGGTATGTGTTGTTTTGATTAACGTGAGCACCTGCCTGTTATAGGCCTAATCTCACGGTCACCATTAGACAGTGATTGGTTTAAGCGCCAATCATTCGCCCCCAAGTTCGGTACCAGTGTACATTGAGGAAACTCTCAACTTTGATACTGGTAGATCCGAGACCCAGCTGTATCTGACGCTATAAGGTGAACGCCAACCTTTGTTTGCACCACAAGCCACCACGAAGCTCCCCGAAGGGCCGCAACCAATCAGCTGACCATCTTTATGATGGAGGCTCATCAGCTGCCCGTGGTACCTGAATATACCTCCAGGGTTGAGGTTCGCAGCAATGAGTTGATCTTGTTATCGAACAATCACATAGCCACTATGTTTCGGATCCAGTTTCAATCCTAGTATTTTTACTAAGCGATTTGGGTACCCCGGGAACGCCAGTCCCCGTCGGCTTCACTGGAATCGGAGACGACAACCCAACGATAGCAGCTGCACCCCTTTGAATTACCAGATCAGTTCCGCCCTGGGGGTTAATCTATCGGTATGTTCAACTCTAAAAATTTGTTGAAGTTCTTTGTCGCTCATGATGGACTGTACTCACTTCTTCTTATCTTGGACGTATTATTTATCGCCGGCTGAACGTTCCACCCGTACCATGAACTGCTGACTACACGCGAGACGACTAGTCAGAGCGAGTGGAGTTCTTATCATGCGACATGATACGCGCCTGAGATCAATCAATGTTGTAACGCTAGTGTTGCTGCCACACAAACAATCAAACGCTGCAAATTCTAAATGTGAAGAAAAAAATCTCGCGAGACCCTCGGACGTTTGGCAGTTCGCATTATCAACCACTTCCACATCACACTGCTGAATTTCTTGCCAATATGAAAGGTATTGGTATCAGCACCGGAAATTGGGACATCATGGCCATCTTTATGCTCGTCCTAAATTGGACATACTGTCAAGGAAGCTATGGGAAGCCTCCCCGGGGAATCATGCTCCAAAATACCAAAATCAGCCGCATTTATGAACTTCCTAACTGTTTTCGAGCTTTCGAAGGACTGGGTGCAAGTAAACGTGTAGGAAAGGTGGAACCTTTTCTGGAAAGTGAAACAAGAGCATGTAGTTTCTGTGAAAAGGATCATCTGGCAACTCAATGTAGCAGGTTTAAAGAACTGAACAATTCGGACCGAAAACATTTGGTACGAGACGACAAGACTTGTTACAATTTTTTAAAAAAACAACCATCACATCAAAAATTGCCCAACAAAAACAGATGTCGCACATGCAGCCAGAAAGATCATACACTACCACATAACAGTACTGGCGATGCGGCGACAAAATCGAAGGAGTTCGTGAAAAAAGAATCTCACCGACTACAACGCTCAGGGCTAATCAAGATGAAACTACCTAGACCGTATTGCTGGCGATAGCAAGGCTGAAGGTAAAAGACAAGGTAGGGAGTCTGATTAGCATTAAAAGCCTTAATAGGCTCTGGCTCACGACGGGGTTTCATCGCCGAAAAAGCAGTTCAACTGTTGGGACTAAGCTGTCAGTTCGCAAACTTCAACACCAATGGGCTTGGGTCAACGTCACCCATCCGGAAAAAGGTGAAGCGGAACTTTGTATACAACGTAAGCACGTAGCTGATATGAAAGTAACAACTCTGATCATCCCTAAAATCATATATGTTTGTCCATCAGTTGGGAACAAGCGAAGCTACCTGCACATTGAAACGTACGAGATTTAGCAGACCCTTAGTATACGGTTCCATGAAACATTGACCTTTTGCTTAGAGCTGATGTGTATGGACTACTCGTCTTATCTGAATTCAAACAAGGTACACCCTCCGCCCAAAACACCAGACTAGGATGGATGTTACTAGGGCTGAACGAATAAAAACCCTCCCAATACAGGTTTCATATCCATGGTAGCTACAGAACACTAGACAGATGAGCAGCTGAGAAACTTTAGGGAGCTCGAAGAAGTTCCAGCGCCGAAGCACAACAGAGGAAGAAAACGCATCTCTCAACTGGTGTCAATCAACCACCTGAAGACTTAGTCAGATACATTGTGAGGCTTCCATTCAAAAAGGATACAGAAACGGCCAAAACAGTGCGGGACTCACAAAAAGCCGCACATATTCAATTTTTACGGCTTGAAAGGCGGCTTATGGCTAACGAGGAAATGCGAAATCAATACGCAGCATTCATTCAAAAATACATAGACTTTGGGCAGATGTCAGAAGTGGACTCAAAGGATACTTACCCACCATACAATTATTATATGGGTCATCATGCAATATGCAAGGAAGATAGATCGACTTTAGGGTTATCCATTAGGAGCATAACAATTTTGTATCTTTATATGAACGCACCATAAACATTTTAAATAAACTGTCAATGTCAAAAATTTAAACTCAACATTTTCATCGTGGTGAAGTTTACGAACTAGCAACGTTTGGGAATTATTAAAAATTACTACCGAAATTCTGAGTCAGTGGTCGCAACTCTAATTTTCGACCGCAATAATCGTCCCACCGGACAGACTGTGCGTTCTATAGTGGATAAGTTCGAGTCCAAATTTTTACTATTGGACGTTCCGGTGCCAAAAAGACGTCATGCCCCTGAAAGTGAATGAAATATCGCAGGCCTAAGTGCACCGATGCAAAATAAGCCAAACCAGTCGATTCCACGCCATTCTTAAAAATTTGGCATCGCTCAAACGACACTGTGGCGTATTTTGCGAAAAGATTTTGGCCTACATGGTTACAAGATCAAATTGACTCAAGAAATAAAGCCACTCGATCATTCGAAACGCCGAAACTTCTCCAATTGGGATCTAGAAGAAAATGAAGAATTTCATCGAAAAATTATCTTCAGCGAAGAAGCTCATTTCTGGATCAATGGCTTTTTTAATAAGCAAAATATGCATTATTTGGCAGCAACAAACCCACATGTCTTCTTAAGGCACCGTTGCATCCGCAAAAAATACTGTTTGGTGCAGTTTTCATGCCGGAGGTGTGCTTGGGCCGTATTTTTTCGTGGATGAAAACGATCATCATGTTACCGTCAATGGAGAGCGCTATCGTGCTACGTTGGAAGATTATTTGTGGCCAGAATTGGATCAACTTGACATCAATGATGTGGTTTCAGGAAGACGGTGCCAATAGCCACACAGCACGCTCACAATCGCTCCATTTGCTGAGCGTTTCTCGAGAAATGATCCAGCCCGAATGC
This sequence comes from Odontomyia ornata, assembly GCA_963969285.1. Classification (NCBI taxonomy): domain Eukaryota; kingdom Metazoa; phylum Arthropoda; class Insecta; order Diptera; family Stratiomyidae; genus Odontomyia; species Odontomyia ornata. The sequence goes on along the minus strand of OZ017739.1, from coordinate 363,494,091 downwards.
CCGCCTCGTTCATGCGATCTAACGCCATTAGATTCCTTTTTATGGGGCTATATGGAGTCACTGGTCTATGTTAACAAACCAGCAACTTTAGAGGAGCTCAAAGACAACATCAATTGCGAAATTCCCAACGTTCCGGTCGAAATGTGTGTCAGAGTCGTGGAAAATTGGGTCCAAAGAACCGACCGCTGTGAACGGGCTCATGGTGGTCATATGGCCAAAATGTAATGTAATGCTTGCACTACACCCACAATTAATTTGAACTCAATTAATAGATAAAATTGTGTTTTATTAATAGGTAAATTTGGTATGTCAATGGAAAACCCTATATTTAAGTAGTAGATTATAAAAAAAATTGAAATTTTGAACGCTATTTGCTTCAGTGAATTTACACATGCAATATAAATATTACACTAAAACTTCCATTTGAGTAACATTCGTAAACAATTGACATACTTCCTTGACACACTGTATACAAATTACTTAATACAAAACCATTGAACCGAACAACTTGCACTGAATACCAAGTATGCAATACCAAGGAAGGAGCATGCATAACTTCAAAGATATGCATATTATCTACGCCGGGCGTCCATTCAATGCATAATACTCTACCACACTTGGGGCCGAAACCAAAGATTGGAATTGAGTCTTAAATGGATGAATTCAAAACCGGACACAGTCTTGGGCGCGCATATACTCGCCCGTACCTATTGTTTCCAGGACGATGCATAGAACGAATCTCATTCGAATGGCTATCGTGCAGCAACCGACAGACGGACGGACAGATAGATCGGATACCACAAAAACAGACCATAATGATAGAGGCAGTGAGTCGTTCTCGTTGCCTTGTCTTCAGTCGTCTTGAGAGAAGTTCCAACCCCAAACGCTAGTTGATTCCACTATAATACCTATTCATTGAATTATTGTTAAGACAGAAGCAGAAAATCGATTCAATTGAATGGCTCCAGGACAACAGAAGGAGGAGGGGGAGGAGGAGAAGAGCATGAACGTTCGTCTCTCGACACATGAGGACTGCTATGTGTGGTTGGTGGATATCGGTTTCCATTTTGGGAATCGAATGCTGGGATCTCGTCGTGATTATGGACAAAGCCAGGCAAACAAAAGGAAGGACAACGATGAATGGAACGGAATAACGTCAGGGAATTGAATCTCTCCAAGACCTCGTGTAATAATTGGCCACCGGAGTTGATTAGATCTTTTGAGTGAGTGTAAAGTGAGCTGAAAAGCTACCGATAGTGTTTCTGTTTGCAGTGGAGGATTTCGGATTTGAATGGTTTGCCAGGATAAATAGAGATAATTGCAAGCTGTTAGGGAGGAATCTCTATACCTGCAGAGGAAATAATGGAAGGACGTTTTGATTGAGCTGTCGATGTTGAATGGAAGAGGTGCAAAGAACATTCGCCTCTGCAGGTTATTCTAAGCATTCATGCGAGAACTTAAAATAGAGAGCTCTTCGTCTCCAATTTCCATTCAACCACAAGTTAGTGATTTTTTTACTCCTCGCTACACAATTTCTCACACCCACGGGACTAACTAACTGAAAGCGAAAACCCACATCCATCATTAGTCAACCCCCATCATATCAATAACATACTCGTACTCGCATGCACACCAACCGTAACCCCATGTTTAGAACACAATATCCTCCCTGCGATCCCAAGTCATATCAAATTGAATAAAATGCTGTTAGCACCTTGTCCTCCTTCGCATTTGTTCGACAGAATATTATTACCCAGATAATACGCACAACATCTGTCAGACATGATAAATCTTATAAAAACTCAATCGCCTCACTATGATACGGCGCGCGTTAAATATCACTTGACATTAAAAGTATGAAATTACAATCATTCTTGCCACCACCTCCATTGCGACACCTATCTGTTCTCTGTCCTCCCCATTTCACCTTCCGCTCGTCAATTGATCCATCCTGCGGCGACCTACACTCCCTGGCAATTATCCAACCTCTGACGGTGGAGTCTATTTCGCTGTTTTATTTTATTGTTGGATGTACGTATTTATTTTTTTTATCCCGGTATCATGAACCCAATAATATCGATATAATGAAATGAAGGGAAAATAATCCGATTGAAATAAAAGTATCTACAGTATGACACGACGAATAACTGTGACTGTAGATAGAAAGATACATTGCGTTGGACCGGGGTGGTACCGTTCTTATGTCGTCGTCGTCGAGCCCCAATAGCAAGCAGCAGGTACTACGCGATATTCGTTTCCAATTACAATTAATATGACACACATGCTCGCCTGCTAAGGTGTACTTACACGTTCGATTTATGCCCGTGTGGTTTGTACATTAAATCAATCGATTTGAAATGATATTCAATTACAAAATATGTCATAGGCTTACCACAAACATGTCTGATCAATGTATGCTTGTTTGGAGTGACGCGGACCTGGGTTCACCTGGTTGTGGCTGTGCAACTGCACCTTAGCGAATTGCCTCGACGGATACAACATGCACGACGAGTATGTGAATGTTAGCAGTTAGTTGCAAGTTATTTTTTCTGCAGAAATTTATGGAGTGTTAAATGATTTAATGGCAAAAGAAAGGTTTTGCATTTTATATCGTTCGCGAGATTGTCATGGATATGTGGATATGATATGACTGCAAATCATGTAGTTGGTTTACGTGGAGTAGCATGTGCATGTTTTGTCAAGCTGTTGGGTCAGCTACACCGCAATTATGTTGAAAAATGAATGAAATAATTAAATTAATTGATTGATTTGATAAATTATTATTTTTGTACTTTATTGATATAAAGGCATTATATGGCTACATTTCTATTAATATTCGAAAGATATTTATTCGATCAGTAAGAAAGGTTTTGGCACAAATGCAATGAAGCCTTGTGTAAGTATCAATAGACATAAGGCAGTAATACAAATTAAAGCTTAACGTTGACATTTGTTAGAGAGCCTCGTTGCAAAGCTGTTATGGTACTGTTGCGAATTCCGGCGTACAGGCATTCACCCATTCCTAACTTCAATTTGCCGCCGTAACATCTCCACCTTCCTTTGGGCACATATACCTTTTCCTCAGTGAATTTAATTATTTTTATTAACATTTAACAATTTCCCTATAATTTTTATTTCCCCATCATCTCAATCCTACCCTTTTCCCTTATTTTGAAATATAAAAAAAAATAAAAATAATATAAAAATTTTTAATTTTCCCACTAACAACATGAGTTCATGAGTTCCCATTAACAAAATTTCATTCGATACATTTTCCCTAACAAAACCTAATTCCTTCCTTCATACTAACTTATTTTATTCATTAGCTCCTACTAGCAAATTTTACTTTTCACACTAACAAAAATTCATCCACGGTTCGGTACTAACAAATTTCATGTCAATGCCCACTAAGAAAGTAGCATAGTTGAAGTTGATAATATAATGAATGAGAAATCAATAGAAGGTGGCTCCGTTGGTAGCGTCATGGATTCACGACCGGGGGTCCGCTGGGACCCTGGGTTCAAGTTCCCCGAGCGCAGGAAAGCACTCTTTTTGGAGTATTGGCAAAAGCAATTGTTTCCATATATACGAGTATATGACAATTTGCATCTAATCAAACGCTTCCATGGTTATGCAAATTGCCATATATGCAAAATGGAAATTGTTGGGTTTGTCTATATGAAAAAAATATGTGTGGGTAGAGGAATCGAAGTGTATTGAACTTCGATTACGTTACCCAGATGCGACAGCGGTAACTAGGAATGAAATGATTGTGGGATTGGATTTCCTGGGTGTGAAATGCTGGAAAAAAGGCAGTTAATATTTGGCTTGTGAAGGAGAGTGGAAGTCTTTGGCGGTTTGGGGGAAAGTTTTTTGTGAAAATTCGGGGAATGAAAGTTGTTTGGAAGTCGAATTTGGAAGTTTAGTGAATTCATTAAATAATTTTTTTTTTTAAAGTAGAATTTTGAAAGTGAAAAAACACAGAACGGTTTTGTGCTAGTGTTTGTTGTACGGAAGAAAAACTAATTAGTGGGTACGAGAAGTGGAGAAAAAAACCAAAAACGACCATTAAATCATGTGACTTGTGCAAAGTGATTGAGTTGATCACCTTTGAATTTTCATGTGGGAATCAAAAGTTTGCATCAAGAAAGGGTTCTTTTTTTTTCAATAAATGATGTGATGAGCCATCTTCGTACAATAGAAGAGTGGATTCCGTTATCTCCGACATTCTTCCTTTAATACAAGTGTCAGCTAGGATTACTTAGTGGATTTAAATTTCACAACAAACAGAATTATTGAATATCTTATGCGGAAGAAATAATAGATGAAATTATCGAGATAAACCAAGGCTGTAATAAATGGAAATACACGAACGGATTAAATATTAGATGAAGTGGCCGCTTATCTATAATTAATGAGTTTAAATTTAAAATCAATTAAATTTTCAGTGACCCCACCTCCTTTTTTTTGGTGTCCTTCGCCGAGCGCACGGAAATCCACAGAAAAAGAAGACAGTGAGTAAATAATTAATATTTTTATTTATTTTTTGACATTCTTTTATCTGTTACATATCATTCCATTTTATTGTAATTTGTTATTTTTTTTATTAACATCTTATTTGATTTATTTCCACAAAAAAAATCTTGAGGGGTCTGTGCCTGTGTTGCTGTGTAAATTACTTTTTGATAAAATATAACGGCCATGATTTCCTAAAATATTAATTTTTCATTTCTCAATTTGTCCTCCCCCTTTCCCGTACTTATCTCTTCGCGTTAGTTTTTACGTGTAGGGTGGTTCAGCACGAGCAGAGGGTGTCCCGGAAGACCCACGACACGACTGAGCATTAGCCAGCCTCAGTATGCCACCCCGGGTTACTAACCCCTCTGCTGAAACATAATTTCCGCAACTGCGGTGACTTCCGCGGTCGTAACAGTACTCCAGTTTGTTTCAATTAACTAAACCGAAAAAGTTTGCTTTATCTTTATTTATTAATGAATAGAGTTATTTTAAACACCTTTCGATCAGCATTTAATAGTTATCAGCTTTACTTTCCTAAAAGGTATAAAGATTTCACACGAGACAGTATATCTTGATATTAATCCGCAAAAGATGGGTATAATCCGATCCTAAATACAACGTTCACTTAACATTTCGTGCCACATTAGAATTATCTGATTTGAGTCGAATCAAGCAAAGTCGAATCCAGAAGGTATAAATCTTAGTAACTAGAACCTTAGATATGTGTGGCAATAATTCTTGCAACCGCCTGTAACAAAACCCCGGGAAACCCAATAATAAGAATTTTTCCATGTTTTGTAATTATAAAAGTAGAGGTATGTAGATTATAAGCGTAGTATTGTCGCAAGCATCGTCGAAGTGAGACGACTCAATAAAATTTATATAATACACATTCGTTGTGTTGTCATTTTGAATCGAATGGTAGTGTTGTTAGTTGTAGTTTGAATTTATAACGAGTCCATTAACCACAGTGGTGACCCCGACGCTATATAAACGAAATAGTGTACAAGAATGGTTAAAGACTCGGCAAATGAAAATCCAGTCGTTACTGCATTGCAGTATGCATTTTAAAATTGAAGCGGCCGAGTTACATTGCCACCATTCAACAATGATGACCCAGAATTCTGGTTCGTGCAAGTTGAGCTGGATTTCAAAGGAGCGAATTTAACAACCGTGCGCATGAAATACGCATGTGTAGTTCAATCGCTAAATGGGAGAGTTGCCGCAGAAGTACGAAACAGTGCAACAAATCGAATTGAAGCCATCGGTGAAGTACCTAGGGCTACTGATCGACTCGAAGATGAGCTTCTCTGAGCAAATCAGGGCAACGGCTGAGAAGGGTCCTTCAGGAGTATCGGCTCTGAGTCGACTTATGGCCAACGTAGGGGGATCCAGCGCATCAAGAAGACGCCTCTTGATGAGTGCTGTAGGGTCAGTGCTACTGTACGGAGCAGAGGTATGGGGCGACGCTCTCAGCAAGGAGGTATACCGAAAACGCTTGGCACAGGTACAGAGAAGAGGAGCACTCGGATTGCATCTTAGTAGTGCGAGTTATTGCAGGCGTGATACCTGTCGCCTTCCTTGCTAGAGAGCGCCGCGCTATTTACCTGCGCTGAAGCGAGGATGCGAGAGAGACGGTTGACCGCGAGGAGATACAGCGCTCACTCAACGATTGGCAGCAGTCTTGGGTGAATTGCACGAAGGGAAGGTGGACTGCGCGCCTCATCCCGGATGTGAGACCATGACCAAATCGAAGGCATGGTGAGACTGACTTCTATCTGACCCAGCTTTTGAGCGAGCACGGGTGTTTTCAGTCTTAACTGCACAGAATAGGTAAGTCACGGTCCCTCGATTGTCGGTATTGCCCAGGAGAGGAGGTCAATGCCTGTCACACATTTTTTGCGTGCAAAAAAAAGGTCAAGCTGCAAAGGAACCTCTACAGAGAGACGAGAGAGCTCACTCAATACAGTCGCGGTGATGCTCGAATCGGTTGACAAATGGAACCAGGTGGCACATTATGTTCGGGCAGTTTTATGAGATAAAAGGGACTCACAGCAGCCGGGGGCGCTGGGGCTTGGGGATCGCTCGTCTGGCACTTTCTCTTCCCCTCTTCCCTCCCGCTAGGAAAGGGATCCCCCAGCTTGAAGGCGCCTCACGGCGTAACAAAACGAGACCTGGCCTGAAGTAATGTGTCAAACGGTTCCAGGCTGGGTTCTCAGGTTGACAGGGGAGATGTTTAGTGGGTAGTCCAGTCCACACTCTGTGCAGAAATGGCAGCCACCTCCTTACCACAAAAAAAACCTCCACGCCACCCGAGAACCCATACACGGAGTTGAAAGTAGCGTTAATCAAAAGGATGTGTGCGTCGGAAGAGCTAAATATGCGTCAATTATTAGAGCTCAAGGAGGTAGGTGATAAGAAATCAAATCAGTTTCTACGCCATGAAATACTCTTTGCTATGTGGCTTAAAAGAATGCCAGAGAATATGAAGCCAGTCCTACTGATTCAAAAACAATATCCAGCTTGAGAACGTTGCAGAGTTGGCCGAAAAAATCAGTCATTTCAGCAAAAACAGGTAGCAGCTATGGCGACATCAGCACTAACCTCAGGTCCACTTGCAGCAACAACAATAGCAGAAGCGCTCGCTGATCAGCTACAGAGGCTTGAGTTCAAGCTGTCCGCAAAGTTGGAAGATAACCTGAACTCGTTTCGCCAGGAGATCAGTGAGCTGCGAGGTCGGTCTCATACCCGAAGCTACTCACGTAGCCCCACACGTTTCGCTTCCCGGAGTCGTTACGCTGCAGAAGGTGTATGCTGGTACCATGCTCGGTTTTGGCCCAAAATCAAACAAATACACAAAACCATGTAATTAACTCGTCGTTAATGGTGGTGGCCTTAATCAATCACGACGCCTCTTAAAAAGACATCACAAGCGGGAAAACCTTCCTGATAAGACACTGGTGCAGAGTTATGCGTATATCCTCAGAAATCCTTCACTGCGCCTCGAGAAACGTGTGATTTTGAACTTTCCACGGCGAATGGGACACGCATAACTACTTACGACACTATAACCCTGACGTTGAACTTTCGCTCACGACTCGATCTCACTTGGTGCTTCGAAATTGCAGATGTAGAAAAGCCAACAATTGGATTTGATTTCCTGGAGTACTACTGACTTTTGGTAGATCCCAAGAATCGAAAGCTGTTCGACAACACAACCCAACTGGAAGTGAAAGGCCGTTCCGTTGTTGGAGAAGTCTTCAGCGTGAAACTGGCAACAGGATCAACAACATTTCATGAGCTTCTATCAAAATATCCGGACATTCTGAAGCCAGACAGAGCGCCAAAAGTTAAACACAATACGGTTCACTATATAAGGACTACTGCAGGGGTATCAATTGCTAGTAAACCCAGACGGCTAGCACTAGATAAACTATAAATAGCCAAAACGGAATTCGACAACATGTTGAAACTAGGAATTGCCACAAAGCTGCTGGTCTTCACCCCTTCATCTGCAGCAAAAGCCCAAAAGTGAAAGGAGATCCTGCAAGGACTATCGTGGACTCGACGCCAGAACTATCCCAGATCGTTATCCCGTTTAACACATACACGACTTCTTGCACACTCTTGCAGGGAAAAAGATTTTATCTACCATTGACTTAGTGAAAGCGTTTCACCAAATCCCGGTGGCCAAAGAAGATACCTGCAAGACAGCAATTGCAACACCATTTGGGCTGTTCGGATTTCCGTTCAAAGCGTTCGGACTAAGAAATGCAGCGCAAACTTTCCAGCGTTTCATAGATGAAGTACTGCGTGGCATGGATTTTTGTTATGCATACCCTCCTGGGATCCGGGGTATCTTATATGATAATTGCAAAAAATGCTTCGTAACAGCGCCATCGGTTAAATTATTACTGTCGCGTGTTACGGTTCGCGGCCGATAAATTTAATGTTCCGGGAAAGTGAAAACGCACTGTCTTTTAAATTAAGTTAAAAGAGTTTATTTACTAAGAATGCACAATCGTTAATTTCACTATTTCACAAATCGTATTTTAATCTCACTAACAATCAATATCGCTTTTAATTCGCACTCAACCCTATCGCAGTTTTACTATCGCGGTTTTAATAAACCCCCCATTCATTCAGCTCGGCTTTATATAGGGTCTCTAGACATTCAACCTACCTGAACTACCTGGAATATTCGAGCAGTTCTGAATGGCCGCAGTGACGTCACTTTCAGATATTGATCATGCTTGGTGGGTTCTTGTGCTTTCGAGTACATTCGTTTATTGATCATGATGTTCTTAATAGTTGCGAAACCAATTCCTACAGTTGCTCGCAGAATTATTTGCACATGTAACATTACGTAAGTTCTTGGACAAAGCTTTATCATAGACGTCTAGTGACGTTTAGGTTTACTTTCTTCAAGAGAAGTGCTTTGAAGTGTTCAGTTGCGGTGCCGTTATTTTTTGACAAATTGTTAATTTTCGATATGCCGACTTCAGGTAAGGATAAGTAATTAATACTTGGAAATTCCCTAGTAGTTAACGTTTGTTTTTTATTACGGTTTTTCTCTTTTTTGTGTTTAACTATTATGAATGGCGTGAAAGTCTTTGTTAACGCGACTATCATACGGAAAATTAAGCGTATCATATGTGATACTTTGGGTACTATCGAAGATAATGTTAGCAATTTACAATGATTTCAGGTACGTCTGATGAGGAGTTCCGCCACGAATTATTGGACTTCGATGTCTCGGATTATGAAGAGAAAAGTTCAGATGTCGATGAAGATGATACATAAAACCAAAATATCAATTTTATTAAAGTTTGCAGAATCCAAATAGTGATTGGGATTCCCCTGATGATGGGCCGCTTCAACCCACCTCCAGTTTAACGAGGAATAGTTGTGTCGGTAGGCCAGTAATTTGGAAGCATTCAAGTGATTTTACACCCGTCTGGGTTAGATCAACTCCCGCTGAAATCAGCTTCCCAGAGCCCTAATGTCGAAATAAAACGTGCAGTATGGTCGTCGCACTTTTGGGAATGCCAAGAATAAAACAGTATTGGGCCTCAGAAACTAGATGTGATTTAGTGACATCTGCAATGGTTAGAACTCGTTATACTGAAATTCGTTCACATTTAAAAGTTGTCATCGATAACGATGTTTCCGAATCTACACATCTCGTGACTGTTCTTGGAAAATACGCCCAACCGTTGCAGAAATTGAAAGAGCGTGCCGGGAAAATGTTCGAGACAAAAATGTGTCCATCGATGAACAAGTTTAACCCTACACAGAAAGATGCATAAAAAACAGTTGGTGAAAGGAAAACCAAATCCAGAAGGCATAAAAAATTTTATTGCAGCCAATCCCGACGGTTTACCACTAGACTTGTATTTGTATGAAGGGAAAGGGTCTTCAAAGGAATCAGCGTTGTGCCCAACAACTGAAAACTTAAACGTCGATAGAAGAATGGTACTGAAATCGCAGGACACCCTCCTTGTTGGGACTTCGATTTACATGGACCGTTATTTTACCTCCATACCGTCATCAGGCAAAGAGGATGCAACGGAACGGGAATTTTGATGAAAAACAAGGTCCTAAAGAAGGAAAAAACTGTGGAGAAGAATGGCAGATCAGTAAAAATCAAAACAGATTATTTTAAATCAGATAGCGCCTTCAGAAAACAGAGAAGTGGTGCTTTTGATTGCATTGTGCGTGATGATGAACCGAGTGGCCATAGTAGAATGGTTTGATGTAAACCAATCTTTATTGCATCAACACAAATTGCTGTACACCCTGAGGATACCTGTAAACGATGGAATAAGGAGCAAAAAAAGAACATCGATGTAACAAGGCCGGTCTCGATCAAATTTTACAACTCACACATGGGAGAGATAGCCTTGCTGGATAGGATTCTTGGCAAATATGCGATGAGAAGTCGGACTAGAAAGTGGACCGTGAGGGCAGTTTTTCATTTTGTAGATTTCGCAATTACTGCTTCTTGGACAGAGTATCGTCGGGGCGCTAAAGCCAAAGGAGAAACTGCGTATCAATGCTTCGATTTTAAAATGGAGCTGGCAAAACTTTAATTTAAAATAAGAAACCTCAAACTCAAGCTTCATGATGTAGCCTACTCACTGACAATATCAAGGGAAAATCAATCATACTTTGGACCCCGGAAGCAGAAGCAACGTGCCATGAAGAAAAAGAAAGCCTAGCACAAATAACGTTACTTGCTCACCCTGTACCCAACACACCACTAGCAATATTTTGTGATGCTTCCGACCTCAGCATTGGTGCAGCACTGCAACAACTCTCCAATGGTCACTGGCAACCATTGGCTTTTTCCTCAAGAAAACTAAAATCAGCGGAGAGTAAATACGCCACCTATGATCGGGAACTCTTAGCGATCTACGACGCCGTGAAATATTCCCGCCATATGATCGAGGGACGAGAATTCGTTATCTACACTGACCATAAACCTATATCCTTTGCATTCAGGGAAAAAAACGCAATGTTCAGATACCTCGACTTTATCAGCCGATTCTCTACAGATATCCGATATATACCAGGAGAGGAGAATACAGTTGCAGATGCTCTTTCGAGGGTCGAAGAAATCGAAGCATAAGTTGACTTCCCAGCCTTAGCAGCAGCTCAAAAGCACGATAATGAGCTAAAAAGCCTACAAAACGATAAATCAGCACTACAACTGCAGTTGATCAAGCTGCCAGAATCAGAAGAGTTTACTACTGTGCGATGTTTCTTCCACAGCAACAGCACGCCTAGTTGGGCCAAGCGAGATTCGAAGAACTGTGTTCAACAGTATACACAGACTGTCTCATCCGGGTATCAAAGCCACCGTTAAACTCATCTCACAGCGTTATGTGTGCCCATCAATGAATAAAGGCTGCCGTGAATGTGCAAAATGCTGCATTGAATGCCAGCAAGCGAAAAGCACGTTAGCCCTACGATATGCACATTTTCACCATCTACTGGTAGATTTGAGCATGACCACATTGACATCGTCGTCAAGCCTATCTCAGAAGGATTCAGGTACATCTTAACATGCATAGATCGTTTTACACGCTGGCCGGAAGCAGTTCCCCTGGAAGATCAAGAAGCAGCGACGCTTGCAAGAGTATTCTATTCCCAATGGATTTCAAGGTTTGCGGCGCCTTTAAGAAAGACCAAGGACACCAATTTGAGTCAGGCTTGTTTAGGGAACTAAACAAACTAACTGGTACCACTCATTTCAGGACAAAACCATATCACCCAGCATGTTCGAGCGATTCCACAGGCACATCAAAGCAGCAATGAAATGCCACAAGAACAATCAATGGGCACAAGTCTTACTTTGAGTACTCCTAGCAATACGTTGCGCTTGGAGGGAAGACCTCCAATCAACCGTTGCAGAGCTAGTTTATGGCGAACCACTAAGAATACCAGCTTAATTCCTCGTAGAATCAAACAAGGACCAAATACTGCAGAGCAATTTTGTCCAAGTCCTCCGAGAGCATATCCAGGGTATAAGATCTACAAGCCTAACTCGACATGGTGAAAAGAAAACGTTCATATTCAAATATCTCGACACAAGGCAACATATATTTATTCGTACTTGCTCTATAAAAAAGCAGATTCAAATGGCGTATAGCGGTCCTTTCTAGAGCACCCACTTTCATCACGATATCAAGGGAGGAAGTACTGGTAATCGCTTTGAACAGCATGAGCATTGCTTCGATGATAAGTATTGCTCCCATGATAAGATGGAGGGCGTCAGCAGAGCAAATTTGAAAATTGGGAAACTGTACAATGTACAAAACATACTAGCAACTTGGATACTTACGATAGGGCTCTAACAACCAATGGTAAAGAAATCGTTAAGGTAATACACCGCAGCTTCAAAAACTTTTCTGAGAATGTCAAGGAAACTCCTGCTGCAGCAAGGCTTTATTCAGCCTTGGCAAAGCAGGAGAAAATCCCAAAATATTGCACTAAAGAGGGCTGTCGGCAGCTACACGGAGAGACAGCTCTTCTTCTAATGAAGAGACAGACAGCTCTTCTTCTAATGAAGACCCACTTTTCAGAGGATGAAATTATAAATGAATGGATTGACATTTTTGGTTTAATAGTGAGACCAAATCGCAAAAAATAGGAGGCCGCCACCATCCGTACGGAAAAGCGTATACGATGGGCACTAAACTTTTTCCGACCCTTTAAATGATCAAGTGTAGATGGAATATATTCATTCTTTATACAGAAAGGACAAAATCGACTCATACCCTATTTAATACAGATATATACTCGTAGGAGCAGTCTAGCTTTAGGAAGCACACCAAAATAGTGGACAATGTCACAATCTCTCGCCACGAGAACTGTCGCTGACAAGGTGGGAACTAGAAGTATATAAATGCGTACGACATGAGGTTCTCCACAAGGAGGAATTAATCGCCTTTATTTTGGACACTGGTGGATATTCTGAAAGGGCTATCTGAAAACAAGTCACGTATATGCAGGCGGTATCAGTATCCTAGTCTGAAGAAAACACGAAGCAGCACGATATGAAAACATGCAGGGAGCACTTCGTAGCGTAAATAGTTTGTGCCAACAAATTGATAATTAGTCCTAGTAAAACTACGCTGAAGCGGAAACTAAAACAACTTTGTAGCATAAGCTTAAATGGAGTGAAGTTAGAATTCAAAAGAGAAATTAGGCATCACAGAATCCGTCTGGATAGTAGACTCACGTATAACTGACATATAAATGGCGACAACAGAGGCCACGAGAGCTGCAGCCAAAGAATACTGCATTGGCTACTGTTTGGGCGGACAAAATTCAGGAGTATGCAACGAGGCAAAAACTCAATCAAATGCAACGTATGGCTTATGCCAGCATCACGGGAGCAATGAGGTTGTGCCCAACAATGGCACTAGAAAACAAACTAGATTTCCCCACTCCATCTTGAGGTGGAACAGAAATCTATATCCACAATGATCAGGATATTCTACCATGAAAGGGAGAGTGGTTCTAGGATTGGACATAAAGTTCAAATCAAATTAGCCAAGCTTTTCTTATGGACCAGTGCGCCATTTGATGGCATGGTAACTCATTTCAGCTTCCAAAAAACTTTTGCACTAAGCTGAGCAACGAGAGGAATTCGGAGCTCTGAATCCAGCGTGCACCTCATAGAGACAAATGCAACCAAGTGGTACATAGACGGACCTAAGACTACAGAGGGATCAGGAATTGGGGTGTTTCGGCCTAGCACTAAGCAGTGTGAACTGCTGGGAATGATGCCAAGCATCTTCTTGGCGGAGGTCTATGGCATTGTAAAAAGTACGGAATGGTGAATAGATTAATAATACAAGGACAAAATCTTAGCCATCTTTTCTGATAGTCAAGCAGCTATTAAATCTCTAGAATCATCAGATTTAATGCTGCGCAAAACAATCAACTGGATAGAACAACAAGGTTATTTTGTACTGGATGCTAGGGTATGCAGGAATGGTGGTTAATGAGCAAGCAGACCTCTCACAGCGTGGGAAGGATCAAGGGCAGCATTCGTCAGTCTAGACCCCTTTTTGCACTTCGTTTGGAGACATCTGCAAATATTTTAATCTAGGGAACACGATAAACTCTTCTCAAAACATCAAAGGCGTTTCTTAAGTTCAATGATGAGAGACGATTTAAATCGTGTATCGAACTAGGAAAATATAAGCTAAGGACCCTGACAGGATTTTTGACGGGGCACTGAAGACTCGGAGGACATATTAAGAAAACGCATCTCAAGGAGAATCCCGAGGGCTGGTTTTCCAGGTTGGCGATAGTGGCACCATCGGGCGGTAAGGCTAAGTACTTATAGGACCCCCTTGGTATATCACTCAAACCCACATGGATGTTGTCAGCTGCGTTATGTGATTAAGGCGAGGTTAAGACAAAAGCGTCACAGATGATAAAATTTTCTTAGTGTAGTGTTTTAAAGGAATGAATATATTTTACTTACGTGTAAAGAAATATTGTTAAGACATAAAACTCTTACCTGAAAAAAAAAAGAAAAGCAATGTTAGAATGTTGGTTTTATGGAATGAAGGCATGTAAATATATATTAACCTCAAAAGATTTCGGCAGGATACCGTAAAGTAATTCCTTAAAAGCTACATTTCTTAATTCAATTCTTTTTCAAAACTATTTTTTTAAAACAATTTTTCCCAGTGAGTATCCACTCATATCAATCATCGAATGTACTCCACACATCCCATATATCTGTGGGTAATCCTTCTCAGATTTGATTTTAGCAAACAAAACACTACCACGAGTCTCTCAAGGTACATGTGCACATATCTCTGGACTTGGAAATTACTTGAAAAGATAGCATCTAAACGTGTTGGAACAGATTGCACCATATTTGCATACACTTATGGTCAGGCCACTATTGTAGCACCTTCAACTTCAGGAAATAGAAATGTTGTCTCCTCTACCGAGAAGACTCCAATGATACGCCAATGACGACGGTGTTGATCCAAAGAGAATCATTATAAAACCTTTTACCATACCATGCACGACGTACGATACCACGTACCATGTACGGTCAGATTAAGTCTTACTACGGACATAATCAACGAACGTTTCAGATGTAAACAACGTCTCGAGTATAGACTGACTAGCCGAGAATGAAGATTCCAATTCAGTCATCCGAGAGTACATTTTACCACGATATACTAATAGCAGCAAGACTAAGGTGATTACGGCGCATTGAGAGGAGGGAAGTATAAACGAAGGATTAAATAGTATTTTATTTTTCTCATCGTCTCAAGCCACAGACGAGAGAGCTGGCGGACCCCAAATATACCCACCGGCTTAATTATAATTAGTCGCCGGATTAGAGTGGAGCTAATATCGGAATAGATGTCGATAGGCTCATAGAAGGCGATATTGAATCGTTAACATGGTTTCGGACAAGAAGGTTTATCCAGCATGCATGATTGGCTGAGCAGACCACATCGAAGTGGCAAGCAAGGTAGAAATGATGAAGTTGGTTCCTATCGTTACTTAGCTGGTTGTACCGGATCTTCTGTCTGTTGTGATTATTATGCCGGAAGATTTTACATTTATTATATCAATTAGGAATTCCGATTAATTTGATTGGATTGAGAATTCAATAGTGAACAGGGCATTGAGTGTGTTGTTCATTAAATTATTAAATCTGAGTTGAGTTTATGGAAATCATTATGTTATTTGCATTTTAAGTTATTCGTTAGTCAATAAGTATGGAAGAATGCTTCCGAATAGTAAATGATAAAAATTAGGACAAAGAATAATTACTGAAAAAATATTGCTTACGAACTTTAAAGGTACCAAACAAATTTCTGAACTGGCACGTTTGAGGGAAACTTCCGGATTTGGTATTTCAAATTGAGAGAGAACTCCTACAAACGATAATTTTGAAAGAAGACAGGAAACGGATTATTCACTAATACCATTATGACTACCATCCAAACCCAACACTTGTTAACCGGGCGATAAAGGCTGAGTAAAGGTAGGCCTAATAGTATTCCGGGTAGGTTAAGCGAAGCAACCTTGGTAAATGCTGTGTGTGTTAATTTTGTCGACTCTTCCTCCAGTCTATCTTAGGGCAACACCTACATCCTACCAATTGCCGAACAAATACGCTGACTCAGATATTTCTACTTTGCCGTATCCTTAAAAAGTGCATTCTTACTTGGTGGAATAACCGAGCTTTAATTGGCCTATTCAAAAATATGAATTCAAAGGTACACCGCAGAAGCTCCCAAGCCCGTTGAGAAAGGACGGGAGTCCTCTTGTTTCCCTTACTCACAGCCACTATCTATCCTCATCCTATATCCCATGACTACATACTAATAAATGGTCTAGGGGTCGCACATTGGGTTTAATGGTTCGCCAATGATGGGACACTAAATGCCAAAAAATGCCGAGACACGCCAAGAGCTTCAAATAGCAGCAATAGCAACTCTGCTACTAAAACCTACTTACACTTCCATTGTGATGGCGTTAGAGGGTGAAGACCTCTTCCGCGCCTGATAAGAGAATCGAAAGTATTTATCATGTGGCCAAAATGGAGGTTGGACAGCGGGCTAATTCCCCGTCCCTGGAAACCCCTGTACTGTTTCGAAACCTACACCAAGGCCTCGGAACGATTGGGTCTACGGCAATGACCTCGCAATCGAAAATAGGATCATCTCATTGGATCCTCGGATGTAAGATCACTGAACAATCCCAGCGCTGTTAAAGATAGGGTTGGCGGTTTTTGGTGAAAAACCGTTTCTTCGGTATTTTTTCACCTTAATTGGGTGGTTTTGTACTGGAGTAGATAGATAGAATGTCCGTGAAGGACTGCAGCGTTGGTCTACTCCTTCGGGGAAAGAGGATGATAGGATCCGCCGAGATTTGGACTTGTCTAGGGACGCGTGAATACGCTGACAGGCTAGCGTTGCGGTGTCGTGGGCGGGTTCTCTTCCCCAGCACAAGGACCCACTACAAAAAATTTGCGCATTTACGAATTGAAGCGATCTAATGCCGATCGACTGGTGTCGAGGCCGAGGTAACCTACTAAGGGCTGAATTTTCTATAGCCAGTAAAAAACTGGGCCGAGAGAAAACAGACGGACTTAAGCGCAGACTTCGTCGTTACCGACGATACTTATGGCCCACGAATAAGAATGGGGCATACAGGTGGAAGCAGTGCCCCCTCGCACCCTCCCAACCGGATCAAGATCTAAATGCAGATGTTGTCATATATTTCCCATTCAAGTGAAAAACTCATACAAACGTAATTTGTATGAATTTTTCCATTAAATGAGAAAAATAAACGTGGCCAATTTATATTATAGTATCATGCGATGGAATCACATAACACTAGACCATAAAAGGGCACGCGAGCGGAAGGCCACTCTACCCGGGCAAGAGCCTCTATCACGCAAAAAGAAAGGGAAGAGCGCGCCCGATGGCTAGCTCATTTTAGTGGAGGGACTGGCTATCGTTGCGGGTCCCACATCCGGTCAGGTTGGATGTTTTAATTAAGATTTTTAACTCAAAAACACAATATACTCTTATTGCCGAGGTTTTCCTTAGCTTCCTAGTACAAACATGCAAATTTAATTTTAAATAAATTTCCCCCTTTTTCTATTTAAAACGTTCAAAACACAAATCAAATATAATTCACTGAGTGACAAATTAAAAAAAAAAACATCATTAGATACAAATATGGTTGGTAAAAAAAAAAATAAACAAAAAGGGTACTTACCCAACCTCCTAACGAGCGCTTGTAGACGGGATGGGTGAACTTATTACAATGGTTATCGACTTAATCTTTACATTAACAAAGGGGGCACATGTATACATTTTTTTTTGAATTTGTTAATCGTAAAACGCGCCATTGGTTACAGAATTGATACAAATTAAAACGTTTTTCTTGCGAAATTTCTTTTCTGCTTCGATTTGCGATTAATTTTGGATTGAGTAGCAAAAAGCTAAAAAAATGTTAAAATCCGGTCTATTGGATGTTAAGTACGCGATGATATTCCTAATTGATTAAAATTTATTTTATCATGTCCAGTGATTATTAGTTGTTTCATCATCGTCTTAATCTTAAATAAATACAATACAACTTTTAAGTGATTATCTTCATATGGAAACTATTGTCTGAAATCGGTTTCTTTTGATCAATTGCGCCTCAATTGTTTGTAAATACACAAACTGATCACAGGTTCGCGAAATCCTTAGCATTTTCTATATTTTTTATTACATATTCCCCTCCGCGACACTGTTTTCAATCGGTACACTCCACAACTCTACAATTTCTTCTTAATTTTCGCAATTATATCCAATAGCGCATTTCTTAACCTCAATTAAAGCTAATGAAGTGGAAAAAGCTCTGACTAGATAAATAAAATTGTTTCGAATATTTAAATACCCAATTCCACCAGCACCGGGTACACTCTTTAACTCGCGCAGACTCATACGCAATTCAACACTTCCGAACCGAATAACTGCAATTTATTTATCCTAAGGAATCTTCCGTGAAATAATTCGTAGGACTAGGGGAACCAAAGCATTGCATTAGATGCTGCTGTTCATGTTGTCGCTAGTTGGAATTCCGCGAGACATTCCGATATAAATAATTTATGCAGCAAAACGCTCGAAGGTGAAGATGTAGAGATGCCACGTTGGTATCAAATGATCCGAAGAAAACTGGTTGCTGATTCACTTGCCAATGTGTATCATTTCACTCAACTGCGCTTGCACAATTTTCACTGATGCATTGGTTTTTCATGCATTTTCCAATTTGGGTAATGACTGTTATGCACAAAACACATTTGAATGCCTTTTTCCCAAGAATTTGCATTTTTTCTTCACTAAATGATGAGCAATCCGAAGTCCGAACCAATCATGGGTAAACCGATACCGTTGCCGTTGTCATCAACTCATCTGATCATCAGCGAAGATGAAACAACCTTTCCACTGGTTCATATTAATCACCTTCTGCAGGCGTTTTCACATACGCCGGACGAGGTTGATGATCCAAGAATGGGAGCTTTTATTTCAAGTTAAACACATTCAACCCCGTACTGCGTTCGAACACGACAACGATAATCTCTCTTTCTTCCGCTGATGAGCAATCTTTGCTATCTCGACGAGATTAGATCCGTCTAAATCTCCGCATGATTCCTCTGCCGCACCTGTAAGTCCAGATCCGCTGCTAGCTCAGCTGAGTTAAATTGTATTCGCCAATGCAATACATGGATGTGATGCACTACATCAGTGTTCTCATGTCCGAAATTTCAATTTGCAGATTTGCGTAATTCATAAAACTAATAATAGATTGAAAATTTAAATCAGAATAAAAGATAAATATTATAACGAATATCAGCGCAAAGTAAAAATTTACATTCAATGCAATAAAAAAAACAATATAAATTTATATTTATAATAAAAAATTTAAAATTTTTTTTTTGGTTTCCAAATTTTATGATTTGGAGAAAGTTAAACTTAAGTAACTAAATTTTTCAAATCTGCAATTGAAATTTCGGAACAGTGTTGTGCGGTTTTTGGGTAGTTGGCTTGTGTGACAGCTCGATTCCTACAGTTTTTAATGGTAAAAAAACCCGGTTTTTGAGAGAAACGCTTTTTCGATTTTTTTTCTGAGCAAAATAATTATTATAGATTGAAAAAACAAAATTTAATATATTTTTTTTATGTCCATTCTTAACTTTTAGGAAAAACGGGTTTATCGGTATTTTATCTTGCAAAATCTTTTAATTCGAAATGAACTGAGGGATACTTCATTTTTGTATTGAGAACAAGAAACTGATGTTTCGAAATTCAAGCCGACAGCTCACTGTTTAACTAAGCCATTCATTTACAGTATAAAGATGAGAGGACCCTTGACTCAGTACCCAAGAATTTTGCATTTACCCTGACCGTGTGCTAGCTTCACTTCGCACTCGAAATAAAAGTCATCCCCATCGAAGCGACAAATAAAAAATCAATATAAAGAACCAATCAAAAATCGAGATTTGGTTTACTCTGGTTTCGGTGCTTATTAATGCTGCCAAGTTAGGGATGGCGGATCTTGTTTAAAAATCAGTTTGCCGATTTTCGATATTCACCATTTTTTTAGCTACTTGTATCCGATTTTTTTACCGGTTCTTCAATTTGAAACAAAAACCCGGTTATCAGGGAATATATACAAATTTGGGGCTCTAAAAATCGAAAATTTTTTGATTGCATATTCTGAAAATGCATACTTTCGAAAATATTAGTGTGAAATTTCATACAGGTCGGAGCACTAGATTTCAAATGACAGCCGTTCGCAGCGCGCTGGTTCCATCCATAAGCACTTGCAAATTTTTGCACGAATGAAATTAACACAAAACTTTATACGCGATGATCTCGGAATAGAGTTTTTTGAAAAATACCACTGCGGTGAACGTGATACGAGTACGTAGAAGATGACATACGACTAGATTTCTGCTATTTGCAAAGCCAACCAGGCGCTGGCCATTGTGATTTATTACTTCGTGGAGGCTATATCCTTCAGCCGTTCCCCGATGAGATAGCTCATTGCCAACCTTAGCGTTGAGATCACCCAAAATTAATGTGGTATCGTTGGTAGGAAGTGCGTCGACTAGTCTTTCCAAGTGATTTTCCTTCGTTTCTTCGATAGGGGCGTGTACGTTTATCAGCCAAATTTCGAAGAATTTACTTTTATACAAATCGAACACAGTCGTTCATTGACTGTCTTATGATTATAATCGCACATTAAGGCTGCTCGGAATTCTTGTTTTTCCAGAAGGTTTCTGGCTTAGGAATATTATATGCGAACTCATATCTTGAGTATCACTTCTAGTTTAGTTAGTTTCCTGGATAGCCAGTATGTTTAATTTATATTGACTGGCCTGTTGTGAAAGGTCATTAACAGCGCTCGGGTTGTTCAGTGATCTCGCATTCCAGGATCCAAAACCATAGTCCTGGTTTCGGTTGCGAGGTCGTTGCCATAGGTTCAATCCATTCCGAGGCTCGCTTAGAGGTTTCGAAACAATGTAGGTTGTTCCAGGGACGGGGAGTCAGCCCATCACTTTCGTTTACATTATCAGGCGCGAAAGACTTGCCTCCACCCGCAGAAATCACCACAAAGAAGGTGTAAGTAGGATTTAGTAGCAAAGCTGCAGGTGTATTTGCAGTAATTGGCATTTCTTGGCATTTAATGTCCTATTCTTGGGGAACCAGTAAACCCAATGTGCAACCCTGCGATCATTTACTACAGTTTTGTCATGCAATTTAGGAATAATGGAAGCTGTGGCCTGGAGAAACAAGGGAATTCCTTCACCTTTCTCAACCGGGCTTTGGACCATCTATGGCGGAGTCTCAGTGCTTAGGTAAGAATAATTTAGAGAGAATTGCAAACAGAGAAGGCTAAGATTATAAGAAAAGGAGAGATGGATTCACGTAAAAACATTGAATGAAATCTAGTTTTTAAGACATCAAAATGAAAGCTTCAAAATCATATTGAAGGTGGGCACAGTTATCGTAAGCTAATATTTCGGGGAAAAACTTGATTCAATCCATATACAGAAACAAGATGAGTTGGTGATGATGGTAGGTAAGTCGTTTGGACTCAGGATGAACAAGAGATGTCAGAGAATGGATTCTTGAGGAAAACTGAAAACGGCAGGAACGGAGTGGAAAGGCAGCTCCGGAGAGAGGCTTGAGGAACACGGTTAAACACGTAGGAGGAAAACCAGAAAATGCAGGTTTGTTCAGCAAAATATTGAGATTTACTGAGTCAAACGTTCTAGAGAAATCCACATATAAATAATTCCAACTATATTCGGTCTTCCAAAAGTTTTAAAGCAACGCTTATAGATTCTTATATATTGAGCAACGTTGATAAAACCATTTTCCTCAGGAACTAGCACACCCTGAATAAGCGAAAAAAGGTTTGAGAAAACGATTTTCTGCAACGATTCCAGTAAACAGTTAACAAAGAGGTAGGACGATGATTGGAAATGTCTGATGCATTGACTTTTTTGAAAATAGGTGTAATAAATTACCTTCTCCAACACGAAGGAAATAGGGCAAAAAATAACCTAATGCTAACAACGAAGGATACGACACGCAAATCGAGGTTACCAATGATTTTTATGAAACATGGACTCTGATGAGCGAATCTGAAAAGGCAGTGGTCGTATTTGAACACAATCGTTCGGTCCAGTGAAAAAAGGAACAATGTAGAGACTGCATTACAACGATGAGTTGTATGAACTATTTGACAATCCACCTGTTTCATCTTGCGTAAAGTTACGGAAATTGCAATGGGCGGAACATGTAGAAAGAATCGAAGAAAACCAGATACCCAAAAGAATATTGAAGGGTAGAGCACAAGGTAGAAATCCAGCGAGAAGACTGAGGACTCAATGGGAAGAAAGGATAGAAGCTAACAGCATGTTGGGAGTGAACAACTGGCATACAAGGCTGCGAAACCACAATGATTGGAGGAGATTAATCCTAGAGACCAAAGTCCGGCTCGGGCTGCCGCGTCAAAGATGATGCTGAATGATTTCACAAAATGATTGAGAATATCATTAAGACCGAACTGACGGATTCATCTAATGCCATAATAAGCTACAAAGCTCCTTCCGGACAGCAAATAGAAAGAAATTATGCAGGCAAACATAGAATCGTGAATGAAGGACTGTTATCGGGAGTGGCATGAAAAATAGAAGAAAAATTAGCTCCTAAAAGCTGACATACATCTAAGGGAGAAGTAGCTAAGCAGCGTTCAAATGGAAAAAGGACAGAATATTAGTAGGATATGTTTGGAATTATTTTAATTCAAAGAGCTCTCCTACTACAAAAACCTTGGACGGTTCACATAAGCACGGGATTTCAAAAATCCCATAGAAAAAAATCACAAGGGGCTAGTATAAGGGCAGACGCATGTTTGCGCGCAGACCACCGTGGAAATCGCAACATTGAAGCCCGCACTGTCTGAATGTTCTCAAGGTTCGACTGACTCCAGTTCTTCATCTTGTCAGGCTTGCAGTTTTTCTGAACGTAGCCACCGCCGTAGCAATTGACTTCCGGTCCGTGATAGGAGCTCAAGGGGCTAAACTAAAATGATTCCGAAAGGCGCGCTGGGTTGCGATCGGAGAACATCCGCTCAAAAAGTAGACCCCAACGTCAAAAGCACGCTCCTCATTGTTCCAACGCATAATGTCGACTTATCACGTTGGGAGAAAATTCCTCATCTTTAGAAAGCCACTAATTCGACCCACACCGCCTATGTTACCCCCAGGAAATGTCGTCAGCATTTTTAGGGTTTTGTGCTAAAATACAAAAACCTATTGAAATCACGACGTGTGTCCATCTCCGTCCGTCCGTCTGTATATCACAGCAGTTTTTCTCCGAAACTATAGAAGCTACATCCATGAAAGGTCGGAAGGGGTGACTTCTTGAAAGTTCAAGGATGAAAAATTTCTCCAAAGGTTTAAAGGGGGTCTCCCTATATAGGGAGGTAGCACTTCAAAATTTTTTTTTTACCGTTGGTAATCGAGTAGGTGGTCTTAATGACATCTTTTTAAAATAGGTTTTAAAATTGCCTTATCGTCACCGTGGGGCAGGGGAAGAGGAAATGTGCCTTCCGAAGAAAATAAGATTGCCTTGGTGGATCTGAAATATTCATATATTAACTATCAACAGGCGTTATTATTTTTGTAATTCCATACAATTGAAATGGAGATAACTCACTTGATTACGATTTGGTTTCCATGAAATTTTTTAGACATAGGGGCCTTATATTAACATACATAACTGTTAAATTTTAAGAAGTTTAAGGTTGCCGTTTCGATTTTCGGAGGAAAACGTAACATTTACAAATCATACTATTATGAACAATGTTGAGTGAATTTTGATTTTTGAGAAATTTGTTACCCTTCGACTTATAAAGACCTACCTTCGTGATTTTTTTTTAGATTTTCTACCCAAAGATGTCCAATCGTGAGGGGAGGTGACGCAAACATTGTTCGTGTATTTGGTCTCCCCCTGGACACGTAATGCAAAAAATTACTTATTTTTCAGATTCTGAAAGTGCAAAGACCTTTCATTAGATACCCTACTCGTCTACATTGAATGAAAAAATTTGTTAAGGGCTATGTCATTACCCCCTTAAAAAAATTTGATATATTTGACAAGACCTAAGCTTTTGAGAGAACACCACTTCCGACCTTTTTCGCAAAATTTGAGCTTTGTAGCTTCTATTGTTTCTGAAGGAATTTCTTGTGACGCACGGATAGACGGCTGGACGAATGAATGGATGGACACACATACTGATGGGCGGATAGACGGACTGATGGGCGGATAGACGGAGTGATAGGACGGGAAACTAGTAGGTTTTTGCAAAATTTCTTGCAGAAAGCCCTAAAAATCATGGAGCTAGATTTAATAGCAAATAACTTAGAGGCTGAAATTCGTTGAACTTTGCTAATAGCAGTAAACTGTACTAGTATCATTAATTGGATGAAATCAGCCATTCAAGTAGTTCTTTAAAATATCATTTTATTCTAAAAGTTTCAATTAAATTTACCGACGTTATAGCCATTTGAATTTCCTAACAACAATCATATACGATTTTTCTACTACATGGGGTTTCCATCGAACCAGACACTACACTTTTCATTATAATCCTCTCTGAATTTTCAGATAACTTGAATAACAAAAATACATTTAAGATTCAGGTGAGTCAATGATTTTAGTCATATTGGAACAAAATCTTGAATGGTTAAAATTGAGTTCTCTTAAAGCAAGAATATATTTGTTCTGTATGTTATAAAAGTTTTTCTTGAATAAAATCATTCTATTTATCCGCAAATTGTAGGTTAAGTACAAAACCCTTTGACATGAGCACAGTTTTGTCTACCCAACTTGTTTTGGAACCAAAATGTAGGCAGGGGAATTTGTTGCTACTTTATGAATGATTTTTTTCGTGGAATTTGTTTTTGTGAAAACGAGATAATGTGACTCAAGTCTTAAATTACATCACCTATTCCCGTATCTCAGAAATCGTATGCGCCTCCAAAGCCCTTGAACGGAATTCACCCTTGAGGCTGAGCACCCACAGCGCTCAAAAAACGGGCAATTAAAAAATCGCGTAATTAAAAGTCGGGGCTCAACGCTCACAGGAACTGATAATCTTGAGGCTGTTTGGCCAATCCCTGGCCATGTACCCAAGGCTCCCAGATGATCGGGGATATGCACGTCCCCACAGGTTTGAGACTTCTTTAAAGCTATGTTCATCAGCATTGGTTCTTGAGAAATAGGGGTGGTTGATGCAGCGAATGTGTTGAGCCACATTACCCGCAATTCCGGGGGAAGTGGAGAGCAATCAGATCGTAGTCTGCGTAAATATTCAGCAGTAACTTCCCCTAGCTGTATTTCGTAAGCAAAACAAATTTTACAACTTTTGCACTTCCCGGGGTCGAAATATGCGGCAGGGGTTGATGGGATGGTTTTTTGAAGGAGTGGAGCAATGAAATTTGTTGGTGTGTAACAAACTCGGAAGAAAATATGCATATCAAGCAGATGATGTAGCTTAATATGTAAGAGGGATAAGATACATACTAGTGGTTGTGGGGGTGGTTTCGTGAACTTACTTGTTGCTTGCATCACCAGCAATAAATTAGTAATAACCAATGTCGCCTCAAAAATTCCTTACTGCATTGGTTTGTGAGTTACAAGAGTGGCTAATATACGAGGGCCATTTGAAAAGTATCCGGCCTTTTAAAGAAAAACACATAATTCAAGCCAAACAAAAATTTATTTC
Organism: Odontomyia ornata; assembly: GCA_963969285.1. NCBI lineage: Eukaryota > Metazoa > Arthropoda > Insecta > Diptera > Stratiomyidae > Odontomyia > Odontomyia ornata. The sequence goes on along the minus strand of OZ017739.1, from coordinate 363,468,216 downwards.
TCGACATACATAGTCTCCACGCAAGCCAATCGATTTGGGAAAAGCCCAATCCTTTAGGATATCAGAAAAAAATTCTTTAGGTAAGCCTGAAAAATACAGGTTTACTGCCTCTTCAATCTCGCTATTTGACCCATGTCACTTTCCGGCAGAAAGAACGACCTTCGCTTTCTTTGGAGCTGATTCCCCTCCACAATCTACTGCATTGACTGTTGTTTAGTCTCCGGAGTATGGTGATAGATCCTGGTTTCGTCGATCGTAATTAGTCAGTAGGATTTTTTTGGAACAGCAGAAGAGTCTCGCGCAACATGTCCATGTGGACGCGCTTTAGTCGATCGCCAACAAACGTGCGGATAATATTCTCATGCATAATTCGTCCTGTTAAATCTTATGCACCCATTCAGTTGATATCCCACAAGCCTAAGCAATTTCCTTCATGGTTAATCGGCGATCTTCCGTCACGATTGTGTGCACTAAACTGACGATATCTTCCGTTGAAACAGCTTTTGGACGTCCAGAACGTTCATCGACAAAAATATTTGTGCGACCGCATTTGAACTCGGCCAACCAATGTTTCACGATGGTAAATGAGGGCAACGATTCACCATACACCGATTCGAACTCTTCTTTCACTTCCCGAGTTTTTTTCCCTCTCAAATGAAGGTACTTTACCACCGATACTTGATTCTTTCCATTGTACTTAACAAACGTCACCTGTCAACTTTGCAAGGGTACCATGTGTTTCGTACTGACCGGAATGACTTGAAATTTTTATGGCATACATATGTAAAGCACATCTATTAGTTGGCAAGAGAACTTAACTGTACCATGAGTTTTTGCCGGTAAGACCGGAAACTTTTCAAATTACCCTCGCAGCTTAATTCTTAAGTCACATTAACCGGTTTTTCTGCGGGGGAAGAGGACAAGCAATAAAAATTTTTTGCTGTGTAATAATTTAGGGATAAATTATGGACTTATGAGTGATCTCTAATAAAGTAGATGATGAATTTAGATTATGAGTGATCCCTAATAAAGTAGATGATGAAGTTTAACAGGCTTCAACCTGTTCCAGCAATCTCTGTTTGATTGCACTGCGGTAAAGATTGATATTTAGAATTATGTCTCAGCTTTCGCCTTGTCCAGTGCCTCCCTCAAGACGATTCATTTTCTGGATTTGTGGGAAATGTAACATGATGTATTTTTACAATCTTTCTGTCCAGGAGTGACAAATTTGAAGCACAAGCGGCTTCGATCTGGCTCTTTGCAATTCGATGGATTTTTTCTAAACGTAAGATATCTACGTAGAGCATTGGGTAAGGACTACCCTTCGGTGATTTTTGTAGACAACTAAGCAACGCCCTTTGCCGGGAGATCCACCAATTGGAATATTTTAAACTCTTTGATTAGTAAAGGTCAACTTTACCCTGGAGTTGCCACAGAGGTAAGTTGCCCAATAGCTTCTTCCAATTCAGCGATTTTGGCGACACATTCCGTGTCCTTTATTTCTAGCGAGGCTATGGGCTGCACGGTGGAAGCAACTTTGACTACATATGTGAATGAAACTTTGTTTGTGGATTTCAATCGAAATTCAAGTAAAGGGCTTCCTGTTTCGGTTCCTCGTACCGTCTTTACGCTGGCTTCTATTTCCTTTGGCTTATGCCTGATCTGTTTCACTATTGGGTTAGGTTATGCTATTTCAAGCATTTTTGGCAGAGTGAACTTTATGCCTTGCAAGCTTTTTCTCGGGCATGCGGCTGTATATTTTTAGACTTGTACTAAAGTTTAAACAATAAAAATTCAAAACCAAGCGAAAATTTTGCTCCCATAATAATAATGGAGGAATATTTCTACGAACATCATCGCTGTAAAATATATTTGCACTGATCTCATTTGGTTCACCTGATTACATTCACAAGCTTGCTATCTTCGTGTGGTTCAGCAATCTTTTGTCCATACAATATTTTTAAGACTTTTCAAAATTGATGCCAAACACAATTTTAGTAGTGATATGAAACAGCGAAGTTTGAAATTCTCAGCCAAAAGACATATCGTCGCCACTTACAAGAACATATTTCAAAGAAATGTGCCTTGATCGGCAATATCAAAATTTGACAAATTCTCCGAAATCGAAGCAATCTATCAAAATTGTCAAATCGGGTTCTCACCGACAAATAGCATATTGATGACTCAATACATAAATGAACCATCATTCATTGCTGCTGCTGCTTTGCATTATCGATTAAGTTAAGTTCGACTACCGGTCATTCCGAAACGAAAAGAATAAAAATCCAATAATACATCCATCAACCATCGTTACATGCTTATCAACGAATCTGGCAACTGTGGCGATACCCTTGGAATACAAAATGAATATTGAAAGTCAATCGTCTTCGCCGCCCCAAACAATTAGTAGGAAAAATCTAGCCCTTGAATATTTTAACTGAACTCTTCCCAGCTAATGCTAATGTGACCGATTGCTTTCTGCTGTTGGCTTTATCAGGACGTATCGATGTTTACTAATTAATAAATAAATTCGAAACGTGGAAGGCATGCATAAGTTAGCGACGAGTCTGTTGTGGAATGAATAAATTCTACACGCAACCAAGTCCCTCTTCGCCGGGTCACATTGTGTGTTCGCCATATTTATTAACAGGAATTATTGCTTGCTTGAATGGATTATAAATTAATTGTAATTGCCAAAGTAAATATCAATAAAAGCATTTATAGACAGATAGACTGACAAAAGTCTACTCCACCTCATTTGTTTGACTTGCGGCTCTCCAACTTACTGTGGCACACCCCCACATTCGAGTATGAATAGGCTTTGGAGTGTTCCCAGTGATGCCTTCCCAGCGAACTACACGCAAACCCATGTGGCATGCTACATATGTGTGGTTTTGGAAGGCTAAAAAGCCTCCCGTGTGGAATGACAATAACTTAACATTGTGTCGTGACTGAAATGTATGTTTATCAATTGAGAAATTGTTTTCGTGAACAAACAGACAGACAGACAGGCAGGCAACCGGACGGGTATAGTAGAATGGAATACCAAGTGACATGGAGTAGCTGGATGGCGAAGTGAAGCAGTGGTGGCAATGTGGATAAAGTGTTTGCTGCTCGTTATACAGTTTAGAGGTGTAATAATTGCTATTGAGTGAATTATCAATTAGTGGAGTAGTTAGCACCTGTAAATTAGCATATTTGAATGCCATTAGAGATTGTTTGAAGATGCGCACAAACATGATGATGGCATGAGTGGTTGTCGTGGAATTGAAGATGTTTGTTTGATTTCACTTGTGCTGTATTTATTGCTTATTATCTACATGTAACATATGTAGGAGAAGAACAACAGAACACGAATCCGGACGGTATAAGTATGCCATCTTATTTCATCTCAAGCCATTGATTAATAAATTCTATAAGGAATTAAAAACCTGTACTTTAAATGTTGAAGTTGGGGAAAAACAGCCCAAATTCCTCAATTTTCGAATTTGAATATGAATATGAATACGTTTATCTTCTGTCAACCAGAAGACTGATTAGGTAATTTTAAGACCTTTTTTGAAAAGATCTTACTGGGAGATTTCATATGACACCCTACTGGAGCGTTAATAGAAAAAATTTGTTTATGGGTTACCCCTCCAATGCGAGGACACCCTAAAATCTTCTGATAATTTTTTCCATCCCGAAACTTACAAGAGGTCATCACTTCTGATCGTTTCATAAAGTTTGATGGCTGTAGCTTCTATAGTTTGGGAGAAACGCAGACGAACGAAGAGACAGATGTACAAACATCATGATACCAATAGGTTTTTGTATTTTAAGTGCAATGCCCTAAAGATAAATCCAAACACTCCAGACAAAAGTCTGACACTTCCAATTCAACCTCCTACGTGAGGATAAATAATAAGACCAAGAATGACAATGACGGCGGGGAAGCGAAGGGATGGCTCGTTATATTGTTAACTGGAGAAGAACGGGTAAAGTCCACTGCCAACTCGCACGTAGCTCTGTCCTTAGGTTCTGGCGAGCTGCCTTTTCAGTCTCCTCAACGTACCACGAACACATTATCCTTTGCCTCATTTGATCGCTCATAGTGCCAATGCAACTCAGCTCACGTTTGCAGAGAGGAAAAGGCTCGAGGCTTCTTGGCAAGTATCTTAGGTGTCGTTTAAACTTCCAACATTCAACGCGTTAGAGCCAATCTTATTCAGGCTTATAGAATCCAGCAAAGTTCTTATCAGGTTTTGAACAGAATTGGTTGTGCACCGCCAAATTTAGGCCAGCAAGGTTGACAGCTCACAAATGGCAGAGGTCGGCTGAACAAGCGGCCTACCTTGGGAAGAATAGCCGAAAAAAAGTTAGATACCTCCATTCGGATTAAATCGGCCGTCCAATGAAATGACCAAAGAGTGTCCGGTAATGGCTGTCGTAGGTAGAAGCAAAGGCGACGACATTATCGCACCGAAAAATAAAAGTTGATGCAGGAAGCGCTTCTGAGTGGCTTCAGGGACTTGTTAAAAACAAATCCTGGGCAACTTCCAAGATACTTTGATATCGGTTGGCATCAGAGCTGAGTCCAGCTGATAGCGTGTCAAAATTAACAATCTATGGATCTATATAAGTGGGGTGAAGTATGGGCACGCGCTAAATCGTAGGGAGTCCAAAAGCAAGAAATCGGAAATATGCTAAGAGCCAAAACGAAGATTCCGGTGAAGCATTCGTTGCCTAGGAAAATTCTGAAACTCTAGACGAAACAACTTAGATTTTTCAGTGAGCGAATCGGATATGGCCAAAGTCAGTGCATTCTTTGGGGAGTTCCGCCCCCACGTACCCGAGGAAATTCTCGCAGGGGGAATGCCAGTCGTCATGAGCACTCTTGGAGGCTAGCATTCTTTGGGGAGCGCCACCCCCATAGACCCGAGGATATAGGGCGCGCCGTGAAGTTCCCTCCTGGGATGACAGGTAACGACCCTGATTGGATCTGGACTACGCTTTAGACAACAAACTGGAAATGATGCTTTGGGCTGACGGATGTGATGGTTTGGACCTAGTTGCTTTGCACAGTAGCGCCGAGGTGACACTCGTGCGTGAACGGCTCCAATTCAACTATCATACCATCTTCGTCCCGGTAAAACCTTGGCCGGCCTCGGAGTACGTTCGAAGTTCGCACCATTGGATTGGTGGTGTAGGTTCGGTTGAGACGGACTCCCGGTTAGCGCTGGTTTGGCTCTGAGCACTTGTCCCCATAAGGGCTTGTGCCAACCCTCGCATGGCCTCCCTGCTCAGCAAAGATAACCATGGGACCAAAAAAGGCGACTACACACACGAACATCGATAGTGGCTCCGAGGGGGGACCCAATAAAACTTGAACAACCAATAACATTTAAAAAAGATTTAAAAAACCAAAAAAAAACAATCAAAAATAATAACAACGACGATGTCACCAGCGGTTAAAGCCATGAGCTTAACAGTATATCGAGAGCGGTACTAACGATGACAAAAACGACGAATAATACAATCACAGTGAAGACGGACGAAAAACGGGGATTAGCAGACAGTCTGGTCCAGACTGAGATTCCTAGGGCGTTCGGGCGGAGCAAAACCATCATGCGAACGCCAGAGCGTACTATTAAGGAAACGCGGGAACTCTGCAGGACGCTTCAGGTGTTACAGCGGTGGACGAAAATATAAAGAACATCGAGAGTTCGATGGATACTGCTGCGACGGATGCAAGGGTCGTAAGTCCCGACATAATAAAGAACCATCCTAAAGTCAACGAGGAGATAACGGTAGGAAAAGAAACGAGCGACCAAGCAAAAAAAGCGACGTTGTGTGATTGCATCGCCAACGTCGAAAATGTGGGGAAGTACTGTACTCGGAAACGGGAAGGGATAACCTCTCCCAAGGATAGTCGCAAAGTACAATTGCCACCCAGCCACACGAACAAGAAAGGCTATTCCGCAAAGCGGTAGTTGTTCTGAAAAGAATACAATCTGCATGCGACTCCCCAAAAATCAGCAAAGCAGTAAAGAACTAGAGGTCTAGCATAGTGTTTTATCGGAGAAGATGATTAAAGGCCGAACACGAGCAGAAGGCTAAAGAAGCGGTGGGGGCGAAATCTAAAGGCCACATGCAGATAGCCCCACCAGTAAAAATCAATAAAAGAATGGCGTCTAGCCCAATCGAAGGAGATCACGATAAAAGAAGAGGCATTTGATGGGCGTGAAACACCATATCACGGGTTCCAGACAGTGCTTACAAAAGGGGCGAAGAAAGCCGCTAAGAAACTCTTTCAAAAAGTGCCAGAAAGTCAGGTTCGCACGGACGCCCAACAAGAAAAAAGGACCTGATGCAAAACAGGAGAGAAAGAAGCCCCGACGAAGACCTCAGCAGCAGGCACTGCTCATAAAACCCCAAGATGGCCGATCCTCCGCGGAGGTGCCCGAAGACACCAACATTACCATGAAAACAGTATGACCAACGCGACCGGGCCACATACTGGTCGAATTCGGAACAGAGGCTCACAATAAGGAAGCATTCTGCAACGCAGCAAAGAAAGTCCTCGGCAAAAGCGCAAGTACAGCCCCGCTCGGGCCGACGGCAACGATCGAAATAAAAGTCATTGACTGCATCACGGATCTGGCCGAGGTAGAAGAGGAGACATCAAAAGAGAGTTCCCTAGCGTGGAAAGGATCAAAGCGAGACTTACCCAAGAAAACAACAAGGGACAACGCATGGCCATAGTTGACTTGACCGAAAAGGACGCGGAACAATTCCTGAACAAGGGGAAAGCACGAATAGGGTGGGTTGTCTGTAGGATATGGCGGAGCAACGCCTTTTCAATGTTTCAAATGTCTTGACTATGGTCACACAACACAAGTATGCAAAGGACCCGATAGGAGTTCTCTATGTTACAAATGCGGTGAAATGGGACATAAAAGAAAAGAGTGTACGAAGGAGGCACACTGTATTCTTTGCAAGGATGCTGATCCAAGACCTGATTTTGGACACGTCTTGGGATCAGGAAAATACTGGGTTTTCCAGGAATCCCTTGCCAAGGCAAAATCAGAACTTCGATGATCCGCATCCTGCAGCTAAACCTACACCGCAGTTCAACCGCCCAAAATCTGCTTGAGCAGTTTGTGAGGGACATGAAAGCCGACTTCTTGCTGCTGAGTGAGCAACACCATAATAAAAGTCCTGCATTATGGTACTCTGATGAAACTGGTACTGCCGCTATCTGGGTTCGGAAAAGTGATTTTCAAGCGGAGAGTTGTGGACGGGGAGATGGTTTTGTGTGGGTTAGGTGCTCAGGGACCACCTTCTTTAGAGTGTGCCTAACGCCGAACGAATCGATATCACCTTTCCAAGCCAAGCTTAATGCTCTGGAGGGCGCTATCCCGAACACAGAGGGCAACGTGCTCGTTGGGGGAGACTTTAACACTAAAACAATCGAATGGGGCATGCCTCAAACATATCCGCGGGGAAAATGAATCCTGGAAATGGCGGCCAGGGCGGCGCTCGTCATACTAAATACCAGAAATACGCCGACTTTCCACCGCATTGGCTGTGAGGGAACCATATCGGACGTGACATTCGCCACAGAGTCCTAAGTATGGAGGATACACAATTGGAAACTATTAGAGGACTACTCAGCCAGTGACCATCAGTGCATTTTACTTGAGATTAGTGATAGTGTCTCCCAACGTCCGTGCTCTCGGCTTTCTCCAACTGGATGGAACATCGGAAAGATGGACATCGAGAGATTCGTCGAGGTGCTGCAGGGAGCTTCGAAGGGGACGGAAGAATTGGCAGCTCAAGACGTGGTGAGCTCAACTATGAGCATCATTACGCTGAAAAGCGAAGGGAGTGTCAGAACCTTCGACGTGAGGCTCAATGGGCGCGGAACTGTGACGAGGCATGCAGCTGGTTGGCAGCATATAAGTCGGCCAGGAAATGCCTTCGCGAATTGCTTAACAATAGCAAAGCTCGCAGCTAGCAAGACCTGGTGGACAATGTGAACAAGGATCCGTGGGGCCTTGACTACAAGCTGATTATGCGGAAGCTTGGCGCCCTACGGAGGCCTTACATACATGATGCGGAAAAGATGGATGAGATAGTACGGGGACTCTTCCCCGCCCATCCCGTCCGTGTTGACGCTGTCCATGGTGAAACAGCAGTTGAGTGTCCACTCTTCACACAAACGGAACTGGCGGAGGCAGTCCTTTCATTGAAAACGAGGAAGGCTCCAGGGCCAGATGGTGTTCCAGCTGAGGTTTTGCAGCTCGTCTATCACCATTGTCCTGACTTGCTGCTCAGCACATTCAACGCTTGCCTACGGGACGGGGTTGCCCCGGTACGATGGAAGGTGTCGAGGCTCGTGCTGATCAGCAAGGGGAAGGGAAATCCCGAATCGCCGTCTGCATACCGCCCTCTATGCATGCTGGATACGGCTGGGAAAGCGCTAGGGAAACTCATCAAGGGAAGACTCACTGACGCGATTCATGCTGCTGGGGACCTATCTCCTCGGCAGTACGGCTTTAGACCAGGAGGTTCTACCATAGATGCGATTGCAGAGGTGGTGAGCGCGATCCAAAATGCAGAGGCACATAGTTGCACCAAGCGACGGATCCTGCTGTTGGTGACACTCGACGTTAGGAATGCCTTCAACTCCTCTAGATGGGTGGATGTTCTGGTTACGCTGGAAAACTCTTTTCAAGTTCCTGAATATCTAATGAGGCTTTTGAGGAACTACCTAAAGGACCGAAGCCTGCTGTACGACACGACACAGGGCCAACGAAGGATGGAAATTACATCGGGTGTTGCTCAGGAATCTATCCTTGGGCCGGACCTGTGGAACGTGTCTTACGACGGGGTACTGAGACTTGAGATGCCAGATGAGTCGCGCTTGGTTGGCTATGCGGATGATGTTGCGGCTCTGATCGCTGGACGTACCGTTAAACAAGCGCAACTTAGGCTAGGTATGCTAATGCGCCGAGTGAGGGACTGGATGCCTGCTCGCGGGCTCAGTTTAGCACTGGAGAAAACCGAAGTGGTCATCTTGACAAAAAAGAGAATCCCTACAGTAAGGATGATCAGTATTGGAGACTTACGAATCGAATCGATGCCATTAGTGAAGTACCTGGGGCTACTGATCGACTCGAACATGAGTTTCTCTGAGCAAATCAGGGCAACGGCTGAGAAGGCCGCTTCGGGAAGATCGGCTCTGAGTCGACTTATGGCCAACGTAGGGGGACCCAGCCTATCAAGAAGACGCTTCTTGATGAGTGCTGTAGGGTCAGTGCTACTGTACGGATCAGAGGTATGGGGCGACGCTCTCAGTAAGGAGGTATACCAAAAACGTTTGGCACAGGTACAGAGAAGAGGGACAGTCTCTAACTTAGCGGTGGGAGTTATGGCAGACGTGATACCTGTCGCCCTCCTTGCTAGAGAGCGCCGCGCTATTTACCTGCGCCGAAACGAGGATGCGAGGGAGATGGTTGTCCGCGAGGAGAGATAGCGCTCGCTCAACGATTGGCAGCAGTCTTGGGTGAATTGCACGAAGGGAAGGTAGACTGCGCGCCTCATTCCGGATGTGAGACCGTGGCTAAATCGAAGGCATGGTGAGACAGACTTCTACCTGGCACAGCTTTTGAGCGGGCATGGGTGTTTTCAGTCTTACCTGCTCAAGATTGGTAAGTCACGATCCCCCGATTGGCGGTTTTGCCCAGGAGAGGAGGACAATGCCTGCCACACATTTTTTGCGTGTACGAAATGGGTCAGGCTGCGAAGGGAACTCTACAGGGAGACGGCAGAGTTCACCCCGGATAATATAGTTGCGGTGATGCTCGAATCGGTTGACAAATGGAACCAGGTGGCACATTGTACTCGAGCAGTCCTAAAATATCAAAGGGACTCACAGCAGCCGAGGGCGCTGGGGCTGGGGGATCGCTTTTCTGGCAATTCCCACTCCCCTCTCCCCTCCCGCTAGGAAAGGGATTCCGCAGCTTGACGGCGCCTCACGGCGTAACAAAACGAGACCTGGCTCGAAGTAATGTGTCAAACGGGTCCAGGCTGGGTTCTCAGGTTGAGAGGGGAGGTGTTTAGTGGGTAGTCCAGTCGCCTTCTTGCGAGCATGGGAGTCCCACACTCTATGCATAAATGGCATTCACCTCCCAAACACTAAATAAAAAATGCTTGATGCTGTCATTGATGGCGAGGAGTTCCCTATCATAGACGCTGTACCGTTTTTCCGTGCCAGAGAGCTGGCGTTGGCAAAAGGCTAATGGTAGCCAACAGCTGTCTTGGAGTTGCTGTCGGACGGGACAAATTGCGATATCCGATGCATCTGTTACCAGAGACAAAGGTTGGTTTTTCTTGTTGTGTTCGAGGAGCGTTACTTTTGAAAACAGTTGCCTCAGTCTGCAGAAGCTTTTTCCGCCTAGGGTGTCCATTTTATCGGTATTTTGTCGCCTTTCTTCGTGTTTGTGAAGTATTTATTTAATGCCGCTTGGAGGTTTGCTGGATTTTGGAAGAATCATCTGTAAAAATTAAGTGTTCCGAGGAGACTTCGCAGTACTCTAACGTTCTCGGATTTCTTAAATCTACGTAACGCTTCAATGCGAGATTCAGGACTGATTCCGTCTTGTTTTGAGATTTAAGTATTCGATGCTTTCGGTGCCGAGAACACATTTTGCCATGTTTATTAGGATTCTGAACTCTTTAAGTCGCTTCAAGACTATTCGTACATGTTCTACGTGTTCGTTGATATTTCGTGATGCGATCAAAATGTCGTCTATGTAGCACCAACAAAAAACCAACCCCCTTCAGTACCTCGTCCATGAAGCGCTGAAACAAATGGGCGGCGTTTCGAAGGCCGAAAGTCATGACTACAAATTCATAGAGCCCGAACGGTGTTTCACCGCCGTTTAAGGTATGCCGTCTTTCGCAATTGGAACGTGGTGGAACGCATGTACTAGGTCTAGTTTTATGCACTGTTTTATTGGCGAGGTCGGCCACTATGTACTCGATGTGTCGAAGCGGATAACGATCTGGCCGTGAGACCGCATTGAGTCGACAAAACCCACCGCACGTACGCCGACCTCCTTTTTTCAGTGCCAAGTGTAAGAGGCTTGCCCACGGACTTGATGATGGATGGCAGAATTCTTTGTCGAGCATTTATTCCAATTCATACTGGGCGATCTTTAGCTTTTCCGGTGCCAAACGACGTGCTCGCTCAAAGACCGAGGGGCCTTTTGTAACTATGTGGTGCTGCACTGCGTGACTTCGGTCCACGTTAATTGTTACTGGGTTCGTGAGGGCGGGGTATTTTCTCACAAGCTCATGATAGTTGCTTGTTCCGCACACCATCGCTATTGCGGGTTGATTGAAAAAGCGAATTCAGCCGGGTGCTACCAGAAGGTTTGTGGAGTCAACTAGTCTCTTGTTTTTTTTTTAGATCGATTAAGAGACAATAATGTCGAAGGAAGTCTGCACGTAATATCGGCGGCAATACTTCTGTCACGCAGAATTTCCAGTTGAAGGCACGCTGTAGCCCCAGATTCGTCTTCAGCAGCTTCTCCCCTAATGTCTTTATTTTCGAACCATTGGCGACGTAGAGCTTGTAGCCTGTCGGCTTTGGTCCTTGGGAGAACTTTCGAGGAAGTACGAACAGTTCCACTCCGGTATCAACTAGAAAATTAATTTTGCCTCCTTGTCGTAATATAAATGTGCACGCGGTTGTTTCCCGTGTCGCTGACTAGCGCGTGTTCCAACGGTGAATTATTGCGTTTCCCCATTTGAAGTACCACGGCTGTTGGCAGTTTCTTGCTCTAGTTCCATAACAAGAGTGGAACCAGCAGAGGGTTGAATTGCTTCGTGGTGAGCTGCGTCACGATATGCATGTTCGACTTGCCACCTTGCCCCTCTTCTCGTATTCGACGAAAATCCGTACGCATACCCGATATCTCATATCTCATTTTAGTAGGCTTTACCACGGAGCTAATATTCTTCTTCTTCTTTTTTGCACTACAGCCCCTCTCGGGCCTTCGCTTCCTGCAAATAGCGCCTCCAACTTTCTCGGTCCATTGACCGCGTCCTCCAATTCCGAAATCCGAGCAGCGATGAACTGTCTTCGTCGACCGAGTCAGACCAGCGGAGTTTATACTCGTATTAGGTTTGTTGATTTCGGCGATGCGGTCTGCTCCCGTCGCTAGTTCATCTAGGGCTATGGCACTGGTACCCGCCAATATTGATTGCATTTCTACCGGCAGTCGTGTCGACCATAACGAATTTAGGAACGCCTCCGGCACTCTGTTTTTCGCGATGCGTGGTATATTGTGGAGGAGATGCGATGAACGTTGGTTGCCCAATTCTAAACCGTGAAGTAGCCCGCAAATCTGCTCCTCATTCCTTTGCTCGAAGGCGGATAGAAGACGTGTTTTAATGGCAAAATATTTACCCTCAGCTGGTCGATTTTCCACTTTGTCTGCCACTTGCGCTGGTGCGGCCATTTCCAGCTTTCCAATAACTTTGCCGAATTCGGATGTATCGCTAACTATTCGATGGGACTGTAATTGGGCTTCCACTTGCGCAAACCATAATGCCGGATGCGCCTGCCAGAACGGTGGAGGCTTACAAGCGGATTGATGTTTTTCCTCGTGCTTGCCTTCGTTTGCATCCATGAATTCTTCATCTTCAGATGGCATCTCATTTGCTTGCTGTAGTTTTATTATTTACTATGATTTCGTGCGTTTTTTTTTACTCGAGGTCACCAATTTAGCGTGTGGCTTCGTGTATGTTGAGGAAATCGAAGATCACACAAGTAATACATGTATTAAAGTCTATATTTATTCGGAAAGCTGCGAAATTACATCTGGCCCCGCCAATTGCTCAGCGAGAGAGTCAGTGAGTGAGTGATTTTGTTGATCACTGTTGCTGCAGCTGATTGCCTGTGTTGCCTCTGGTGGCAGTAATTTGTTGAAAGCTTTCCTTGCGCAGCTGGGTCGCTGAGCTGCCACAAGTATTTTATGTGGTTGATTTAGTGTAGGGTACAATCAGAACCATACGACTCAATGCGAGCGTTTTCGACTTGAGATCTTGAGATGCGAGTTCGAGTCCAGCCCGAGTTAGTTAGTAATAAATGAAGGAATGAATGGGAATGAATATTTATCTAACATATAGGATGCAAAATTATGACTTCAGTGCGAGTGGCTGGCGGGGAGGGGGGAGAATCAACTTTATCATAATGCCTGCAATAAAAAACTTAAGGTTAGTTTTTGGACATTGATTTGGGTGGTTTAACCAAATTTTTAGACAAATTGCCCTAGAGTTTAGCAAGCCCGAAAACGACTGTGCTTTATTTCGGCATGCTATTTAAATAAATACATCTGAGGTAAACATCGTTGCTCCAAAGAAAATGTACCCCAGGAATCTTAGAAAGCCAATAGAGAGAAGTCAATTATCGCCTAAAAACTGTCATCTTAACAAATCTCAACAAATAAGTATTCATGACTCCAAATAAATTCTACATCTTCAATGTTTTATCGCAGTAACTTTTCTTCTGTTCAAGAAACCTATCTTCACAAACCCATATTAACCTGTCATCAACTCCTTTAGGGGCTGATATCTGCAAATTATTTACAATTTATCTATGAAATTTATTACCATAATCATGCCAAGTTTCATGTTGATTCGCATGATACCATCATTAATTTTCAACTCTCACTCCAGTTCCATAGAAATAACTTTGTCATTACAAGATAATGATAGCTTCTAACCATACAATCCCCACCTTCTTGCTTCAACTCTGGTATCATAGTCCTAAACAACTCCAATCAAATAATCCTTGCAGCGACCTCTCAACATTCTGCCAAATTGACTTGCTCAAGAATCGCTTAGTAAGGAGGAGGGAGCATGTACACGATCTACGTCTACTGACTTGCATAAAAAGAAAACTATTAACTGTTGTTGTCTATAACGAAAGTAAGAGAAAAATTGTTTTTCTTTTTATTCTTTATTTTACCTCAGCTATTGTTGCTGATACAAATTTATGATACAACGTGATGATTGTATTACGGCGGGCGCTGATAGACTCCACGAGGTTGGACACTGCTTTGCTATTGCATTCGATAATAACTTGGTTAGTTCATAAATTCATAATAATGGCAGTAACTAGTACTTTGGCAAAATGTTAGGTTGGTCGGAACGTTAATTGCGGAGGAAAGGACTGATTGCCGTGTTGGGCGAGATGGGTTAGAGAGGAGGAATTAGCGGGGATAGTAGTTCAATAGATTTTTAGCCTGATAGGTGAGATATTTAAATGAAAAGTTATGCCGATAATGTTCGGCCTATTGAAACATTATGGATTAAAGTAGAAGTTATGCCGACAGTGGTGCAGGGAAATCCCTAGATGGTATCTTTAGGACGCATCTTTCGAGCTTTTCTCAGATCCCAAAGGCAGCGAACTGTAGTGCGGTGCTGCAAGCTGTCTGAGGACCTGTCCCGAGACAAAAGGATAGGATTCTCGCAAACGGAAACAGAGTTCAAAATTAATCTCTCAGTCAATTGAAAAGATACTTCTTACCATCACTGTTACCACTCATCACTGCACATCACCGCGAAAGCCACTATGGGTGAATGGCTCTTGCAAAATATGATTGCTGTTAAATGAATAGGGTCGTCAGTCTAATAAGCAATTCATGTTGATTACTATGTTCGCTCGTTCACTCAACCCTTCTTTGACCCGCCATCACGCCAAAATACATCTGCTCGGCCGTTTCTCTGTTCGTCTGTCTCTTAACCCTTCCATCCGTCGTAGTCTGTCTGTGACGGTGCCGAACTCCACGAGTCTAGAGCCACGGCACTACGACACAACGTTCAAGAGCATTTATTTAAATATTTACGATTATTTGACATGCAATCAAGTGTAAACGGCCCGTGAATGTTGTTGCGGTTCACCGATAGGTTACATGAACCTCAAGAACAATTCAGCCAAGTATGTACGCGAGTAGTTACAGGTAGGTATGAAGGTACGAGCCAGTATCGATGGATAGCGAAGATAGAAGAAAAGCCTTTGTTACTTTTTTACAAACTCAACTTGCCTTACTAACCAATTGCTGTTGTTGGAGTGCTATTATCTGCAAGCGCTATTGTCCGCTCATTGAAAAATCTATAGATTAGTGTTTTCGCAATGATTACTACATTTTGTTTTCTCTTCTATTGTGTGCACTTTGTTGGTCCCGTCAAGTCTTTATGGATAATGCATGATTGGAAAGTATGTTTTTAAAGAGTTTGTTCGTTGTTTTGTTTTGTTTAAAGCCAATTGTTTTTGATTGTATTTTTCTGAACTACTGTATTTTAACTGATTTTCATGATGATTGCTTTTTGTTTGCTTGCAATTATGCCAAGTCATTTTCCATTCATCCGTAAATAGAGTGGGTGGATATCGGAAGAGATTGTTCATGGTGAAAGAATTGCGTTCAAGAAGGATGCAATTTTAAGTTTTTGTTTTCTATGAAAAGTTTAATAAAATGATATTGAATATTTTAACATTCAATTTTCAAATAAATCGTAAGCCAATCTAGAAGTAAGAATCACTCTTCGAAACAACTTTTTGGTAAAATTGGCACTGTTTGTCCCTTTCTTTAAGGGGTATGGCCACTGTAAAATTTTCAATAAATAATTTTTTTTATTGGTTCAAACAGTCTTCCAATATCATAAAAATAAGCTCCTATTCGATTTATGAAGAAAAAAAAATTTCACGGAGTTTTAACGGCCCTAGTGAGCCCGCCGATGGCGCGGTCGGACTGCCCGATGTGTACTCGAGCCATTGAAAATGAGTAGCCGTCGTTGACTAAATATAGAAAGACATGTAGAGGGGATCTATTTCGTCATCCATATAAAAATATAGCTATAGAGCAGCTGCTAATGTCAGTATAGCCTTTGAAAGGACGCCCTTCGGTTGCTTTCTTTTTTCCATGCTTGATATTTCTGTTATATCTTAAATAATTTGTGTAATAATTCGTTGCATTTTTAATATTCGAAATGAGTGACAGTGAAAAAGCGTATAGAGGCAAAAAAAGAACAAAAAAGTCCTTGGTCTTCACATAGAAGCAATATTTCGAAGCGCGAACCGCCAAATCTAGCATCACGTGAGTCGAGTACAGAAGATGTGAGCGCGTCGCCGAAGAGACTTCGAATGTCAACAGCCGCTAGCAATTATGAGGTTAATGACAAATTTGGTTATAGACTAATAAATTTTGTTGCCGTTATGAGTGCAATCGAACCAGTAGTTGTTTGTAAATCTTGCGGTGAACACATAAAAATTTCTGAAGCGGCTCCACGTGGTTTGGGTTTCAAGATCATTATTTTTTGTAATCAATGTGAAAAAACAGAAATACCTGGTTGCCCGTATGTAGAAAATGGATATGAAATTAACCGCAGCATTGTGTTAGCGATTCGACTATTAGGTGTAGGTTTAAATGGAATAAAAAAGTTTTGTGTCTTCATGGAGCTGCCGCGACCAATATTCCATTCTTTTCCCCACAGAGTTGTTGAATCAATATCCATAGCAACGAAAGCTATTCCTTTTATAAGCATACAAAAGGCAGCTGCTGAAGAGAAAGCGAGATCACTTCAAGAAGGACAGAGCGAGGGTATTGTAGTTTCAGGTGATGGATCTTGGCGGAACAGAGGATTTTCTTTCCTCTTTGGCATTGTTACTCTTATCTGTGGGTTCACGGGCAAGGTTATCGATATAGCGGTGAAATCTAAATTGTGTAAAGCATATGATAAATAGGTAAAGAAGAAACTACCGAATATGAAGAATGGTATGAAAATCAAGATAAATGTGAAAAAAAATCATGAAGGCTCTGCAGGGATACTGGAGGTTGATGCAGTTATTGAAATGTTTCATCGTTCCGTAGAACTTCATGATGTAAAGTACGCATTTTTTGTGGGAGACGGTGACAGTTAAACTTTCAAAGGTCTTTTTGATTCAAAACCTTATGAAGATTTACATGTAAAAAAAAGAGTGCCATGATCATGTACAAAAACGCATGGGTGCTCATCTCCGAAACCTCAAAAAAACGAAAGGATTGGGAGGCAAAGGAAAGTTAACTGCAATTCTCATCGATCATCTAAGTAAATATTACGGACTAGCTATTCGCAGGAATAAAGACTCGATTGAAGGCATGAAAAAGGACATTTGGGCTACTTTATATCAAAACCTTTCCACCGACGAAAACCCACAGCATGACGATTGTCCGTCCGGCACCGACTCTTGGTGTACATGGCAAAAAGTGAAGGCTATGAATACTCTCGCATCTCACACGCATAAAGCTCCAATGAAACGAAGTTTTTGAAGCTATTAAGCCCGTCTATGAGGAGCTGACGAACGACGACCTGTTGGGTCGCTGCTTGGGTGGATTCACACAGAACAATAACGAGAGTTTTAACTCCATCTTGTGGCAGCTGGCGCCCAAGACCACTTCGAGCGGCAGCAAAGTATTGGATATAGCGGCTGATATCGCTTGATGTACTTTCAATGATGGTCTGAGTAGCATCATGGACATAATGAACCTTTTGGGCTTGACTATAGGAGAAAAATGTTATAATTTTTGCTTAGAAGTCGATTATCTGGCTGGGGCGTCCATTACGAAAGCGGCAAGAAATGCGCGCTCGAGCTCAAAATCTTCGAGAAGGACAAAAGAGGAAAAAAATCGTACTGCAGAAGGCGAACAATATGGAGCTGGCATCGCGGACCAATGGTAAAATTTTCTTTTTCAACATTTTACAACTATAACAAGGAAGAAATTGAATGTAAAACTTTAGCGCGTTTTTCTCAAAACAGTGTTCTTCAAATCGGCCGGACAAATAACTCGAACAATTTTCATTCGATCGACTTAAAATTTTAATCACAGTTTTTTTTACGGATAAAAAACTTTCCATTTTATGACTATTTTTTAACGATTTTTTTCGAAAAAAAAGAGTTTTCACTTTATATGCCTTCCATTTTCCGGAAAACAAATATTTCTAAATTCTTTCAGTTACTTCTCTAGGTATTGTGATGTAAATGTTTTGTTTTGTTCTAGGTTCAAAATTGTGGCTGCTAGTTGTCCGGCCGCGGAGCGCTTAAAAACAAAACACTTCGGGATGGAGCTACGAAAGGTCGGCCATTTTGTCTGAAAAATGCATTTATAAAAATTTTTTCCGATTTCGCGATATTGTAGTTTTATGTACTTATAATTATTTTTATTAATAAAAAAAAAAATTCCATATAAAAAAATACTTAAAAAGCACATGATTTTGCATCTGCTACAGTGGCCATACTGAATATTTTGCTGAGAAAGCCTTTGATCTTTCAGAATTGGGACCAAAGAAAGGAATATACAAATCTTCTATAAGGACACTTCAGCCTTATGACAGTCTCTTACGCAGGGCCGTCGACAGGGAGGAGAGCGATTGCCCTGGGGCGCGGCCTCGTGATGGACCCGCAGTCGAAGCCAGAAAGAACTAGATGTTTACAAAATGCTATAAAAATTTTCCCTACGGCGCGCAAAAATCCAGCAGTTATCGACATTTATTGTACAGTTTTGAAACTATTCAGAGGGGGCCCAATATCAACATCTTCAGATATAAATGGCCTAAATTACAAATTGATCTAGTAGTTAAAAAAGATTTTACTGCTTGATTTCCTGAAAGAATTTATTGCATTACGCCCAGGGCTCTAGATCGACATTCCGAGCCTCCAAATACAATAACAACACAGCAGATGTGTTATAAACAATGAAAAAAGTAAACTAACCAGCAATTAAAACCAATTTTTGAATAAAACTGTTGGAAATCATTTAGGTATCTATTGGTAAGATGAACAGGTTAGCAGAGATAAGGTTTGATGAACACAAGAAAAGCTCTGAACATTATTAAGCAGAACTTGTAACATTCGAGGATAGAAAAAAAAATAATCGGTTCGCAAGTTTTTAATTTGAATAACTTTAAAGCTAGACTATTTCCACTTTAATTTCTATTCTTTGATTAAACTCCAATATGCAAAATCAATTGAAAGCAAGAAGTCATCAAGAGAGAAATTCAACTGCCATCATTGACAAATACATTTTTGGCGATAAAATGCAACTCGCTTTCTTAAATAAAAACAACAATAAGATTGATTTAAATTTTCAGGGCAAGATAGTTCAATATGGACTCGTACAAACACAGGTTAGGGGCTCAAAAGCGCAAAGAAAAACGAAAGAAAGTAGACGAAAGCAAAAAAAGGTCTCGGACGTTATGTGACGTAGGAGTTGAAGTAAATACTAAAGAATGTGCCGTGAGTTTCGAAAACAGTTCACTTCATTTTGACGACCATCCTGAAATTGAAGAAACAGACGTATCTGAACTACTCCGGGAAGGTAGGCATGAAGGTAACCCTAAATTTACTGCAAAAGAGAGTTGTGTAGAAGACTTAATTCCAGCATGTGCTACTCCCAGTAGAATCCCAACTTTAATTGCAAATTCAGACCTGGGACTGTTAAGAAATAAAACGATCAACAGCAGCATTATTGTGAGCTTTGTGAAAATAGGCTCCACAGTAATGCTACCAGAACCACCAAATGATGGGAAGAGGGCATTCCCGAAGGCTGCTATTTTTTCAAAACGACCGAACGAAGAAAGTGTTCGACGCGACTGGCTTGTATGGAGTGATATCGCAAAGTCATTATTTTGTTTCCCATGTCGACTTTTTGATAAAAGTTGCATGGGGAAGAAATTTAATACAAATAATTCTGTGTTGCTAAGCATTGACGGAAGGAGGAAGGATTATGGTTGGCAAAAGTTCTATGACAAATTGCCTTCTCATGAGAAGAGTTCCTCACATCAAAAATATTATATGCAATGGCAGGAGTTAGAGAGACGACTCAATGTCAATGCAGACATTCACTCGCAGCTTGATCCTGAGTTAGCTACAAGAACAAAATATTGGATATTCTCAAAAGTTTTGAGCCTTTTTTGTCATTTTTCGATTCAGTATAGTATTTCTTTTATTTAGGATGGACTTTATTTAAGTACATATTGTCGATTATAATCTATGAACTTTTGCCATTTTTGGGGTAGAGCCATTATTCTATCTGTGTAGAACTTCTGTGGTTTATCGGCGAAAAACTTCACGAACACAGTCCCTTGGCCACAGTCCATTTTTGAAGTGAATTTCTTTTCATTAAGGAAGTTCTGCAGAAACTGAAATAAATGGTAGCCTGATGGGGCAAGGTCTGGACTATACGGTGGATGCATCAAAACTTCCCAGCCAAGCTCTGTCAATTTTTGCCGGGTCATCAAAGATGTGTGGGGTCTGGCATTGTCATGATGTGAGACAACGCACATTCCATTGATCAATGCTGGCCGATTTTTTTGAATTTCTTGTTGCAATCTGGTTAATTGCTGACAGTACAGAGCCTAATTGAGTGTCTGGCCAGGTGCTAGCACCTCATGATAAACAATTCCCTTCCGATCCCACCATACACACAGCATAACCTTATTTGAGGACAATCCTGGCTTTGAAGTCGTTTGTGATGATTCATCATTTTTTGACCATGATCTCTTTCGAACGACATTCTCGCATTTTATTCATTTTTCAGCGCCCGTAATGATTTGTTTCAAAAATGGCTCGATTTCGTTGCGTTTCATTAGCATTTCGCAATGGAAATTCGGTCGATCAAATTCTTTTGTGTTAATTCATGCGGCACCCAAACGTCGAGCTTCTTTGTGCATCCAGCCTTATCCAAATGGTTCAAAACTATTTGGTGATGGATATTCAGTTACTTAGCAATGGCATGGCTGCTTATGTATCGGTCTTCTTCTATTTTTTGTAAGATTTCATCGACTTTTTCAAAGATTGGCCGACCTGAGCGAAGTGCATCTTTGAGATAAAAATTTCCAGCACGAAAGCGTGCGAACCATCTCTTGGCAGTGGCTTTTGATAAAGTATCTTGAGCGTAGACATCACAAATTTTTTCACGAGCCTGCGATGCATTCTCCTTGATCGTAGTAATATCGTAAAATATAACGAATTTTTCAGAAATTTCACTCATTTTTAAATGAATACAACTTTTAACACGAATGACGAAATTCAATACTGTACGTTTGAAAATTGAAGACTGGAATGTCACCTTTCAAACGCATGTCAGTTTGACTCAATATGATTAGTATTGCCCGATATATGACAACGAACACCATCTAGTGACAAAAAAGGCTCAATATCCAATATTCAACGATTATTATCAGTTGTTTTGTTTCTTTCAAAGCGGGGCTTAGCTTTCAGAGGAACCTCCAAAAAAATAGGTGATCTAAATAATAGCAACATTTTGGGGCTGATTAAGCTAATCTGTGAATATGATCCATTGCTGGGAGAGCACGTCTCGAAAATTAAAAGACCGCAAGAAGAGTGAAAACGCCTTTAAGTGTCCTTGAAGGCGTTTCCCCTTTTGAAAGATTCACAAAATGAATTTATCCAAACTTGTGGTGCTAGAGTTCGACAGAAAGTCTTAGAGGAAAAAAAAATCTGAATATTTTTATATCATTGCTGACTCTATCCCAGATTCCTCACACATGGAACAAACAACAATAGTGCAGCGATATATTTTGGATTGCGAGTTCGAGTTTACAATTTGTGGAAGATTTTTAAATTTTTTTGACTGTAACTATAAAACAGGTATAGATGTTGCCAACTTGATCTTTAGTGAGCTTTAAAAAAAACTCAATTCCATTAGAAGATTGTAGGGGACACGGCTACGACAATGGAGCTAATATGGCTGGAGATTACAACGGGGCTCTAGTCGTTAGAAATCAAATGAATAATCTTGCTTTTTATTCGAGTTGGGCCACACATTGTCTCAATTTATGTGGGGCCAAGGCTGCTGAATGCTACGAAGAAGCAATAACTTTTTTTGGAACGCTGCAAAAACTTATAATTTTTTTACCAGAAGACTCCTGATATGGGAATATCTAGAAAGACGATTAGGATGCTCCTTCCATAACATTCCCCAAACTAGATGGTCGAGAAGAATAGACAGTGTTCGCCCATTTGCAAAGCATTCGCCTTTCATTGTTCATGCCATAAACTACTGTAGGGAATTAAAAATGACTACTGAATGTAGAACAGAAATGAATGGAATTATGTAAAACCTCAAATCCTTCAACTGTATTATAATGTCCACAATATGGTTTAAATTTCTTGTCACTATTGATCGCATAAGCAATGTTTTACAAGCTAAATCTGCAACTGTTGACGTAGAAATCGATGACCTAATTAAAGAATTAAAAGATATGCGAAGTCAATGGAGCAACATCTACAGCGAAGCTAAACTATTGGTAGCAAATTTGACTGCAAACATCGACTGCGAAAAAGACTTTAAGGAAAAACAATTCAAAAAAAGGAAAATTGTACATGATGAATCACAAAATTTTGAAAAAACATCAAAACGTGATAATGAAGCCAAACGACAAGTAAAACACGAGCAGGAGAAATTGAAAATACACGTATTTTATAAACTCCTTGATGGTGTTATTGGTAATCACACACAAAGAAATTTAACGATCTTTCTTTGGACATAGCTGATGACGATGATGATTCAATCGATTAATGTTCAGCGTTATGTCAAACCTACAAAGAAGACTTGATTTCAGATATTTCCGCAGAAATTAAAGACCTGAAGGCAATTCATAAAACTAATTTGGGAGAAGGTCCGTTACAACCACTACAATTGTTAAGCGAACTAACGAAGACAAAGCTAGATTTATATTTCCAAATATATGCAATCGGACTACTTTGCTCCATCCAAGTGTGAGTAAGCCAAGGTGAAAGAAGTTTTAGCATAATGAAACAAATTGAAAATGTGAATCGATCGACAACTGTACAGGAACGCTTAAATGACCTAAGCATTTTGGGTATGGTACCAGATTTAGCCAGAAGCTTGAGGTTCGACGATATAATCGATGTCTTTGCCAAAAAAGAGCCCGGAGAGTGGAATTCTAATCAAGAATTCTTGTATTTGGCTTTGAAACAGTTTGAACTAAATCCGTGATTTGATTTTATTGAAAAAACAAAATTTAAATCAACTATCACAAGCTTATACGTATAAAGTACTCAAATTATTATGTCTCTCACAATATTAAATAGATAAACATACTTGTGATACAAAATTGCTCTACATAGTATCAGGTAAGTTTTAATGATACATGTTAGTAAAAAACTTTGTTGTGATTAGAGCACAAATAGTGAGAGTTGGTGACAGGGGTCCACTCTCCGGCAAGTGCCCAGGGGCCCCGAAATGCTGTCACCGGCCCTACCCCCACGGGTGAAACAGAACCTATTACATGATCAAACAGCAGCAACCTGGGATTAAGTTGGCCGGAAAGGGATGGAAAAGCGGTTCGTATTTCGAGACTTCGTGGCATGAAATTTTAAATTAATTTTCATACCACATTTCGCAACGGAATTTTCAATTTTATTATGAAATTGATGATCGTGGCTATTGTAGCCTACTCATAAACACAAAATCGCAACTTCTTGCAGTAATTACCTACTCTTTCTATGAATATTAAATCAAAAGCCTTGATACATACCTGCAAATACAAGAGAAATAAATATGATTAGTAACACGTATATGCTATATAACATACTATATATATTGTAAATAAATTTAACAACTAATAATACCAAGCATATTTTGAATTTAAGTTCCCATAACTCTATAGATTTATTTGCAAATTCTGAAGCAGAGGCGCCAGAAGTCATTTTTTCAGAGGGCAGATAACTCAGAAAAAGGGCCAGGCTCTATCAAACGTGATGAATAAATAAAAATTTTCAAGATTCCATAAAAAAAATTTTCATTGGAAGGCAACAAATTTTAATTATGTTCTATGTGTGGCATGCAAAAGAATAAAAGTACTCGTAAACTTACTATTATATACAACAGAAATATCTTTTTTTTGCCAAACATGGTAAGGTATTGTTAAAGGCAGTTGTACAATTAACGGAAATTTTTTTGCCAACTTGTGATAATTCGCAACATATTGAAAAAGTTCTTTGAATTCTTAGGGTTTATTATTGTTTTTTGGCCACTGTGAGATAAAATTTCTCGACACTGATGCCGTAATACAGCTTACATAAATACTTTAAACTAACTTTTTTTCTGATCTTTCAGGGAGTCGCCAATTCGCAGAAAAACTTGCATTTATTTTTTCTTACATTCTGACAGGAGCCACAAGACCAGAAACTTTGCGCCGCTCTTAGGTTCGGTTCACAAATTCTGCAAAGACTTCATCTAGTCAAATCTTCAACGTCCTTTTTTTATATGTATGAAGGGCAAAAAGATGCGTCAGCCTGCTCTGGGTCATCCTCAAGCGTAAATAAGTTGCAAGACTCTTCAGACCGCTGAAAGACCTTTCACAGGATGTGGACGTGGTGGGAATGGTCATGAGCAAGGTGATCAAAAGAGTCACGTGATCAATGAGGTCTTCTCTTATCATACTAGGAGCTGCTCTCAATGTATCTGTATACTCCTTAAGTGTTTTCGATTCACTGAACATTGTGTCAGGCAATTTCAGTTGAACTGCTAGCTTGTCCACATTAAAATCATCAGCGTGAATACCACGAGCTGTTTTCAGTTCGAGAGGATGTCTAGGGCCACCAGAACACAGGATTTTTTCCAAACTGATCATCTGGTGCATTCCGGACTGATCAAAACGACGTTTCAACTCAGATTTTGTTGTTATTAGCTAGTTGAAAAGGTAGGACCTTCCCACCTAGCTCGCGTAAGCTACGTAGAGGCGCTCGAATTCTAGTTGGATTGGATATGCTAAGCTCAATATTCCGTTCGACATTGGTCGCCTCTGTCTCTATCCACTTGCATTCAAAGTCTGAATCACTCATGGCATCATAAACTTCATGCAGACTTTGAGCGGCCTGTTTTGCATCAGTGGCCGTAAAGTTTTCTTTTTGCAAAGCCTTCGCTAACTTTTCAGCAGGCTCACAAATTAAAAGGTGTAAAACTCTCCATTTTTGCGAGATAGCCTCAACACCGAGGCTTGATGGACGCTTTATTTTGCCAGCATCAGCATCGAAGGAGCAGGCTTGTACCACAGCGTTACTGTATATTTGTTTTCTTTTCGCCGACTCCATTATGGCTTTTGAAACTTCCTTGACGAGCCAGAGGCTATCTGCAAAGATGTCACATCGTTTGGCAATATCACCAAGTCGAGGGCATGGTTTGAGCAGTGAACGTTTGTCGATACGGAAAAGATGTGTGGGTAACGGAATCGAAGTGTATTGAACTTCGATTGCGTTACCCTGGTAAGGCAGCGGAAATTGAGGAATGTAAAGGATTGCGGGATTGGTCTTTTGGGCGGGCAGTCTGGATTTGGTGTTGAGATGGGAGCGAGTTTTAGCAAGTTTTTGGTGACTACGGAAAAAAATAAAAGATTGCTTTTGGATTCGGTGAGTGTGTTTTTATATTGACAATTCGTGAATAAAAAGTCTTGATTAGGAAGGAGTGGATGAAATGATTGGAAAGTAGTTGAAGGAGGTTTGAAAGTGTAGTGAAATTGTAAACAAAAAAGTAAAATTTTCTGAAGGGAAAGGAAAATGTAAATTGCGTGCAGGTGGACTTTAAATGGGCTTAGCAATCGAAAAAAACTAAATTAAGTGGAGCGATTCAGGAAGAAAATAGCGACGGTTCAAGATATATCGAAAAAAGATCTAAATAGCCTTTGAATCTAAAAGAAAATTTGGTACCGCGTAACAGTGGATGCAGGTTGTGGTGGACGTCGTGAAGAGTTAATAGAAAAAAAGGATTATTCAGTGTCGGGTTTTCAAAAGTAATAAAAAAAGGAAGTCTGAATTAAGAACAAAAGTTTTTGAAAAGTGGTTTGTTTGAGTTTCGTTTTGATTAGCATTAATTTTTTAAATTGAAGTTAATTTTCAGCGAACTATGTTCAAATAAACTCTGGTTTGAAGGTGCCGAATTTTTAAAACAACAGCTGCCAGCATCAAACGCGATACAGACAATAACCACAGAGGAACTTCCGGAATTACAAAAGCGAAAGACGGCTTTGATTGGCTCAAGTGGTTCGCAAACCCAAATCATACGACTCATAAACCATCATAATAATTTCAAACGCTTACAAGAAACAACCGCATTTAGATTACGTTTCATTCGAAATTGTAAATTGCCCAAGGGGAGAAGAAAGCTGAGCAGAAGACCCAGCTCATTGGAAATGAAAGACACACTCAAGATAATTATTGCCGTAATACAGGTCGAAAGAGTTAAAGAAGATCTTAAACATCTACAAAACAAAGGAGCAGTCCATCAAAACAGCAAACTTCGGTTCTTAACACCATTCATAGATCCAGACGGACTTATACGCATTGCCGGGAGGATTAAAAATAGTTATATTCCAATGAACGCCCAGCACCCGTTGCTGATATCACCAAATCACGGGTTTACTCCGCTTATTTGCAAGTATCTCCATCAAAAATACTTGCACGCAGAAGCACTAGCACTTCATTATGCGTCACGTGAAATATTTTGGTGCATTGATGGCAGAAGGATGGCATCCAAAACAGTTTGGCAATGCATGCTGTGTGTACGACTTAAACCAAAAACTCTAACTCGATTGATGGGGGACTTATCAGCGGACAAAGTACGAAGATCGAGACCATTTCTCCATGTTCGAGTCGGCATTTGTGGTCCAATCCAAGTGCACCATAAAATTCATGGGAAACGTCGAGACAAGGCCTACATAGCACTCTTTGTATGCTTTTCAACAAAGGCTATTCACTTGGAGCTAGTTTGTGACCTTTCATCAGCGGCCTTCATTGGATGTCTTAAGCGGGCCATTGCAAGGCGAGGACGTCCTGTGAAAATCTTTAGCGATAACGCTACAAATTTTGTTGGAGGAAACACGGAGCTCCAGGAACTCACTTCACTGTTGATAGCTGTGCCGAAGAAGGTATAGAATGGTTGCGCATACCATCCCATCACTTCGGTGGGTTATGGGAAGCTGAAATTAAGTCTGCTAAATATCATTTGAAACGAATGGTAGGATGCGCTTCCCTGACGTATGAGGAACTAAGTACGGCAATCTGCCAAATAGAGGCCGCACTAAATTCTTGACCAATCAGCCAGATGTCACCCGATCCAACTGATGTACAGGTACTAACATCAGGCCATTTCTTGATCGGCGAACCTTTAACAACAATTCCTGATCCTCAACTTGACCCTGGACCGATGCCTCTTTTAACTCGATGGAAATTGGTGAGAGGTTTTCACGAAGCCTTCTGGCGCCGATAGTCTAAAGAATGCCTTGAAGACTTGCAACTGAGGCAAAAATGGTAAGAAATCAAGCACAATGTTGAGCCAGGATTACTAGTCATGCTAAAGGAAGAGAACTTGCCACCTCTCAAATGGTGCTTGGGAAGAACAATCAATGTGAAAAAGGGATCTGATGGTAGAGTAAGAGTGGTTGAGATAAAAACCGCTACTGGAATGACCTCAAGAGCAATAAATATGATCAGTCCACTATCAAACATCGGAGAGCCTTCCACAAACAGAGAACAATACTACCAATGACCTTCGCCTGAAATATATCTCCCCAGTCAACACTGATGTCATTGACGTAGTTAAAGGCCAATCCAGGAAAAGAGTAGAGAATGTATCCAATTACTCAGCACCGAAACGAGTACGAAAGCTTCCTCTACAAACCTTACTCTGCTTGCTACTAGTCGTCCTTCCGGTATTGGTATTTGGAGAAACGAAAACGATTTCAGCCGAAGGAATAGTGCAGCTAACACCATTCAAGGAAACCCCTAGTATATATTTCGTGGAAGTCAATAGGATAAAATTAACGGATCGTAGCTGGAGAATAATCACAATTTACGACTTAACAACCCACTGGATGGAATACGATGGTATTAGAAGATATATTCCTAGGCTGATCGATATATGTTCTCAAGAGGATCAGCTACTCCACATCGGCCAATATTGCAAGACCCTATTATCGCAGTTTGAATACTTGCTCCGCGAAATCGAACACAAAACAAGCTTTTGCATCCAAATCAACTACGCGCACGAAGATCAGCTCTGAATTAATAGACTCAGCTGCTCACCTTTTATTCGGAGTATTGGATGAAGAGTTTGCCACTCGGTACGAAAACAACATCGATCAAATAAAACAAAACGAAGACTATTTATTGGAGCTTTTAAAAAATCAAACAATGGTACTTGCTTGTACTTCAAACATACTACCCTAGGAAACAGATCAAATCAACCAACAATTTCGTTTCATGAAAACACAGTTTGAACATTTCGCAAACGCAACATTCCAAATTGAGACTCTCAGCAATATTTTGAATTCTTTAGCGCTGCAAACAACAATTCTTCTATCTAACTTCAAAGGCGTCCAGGATGTCCTATTGCAAGTTGTAATCAACACGTATCAGGGCAAAATAAATCCATTGCTAATAAAGCCTTCACAACTTCGCAGACAACAGCAAATCATCAGAGAAAATCTGCCCAAAAATCAAACGCTTCCGGTATCTTCAGAATTTATAAATAAAATCTACAGCATTGCTATCGTGCGTACGAGAATAACTACGGAGTCATATTTGACATCCACGTCTGTGGAAGAGTTTCAGTTGCTCAAGCTTTACGCTGTTCCAACAATTTTGAATAACATATCATCATGTATAAAACCTTCCACTGAGCATCTAGCGTCTTGGGGGTATGCTTCAGAATATTTGTTTTTTGTTATGTTTGAAGGGTCGTTGTTTGGTTGATTTTGCTTATAATTAGATTTGTTTCTCTATACAGGATTCGATATTAATATAATTAGTTTATAAATTGTATTTGTTTATTATTATTTATATCTATTTTCCTATGCGGTTTTTGATTGTGTCAGTGCCTATTAATAGCATGGATTTTTAAAATATGCACGAACAATATTTATGGCGATTACAATGTTTGTTATTTATGGTTTTATTTGAACCTTCGTCTAACTGGCTAAAAGGTTTTTCTTGTTTATTTACGTTTTTGATATAACGATTCGGCTGCTACGTATCATTCTGCTTCTCCTGCCTACCCAGTTTTCGATATTGCAATTTTGAGACCTGATACAAGAAGATCTCATCAAGACCTTTCATTCGATAACTTGCCCGACTATTATCGAAAAAAAATTGTTAAACAGTAATATCATTATATGGCGGAGACGCCCCGTAAAATCCTTTGATAATTTTTTCCGCTATCAAACTTTCAGTAACCAGCAACTTCCGAGCTTTTCACGGGATATTTGATGACTTCTCTAGTTCTTGGGAAAACATAATCTGTGGAACTGTCGGAGAGCTACCGATTTCAATAGTGTACTGTAAAAAAATTCTTTAGACAGTTCTAAAACGAGAATGTTATACTTCAAAGCTACTTAAGCTCCGTAAATGCTGTTTTAGTAGGGACACAAAGAAGGAACAACTGGTTTTGATTTAAAAGAAAGCAAACAATTCTATCCAAATTTTTTTATGAAAAATACTAATGATAACTTAGTTTCTCTAAACATTTTGATTTTGAAATTAGAATCATTTTATCCAAGTTCAAGGAAATCAAAAGGTACCCATCCTTTTCAATTCTCAATTCCCACATTTAAATTCGTATTAAACAAATCTACTGAATTCAAACTGAATCATTAAGAAATCCCAACATTTTCCGCTGGGTATTGAAAAATTAAATTTTCTTTTCCACACCGGAGCTCAACTGTTTTCCTCCATTTGTTCTTGATATTATTCTTAACCAGATACTGCTTCGACTATCATGCCAACAAGAAATTAGAAACTATCGGATTTTCTTGTGGTGCTGGTGGTTGCTATTTAGCTGGCTCTTACTTAAATGGGCTTTAGGGAACCGTTTCGGTTGGCTTCACTTGGATGGCTACAACAATGGGCAGGCAGCAATAGCACTTGGGCTATCAACAACATCAACATGGAGTTATAAACACATTAGAGTCCGACAATTCCGTGTAGTGGCCAGATAAGGAAATGAAATGGGGTATTCAATTAGCGATTGTAATTGGTCGGTTGAGCGTGCAATTACAGGCTTGTATAGTGTTGCTGAGGAGGTTCAACACAGATTGCTGTGCTACAGATTTAAATGGTGCTTTTAAGCGTTTTAATGGAAGCGAGAATTGAGTAATCAAGATGGAAGTGCTGATAGGCATAGAATCTCAATGATTCGACATAATTTATTAGTGCCTGTTAATAAATGTCGGATTCCCTTTTTGGGGCACGAAATATGATGTTATCATTGAATCGTCTTTCGAAATCACTTCACGCTCATTTTGAGCCCAGTGAAGCAATTCAACAGACAACATCCTTCTTACAAAACCCAATAATACTCCGACAATATCCACAATCTCCTCAAGAAGTAACCTATCATCATGTCAACAACTTGTACGACATTCAATTTCTGACACAGATAGGAATCTCTTAACCTCTCTTTCTCGGTCTTCCTCTCCTAAGCGGGATCTGTAGGAGGTGGTGGCAGAAGTCTTCTGTTCTGGATTTCGAATCGTGTTGCTTTTTGGAGTTTGTCGTTGCTCCCTTTTTCTGGTTGCTTCTTGCTCTGCTACTTGTAATTCTTCCAAGTCCATCCGAGCACGAACTACGTGGGGAATCATCATTATGCCACCGTGACTGCCGAAAAAAATATGTTCCCAGCCACCACAACGAGCTGCGATGATACGATAACGTAAGAAAGGATGGAGCCTTGACATGAAGTATTTCTTAACATCATTTCCGAATCACAAAGATTGGAATTGAAAGGAACAGAAGTCACATCATGTTTCATTGCAGACGTTGATATACTCGGCTCGTTGGGTGGATTTGAAACTTTTCCAATCGCTTATTTCGGGATGCGGATTTTCCAGAGGTTTTATTTGGTTATTCAATGTATGTGGGAGTTGAGAAGTCTTGTCGCTTTTGAAGGAATCTTGTCATATCAACTGTATAGATGTAAAGGCTTTTAAGGACATCCTTTTGAAGCGAAGTACCTTTAAGGAACAGTCTACAGACTGTTCGGAAAAGCGTCTTTCCCCTCTTCCTGAATGAATTTAAACTTGATTGGTCTCAGAAACAATCTTCGTTCGAGCAACACTAATTCCTGCGATTCGATGATATGATTTCATCACTTGAATTGTTAACATGGTGCGCGGCTGTTACCAAGCAGCCAGCGTACATGCCGCAACCACCAACATGCATAATTTCCAATTCTGATTTTGAATTCAAAGTTTGAACATTGGAATCGTTTGAATCGCTTTTTTTCCTGCCGCCTTATTTTTCTACCCTTGCCTGCTGGCGCACTCTCAGCTTCTTCTTTTTCGCCTCCAGTTGCCAGCCAGCCAGCATGGCAGTCTTGAAGTCATCGTCGTTGACGATGTCGATTCTGTACGTGCTGAGTATTTCAATCGAACGACAAAAGATCGAATCGCACCTGATTTGTATTCGATAAAGGAATCCAGCGGAAAAGTTTTATATCGCACGACATCACATTGATATGCGAACGAGACTCGAACATGGCCTGCATGCTCGAGCACAAATGCCGACACAACGGCAGCAGCAACAGCAACGACCAAGCAGGACGCGAATGGGCAAATGGGAATCAGGAGGTGACTGGATATGCAAGGGGTCGAATTGGGGAGGGGGGTAAAAGCGCAACAACGCGTCGATTGCCTTAGCAGTTTGCTGTAATTTTGCAAATAAATTCTTGACATATTGACTGACACACACCCCGGCAGCAGTGAGAACGACGTGAAACAGGACGACGACTCTTACGGCAGCGATAGTGGCAGTATGAGGGTTAAATTTATGTTGAGGATACGGTGAAATAATAATGCCTGCAGGTCGTCAATGTTATTTGGTATGGAAGTCATGAATGCTTTAAATTTGAACACGGAATGTGATTCAATCGAATTACCAATGACGACGACAACTACGGCGGCAACGATGCTGGCAGTGAGACTGCAAGGAGGAGGGCACCTGTAATGAGATTTGGTAATATATTGGTTAAGAATGTCATTGGATTGGAAGTAATTTTTATGCAATGGTTTTTGATGTGACTTGAATTGTTGAGGAATTTTAAAAGGAATTCTTAAGTGGCAAGTGTGAGAGTGATTCGAAGTGAAGAGGAGGGGAAAGGTGATAAAATACAATCAGTTCTAGAGAATTATCATTTATAGAGGGAATCGGTTTTTGGCAAACTTCAGATTAGTTTAACATCGTGGCGTTGACAAGAAATGCAAGACTTAAACATTCATTTTGCATGATCTCCTCAGTCATTAAGTTATTTCACATTCATGTGAATGTTGATGCGATAAAGACTTAGTTTTCAAGGAAACTTGTGCATTTTTATACATTATCACGATAATGATGCAATTTAATTCATACTTTCATCTCCCCTTGGGACCTCTTAACACAGGGCCATGTGCACAACCTCTGAAGCTATAGCGTAGAGAAAAGATGGGTAACAATGCAATATCAAGTATAATTTGTTGGGGTCCTTGGTATATTTGTCAACCGATCACCGCAACTAGATTATGCGCGGTGAGCTCTCCCGTCTCCCTGTAGAGGTCCCTGCGCAGCCTGACCCATTTTGGGCACACAAAAAATGTGTGGCAGGCACTGTCTTCCCCTCCAGGGCAAAACCGACAATCCGGGGACCGTGACTTACAAATCTTGTGCAGGTAAGACTGAAAACACCCATATCCACACAAAAACTGGGTCAGATAAAAGTCAGTCGCACCATGTCTTTAATTTAGAGACGGTATCACATCCGGGATGAGGCGCGCAGTCTACCTTCCCTTCGTGCAATTCATCCAAGAATGCCATCAATCGATGTGTTAGAGTTGTCTCTCCTCGCGAGCATCTATATCATTCGTGTCCATGCTGAGACGCAGATAAATAGTGTACCGCTTTCTAGCAAGGAGGGTGAAAGGTATTACGTCTGCAATAACTCTCACCGCCAAATTAGAGACTTGGATATATAGATACAATCTTCAATGCTACTCTCTTCTGCACTTGTACCAAGCATTTTCTGCACAAATCCTTTTTGAGACCATCGCCTCATATTTCTTCTCCATAAAGTAGCACTGACCCTACAGCTGTCATCAAAAGGCGTCCTTTTGATGCGTTGGGTCCCCCTAAGTTAGCTATGTTGTAAGTGGCTCAAAGCCGATACTCCCGCAGCCTTCCAAGCCGTTGCTTTGATTTGCTCAGAGAAACTCATCTGGGTTCGATTCGATTCGTATGTCTCCAATATTGATCATCCTTACTCTAGGGATTCTTGTTTTTTTATCAAGATGACCAGTTCGGCTTCCTCCAGTGCCAACCTGAACCCGCGAGCAGTCATCCAGTCTCTAACTCGAAGCATTAGCATACCTAGCCTTGCCTGCGCTTGTTCAACGGTGCGTCCAGCGACCAGAGCCGCAACATCATCCACATAGCCGATCAAGCGCGACTCATCTGGCATCTCCAGTCTCAGTAGCCCATCGTAAGTGACATTCCAACGGTCCGGACCCAGGATAGATTCCTTAGCAACACCCGATGTAACTTCCATCCTTCGTTGGCGCTGTTTCGTGCCGTAAAGTAGGCTTCAGTTCTTCAGGTAGTCTCTCTACATCTGCATTTGATATCTGGAACTCGAAAAGGGTTTTCCAGCATATCCACCCATCGTTCCTAACGTCGAGTGTCACCAACAGGACGATCCGTCGCTTGGTGCGGGTATATGCCTCTGCCTTTTGGACCGCAGTCACGGCCTCGGCAAACGCATCAATGGTAGAACGCCCTACTCTACAGCCGTACTGCCGAGGAGATAGATCTCCAGAAGCACGAATCGTGTCAGTGAGTGGAGTTTCTCTAGCACTTTTCCAGCAGTATCTAGCATGCATACCGGGCGGTATGCAGACGGCAATCTGGGATTTCTCTTCCCTTTCTAATCAGCACGAGCCTCGCCACCTTCCATCGTACCGGGAAAACTCCGTCCCGTAGGCAAGCGTTGAATGTGCTGAGCAGCAAGTAAGGATTGTGGTGATAGACAAGTTGCAACACCTAAGGTGGAACATTATCTGGACCTGGAGCCACACTCACTTTCATAAAAGGCCTACCTTTTCCAGTTCCGGCTGAGTGAAGAGTGGATACTCGACTGCTATTTCACCATGGACAGCGGACGAGGTTTCCATAGGACACCAAGCTTTTAGCCAAGGCCCCGCGGAGCCTAGTTCACATTGTCCACTAGATCTTGCCAGCAGTGAGCCTTACTGTTATTAATCAATTCGCGAAGGCATTTCCTGGCCGACTTATATGCTGCCACCCGGTTGTATGTCTCGTCACGGTTCCGTGCCTGTTGAGCCTCATACCGCAGCTTGTGACATCCCTTCGCTTTTCAGCGATTTCAGTCGACCATCAGTACACCGGGGGCTTGCCGTGCCGGGTATTCGACGGGACATAGAAGCGTTGCAAGCAGTCGTAATATTGTTCATAGTTGAGTTCACCACGTCTGGAGCTGTCAGTTCTTCAGTCCCCCCCGATTCTCCCTGCGGCAGGGCACCTGCAGTGAGCACCTCGACGAACCTTTCGACGTCCATCCTTCCGATATTCCATCCAATAGTAGAAAGACGAGAAAACGGACATCGGAAGACAACATCACTGATCTCAAGCAGAATGCATTGATGATCACTGGCTTAGTAGTCATCTAACACTGTCCAATTGCGTATACTCCATACTAGGGACTCCGACGCAATACGGCAGAAAGTCGGCGTATTTCCGGTGATTAGTACGGCGAGCGCCATCTTGGCCGCTGTTTCTAGGATTCGTTTTCTCCGCTGATCTGTTTGAGGCATGCCCCATTCGAATGCTTTAGCATTGAAGTCTTCCCCAACGAGCACGTTCCCTTCTGCGTTCGAGACAGCGCCCTCCAAAGCGTTTTAAGCTTGACATGGTAAGATAATATCGATTCGTTCGGCGTGAGGTACACACTAAAGAAGATGGTCCCTGAGCACCGAACCCACACAAAACCATCCCCTCGCCTGCAGCTCTCCAGCTGGAAATCACAATTTCGAACCCAGATAGCGGCAGTACCAGTTTCATCAGGATACCACGATGCTTTACTTTTATCCTGGGTATGCTCAATCAGCAGCAAAAAGTCGGCTTTCATGTCCCTCGCAAACTGCTCAAGCAGATTTTGGGCGGTTGAACGGCGATGTAGATTTAGCTGCAGCATGTGGACTATCAAAAGTCCGAATTTGCCTTGGCTAGGGATTCCTGGAAAACCCAGTATTTTCCTGATCCCAAAACGTCTCCAAGATCAGGTCTTCACTCAGCATCCTTGCAAAGAATACAGTGTGTCTCCTACGCACACTCTTTTCTTTTATGTTCCATTTCACCGCATTTGTAACATAGAGAACTCCTATCGGGTCCTTTGCATACTTGTGCGGTGTGATCATAGCCAAGGCATTTGAAACATTAAAGAGGCGTTGCTCTTCGCCGTGTCCTACAGACCAACCAACCTTCTCGTACTTTGCCCTTATTCAGAAATTGTTCGGCGTCCTTTTCGGTCAAGTCAATTATGGCCATGTGTTGTCCGCCCACGAAAGGGAACTCCCTTTTGGTGGCCTCTTTTACCTCGGCCAGATCCAAGACGCAGTCAATGTCTCTTATTCCGGTCGTTGCCATCGGTTCGAGCGAGGCCATAGTTGCGCTTTTGCCTGGGACTTTCTTTATTGCGTCGCAAATGCTTCCTTATTGTCGGCCTCTGTTCCGAATTCGACCAGTATATGGCCCGACCGCGTTGGTCCTACTGCTTTAATGGCAGTGTAAGTGTCTTCGAGCTTTAAATTTCCCCTGATATCCCGCAGCACCTCCGCGTAGGATCGACCATCTTGGAGTTTTACGAGCAGTGCCTGCTGCCGGGGTCTTTGTCCGGGCTTCTTTCCCTCCTGTTTCGCATTAGGGCTTTTTTTCATTGGGCGTGCGTGTGAACTTTATTTTCTGGCATTTTTGAAGGAGTTCCTTAGCGGCTTTCTTCACTCTTTTTGTCAGCGCTACCTGGAACTCTTAGTGTGGCGTTCCGCGTCCATCAATCGGCGCTTCCTTCTTTCTCGTATGTCGATCTCCTTGGATTGGGCTAGACGCCATTCTTTTATTGATTTTTGATGGTGGAGCTATCTGCACGGGCCCTTTAGACTTAGCCCGCAGCGCTTCTTTGGCCTTCGGCTCTTTTTCGGCCTTCTGATCCTCTTCAGGCCTTTAGCCAGCTCCTCCGATAATGCCCTATGCGGTCTAGGAGTTTTTTTGCTACGCCCAAAAGCCGCAAGAATCTCAGTCTAGACAAGACTGTCTGTTAATCTCCGTTTTCCGTCCATTTGCACTATCATTGCATTAGTGGGCGTTTTTGTCATCGTTAGTTCCGATCCTGATGTGCTGTAAACATTGTGGCTGCAGCCGCTGGTTGAATCGTCGTTTTTGATATTTTTGAATTGTTTTTCTTTTTTTGTTTTGATCTTGTTTTAAGGTTTTTGGTTGCTCCAGTTTTATTGGATCCCCGATGGGAGCCGCTATCTCCGTTCGTGTGTGTTGTCGCCTTTTTGGCCGCATGGTTATCTTTGCAGAGCAGGGAGGCAATGTGAGGGTTGGCACAAGCCCTTATGGGGACAAGTCTCAGAGCCAGACCAGCGCTAATCGGGAGTCAGTCTCAACCGAACCTACATCACCAACCCAATGGTGCAAAATTCGAACGTACTCCGAGGCCTGCCAAGGTTTTACCGGGACGGAGACGGTATGATAGTCAAACTGGAGCCTTTCACGCACGAGTGTCACCTCAGCGTTACCGTGCAAAGCAACTAGTTCCTAATCATTATATCCGGCAGCCCAAAGCGTAGTCCAGATCCAGTCAGGGCCGTTACTTGTCATCCCAGGAGGGCACCTTACGGCGCCCCCCATATCCTCGGGTCCGCGGAGGCGGCGCTGCCCAAAGAATGCGAGCCTCCAAGAGTTCTCTTTTCGACCGCATTCCCCCTGCGGGGGTTTCCTCAGGTACGCGGGGGCAGAACTCACCAAAAATGCTAGCCTCAAAGAGTATTCCTGTCGGCCAGCATTCCCCCTGCGAGGGGCACCTATGTTAAAGCTATAATCAAAACAAAGTCAGATATCTTTGCGAACAGTGAAAAATTACTATTTCCTTGCCAGTAAAAGATATTTGGGTCATAAACTAATCAATCAAACTTTTGGCATTAGATTGTTATGAAGACTTCCGTTCTAGGTTCCGTTGCGACCCCCAGATAGAGCCTAAAGTAGTTTTTCTGCATTAAGGCTTAAGGTGTATTTGAAACGACGAGATAAACAAATAAGTCGAGAAAGGAGGAGAGTGCTCCTACCAGAAGGTCTTTGTTACCATTCTAGGGTTCGAAAGCGTGATTCGATAACATAAATTATTCATCCAATACTTGAATTAAGAATGGTTTAAATTTATGCAAATGATGCAAAGTTTCTTTCATAAGCACATTGTAGCCGTCATTTTGTCCCAGCTTAAATAATTTTTCTGAGTGCTTGGCCGATTGTACACATTCAAATTAAACACGTTTCCTTAAATTTTCAAGAAAGTTAAAGTGCACAGGTCAATTTGAAATATATATCAACGATATCGTGTTATTAATGTTGCAATTGAATACAACTGCATACAATTGCAACGGCTATTACTCACTTGATTATAATTCAATTTCCATGAAATTTAGTGAGCATATAGATCCTATATTAGTCTATATAATTGCAAGAGGTTTAAGGGTACCGTTTTGATTACAAATTCCCATTTCTCCGCGCGATCAACGTTCAACATACTCCGGATTACACATAAGCTGATTTATTCAACATGCAAATTCCAACCAATTTTCATTTTCGCGAGCGATCAATGTCCAAATTACACATAAAGTTACTTCGTGTAATATACACACTCCGACAAAATTCCATTTCCACGGCGATCATGTACGTTTGGCACATCACTTCATCAGACATGTGACGTGCTGCAATGAACTTTAGAAATTCTCAACGAATCAGCACTAAGGCATGATCGCGATACGGAGTGTGGGATTTAACAGAATAATTGTAAAAATTGAATAATTGTAAATCTTTGCTATAAAGTACATTAGCAATAAAAATATATTATCAGTTGTCAACAGGTCTTCTAATAAGCCAGGCGAAACGCCGTCTAGCTAAAAGGCGATTGATTTAAATACTTTGCTCCGAACATTGGTGACCCCGACGGGATCAACCTCAAATTTTAGTCTATTTCCAGCGTCAGGATCAGGATGGAGGAAATGCAATTATCTCTTCTGGAAACCAAGCGGAAGAAGTTGGGGGACGAGTTCCAGCGGATAATTATAAACTACAGCAAAGATTTGTCCAGCCGCAAGACTCCCTAACACCTGAAGGCCAAGCTGGAACAGTTGGGACAATTGTGGACAAAGCTCAACGCAGCCCACCAAGAGTTGCAACACCACGCAGGGACTTATCTGCAACACCCGTACTTTCAAGCCCATATTTCGCCAAGGTCAGCGCGGATTACACGAAAGTAGAGCAAAATATACATCAACTTCTGCGCACTCTGGGAGCCCCACCTTCAACGTCCGCACCAGATGCATCAGCAGGAGTGAAGGCCAATGTGCAGGAGCCGTAGGATTCCTTTGCGGCCGACCTTAAAAACATTAAACAACTTATCAGGCGTTATGGTGTTGTCCCGCAATATATAAAGCGCCTAATTGAGGGAATCGACCGCATCGAAGTCTGCCAACCTAGAAAATTTTACGAAGTAAAGTTGGTCACTCTTTAGCGGTTCTGGAACGAGACCCGAAAACTGGATTAGGACATCTGTGAGAGCGACAACATGGCAGCACTTGGCTACATTTCAAGCAGCTACCTCAACACCGGAGATGCGATCCAAGAGGCGATAATCTTCCTCACTTAATGATCAATGATCGCAATACGGACTGTGCGATTTAACACAATAATTGTAAAAATTTAATAATTGTAAATCTTTACCATAAAAGACAAGCAATAAAAATATATCATCAGTTGTCAACAGGTCTTTTGATAAGCCAGAAGAAGTGCCGTCTGGTCAAATGGCGATTTATTTGCATTCTTTGCTTTTTGAGCCGATTTTATGGCCGAAAAAGTAAAATCTACAAATCATACTATTATTAACAAATTTGAGTGAATTTCGATTTCTGAGGTATTTGTTACCCTTGTACTTATAAAGACCAAATCTCATGATTTTCTTTAGATTTATTCAATTCAAAGATGTCCAATCGAGAAAGATGTCCAATCGAGAAAGATGTACAATGGAGAGAAGGGGGTCGTGGAAGCACCATTTTGTAACATTTTGTCTCCCCCTGGACCACCTAATGTCTGGTAGGCATCATCTTCTCTTGCGCAAAACCACAACTTATCAATCTTGTGCAAGTGAGACTGAAAACACTCATGCCCGCTCAAGAGCTGGGCCGGGAAAAAGTTAGTCTCACCGCGGCTTCGATTTGAGCCACGGTCTTAGGTTAAGGATTAGGCACGTCATCTATCTTCTTTTCGTACTATTCACCCAGGACTGCTCCCAATAATTGAGTGAGTGTTCTCTCTCTTCATGGAAAACTGTCTCTCGCGTGTGTTCGTTCCAACGCAGGTAGATAATACGGCCC
This sequence comes from Odontomyia ornata, assembly GCA_963969285.1. Classification (NCBI taxonomy): domain Eukaryota; kingdom Metazoa; phylum Arthropoda; class Insecta; order Diptera; family Stratiomyidae; genus Odontomyia; species Odontomyia ornata. Next base: position 363,428,451 of record OZ017739.1, on the reverse strand, counting down.
TTATATTTTCTATCAAGGATTTGTCCAAATATAGAATAATTCAAAGAGTGGGTCCTTTGAAAATGTGAGTGACAGAATTGAAAACACATCGATAGAACAACAAGCTACACATACGAAATTATCAATAACCTACACACCTCATAAAGAATCAAGAGGCAACAGCTATAATGGACTGACCACGTACGAATATATGGACGAACATCGTCAAATTTAAAACATATTTGCTGGAAAACATAGGGACAACGCCAAGTAAATCCGTTACTCCAAAAAATGCCTTGTGTAATTTTGAAACTTTCTACTTATAATCTTTGATTATTCATAAAGCTAGAGCGAGGTCCTGTCGACTATTTCTTACCAACTCCTCTCATTTCCTGATGTCAGATAGCCTGTGGTTGACACCTTCATGCCGAAAAGATAACCGATTTACTTGATGGACTTAAGACACTCATTAATACCTGCTTAACTGATGTGGTTTTTCGTACTGGTTCATCTTTCAGTGGAAGACAAGATCGCAAGCACCTCGTTCGAAACATAGAACAGATATATTCTTTTTTGTTCTGATCATAATATGTTCCTTAGAAGTGCGGAAACCCATCACCTTTCTCAAAGCGAAGGTTTATTTCTTATCGTTTACCTTGCCAAATACAAAGGAACAGAAGAAGAAAGGCGTGTTCCAGTTATTTACCACTGGAGCGCGCTTCCTTCTTCTGCTCCTTTATATTTGGCAAACATCCAGCATTAGTATTTGACTATCGGTACAGAGGAAGAAAGACTTAGTTTATTGGCAATCAGTAGTTTTGATTGTATTTTTGACGAGATACTTTTGAAGCGTAGCCTATAATCCAGACTGCATAGTGTATCCGTAACAATTCCGAATTTTTGCAATGATACGAGTTGAAAATAAGATACTAATAAACAAAACATTAATGCTACCTTAAGAGGCCTGCTTTTGGCAACTGTCTTCATCACTTAATATAAAAAAGTACAGCATTTCATTGTAAAGATCTGTCATGTGCCTTACATATCTATTATCCCTTAGTTAGGACTGAGTTTGTCAAAATAGTTACATTTTTATCTTTAAACCCAATCTTTTGAAAATAGGATCATACTTTTCGTTGAAAGATGGAGATGTTGGAACCAAAATTCTGGAAGTAGATATGTCAACGGAGAAGCCAGGTAACGATTCTCTATTTAACCGTCGATGATAATCTTAGCGATGATATAATAATTATAAAAATAGTTCGTGATATTTAAGAATAGATGCAAATGTACTAGCATACTTAGCCCACATTTGTATGGCACTAAAATGACAGCAGGCTCATTGGAATTCAGCTTTCAATTTGAGTAATCTGTATGTATTTTGCATGAATCTCAACAAATTCAAAAGTAATATTCCAATTCCCACAAACCAACCACAAAACTCTAGTTATTCTCTCCACCAACCATATAAACTAATAATTCGTAATAATAAACATTCAATTCCAGACAAAACTTCCGAAAACTGTGAAAATCCGGAAAAAGTTCAAATAAACCCAAAAAATAAACTCAAACTTATATAGAACACCCAACAAATGAAAACCTGCGGAAACAAACAAATCCAGAGAGAGCGAGAGAAAAAGGAAAAACTGATACTAGAAATACCATCCCGAAAATCCTTTTAACAGCAAATCTCGTTGCTAGCGCCAAGGTTTGCAAAACAGCTGAAAAAAAACAACGACAATATAAAAGACCTTAAGAACACTTTCCGAACCAATTCAAACTTTTCCGTATACAGTTTTTCATTTGTTTCAATTTTACATTCCATCTAGGATTTCACCGACAAACGTTTGCTTTTCCCTTCCATTCCCATACTCTCGTTCCCAGCGGTTTCCATGTCCTGGCTTCATTACAATACGACTGCCATTTTTGTTGAGGACGATCCCCACTCGTTGAGTTTCATCCATGAATCGCTGAACAACCATTCATTGTTCCGAGTATCGTCTAGTCTTTTAGTTAGAAGGAGTGGGAAGGATGTAAATTGCCATCTCCTGCTGTCCCTTCTCTCATCCTCACTTCCTAGCCAAATCCACTAACGATATGTTACTCTGTCTCTTTTTCTCGCTACATTTCTCTGAATTGAAGCAATAACACTAAACAACATAACATTATACTGTTGATAACTGGCAAAACGGAAAAAGGAATTGTGAAAGTTTTTCATACAAAACTTTTCCGATTTTCATAATGTAGTCTTCTCATTTCGTTGGGATGAGCAAAATATACAGACGGAAAAAAAGTGGAGAAGAGTAATAGTTTTTGTTAGTTATCCTGGAATTTGACAGGATTCAGGCTATGAATAGTAAGGGATGATGTAATGTTGGAATGAAGGATATAGAAGTTGGTATGTTGGTCTTCCTTGACGCTTTCAGAAAATAACATTATGAGGGAAAGATGTAGAGCGCAACGGGAATGATAAAGGATTTTTCACTGATATGGGAGAAGTTGTTGCAGATAGAATCGTCTTTGCAGCAAGCTGACAGTAAAGTCAATTTCGACGTTTGAAAGAAAATTTGTAGCATAAATTCCTTGCTTGCTCTAGCACTATAGCTCTTTTTGGGCCTTAGCTTAAGAACCTCATAATCTTGATCGTATGAACCGGCACTTGAGAAGGTGATATAGTTCGTACCACCCATTGGCCATGTGTCCGTCTATCCAGCTGCAATACGTTCTGATTGTGAACCAGTATAGTACGTGTCATCGCTGAACGGGCTTATAGTCCATCCGAAGAATTAATCGAAACAAATCTCGTTGTCACCAACTGCATTCGAACCAGGGTCCCTTGGCTTACGTTGCGAGCACTCTAGCCAATGAATGCATGAAATTTAAAAATTGACCATACTAGCCTGGAGTGTTTTGACACGTTACTTCGGGCTGGGCTCCGTTTTGCTACGCCATGAGGCGCCATCAAGGTGGAGGAATCTCTCCTTTAGCGACAGGGGAATGAAGAAGAAGGATTGCTAGAAAAACGATTCCTCAACCCCAACGCTCGCCGGTGCGTAAGTAATTTTTTTTTATCTGTTAGGGTTTGTTCTTTTCTTTTGTTTTAGCAATAAACAACCTTTCAGGCCTTAGCCTACAGAAAGGAGATAGTTAGAGTGTCTAATTATGTTGATCGTGTGTATCGGAACTCGAGAAGGTGATACGGTCAGCGGTGCCACGCTTTGGCCGTGTGTCCGTATAGCCAGCTGTGAGACGTTTTGATTTCGAATTAGTACGGATCGTAACTGAATGGGCTTAAAGTTCGTCCGAAGAATCACTCAAAACAAACCTCGTTACCACCAACGGCACTTGAACCAGGGACTACCGGCTTATGGGGTAAGCACTCCAACTACACCACGCAGACTACATCTGTTAGAGTTGCCCGAACGGGATGGGTGAAATGGTTGCATTTGTTAACCGATCTAAACATATTTCCGATTATACTATTCGGAAAGAGTTTTCTTGCTTCTCTATTGAGGTCCCCGCATAGCCTATCCCATTTTTTGCATACAAAAAATGTCTTCGCCTCTGCGCAAAACTTAAGGGTCGAGAGACTACGACTTACTAATCTTGTGCAAGTAAGACTGAGAACATATATGCCCGCAGAGGTAGAAGTCAGTCGCACTATGCATTCGGTTGAATCACGGTCTCAGACCAAGGGCAAGGGATGCTGTACTATATATCTCCCATCCTCATGTTGTTCACCCAGTACTGCTGCCAATCATTGAGTAAGCGTTGCCTCTCCTCCTGGAAAACTAAAAAACGCGGCGGACCTAGAATAGAGCCTTGACGGACTCCGAAATGCGGACTGAAGGAGAAAAACTTGTGAGACTTCAACACACTCATGGTTATTAAGATAGCAGAAAAACCAGCTGAGGTAAAGCGAATTAAGACCTAATCTCTTGAGGTGAGAAGAACATGGTTGACTAAATTAAAGGGTTCAGAAAAGTCCAAGTAAACAACAGGTAATTGATTCTGTTTAGAGCAGCAGAAACTTTATGAGTGAAGGAATTAAAAATTGTGAATTTATTTTTGGTAAATTCATGCTGTTCATTACTAGGTAAGGATGGAGTAACGAGAATAACTTGTTGCAAACGAAACGTTCAAAGAGCTTATTGAATGAGGAAAGAAGGGTTATAAAACGATAATTCGAAATGGAAGATATCTCCAGGTTTATGAATTGGAGACACAACAGACCTCTTCCTGAGAAGGGAGAGCTATCAAACGACAGACTAAGGCTGAACAAAATTGATAAGAAAACACATAAAGACGAGGAAAAGTTTTTGCCAAGACATTAGGAATTCTATCTGGACCAATACCAGTACCAGAATATAAGGTTTTTAACTATAAGTAAACATCAATAGGACTGAAGAACAAGAATGATGCGTCAACTGAAGATTGGGAATCTAAATCAAGAACAGTAGAAGAGGCTGAAACCGTACAAGAAGAAGAAAACTAATGAGCAAACAAGCCATTATTTTTCTTCGTTATCGGAAGTTTCAGTACCGTCAAAATACATAAAAAATAGGCAAGCAACCAACATTTTTCAACGATTTGATATAAGTCCAGAAGTTTTTGATTGGGTACAATTAATAGAGCCCTCAATGTATTTATGCAATCTAATTGAGAAATAGCTATGAGTCTTTTGGCATCAGCTCTCAGATATTTCAAGTGCAGTAAATCGGCATTCAGCCTCGACCCTTCATGGCCTCTATCTTTGGCTTTTAAGAGGACAGCGGTTTTTTCATCAAACGACGGTGCATCCTAACTGACGGAGTCAAATCGAGAAAGAGGAAGAATTTTTCCAAAGCCGGTTCAATATTTGGGTTGCGGAAAGGAAAACTAGTTCACAAAGCTTTTCTCATCTTCCATTGGCGAATAATTTTCTTTAAAGAAGTTAAAGCGAACCTGAATATTGCTCTGAATAACAGATTCACGAGGGATAACAGGTAACATGAAATGTAGGGATCAATAGTATAGATCCGGAGGAATGTACGAAGAACAGGTTGCATCCAAAACAATGCAGGATTCAGGCAGGTTTCAAAGAATTAAAGACAAAATCTTATTGTTGGCATTTGGCTGAGTTATTTTTTTTTAAGGAATTAAAATGTATGGAGAGATGAAAGGGAAAGAGAAAAACTATCCTTGGAGAGGATATCAGTGCAAAAAGGCTTTCAGCGAAGATTGGGCAAGTTAAAGTTGTAACAAATTAAGAAAAACGATTTCGAAGGGGAGGTTCTCGTATGTGAATAAGAAGATAACCTGGCAAAAAAGTATCATAAACGGATACCGAGCAACTGCAAGGAATATAAACACAAAAGATATAAAACCCTACAAAAGACGTCATAATGACAGAAACAGAAGCAAATTCAATAGCGAGGGAAGAGGCAAAGTCACAACTGGGATTTGGATACATAGAGCTCCGAACTTCCATGAGGACGCCTTATCCGCTAGTTTACCAGAGCGGGCAGGATTTGCAAGTTTGTCTGAAGATATTGAAGGTTGGAAGAATCTCACCATTCAAAATGTCCTCGATAAGCCATGTTTCGATTAGACAAATCATATCGTCAGAGGCAAGATAAAATGAAAATCACAGATCACCAGTCTTGGTCGTAAGTCTCCGTACATGTTGATATAATAAACAGAAAAACAGGAAGATTCTACCATCGATGTTTTAGGATGACAAGTTGACAAAAATTTCTTAGTCTGCTCATAAAATCTTTGACAAACACACCTGATTGCAAGAAATCTTTTCGCAAAAGGTCAGTAGTGCCAGAGTTCGCTGTTATCCTGAAGCAAGAGATTAGCTGGCTGCTTAAATTTTGCAGCGTTAGTTTCTTACAAGTCAGCAAATGCGGCGTATACTCTAGCAATGATGTAATTTTTAAATCCATCACAGGAGCATTGTAAGCCAGACACGGTACAAATACTTGTCTTGGTAGGAAAACAACTTTTACTGCAGGAATAGCACCAGTAGCATTCACGGAGTCACTGAAAATGTCTGGTGGCAGAACACAAGTAGGTTGCAAAACAGAAGTTGACGGAATACTTCCAGCAGATGAAAGACGTTGCGGAGAAAGGGCCTACTGTTGTTGTTTAGCAAGGAAAGGAGGAAAGGTTGTGTGTTAACATTTCCACATATCAACACAGACGTAGACATTGTAATTGCACCAGATGCAGGGACTTGTGGCGATAGGGTTTCTTGTTGCAAATAGCGCCTCTAACTGTCTCAGTCCATTGACCGCATCCTCCAATTTCAAAATCCGAGCAGCGACGAAATGTCTTCGTCGGCCGAGTCAGACCAGCGTTTTTTCGATCTCCCCACTGGTCTCCGGCCTTCAGTTCTCCCAACGAATACCTTTCCGAGTATCCGTTGTTCGTCCATACGATTGATTCATGTGTCCAGCCCGTTGCAGCTTCCGTAGTCTTACAATTCGTGAGACCTCCGATTCGTCAAAAGTTTCATACAGCTCATGGTTGTATAGAATTCACCATTTGTCCCCGTCTAGCTTCGCTCCGATTATTCGCCTCAGGACCCGTTGCTCAAAGGCGTTCAATATGTTTGCGGATGCTTGGGTTACAGTCCATGTTTCACACTCATAGCATAACACAGGTCTTATCACAGATTTGTATACTTCGAGCTTTGTTTTCCTGTGTATGCAGCTGGTCTTGAAGATCGTCAAAACTAAATAAAATATTTTATTTGCGAGCTGTATTCTTCGGCGTATTTCGTCTCTTTCATTACTGGTTCTTGTTATTTTGGCGCCTAAATACACAAGGTCGCCCCCATTTTCGATATTGGATTCGTCAAGTGTGATATTTTGTGTATTTGAGGTATTTCTCCTCGGCGGCATCATGAGTTTTGTTTCATTTTCATTGAATTATAGCCCTACTAGTTGTGCTTCGCTGTTGAGTCGATGTTTGATGGACTGGTCAAGCAATAAGTGTCATGGTTCGAGCATTGATCAACATTGAGATTTGTCCTCTGCTGATTAATTATTAGTTTGAGTTATTTTAGATGATGCCGATCACTGTTCGAAGTCTATCAACTGCGAAATTTTTTAATGGGCAGCATTAAGCCTATACCACACTACATTCAAAGAGTCGGAAGAACTAGAATCTGAGTTCGGAAATAAGCTGAATAGACTGTTTTATATGCGAATGCAATCCTTGGTGCTTCTTTTCTCTGTACCTTGGGGAAGCATTTTCGACACAGCTTTTGGCAGAGAGTGTCGCCTCATACTTCTGCTCCGGACCTTAGCAATGACCGTACTACATTCATCAAAAATATCCTTCTGAATGGGTTGGGGTAGTCTACGTTGACCATGAGTCGCCTGGGAGCCGATACGTCTGATGTAGCCCTCTCGCCGTTGCCCTGGTTTGCTCAGAGAAACTCATCGAGCCAATCGACCAGCACTTCCCCAATACTGATAGTCCTTACTCTGGGGATTATCTTCTTTGTCAGGATGACCACTGCGATTTTCTCCAGTGTTAGGCTGAACTTGCGGGCAGTCATCCAGTCCCTCACTTGACGCATTAGCATTCCTAGTCTAAGTTTCATATGCTTGACTCTACGTCCAGCGACAAGCGCTGCGACAGTATCTGAATGACTGCAGTCATAGCCAATCAGGCACAGCTCAAGTTTCAGTAGCCTGCCGTACGATATGTTTCACCGATCTGGACCTAGGATATATCCTTAAGCAACACCCGATGAAACTTCCCTTCTTCATCAGCCTTGCTTGGTATGATAACGCAGGCTTCGGATCTTCAGGCAGTCACTCAAAAGCCGCTTAGATATTCTGAAATTTGAATAGTGGTTTTCAGCATATCCACCCATTTCGCAGAGTTGAATGGTTATCGAACGTCAAGTGTCATCAACAGAACCACCCGGATCTTGATAGATCTGTGTGCCTCCGCTTGTTGGAACACCCTCACCACCTCTGCAATCACATCAGCGGTGAAGCGCCTTACTCTAAAGTCGTACTGCTGAAGAGATAAGCCCCCAGCAGCACAGATGGCTTCAGTGAGTCTTCTCTTGGAGTTTTTTGAGCACTTTCCCAGCCATGTCTGGCATGCATAACGGGTGGTATGCAGACGGCGATCCGGAATTTCCGTTCCTCTTGCTGATCTGCACGAGCCTCGCCACCTTCCATCGTACCGGGAAGACCCCTCCTTACAGCTCCTTTTGCTCCAGGAGCTCGTTCCTTACAACTTTGCTAATGTGCTTTTGTGAGTCACATATAGATTTAATTGTCAATCATTCCTTGATTTATGATTTCTTTTTGTTTAACTATTCAAGATTTATTTTATGTGAATTTTTCGATATAAGTTAAGAAATAAAAGAGCAAACTACTGGAATTACTATATTGTTCGTGAATATTTATTGAATTTTTTAGTGGTCTTTATTTCGAAGGTCATTTTTAAAATTACGATTTCTATCCAAAATATCGAATAAAATCTTTAAATAGATTTAAATCAATAACGAAAAAGTTAACTTCGGAACATGAATTTAAATCAAAAAACTAGCTTATTGGTCAAAGACTTTTGGTATTTTCTGAAATCAAAGCCGATATATCTTGAAAGTTTAGAGTTCATTTCCAAAAATTAAACCTTTAGACTCTCTTTTCCACCAAAACAAATGCGAATGCCTTATAAAAAATTTTCTAAAGAACTATTTTTAACACGCTAAACGAAACATTTATTTTATTCAGACAAACAATAAAAACGAATTTGAATAATTAAATTCAAACGGAAAAACAAATGATTATTTAATTCAACTCTTTATTCATCAATGACTGATTTCTAATTCATTAATATTTATTCGAAATATATAAATTTGGACATTCACGAGAACAATAGCTGTCGAATAAAAGAAACACAAATTGCAACAATGCAGGTGTAACCAAATACCTATTATGATTTGAATTTTATATTTATTCGTAGAAAAAAATGCGTCTAAAATGTATTCAATATATTTATGTGATTGCCATTGACAAATCGTTAAACAAGTTGAAATTGATAAAATAAACTGATATGCAAAATATCTTTTTTTTGGTCAAAACAAAAAGAAATTTGAAAGAATAACCGCTTCGCGAATTTTGACGGAATTAATTAACGAATTTTACATTAATTTTTGGATCCTATTGATGCTGACATATTTTATCACGTTTCTTTTATTCTAAATTTATTCTAAGTAGCGTCTGATTGAAATATTAAACCGTATCTAATAATTATCAAGACTATCGATTTCACTGGACTGAGATCAAGATACTGTCGGGCTCATAAGCCCCACAGATATGTAGGGCAGAGCGGTAGAGATTTACGGTGAAGCAAAAATGCCTTAAAAACATAACGAACTTTTTTCTGCAAGACGATTTGATTCCATCTGCAAATAGGCGTCAAATGTTCGTGGAAGGAATCATGACTTCAGGCAGACTATTTCCTAGCTCAGCTAGAAGCGAGTCGCTAACTTATTTAAAAGTCACATTTACGAGCTCCAATAAAAGACTACTTAAGCGAATGAAACAAGTTCAAATCTGACGTGATTATTAAATTAGAAGACCTCACTATTGATCAAATGGAGTATATGAACGTCATCATCATCTAGCGCGACAACCCAAGCCGGGCCTTGGCTTCCAGGATTAATTTCCTCCAATCATCACGGTATCACGTCCTTGCCCGCCAGTTGTTTACTCCTAACAAGGCTCTGCTGTCAGCTTCTATCGTGGCTTCACATCGAATCCTCGGTCTTCCCGTTAGACGTCTACCTTGTGCTCTACTCCTCAATGTTCTTTTGGATAACCGCTTTTCTTCCATTCTTTCTACATAGCTCGCCCATTGCAATTTACTTAGCTTTACGCAAGAGGAAACAGGTGGATCGTCAAAAAGTTGGAAGGAAGTTTGTTTCACTTGGCCGTCGATTTTTCGGAGCACTTTGCGTTCAAATACGTCCACTGCCTTTTCGGGTTCGCTCGTCACAGTCCATGTTTCGCTTGCGTGCATGAACCCACAGGATATATTTCAGAAGATGATGATGAATCGAACATTTACCCGAGTAGAAACTCAATTTTGGCCGTCATTAAGCCCTGATTAGGCTGCCTGAACGGACATTAGAGCGTAATGCGGATTCCTAAAAAGTTACTAATTTAGGCAGTGATGCGGCTTGCCTAAACATTTCCAAAAGTGAAGGAAATTGTAAAAGTTTGAACTCTTATCAAGAATTTAAGTTTTGTTTTCTGCACTAAAAAAATGTGCACTAAGGAACAGTTTAGGTAAGCACCATCACCACATAAATTAGAAATTGTTTAGTCAAGCCCTTTACAACCTAAATTGAAAGCATATTTTTAGAATGAAAAATATGGTTGCTTTTTTGAAAAATGTTCGAAAAACGATCGTTTTTGATGAATATTTGTAAAACTATCGTTTTGAATAATGTTCGTAAAATGTTAAGTGTTACTTTGTAACACTATACAAACTGAAAATTTTTATAATTCTACATGACGTAAGACAAAACATTGATACGCAGCTAAAAATTAAATATTAGACAATGACAAAGAAATTTGACAAACTGATGAACAATCACCACACCAGCAAACAGAGCCTTCTATCCATGGACTGTAAATCTATCAGATACGCCGTTTACGACACAAGAAATGGAGGTGCTACATAAGGGACTGACACACAACTTATATAACACAAACCGCAACAAAGACATAGAACAACTAGTAATCGACACTGAACTAGCCATTAACAAACTGCCGCAGGAACAACAGACACATGCAAGACATACTGCAGTAGATATACTACAAAAAATACGACCTAACGTAAGCAAAACGAATTTCCACGAAGACCATAAGATATTAAGACACGTTCAGAAAAAACTTACGGACAACCTACTAACGGTGACCAACGCTGACAAGGGACATACAACGATGAACCTTAAAAACAATGGAATACGTACAAAAACAATAGACTTCATTAACGCCAACGTATACAAACTGGTAAACAAAGACTCCACTAATAAGTTCCAAGCAGACTTAATTACTGCTATTATACAATCCCCACAAATCATTCCTCCTAATACTAAGCCACACTACCTCGTAAAGCACAACCTGAACTCCACAAACTCAACATCCCCATCAGACTTGCCGTCAATTACCGCCCAGCTCCTGCATACCAATTAGCACGGTACTTGGCAACGATAATGGCTGATGTCATGCACCTTGATGACAAATCTACATTAAAGAACAGCTGTAATCTAGCAAACTTAACCACCTCTTTGACATTGACTAAAACTTGTCGACTTTTAACACAAGACATGTCCAACGTCTACCCGTCGATGAAAAACCGACTATGCTAAAAGATAAACTTTCATTGAACAACAGCCGACGATTCACAGATTAACTACTTAATCTTATAAAGACCACAATCAAGCAGCACTATTTTAGGGTCAATAACAACACATACATTGCCAAGGATATATATCCAATGTCCTCAATAAATAATCGTGATGGAACAGAACATACGGAGATTCAACAATTCAAAAAACAAAAACGTAATATCCCTCTATCTGACCGAAGGTGCTAAACCTACCTAATTTAATGCCTGACCTAATTTAGTACCTGATCTATTTAGCACTACGTGCTTACCCATCCTACGACTATAAAAAGTCATTCCCTTCAGCACATCCTTTAGACACTGAAGATGATTCAAAGGAGTCGAAACGCGTCTGCTCACACAACAAAGCAAGGCCTGACGGCTATTCAAGAAAAAAGAGAATTGGCCTGCAGATATCAAATAAACAAAATAATTGACTCTTACTAAGGAGTTTTAGTGTTGTTTACATTTTTCACGATAAGATTTTTCTGTTTAGGAATCGTTGAGGAAAACCCCATTGGATCCTAATGCAGAAAGCCCCATCAGTACCTAAAGTCGTTGTCTTTACGTTAGACATGCCTAATTATGTCCCCATTAGGCCCGTATTAGGCATGTTCCATTCAGGCCGTATTAGGCATGTTCCATTCAGCCCGTATTAGGCATGCCTAAACTGACAAAATGTGAAAAATTCTTAATCTCACTTTCAATTGCAAAATTTTCATTAGAATATTCTTTTCACTCTCCAGATTACAATAAAACCCAAAATTTCCTAAATTGCTTGAGCAAGGCATGCCTAATTAGGCCGGCATTAGGCATGCCTAACTTAGGCAAGCCCCACTGTTTCCGCATAAGGCCCTAATGCTCGTTAGGGCATGTCTAAACTGATTTCTTCTCGGGTAGATCTAGGTATAACCAGTACAGAAGTAAGCGGTGTATATGATGGTATAGAATGAAAACTGATGCGAGCTATCACTCAAAAAAGAACCCAGCAAACCAAAAAGTAGTGAATGCTTCCGTGAATGCACTACTTGTATTCATTAGGAAATTCGTTGAAGCCCTAATTACCAATCTTTTGCAGGTAAGATCAAAGACATCCATATCCGCTCAAGAGCTGGGTTAACTAGAAGTCAACCTCACCATGCCTTCGATCGAGCCACTGTCTCAATTCAGGGATCGGCTCAGTCCATCTTTCCTTTGTGTGATTTTCCTAGGAATGTTGACAATTGTAGAGAGTGCATTGTTTCTTCTCTTTTGCGAATATCTAGCTATTGTTTTTGCTTCTACCTAGGAAAATATGTGAATCAACCCTGCTATCACGAATACCACTGACTTGGGGACTGTTCGATATGCATGTGCAATTCGTAGCGCTCCTTATCTCTGCTCCTGTGACAACCAAGAAACAAACTAGGAAATTAGAAAGCCCCTCGCTTGTGCAGCTGGCAAAAGACGATATTTAGTAGATGAAACAAGGTGAATGAACCAAAGAAAAGATATCAATAAAAGAGCTTCAAGATACTCCTTAGCCGGAGGTAATAATGTTATCACTAAGGAAGATTCTAATAATTTTATCGCTAAGGAAGATCCTTCAAAACGTACAATAGATTTGTACAAAAGAAAAGCTTCCAACAAATCTACACAAATTACTTTGGAGACCTTGAAATCATTCAATATACGGTCCCATACAAAAAGCTATTTTCAGCGAAAACTAAAAAGGCAAAATAAGTGAATTTATAATACATGAAGCTGCGTGGTTGCCTTCTGGGTGTACCTGCTTTGTACTCCAAACGTATGTTATTTCAATTCACTCAAATGTTCTAAGTTGACCAATAAGATTTGAACGTTATTTCACAGTACGTCAAAGTTTTATACCCCTTACAGTTCCTAAATTTAAAACTTTGAATTGTTACATTATTTCTGAGGGCTTTTATAGCTCAAGGATAGAGGAATCGCTCCCTAATCTGAGGGAATAGAGTTGACTCCTCACCAGAGCAAGCTTAAGGGTGTCAATAGTGATCTGAAAAATCAGATATACCATTAAGGGGGTAAATACACTCAGAAATTAAAACAAGTTGAAGTAGCAGGAGAGTGCTCCTGCCAGAAGGGTATTGTAAAACAATATATTCTGCATATCAAAACTTGACTAATATACAGATACTATAAATTGAGTACGAAAAATTATTATGTTTATTATGATTTTAAACTCGCTACCATTTTGTTTCAAGTGTTTTGACTCCGCTTGATTAGTCATGATAAGACATTAATATTACAAACCATTTCTAAAATTTTTATCAAAATTCCTACATATTTGTATTGTCTAGGTCCGTTGCGAACGTGTATCTCCCTAGTATAGGGTAATCCATTTTACGCTTGGGAAAGTAAAGCTAAATTTTTTATTCAATATAAAGATTGAACCTTGCCATTATACGTGAAACACAACATCATTCAAATATCCTCCACGGGACCTCTTACAGGCCTCAATTCTTTTGAGGTAATTTTCAATGACTTTTCGGCACATTTCCGGCAATATCTCGGCCATATCTTCACGAATATTGGTTTTCAATTGCTCAAGATTTTGAGGATTGTTCGCGTAAACACGATCTTTCGCATAGCCCCATAAAAAGAAATCCAAAGGTGTTAGGTCGCAGGATCTTGCGGGCCAATTGACATCATTCAATCTCGAAATTACGCGTCCTGGAAATTTCTCTTGCAAAAGTGCTCGATTAGCCTGTGTTTTGTGGCTTGTGGCTCCGTCCTGTTGGAACCACATGTTCTCAAGATTATAATCTTCAATTTCTCTACAAAAATAATCGGTTAACGTCCGTCCATAGCGGTCAGAATTGACTGTCATGGCTCTTCCTTGATCGTTTTCAAAAAAATACAGGCCAATAACACCACCAGACCATAATGCACACCAAACGGTCACTTTTTCGGATGCAAAGGCCTTTCTGCGATCACCTGAGAATTTTGAGAGCCCCATATGCGGCAATTCTGTTTATTTACGTAACCACTGAGCGAAAAATGAGCCTCATCACTAAAGAAAATTTTGTTCGAAAAATCGTTATCAATGGCTTGTTGTTCAATCACCCAATTCGCATACATTCTGCGTTGTGTATGGTCTTTAGGCTTAAGTTCTTGATTGAGTTGGATTTTGTACGGATGGAGATGCAAATCCAAATGCAAAATCCGCCACAATGAGCCGTAAGACAAGCCCAAATTTTGAGCACGTCGAGGAATCGACAAATTCGGGTCTTCCTCCATACTTTGAGTAACGACAGCGATATTTTCAGCAGAACGAATGTTGCGATGATGCGCAGGCCTTGCAATATCAATAACCGATCCATTCTCTTCAAATATTCTCACTGTGTTCGAAATTATTTGCTGTGTAGGTCGACTCGTAAGGCCCTAAATGTTGATACACCATTTTTATAATAAAATTTAAAAATTTTAACGCGTTCTTCGACTATTAAACGATCCATTTTTCTAAATGGCAAACCAACTAAAAAAACACGCTTTGGATGACATTTAATTTTGACAGATGTCAAATGGCAGGGTTATACTTTCCTACCACGAAATGGATAACCCTGTATTACGTGTTAATGTTGTTTTAATTGTTAAATGTTCAATCGGCTGTCAATTAGCTGTTTATTCTTCAATTATTGTGAAATTCTCAGGGCATACACAATTACTTTTCAAAAACTTAAATTGTAGCTTTTGGTAATCTTAAGGGTCCCATCTTGATTTCATGGGCAAAAATGTAAAATTTATAAAATATACTATTATTAACAAAGTTGATTGAATTTCAACTTCTGAGGTATTTGTTGCCCTTGTTCTCTTAAAGGCGCACCTCTGCGATTTCTTTCAAGGGGGGACACAAAATTTTCGTACATTTCGCACCCCTCAAACCAAAACTTGTTGGTTTAAGACCTGTTTTGAAAGTTCTCATTAGGACCTTTCATTTGATACCCATATTGTCTACATGCGATGAAAACTTTTTTTCGGGGGCAACTCTCCTATATGGGGAAAACCCCCTTAAAAACCTTATAAATTTCTTTTCGTGGTGAAACTTTGAAGAGGGCGTCACTTCGCACCTACTTACAAAATCTTATGTTTCTAGCTTATGCAGTTTGCGATAAAAAGTGGTATGACACACAGACGGGCAGACGGACAGACAAGACACGATTTTACAAACAGTTTTTTACAGTACAACATTTCTAAGATACCGTGTTCAAATTTCATTGAAATTAGAGCATAACTTATGAAGATATACCACTTAGAGCGAAGATGCCTCGAGCGTCTTTGTAGGCTTTTGTTATAGAAATAATAGCGGTACTTTAGGTATGTGCAAGCATAGTCACTAAATATGAATGTATTAAGGATTTAGGTGACCAATTCATACAGTTGAGGCTGCTATTGAAGAAGGTGAGGTTTATGGTCTTGAAATAGATGGCGCGTGTATGCTTAAATACAAAATTTGTTTTTCCATGGAAATTGTACTTGAAAGTTTAAAACGCGTTTTCATCGAGACCACATTTTCAGAGTCGGTGAACGCTTTAGCTACAGACTGAAACAATTGTTACACAATTTTCAACAATTATTTGTGACATACTCGTATGTGTATTCTAATTGGCGCGATATTTTGATTCAGTGAATTTTTTTGCGATGAAAAATGAAACATTTTTCACCGAATAAAGTACTGTTTTTGAAACACCTGTCACGCTGTTAGAAATTTAAATTTTGATAAAAATCTCACGATCAGTACACAGAAATATTGTGGTCAATTATTTTGTTGCTTTGATATCCGCAACCCAATTCTCTTTTTTCTTGTAAAGCCGTCGGACCTTGCTTTGTTGTATGAGCAGGTCCATTTCGATTCCTTTGAGTTACAGTAACACTGAATATGACTCAACATTGTTTTTTAACTAATCGCTTTGTATTTTTTGTTTAAAATAAGACAGTCATGAGTAGCATCGTTTGCCGCATAACTACCTATTTTAAGAACCTCTGGAGCATCGCTTATAGAGTAGATTTTCTTCAATACTTCTACATTAAAAAATTATCATAGCTGCTTGGAATAATCGTATATCTATTCGAACTATATGAATAGATTTAAAATACATAAAACTACTTAAAAAAAATTAAAGATAAATTTTTAAAAAATTTGTTTTTTGGCTTTCTACGGGTACCTACCTCCGAAAGAGGCGTGAATGTATGGAAAAGTATAACCTTGATGATGGTACCTCATGGCAATTTGAAGCCAAATTACCTTGGATTTAAAATGTTTAAAAACGATAAAATAAAAGTGATTTAAAAGTTACTGGAAGAGTTTCAATTTTTTTTTTTAATATTTCAACGAAATGACACGGAGATAGAAATTGGAATGAAATGATGTTGTTGAGGAGAAAATAGAGCTTATAAACATTGGCACTAACAACCATAAATCAAACGGCACCCTACACATTTCAAAAAAGTTTAGTTTATTATCTCCTTCCTGGACACCTCAAGACTTATTTCGAAAACACCATATTAGGACCTTGCATATGACACCTCACTTGACTTACTTTAGTGAACATTTTTTTAAAGGGTCTCTACCAGTATTGAGAAGACCCCCTTAAGAGCCTCTACAAACTTTCTCTCTGCAGAGTGTCAGACTCCCAGGTGCATAACGCTTTATTAAATACCTGCCATGTCAATCTGAGAACGTTGTAGTACAGCAAATATCGTCATACTTTTGACGATGATTGTACAAGTATCGAAAACCAGACCAGACTGTATTGAGGAGAAAAATACGAGACGAAAAATTACTTCTTCTCTCAGCAGATATCGAGTAGCACGAACGTCTTTGATCGCGTGCAAAAATCATGTTTTGTAAATAGTTGTTAAAATAAAGTTATTTATATATATATATATATATATATATATATATATATATATATATATATATATATATATATATATATATAAGTATATGAGATGTGGCACGTTTTGGCAAGATCGTTTCCAAATAGGATTTGACAATTATCGCTTAGATGACCGGTATCACTGAATCCCTAATTTAATTTAAATATGAAACGTTTAAAACAAGACTTTTGGGTATCTTCGCCCTCAATGACCACGAGCGACGCACAAACAGACAAACTTTTATACCGTCTCGAATTATACAACTAGGGGGCATCTCAATTTTTAACGGAGTTACAGTTCACCACTGGGAACTTTATTTCAGACGCCTTAATTACATCATTATTGCTACAACGCCTTCCTGCTCACCTCCGTTCAATTCTTGCCGTGTCTGAGGCTGACGATTTGAGCAACTTCGCAGTGGCAGTCAACCGACACCATCGCTGGAGTTCAGCTGCGCATTGGACAGTAGCTAACCCAAATTTCGACAGCGAGAATATTGACGCACAAATCGTATATCTTCCAACCGAAATCGAAAAAATTTCTGTAGTTAAAAATGGAAGCCCAAAGTGCAAAAAGGGTCGCTGCCCAAGACACTAGACATGAACTATTATGGTTTCTACTCCATCAAAGCATGACTTAATGTTTTGCTATTTTCAAAGTCTTTACGGTACAGCAGCCAGACACTGCCGCTCGCCGTTTGTTTTTTGGCTTTCTACGGGTACCTACCTCCGAAAGAGGCGTGAATGTATGGAAAAGTATAACCTTGATGATGGTACCTCATGGCAATTTGAAGCCAAATTACCTTGGATTTAAAATGTTTAAAAACGATAAAATAAAAGTGATTTAAAAGTTACTGGAAGAGTTTCAATTTTTTTTTTTAATATTTCAACTAATTTCAACGAAATGACACGGAGATAGAAATTGGAATGAAATGATGTTGTTGAGGAGAAAATAGAGCTTATAAACATTGGCACTAACAACCATAAATCAAACGGCACCCTACACATTTCAAAAAAGTTTAGTTTATTATCTCCTTCCTGGACACCTCAAGACTTATTTCGAAAACACCATATTAGGACCTTGCATATGACACCTCACTTGACTTACTTTAGTGAACATTTTTTTAAAGGGTCTCTACCAGTATTGAGAAGACCCCCTTAAGAGCCTCTACAAACTTTCTCTCTGCAGAGTGTCAGACTCCCAGGTGCATAACGCTTTATTAAATACCTGCCATGTCAATCTGAGAACGTTGTAGTACAGCAAATATCGTCATACTTTTGACGATGATTGTACAAGTATCGAAAACCAGACCAGACTGTATTGAGGAGAAAAATACGAGACGAAAAATTACTTCTTCTCTCAGCAGATATCGAGTAGCACGAACGTCTTTGATCGCGTGCAAAAATCATGTTTTGTAAATAGTTGTTAAAATAAAGTTATTTATATATATATATATATATATATATATATATATATATATATATATATATAAGTATATGAGATGTGGCACGTTTTGGCAAGATCGTTTCCAAATAGGATTTGACAATTATCGCTTAGATGACCGGTGTCACTGAATCCCTAATTTAATTTAAATATGAAACGTTTAAAACAAGACTTTTGGGTATCTTCGCCCTCAATGACCACGAGCGACGCACAAACAGATAAACTTTTATACCGTCTCGAATTGTACAACTAGGGGGCATCTCAATTTTTAACGGAGTTACAGTTCACCACTGGGAACTTTATTTCAGACGCCTTAATTACATCATTATTGCTACAATGCCTTCCTGCTCACCTCCGTTCAATTCTTGCCGTGTCTGAGGCTGACGATTTGAGCAACTTCGCAGTGGCAGTCAATCGAGTCGCTAGCTTTCCGCAACCGACACCATCGCTGGAGTTCAGCTGCGCATTGGACAGTAGCTAACCCAAATTTCGACAGCGAGAATATTGACGCACAAATCGTATATCTTCCAACCGAAATCGAAAAAATTTCTGTAGTTAAAAATGGAAGCCCAAAGTGCAAAAAGGGTCGCTGCCCAAGACACTAGACATGAACTATTATGGTTTCTACTCCATCAAAGCATGACTTAATGTTTTGCTATTTTCAAAGTCTTTACGGTACAGCAGCCAGACACTGCCGCTCGCCGTGCTCCTTCCACGTCACACAGACGGAAAACTCATTGGATCACCAGTTTACCAGGGGAGAAAAATGCGAGACATCTCTGTCAAACCAAAATTTTTAATCGACATCGGCGCAGATGGCTTGGTGCTTCCACTAACCGCGGTACCAACAAAACGTAAGCCTGCCAGTTTATTTGCAGCAAACGGCACGACTATCGATACCTACAGAGAAGCAACCCTCAACATGGTCACTTGGTTTTCGACGCTCTTTCCACTGGCAATTTCATATTGCTAAAGTTTCACACCCCGTTTTAGGAGCTGGTTTTCTCAAATGTCACGGATTATTAGTCGACATAAAAATCAACGATTTTTTATCCCTCCTCGAAACGTGCAGCAAAGTACCAGATTAGTACACAAAAATATGAATCTATCTCAAGCGTCAGTAGGAGCTTGCTGTTTGATTGTTTGCTCAAGCAGTTTCCAAGCATAACAAACCCCGCTATGAAAAAGAACCTCGCACGCCATAGCGTCCGCCATCATATTATTACCACGTCTATAGCCGAAGGCCTTCCACGGTTCAATCAAAAAAATACAAGGCCGAGAAGACAAAATTCCAATTTTTACTGGGCTAAGGAATATTGTCGGGGCAAGTCCTTTACAGCTTGTCCGCAAAAAGGATGGCTCCTGGTGCCCGTGTCGTAGCTACAGACGACTGAACGCTGTTACCGCTCCAGACACTTATCCAATGTACCATATCCAGGATGTAGTATATATATTTTCCAAAATTGATCTCTTCAGAGCATTCCATCAAATCTCGATTAAAAAAGAAGACATTCCAAAAGCAACGAATTCCATTTGGCTTGTTTGAATTCACCGCTGTAACCTTCGGTCTCCGAAACGCAGAGCAATTTTTCCAACGCTTCATGAACCAGGTGGTCCATGGCTTCGATTGCTCACATACTATGTAGATTATATCTTTGTTACTTCCGAATCGGAGGAATAGCTCAAAACTAGCTTTGGTTGGTTTTTGAACGCCTTGCCAAGTACGATATGGTAATCAATGTAGCGAAATGTACGAGTGTTTTCGGAGCGAAAAAAGAGGAATATTTGGGCCGTCGTATTAACTTGATCGATGAAGTGGTGAATTCGGGCAGGCCAAAGGGAGTTGTTACCGCCAATTTTGGAATATCTTCTTCTTTAATCGGGATTTGATGGAATGCTTTGAAAAGCTCAATCTTGGAAAAGATACGTTTTACAGCTAGATGAAATGTTATGTCACGGATATGGCGCATTGGATAGTTGTGTGCAACGATGGCAGCGTCCGACTATTTTTGCTCCAGCACTACACCTGCCGCGACATCCGATGCATCTATAGATATCCTGAGCGGTTTATTTGTCTGGAAGTGTACTAGTAGCGTAGTGTCAATCAAAGTTTTCTGCACAGTTGGAAAGCTTTTCCTCCTTCTGAGGGTCAGACGATTGGCGGTTTGTCATTCTTCTTTGAGGCAACGCAGTAGCTGTTTAATGGTGCTTGGAGATTGGCTGCATCTCGGATGAAACGTCCGTAGAAGTTGATACTTTCCAGTTAACTGCAGATTTTTTTTGTATTTCTGATCGCTCCCACCCGTGACGATGTTGTTGAGATACCATGTGCGTCAGAATAGCGGCTACCGCTTGACTAAAAACAAATTAACCATGCCTGAAACTAAATACAGCATGTTGCCATCTACAATAGTATTCGCCATTTCCGACATTACTCGAATGTAGAAGGAGCGGTTTCATACACTCACTCATCATAAGCCACCTATCTTCGCGTTTACACAACCATACAGTAAAGCTTCACGACGGCAGCTCTGATACCTAAGTTTCATATCTGAATTTAGCACGGATAGTCGATACGTTCCAGCATCAAGAAACAAGGTGGTGGACGCTCTGCCTCGTTATGAAACAATTTCAACGCCAGCTGTCATCAACACCCACAAGTTTGTTCGCGAGCAGTAAAACGACGTCGAATTGCAGGAACCTTTCTACAACACTACCAGGTCACTCAAGCTACAACGGGTTAACGTTAATGGCAACATGGAAATAATAGGCGGAATATCGCTAACGCATATTCGCCCACTTGTTCCTGGGAGCTTACGTAAGAAAATATTTAATACCTTTCATCAACCATCACACCCAAGCGGCCGTGAAACGTTAAGATCAATTGGGAACAAGTTCATCTGTGCAGACATGAAAACGGACATTCGAGCCTGGGCTTGAAATTGCGTGCCTTGCAAACGTTCGAAAATTGGTCGCCACCAGAGGAACCCGACGAACGGTTCCAACATGTCCACTTGGACATTATCGGTTCACAAACACCGTCTCAAGGCTGCTTTTCCTGATGGTCTGAGGCTATTCCGATTGCCAATCGCTCAAGCCTCTTACAATAATTGGGCTGCACGGTTATACAGTCTTCCACAAAAGTCAAGGTACAGAGAATCGGTAACTGAAAATTGTATTACTGAATCAATATTTTTATTTGAAAACCAAAAGTTATGAAATGGTAATAATACGAGTTCTGTTGAATTTAAGTTTTCATAAATTTAAAGGGATTCGGCAATAATGATCATTGAAGACAATAATTTTTTGTTGGCAATGTCTCTTTTCTACTCCACAAAAGTCTTGGTACAGTTGCAGAAAATGCCCTGTTATTTGTAAAAAGGGGAATCCCCCAAGTTCATATTATCAGAGTGAGTTAACAACCGTAGGCCGCTGTCTTTAATATCGCGTCCGTATTCGTGGTGTATCTTTTATTTAATAAAATTTTTAAAAAATGAGTCGAAAGGAGTTGAGTATTAAGAAGCGTGAAATAATTATTAATCTGCATTCAAATCAGAGCAAATCATATTCTGAAATAGCTGAACTAGTGTTGCGAAGTCGGTCAACCATTCAAAAAGTGATAAATCGATTTAAGAAGGAAAATAGAGTGGAAAATGTGCCCCGAACAGGTCGTCCATCTAAACTTAGTGCAAAGGACAAGAGAAAAATTTCGCGAATGGTAAAACAAGATCCATTTCTAAGCTGTAGAAAAATCTGCGATGTTCTTGGAATTAATGATAAGAAGGAGGTTAGCGCAGAAACTGTGCGTAGAGCTGTCGTAGAAGCTGGATTTTCATCTCGTACGCCTAGAAGAAAACCTCTTGTAAGTTCCATAAACAAACAAAAAAGAATAAAATTTGCAAAAGCATAACCAATAACGTTTTGGGATAATGTTTTATTTTCGGATGAGTCTAAATTTTGTATATTTGGTGTAAATGGGCATAAGAGGGTCTGGCGAAAAGTAGGAGAAGCATTTAATCCCAAGAACACTATTAAAACAGTAAAACATGGAGGCGGTGGTGTTATGGTTTGGGGTTGCATGGCTGCTGCTGGAGTTGGAAATCTGACATTCATCGAAAATACTATGGATCAGAACTCTTATTTAGAGATTCTACGAAACAACATGAAACAAAGTGCAGCCAAATTAGGTATGCGAGAAGATTTCTTGTTTCAACAGGACAATGACCCTAAGCACACTGCGCATAAAGTTCGAATGTGGCTATTGTACAATACTCGCATGCTTGCTACACCGCCTCAAAGCCCTGATTTGAACCCTATAGAGCATCTTTGGAATGAGCTTGAGACAAAAATACGAAAAAGAGTTATATCAAGCAAGGCGCGGCTTAAGGATGCTATATTGGAGGAGTGGGCCAGAATCAGCAGCGAATTTACTAAAAAATTGGTATATTCTATGCCTAAAAGACTGAAGTCAGTAATTCAGATGAAAGGATATCCGACAAAATATTAAGAAAAGTATAATTTAAATAACTATGCAAGACTATTATTACAATTTGTATCATTTTTCTTTAGGTGTACCATGACTTTTGTGGACTTCATTCATTGACTTTCCAACACATCATATGTAATAATATATTAATACGGCAGAATTTTCGTTTTGTTTTACATGAATTAAAGTGTAATGATTATAGTTGAAGTAATACCAAAAAAATTTTATCACTATAGGTTTTTTAAATAAAAATATCAAACAATTTTCATGATATTTATCACTGTACCTTCACTTTTGTGGAAGACTGTATGCACCATTAAATGTTACAACTGATCAGGTCACCCAGTTTAAGTCATCTATGTTCAAAGCACTTGCATGCTTCATTGGCTGCGAACGAAATATGTAGAACATCGCCCGACTAGTCCAGTCAATGAAGGATTTCACCTCAGAATACTTTTAACGTTCATCGATTTGCATGAAAATTGATGAGTAATTGGATGATGCCTCAAAAAAACAAGAGTGACATAGTGCCGACTTGTGCTTTCACCCTGGGGATGGGGGCCACTCCTTCTCGAGGGTGGACATTTTTTTTTGTCAAAAATACCCCCAGGAATCGATAGAGCGACCGGTTCTAAGCATTTTTTATTCTATAAAGTTTTTTGAACAAGTCAATAGTTTTTGAGTTATTAATGATTGAAAATGTCAATTTTTCGTGAAAAAATACATGTTCTGAAACGATTTTTCACAAATAACTCGAAAATTATGTGTTTCTCAAAAAATATTGTTCGTACCTAAATTGAAGCTAATGAAAAAAACGAAGTGATTGTAAGTTGAATCCAAAGCGACCTATAGGTAGTTAGAGGACCCTTCTTTAGTGAATACTCCAGTATTCGAGGCTAAATAGCGGGAAACCGATACATTTTTTCGGGAACTAGGGTAAATCCATGATAGATGGACCACCAGTATAGACGGATCATTCGAACATTTCGCTGGTCTGTCGCAGCAGCGCCGCATTCATTGTGTAGTGGTTTTCTACTTGAGCAGAGGTAAACACGCTTAGTTTGGCTTGTGAGTTTCATATGGCTTCTAGGCAAAATATTTGATTTGTTTCTTTTGGTGAGTTGAAGTTTTTTTCACTGGATTTGATTTTTATGTGGTTAAGTTAGTTTTGATTATATTCACGTAAGGTCAGTGCTATAACTCAAGTGTATAGTTGAGTATGATCTTAATCTAAACTGGCGTGCCCATAGCGTTGTTTGTCTGAACTAGAAGTTGATCCATCTATCCCAATTGTTAGGGAGTATCTATTGCGAGAGCAAAGAGTCTAAATAAAATAGTTATCAAAGCGTATTTTGCACTCTTCAAGAATATTTTGGAAGAAATGGTCTTATGGATAAACCTGGAAACATTTTTAACATAGATGAAACAGGTTGGAAGCTGAATAACAAACCAGCGAAGGTAGTTGCCCTGAAAGACTCTAAGAATGTGACTTCTATTACTTAGGGAGAAAAGGGTGAAACCATCTTAGTATTGGCATGTGTTAATCGAGAGGATATATTCTTACCACCTTTTTGCATAATGAAAGGAGAGAATCTAAAACAGGAGTTTTGACGAACTGGACCAGTGCCCGATGATTATTATCAACTCTTTCTTACATTTCTCCATGAAAGCGTTCGCGAACGCGTATACATGCGTTTTGAAGATTGAATTTCATTAGATTTCATACGTTTTACTATAGTTTTCTCAATCGCTCGACTTCAGCCGTTTTTTATAGCGCATCATGTCATTCCTCTCCACCGTATTCGCTTCATAGAATACCCAAATTTTTGTTTTTTTCATCCCATTTCTTTGAACCACGACACGGATCACCAAATTTTAAAAATTGAATCTTCCCCTTCTTCCGCACCCATTTTAATTTGAATATATTTTTTTAAGCTTTCATGCAGAGTGCAGTTGATAGGTTACATTATCAAGTTTTGAAAAAAAAAATATCGCCAGGACTTTGAAGAAGCTGTCACTAGTAATCCGCTTACTAAAATTGGTGCTGGACGCACAGACAATTTGTAATTCCACTAGAGTTTTGTAAATTAATACAAAACCTTCAAAGTCAATCAAGAATCGAGTTCATATCTATTAACATCCAACAAAGGAGCCAAAAACTATTTAACATGAAAGAATTTTTAAAATAAATCTCAACAAGATTCAGTTTAAACTTTACTTTCCTCCACTTACATATATCCTTCCTCCCTTTACTTATGTATACATGAAGTACTTTCCACATCCTTTATGCTTGCTCAGAAGCACAAAAACAGGAACATTACTAAATGAACTCTAGGAACGAATACAAACCACTTTATTGGTGTCATTAATTTTACGATTTAATGACTAGCTACCACAAACTTCTTTGCTTGGCATCCGGATCGGATTGCTTTATTGCCATCCATTTAACTGTAACCGAAGTCAGTGAAGTGAACAGAAATTCGGTAAGGATAGTAGTAATATGTTCACAACAAAAGGAGGCAAGAAATGTTAAAGTTTGTAAGATTTCCGTCCTGAATTCCAACGAAACCCTCACACATTGCGGTCGAACATGAAAATTTTCATACATTACACATGACATACTACGACACATCTATAATCTTGTGGATCATAATCCTTCGTCAAGGGTGGTATAATTTTCGAAATTATTTTATCATTTTATGACCAAACAGTCATTAACTATCAACACATAATATTTCATTGCTTCAGCTCATGTACGAGTACTTGGGGAGAGTAATTTCACCATACCTGAATCTGAAGGGCATTGTTAATGGGTAGCGGCTGTTAGAGGAAAGTGTAAAAAATTTATTAATGTTTATGTTGGTGTTAATGACGTAATTGAAATGCTTTAAGAGTAAAATAAAATTCAGGGAGTGGATGATGAGGTAGGCGTTCATAATCGTAACGATGTCATAAAGCAGTGGAGATAAACCTTCATCGTTAGTGGGAAATGATTTTAATCTTTGAAGTCTACATTGGGTCAAATTTAAATATGATGAAGTTACTTTTAAGGAAAATTCATTCCTCCTGATTTTTTTGAAATCATAAATTTGACATTTTAGTGCAATTTAGCCGATTTTCAAGGTAGGCAAATTAACGCTTGAGAAACAGTTTAAACAATTCTTTTTCGATTTTGATTGATTCTAGTGAAAATTTCGCAAAAAAAAAAAATTCAACCAGAACGATGGCTGATTGGTTAACGTCATCGCTTCTAGTAGTGGAGGCTAGGGTTCAAATCCTGATGCGTGCTCCATTTTTGCTCGTAATATGTTTTGTTTTTTGATTATCTTTAAAAAATTGCGCTTCTAAATCAATCGTGTATGAATAATTTTCCCTCTTTAGTATACATTTTGCAATGAAAGCGTGTAAGAATGCAAATACTGATTGAAAACCCTTATTTTTTCTTTCAAGAGTTTCTCCAATTCTCTGAACTGGATGATATAAATCAAAAAAACAATTGATTCATATTTAGTTTTCGTAATAAGACAAGCGCACAAAAACAACTTTCTTACGACACATATGATTTTTCAACGCAATCGCAAAAACGCAACTTGAACTCTGGACTCCCTCGTGAGAGGTTCAAACGTTAACCAATCGACCACCGGTTTCGTTAGGTTAATTGGTATTGCTATATTATTGTGCTCAAACAATGTTATAGTAATTTTAAAGAACGTTGTTTTGAAAGCATTGTGAACAGCATTGAATGGCTTCAAGGGTGTAATGCGTTCCGGGAGAGCTGCCTTCTCTTTAAAGTTTGTCAAAATCAGTGACCCACACTTCGCAATCTCGTAGACTACACCACTGGAAATGAGTCAAAGTTTACATTGACAGTTCATGAAAATTGTTGACAATACGCTTAAAAGATTTTATTTCTATGATGAAACCTGACACAAGGTTTGCGGTGTGTTGAAAATTCTTCCAAATTAAAAGTCGTGTCTCGACTTCCGAAAATTTTGGACGAAACTAAAACAGATGGTTAGAAGGAATGGGGCTTTTAGTAAACAAGTGAAGAAGTGGCTACACATCATGTAGAAATTTGGCGAGCTTAAAGCCAATACAGCTAAAAGAGGAGCTGAAAACCTCGACTTATCAACGGTTGGTAATAAAAAGGCGTTATTCGAAGTCAATAACGGAATCAAGGCAGAGTTAGAGGATCTAGAGATGTACGAATTTGAGGTCAAGAAAGAATTTGAAAGTGAAGAACATAGAATACCATAATATAGCTTCTTCTGATAATGACACAGAAGTTCAACAGCTGATACCCAACAGGAGTACAATAATATGAACTGGCAATAAAATTTGAACAAGAAGCTGCTCAACAGATCAACGAGGTTAACACGATATGATGGAAGTGAACGCGAAGGCTGCTGTGTTCAACGACTACAATTCATGAAGGATTTAGAGGATTCAACTTGAAGCTGCGACGGCAAGTTATCATGAATTTTAGAACGGATATAGTGGAAGATCTGAAACGAAATCAAGCATTACAACACGTTTCGCCTTCATCTCGTGTGGCTCAACAACAACTTTTGGATAGGTTTTTGTTGATGAGGACATCAAGATGTCGAGGTCTTCGGGCAAAATTAGACTATCCTGCGAACCACCATTTCTGATAGAGCTAATGAAAACCCTAGTGCTGCAAAACCGTTTGTAGGACGTTGACTAATAAGTATAGAAAACAAAAAAGAGGATACCCATGAGATAATGAACGTAGCTGACACTGCGATGAGGATCAGTAAAGGAACTGTTATGGAATGCTGTCAACCATCAGCCAAAATTATTTCTTCAGATCTGAATAAGCTTTGGCAAGTTCGAATGTAGTCGCCCGCCACAGACGGATGCGGTAGGCATAACCGATAAGTTTTGTTCTGTGTTAACTACTGCAAGCTATTTGAGGTAATGCAGTATATATTTCTACTTCCAAGAAATGATGACAATATGAAAATCCTAGCGGAAGCCTATTGATTTTCCACGCTGGACTTAATGAGCGGCTATTGGCGAGTACGAATTTACCATAGTGATCAGTGGAGACTTGATTGTTGCGATACATAATGATGTCATTTGATAAGTGTAATGAGGCCGCCAATTTTGTGTAACGTATGAAATGCGTATTTTGGGGTCTCAATTGGAAAATTTATCTATGTAGTATATCTGAACAACATCATAGTCATAGGACGAAGCATTTTTAATAATGTATGGATCCTATGGGAAGTGATTCTGAGACTTGGAGCGGCAAATCCGAATTTCTGTCACAAGAAATTAGTCATTCTTGATAAGCAGATCAAGTATCTATAACATGTGATTTCCTCTACAGGATCTTGAGAAAATAGAAATTGTGAAAAATTGGGTAACTTCGAGATATCGACACGAGCTACGAAGCCTCTTGGTGCTAGCAAATTAATAGTTGCAACTTATAGAGGACTTCGTAAAATTCCGAAATCATTACACTAGCTGACAGAGAAGAACCAAAAATTTAACTGGACCATTCGGGATAAAGCTTCATAAAAACTCTACTCAAATCGCGGCCTGTCTATCCGTCTGTCACAGCAATTTTTCTCGCAAACTGTATAAGTTACTAACATAAGATTTTGGATATAGGTGTAAAATGGTGCCTTCTTCAAAGTTACTCTACAAAAAAAATTATAAGGTGCTCAAGGGTCTCCCCATGTAAGAGATTTCATAAAAGGTAGCCAGTTTGGATATCAAATGAAAGGTCTTGATGCGAACTTTTCAAAACAGATCTTAAACTGACATTTTTTGCTTCGTGGGGTGAACAGGGAGGGGAAATACATGAAAAATTTTTGTTCAGAACAGCCAAAGACATCAGGGTTGTAGAATTACTTATCCAGCCATCCCTCTTCTTCCCAACTCTCTCGCCAGAGGAGCGATCCCCCAACTTGATGCCTTACGGCATACCCAAACGAGGATTAACCGGAAGTAATGTGTCAAACGGTTCCAGGCTAGGTTCTCAGATTGACAGTGGATGTGTTTACTTGGTAGTTCAGACGTCTTGCACGTCAGGGAGCCCAACACTCAGGGCGGAAATAGCCTGCATCTCCCAGCCACAAAAAAAAGACTGCCTAATTGCGTGAGAAATAATTCGTGGGTAATGGGAATTGAGTTATTGCCAATTTTGATTCAAGAAGTTTTAATGTGCAACGACTTTTCTTTCAATCATTCTAGGAATTGTAAAACTGCTGGAATGCAAATAAGGGGTAGTTGAATATGTATCTAATTACTTCATATAAGCTGTAGTAAGCCTAAGCAGTCGTGGTGATTGATAGTGGCTATTCCTGATGAGAAAAGTTGGTCCCCGCATCGAAACTGCTTGCTTTGTTGTTTGACTATGCTATAGGCAACTACACTTGCTGAGTATCCATCATTTAAGCAGGAATGAGTAGTTATCTTCAGCCACTTTAAGATCGTTAGGTTTGACATCCCTCTTGTAATGCAATGACCTTCTTCGGAGAAGGAACTTAGAATTTTTTAATTTGACGCTGCCATTCGTCTCAAACCTCTGTGTCCGCTTACTTAAGGGAGGCGAAATTTTTGTATAACTGGAGTAGCTAGCTTGCTTGACCCACAAAAGAACATGTCTAAAGGTAATAAGAATTGATCAGACTGTGATACGTATTTTGTGGCGCATTTTCGGAGCGCGACATAGAGTCCGCCACATATCATCCAACAAACGGCTAGCGATTCAGCACGCGTACGCGATTTCAAAGCAAAACTAGGACGCTGAGCTCGCTTTCCTTTTGGAGTTCGCTGATCTTTGCACAAGACCATTGGCACTCGAATCCCTCACGGACTTGAAGCACTACAATTCACTCCAAAGCTGAAATAGTGTTGGTCATAAGAAATGTTCATTATGTGTTGACATGCAAGAGGAATCATTGGATACCGATGCGGCAGCAGGTTGGCTAGTTCGTCGTTCACGTTGTGATGGATGGTTATCATTGGATGCTGCCATTAGATATTCATATGCTTGCATAGTTGTTTACATATGTTAGTATTATTAAGGTGATTTTTCGTTGACGAGAAAATTATGAACATTGAAATGAAATCAAGTATAAACATTTTTACACATATGTTTATCGCCGACCTGTTGCTCAAATGGTTCGTTTACATGCTAATACTCACTGAATATTTCGTATTTTCAGAGCCATTCAACGGCAGCAACAACTTTAATTGGAATTTGTAATAGTTTATTCAATATACATTCAAAAAGACATTACTTTCATCCCATTCTTTTTCACTCCCTAGAGTAATTGTAGGAAAAGCTGTTATCAATTATAATTACTGTGATCGAAATGGACAAAATTTTAACTCGTATTACTCAGGAATACACAGGTTTTATTATTCAATTACAATTATTTGTAATGGGTAATGAAGTACAAATAGTACATCAAAAAGTCTCAGCTCTGTCATCTGAACCACAAGCGCATATAATACCGTTTCAGTACGATGCTTACATGTTCGGTCAATGAAGGGATTCCATTTGATATCACTTCCGATTCCCTGCATATTTACCGTATAATGCGGTATGGCTTTGTACTGTTATAAGCCCCTTTTGGAATCGCGACCAGTTTGTCTGTTTGTCCATCTGTAACAGTCTTTCCCCTAAACTGTAGTAGTTACAGACAACAATCTTAGTAGGTAGATGTAAATTGATGGCTTCAAATTTTTCAGAGGTTCTTAGGGGGGGGTCATATAGGAGGGTAAAATGTAAAAACATCCTTTCACTAAAGATGGATGGCGAGAACTTTTCAAAACAAATCTTGAAATAGGGTTGCTAGCATCTAGGGGTAGGGGAAATATCCGAAAAATGTGTCCCCCCCCCTCCGCGTTTGGACACCTATGATCAGAAAAATTTGAACAAAATCTGGAAGGTAGTTTGACATCAAGACAAGTATAATGAACACCTTTAAAGCCCAAATTCTCTCAATCCTGCTAATAATAGCAGAATTTATCGATTTCATATCTTCCCCAATAAAATCGGTTGCGCACCCTTGATTTCTACGTATCTAGGTAAATGCCATATTGCGTAAATTTCATCAAAATCCAACTTTATTTGAGTACAACAACAGCAACGCCATAGTTTTTCAACTGTATTTGCTTTTGCTTATGTCAGATGCTACATTTTTCATTGGATTTACTTGAAAAGATGTGCAGCTTAAATATCACTTATTTTATTCATTTTATGTCCGCAGCCTACTCCTCTTTAGCTCAAAAAGCCGTCGGGCCTTGCTTATCGATGTCGATGCGCTTTAAATCGAATGAATGGGCAAGGCCCGCCGGATTTTCGAGTGTAAAAAGAAACTTAAATATCTTTGAGCTTCTGTTTGTTTAAAAGCGGGCAAAAGCAACAATGTAGTTACCGTAGATTAAGAAGAATATACAGTCCGAGATTCTTTGAGCTACATAAAGACCCATTACCAGATGTATGAGTAGATGAGTAGAAATTACATTAAAACAGTGCGAAGATATAAAAAACAACATGGGGCACACCTACGAGTCCCGGGCCTGATCATTTCAAGAATGCGAGGACAAGTCAAATAACACAAAGAAGGCAATCAAAAGAGGTAGGTGATAGCAGATCTCAGTCCCCAACTTACCAAGCTGCAAAGTGATTAGTTGGTGAATTTAAGGTAATACGCCCGATTTGCGGGGACCGAACAATTAAAAACTCACATGAATTAATCAGTAAGATGCAGAACATGTGGGGCATAAAAACAGTTGATGCCATCGAATCGTTCGATGTTAAGGCATTATTCCCGAGCATACTAATAAAGAGAGCACCGACCGTACAACGATAAGTCAATGACATGCAATAAAAAAGCGAAATAGTACGTGAAATAGGTTTAGATAATAGCAGGGAAAACAGCGGAAAAAGACTCGACGGAGATTCAGGAAACTATTATTCCTGGTTATTTTCAGTAATTAAGTAGAATAGAGTTATTTCTCAACTACTTTATCATTTTGTTATCTTATAAGTTGTTTCCCTTAATGAACAAAAAAAAACTATCATCGTGCACTGGTTCCATTCGAACCTTGGCAACGAGTTTTGCTAAGAAATCTCATGTCATAATCGTAACGGTATTCGAGGTAATAAGGTCAGTATCACGCTCAACCAAGTGATTATTACTTGGTTCTTCAATCAGCGCTCATAACAGCTGGGTAGGTTGATAGTCTGAAAGAAATATCAGAAGTACAAATTCGTTGCCACCGACAAGTTTTGAGCTTGGGAATTGCTGTGCAAGCGGTGACCGCCCTAACCACTACACCACACGGACAACTGTTTTTCTAAATAGCTTTGTACTTATCTATTACTCATTTGTTAATAACTTATAAAGTTTGTAAATTAAAAAACCATTGTAGCTTAAGAACAAAAACACGTCTGAAGAAAGAAAGTCGAAACACGTATATGGAAAGGAATAACAGAAAATATTCACCTAAAAAGTAAATTATTTCTATTTGATTTTATAAACAGCCTTGGCCAAAAGTATTTGCCACCCCACAAATTCTTAGAGATCTCTTATCTGTTACATAAACTTCAACGCGTCTATTGTCACCTAGTGCACGTGTAAAATTTAAATAACACATAATGTCATAAAGCTATAAACACAAAAGAAGCCACCCATTACCGTGAATTAAGTAGGAACGTTTGAAAATCCAGGTGTTATCTGAAGAAGGCAAAAATAAAAGTGAAATCGTTACAAGATTACCACAAGCCACGAAAATGTGAAACGCAGTGGAAGGAAAAGGGTTACAACTGCAAGAGAAGACCGCCATTTAATGCTAACCTCTTTGAAAAATCGTAAGAAAACATCCTCTGAGTTGGTTGCTGAGCTAAGTGAGACCTCGGGAAAAAAGAAATTCTGCTAGAACTACTAGAAGAAGGCTGCAAGATGCTGGCCTCAAAGGCCATTGTTATCTGGTAGAACAAGAAGTTACCTTTGCAGCGTTGTTTAGAACACCAACATTACATCGAAGAAGATTAACCAATATCGTGTGGTCGGATGAATCCAATTTTGAGGTGTTATTTGAACCATTTTGTCATTATTTAAAGATCTTGGAGACATATGAAGATGGTGGCTTATTTTTTAGCCCATTTAAAAAAATACTTATAATTAAATGAAATTTCAAGTATTTGGTACTGCTGCTACCACCAATTCATGCCGAAGTGCGTGGTACCTACTGTAAAACACGGAGGAGGTAGTATTATGGTGTGGGGCTGCATGTCGGCGTCAGGAGGTCGGAACATGATCGTGTGTGAAGGCCGAATGAACTCGAGGAAATATATTGAGGTGATGGAAACCGCCTTGGAAACCTCTTTGAACATGATGTTTGGTGAGACTAACCTCGGCGGCGTCTGTTTCCAACAGGAAAATGCGCCGTGCCATAAATCTAGAGCCACCATGAGTTGGTTTGAGAAAAATGGCATAGAACTTTTAAGTTGGCCCCCTCAGTCCCCGGATCTCAATCCAATACAGCATTTGTGGTCGGAATTAAAGCGCAAGATAAAGGAGCACTCAATAACATCGAACCGAATTTTAAAGAATTGCCTAATACAGGAGTGGAATGCCATAACTCCTGAAGAATGTAAAATGTTAATTTCCTCATTACCAAAAAGAATTAAGACGGTAATTAAAGCAAAGGGTTTTAATATCGAATATCAATGTAACGTAATCAATAAATGTATTTTAAGCACTTGGTATTTTTTTCCAATTCTAAGCTTAAGTATTTTTTAAGTTATTTGTAATTTTATAAGGTGGCAAATACTTTTGGCCAAGGCTGTATATACAATCATTCGTAGTGGTTTTTGAATGAGTAATCAAGTACAAAAGGAATTAATTAGTCCCAGCTCTGCCATTTGAGCCTCGAGCGCATATGATACTATTTCAATACGCTAATTGTTCGGTCAACGAAGAGATTCCGTTTGCCATGCGGCTTTTAAGGCTTTATACCATGTTACAAACTCTATTGAAATCGTGTCTGTCCAGGCCCGCCGCTAGCTGTTTGTGCGCCCGTGTGCAATACCCATTATGCCGCCCCATGGTAGAAGGAACAACAAGGTACTCTCGCTTATATAAAAAGCATTTCAAGCGATATCAAACGGAGTGTATTCGGAAAATACCCAGGCTAATGATATGTTCATATACAAAAACGTTTGTTCCTTATGATATTGAACCCACGACGTAAATACATAAATTAAACGCGATTTAAACGGCCAAAATTTATTTTTTATTTAAATACATAGTAATGTTTTACTCAACACAAAGCTATATGAATATGTATTATTTACAAAAATTGAGCTCTTCTTGCCTTTATGTTTGCAAAATCTGCTATTAATTTTTTCGTATCCAAGCTATCTAAAATTTCATGTTCAATCGAAACTAAAGCCAAATTACTTAATCTTTGCTGGTGCATTGTTGACCTTAAATAGTTTTTTATAATTTTAAGCTTTGAAAAGGACCTTTCACCAGATGCAACTGAAACTGGCAATGTAAGTAATATTCTTAGCGCATTTGTTATGTTTGGAAATGTTGAAATCAAGTCATTAGTAAAAAGATATTGTAACAAGGCCTGCGGATCATTCGACTGGTTTTCTGGAAAATGCAAATTTAAAGCTCTGATTTCATTAAATAAATCGATACCGTCAATGTCTGTTTCCCCATTGGAATTATCTTTAAGCTTTAAATGTAAATCTTTGCAATGTTTAATTAAGTCATCATTGCTGTAACTAAATAATTTATTGCTTAAAAAGCCAAATACATCGGTAAATGTTTTTAACTCTTCAAATCTATCCTTTAGAGAGAGGAGCGACTGATCTAGGATTCTGAAAAAAACTCTACTTTATATTTGATCTTAGTGTCTAGTAAAACTTCATCGCTATGCTCATATTGAAACTGTGTTGGTCTTCGTCTTGGGCGAATGGTGTTTATTGGTGGAAAATCTGTTTGTGCGTTTAGAGCTTGGGCCACATTGGTAGCTTCTTCTAATATTTTCTCAAACTTTTTGTCCGTGCGATATTCGGTGAACTTAATAATCAATTTATCTAACAAATTTACACAGATTTGAGTATTCATTGTGGGGTTTTGCATAATTTTGCTCAAAGTATTAACTTCGTTTAAAATATCAAACCAAATTATTACTGAGCATATGAATTTATAATTTTGAATGCTCAACGCAAGGGAATGAGCTTTGTGAGATGTCGTACAATCCCATCCCGCCGATGCATTATCAGATATTTCCAGCAAGGCATCAAATATTTTTTCGAGATGATACCGTAATGGTTTCACTGCATCGATTCTGCTAGACCATCTTGTGGAACTTAAAGCTTTTAATTTGAAGCCCGGCAAATATTTGCAAATTATCAACCACCTTTTTGTAGATGATGAAAAGAAAACATAAATTTCTTGAATTATATTAAAGAAATTTACAGTTTCGTGTGTGATATTGGCTGCGTCATTGACTACCAAATTAAGACTATGAGCCGAGCAGGGAACGTAAAATGCACGATTATTAATTTCTAAAATTTTCTTTTGCAACCCGTTGTGTTTTCCCCGCATGTTGGAGCCATTATCATAACCTTGGCCGCGTAAGTTTTGAAGGTTAAGATTTAAATCTGAAAATAAATCTAAAACAAAATTTAACAGACCTTCACCTGTGGAATTAGTGATTGGACAGAAGCCAATGAAATTTTCACAAATTGAAACAATTTTAGTTTCATTATTTAAGAAAACATGCCTGATCACCACAGTTATTTGCTCTGTGTGACTTACATCTGGTGTACAATCTAATATAATGGAGAAATATTTTGAATCTCTGATTTTATCTAGTATGTTATTTTTTATTGTGGTGCCAAGTAAATCAATGATTTCGTTCTGAATTTGATCGCCTAAATAGTGGGCCATACGGCTTGAATCAAATTTCGAGGCCTGGATTCTGTGAATATGTTCACGCATGACTGAATCAAATAATGCTATCATTTCTATTGCTTTTAGAAAATTACCGTTATCATGCTCATATAAAGTTTTAGACGTGCCTCGAAAAGCTAGACATTGTTGAGATAAAAACTTTATGACGACTATAATTCTTTCCAACACATCACACCAGTGTTTTTTTTTCTGACTCTAATAGTTTCAGTTGCATTTGGTTTACAGTGATTTTATTTTTTAACATTTTATTCAATTGTACCCATGATTTCACATTTTCATTATGAGACACGCTTGTTTCATGTCTTTTCAGCGCTGATGATAAATGTTGCCAATCAGAAAATCCATTCAAATTAGAGAAACTACTTAAAGATTTCCCAAATATTTTGCAACAAAAACAATACAATGAATCTTTTGAAATAGAATAAACAAGCCATTCTCTCTTAAATTTTTCTCGATTAGGGAGATTTCGGAAATAATAATTGTCATTGAACTTTCTCCCATCGTCATTAGGGGGAAAATCATAGTTAACCACTTGTATGGGACCACGACTAACCAAAATATTAACAAGATCACTAGTCAATCTAGTGGGCCACAAACCGGGGTCATCATTTAAATATAAACTGTCGCATACCACTGATGACGATAAAATGCTTACCACATCTTCAGGACAGGTTTGTCTTATTTGACTAGTGTCTCTTTCTGACAAAGGATTACAATCTACATAATTTTCTTGAGATACTTCCATCGTTCCTGGATTTAAAGCTGCGTTTGTTGAGGCTTCATCAAAATTTGCTTGAGGTATTGATTTTTTACTTTCTGGCTTTCTTAAAAATTTTCGTAAGGAACCCATCAATTTCTCGTTCCGTGCATCTTTTTCTCGCTTTTGCTGCCGAAATCGTGCTCCAGAAAGCTTTCTCCTTCTTTGCGGTTCCTGAAATTTTAAGTAAATATTTCATGTTCGGCCAAAAATAAAAAATGGATGTTGACTCCACTCAAACTCAAAAGAACTTTATTTTCTAGGTCATTACACGTCAATTGAAGCCGTACAAAGTCAGACATTAAGTACCTACTATCCTTCCAATCAAATTAAAACAAGTCGGGTAGACAGACCTACGCTCGTGTCAGAAGGGTTTTGTACTCATACTATGATATGCAAGCACTAATAATGATAAGACCTGTGCTATGCTATGGGTGTGAAACTTGGACCCTCACCCAAGCATCCGCAAACATGTTGAACGCCTTCAAGAGGCGGGTCTTGAGGCGAATCTTTGGAGCGAAGCGAGAAGGGGACCAATGGCGAATTCGATACAGCCATGAGCTGTATGAAATATTTGACGAGCTGGGGTTTCAAAGCTTATAAAACTGTGGAAGCTGCAATGCAGTACTTACAATATTATGAAGTCATATTTAATGAGATCTCAAAGAAAATCATGTTACTCATACTACCTGAAATTTTTATTGTTAAAACAATTTTTTACAAAACCCTAAAAATCATACTATTATTAACAAAGTTGATCGAATTTTGGCTTCTGTTGCCTTTTTACTCATTAAGGTCTACCTGCATGATTTCAGACTTTTAGCGAAGAGGGGGACGCAAACTTCTCATACAGTGAGTGTAAAAAGTGTACGTACGATTATATGTCCGATGGTGACTTTTTCTCTATGTCGCTAGCTTCCTTTCATTTTAAAGGCTTGCTTTGGCTAATCATTAATCAAGCCATTTGACAG
Organism: Odontomyia ornata; assembly: GCA_963969285.1. Classification (NCBI taxonomy): domain Eukaryota; kingdom Metazoa; phylum Arthropoda; class Insecta; order Diptera; family Stratiomyidae; genus Odontomyia; species Odontomyia ornata. Next base: position 363,390,525 of record OZ017739.1, on the reverse strand, counting down.
TAGCACTCAAAATAGCTAAATCGGGTCGAATCGTCCTTCTAACTAACCAATTGCTCATTTTCCCCCCAAATTTGGAAAAATTAACGGTTTTTCTTCCATGCACTTATAAGAAAGTGCAACCGTACGAAGACTTTTTGCGCATCTAAAAGGGAGTATTAATATTTTGTCAAACGTTTCGCTACTACTAAGTTTTTCAAATTGATTTTTTTGAATACTTTGTCACTCCCTAGTCTTAAAAGAATTATATGGTGCAAAAAGATACTGAAAATGTTGTAACGGTTCGGATAAATAATGATTTTTCTTGAACGTTTATAGTCGTACGTACACTTTTTACACTCACTGTATATAGGATACTTTTGGCAAAAAGAAAATGTATAACGACCCCCTCGATATATGGGGAGACTCCCTTTAAAACCCTTATAAAAATTTATTCAAACCGACTTTATTTACCTTCTTGCTTAATTTCATGTCTCTAGCTTCTACAGTCTCCGAGAAACATGCTGTGACGGACAGACAGGCAGTACCGATTTTAGAAAGGTTTTGTAAAATAATTTTACAAAACCCTAAAAAAGTATTTATTTTTGCTTGTTTGCGCGTTACCCGATATATTTGCTAATTATAAACTGATTTTAATGATTTTTCCAGATGAATCAAATGTCTCAAGGTTTTCCTGATTTAAATGTAAAGGAAATTTGAACAAGATTCCAACTTCCAATTTAAACAAGATTCCAACGCAAAGTCGTAACTTCTTTTACTTTCGTTCTACAAATGCTAACTAACAGACAATTACTGGGAATCAATTAGACAAGTCGATAAATAAACTTAGACACTTACCATAATTGCAATTTGTTCACTTACATATGTATTTAACACTGATATAAAACTTTGAAACGTAAATCCACTCACTAATGGAATTACAATGTTAGTATTTGAACCTTTTCCATTAGAACTAATAGTTCGACTGAGAGAAAAACCTAGTTTAAGCGACTTGAATTAACCACACCGAGATAAAAGAACCTTTTCCTAAATAACTTCATATATGTAGTACGATAGTTCTGAGAAGAAAACAAATTCGAGCGACTAAGTTGATTCTCTGCATGCGTGTCCGTGCACAAGAGCCTTAGTATCGGTGCACATGAGCAAATTTCAACGTTTCGTCGACAACAGCATCACAAATGTTGTTGGAATACTATTTAGGATGCCGCAGCGGGCGGCACTGCAGCGTTCCGCCGTGTATGCTGTCCAATATCATCACATAGTATTTAAATGGCATTTGCGGTACCGCTGAATTGACGCAACATTAAAAAACGCTCGTGCCCATCGGCACTTAGAACTACTGGGCCAGATAGTTTGTTGCCCTGTGCTTAATTTTCAAGCGCCCTACCACCTCGTGCATTTTGTTTCGCATTTTCATTCCGAAGGGTCGAAATGTTTACGTTATGCGAAATATTAACTGTGCGGTGCCGGTGCTGTGAGAGGTTCATCGTCCATATGATGAATTTTTTTATATTTCAGCTCGGGCAGTTCGAACTCCAACACACATTTCGCCTTTTGATTTTGGTGGATAGCAATGTTTACGTTATACGAAATATTAACTGCACGGCGCCGGTGCTGCTAGAGTTTCAGTGTCCATATGATGAAATTTTTTATATTTCAGCTTGACTTTGTTACGTTGAATATTTTTCCATAAATCAATTCAATATATTTTTATTAAATATGTATTTGCCGCCCCCAAGACGTGCCGCCCGCGTGCGGTGCACACCTTGCACACCCGCTTATGGCGGGCCTGTGCCTGTCTGTCATTCTCCGAAACTGCAGCAGATATAGATAATAAACTTGAAAGGTGGATGTAAAGTGATGGCCTCTAGTTACATACCGTAAATGTCTGCTTTCCATAGGTTGAGTACATGAGACCCTCCTGATAGGAACGAGCTTCTGTCTACTTGACTTGTTATTATCATATTTTCTTTTTAATTCTTCCCCTCTATTTGATATCTTATCATTATTTCATTAACTTAACATTTTTTTGTAAAATTACTAAAGAACTCGGCTTCGCTCATTAATGTCTACAATTCGCTTACCTACTCATTATGAATTTATTTTCATTTATTTTAAATTGTCTTTTGGCTTCGGAACTAATTTATTAAATTTCATTTGCATTTTCGGAGCATTATTAATTTCACATACTAATTTTTCACAAAATAAAAACACTAAACTGAGATAATAAAATGAAGTTTTGTTCTAAATTCGATCATAAAGTTGATTTATGGATTTCTGATAACAAATGGTGAGTTAATGACAGCCAACTAGTCGGCACGCACCAAATGATCAAAATAGATATACACTTTAGGGCAGCTGCAAAGTAATGGATCGTATGCCCTTCTGGGTTAGTAGGATCATGGGCTACATCCTGGAGAAAGCGTCGGTTTATTTCATCTCTAGCAGTTGACCTTCATGTGATGATGAATGTGATGCAAGTACGTATATCGTTGCACGGAGTTCATATCTTGTGGAGAAGAGGATGAGCAATTAAAGTCTAGCTGGCGTTTAGGAGAACAATAGATAAGCGAACGGGAAGACTGCCGTAGAAGAGTTTTATCATGATGAGCTTAGTTAAGTAGTACATGAAAGAATTATGCCTAACCGCTAAAAACAAAGACAGGGAAGCATTGATAGAGGTAATCGTATGATGATAAAAAAAGTCAAGTTCGCTGCAATCGATTTGTATAATCCTATATTTTATGAATTGAATTCAAGAAGTGAATGTTTTCTACTGCCATATGTTCTAACTTCAGGGAAAGATAATCAATTAGTGACAGCCAAGGAATAAACGCAAAAAACTAACCGTGAAAATTGCAAAACAGGATAAGGAAAAGTGCTGTTTTTCCTTTGTGAGAGAATAAAGTTGATTCCTGAATTTATTGAAAAACGTCAAAGAATGGCAATCTTTTGTGTACTTGGCAATTCGCTTTGGACCATTTTAGAATTCCGTACTATCGTGCGTGCCACAGCACTGCGAATACAAAACTTGGTACATACCTGTATATCAGAAGTGGTTGCTTCTTCAAACTCTGGCTAAATAAAATTGAAAAAGATTCTTAAGGAGGTCTCCCCATATAGGGGAGCGAACTTAAATATTTTTTGTTCTAAAGATGATCATGTGGGGTATCATATGGAAGGTCTTGATTAGGACTTCCCAAAGCAGGTCTTAAAACAGCAATTTTCATGCATCTTCATGAGCGCAACAGCAATAAATACTTTAAAAGTCAAAATTCACTCATCTTTGTTAAAAGTGGTATGAATTGTAAATTTTATATTTTTCTAAATAAAATTGCATGGGCACCCTTAAATTCAATAAAATTTGGTATTAAGGTAGTTGGATGTATGATCCCTACATTATGCAAGGTGCCAAAATACCGAATCATATTTACGGAAGTCATATAGGCATTCTAATTTTCAGCAACTACAACAACAACACCACGGGTGTTTCCAACTATGTGGGCTTTCCATCGAACCAAACACTAGATTTTTCATTGTATATTCTCCACTTTTTCTGATATAATGGATAAAATTAATTTTTTTCAAATCGCATTGAATCATTAATATTCGTAATACTGCGACAAAATGGCGGCCGCTTCAAGTGCCGTAATACGTATTTTTCAAACATACTTTAGATGTACAAATAAATGAAGTGTTTCTTGAATTAATTTACCATCAGTATCTCCATATCATCGGTTGAGTACAATCCCCTTCTGACCGGAGCGTACTTCCATCTACACAGCTTGTTTCTTAATGCTAGGAAGGATTGTGTTGTAATGGAGCATTGATTTTTTCATTGAATGTTCTGACACCCAATTTTTGAGCTTTTCACGTGTGTAACGAACTCTTCTTTTCAAAGAATTGCGAAAGCTAGTTTTGGAGAAAATTTGAATTTAATTCGATTGTAGAAGAGGAACACATAATGGGACATTAATGGTGCTTTCAATTGAAATCTACTTTATCGAAGGAATAATTAAGAAGGAAACATTGACATCTTGTTAGCTTACAAACTATCATCATCGTGTCATTCAACCTGTTTGGCGGTAAAGTTTTATTAGATTGACCGACCCCTCCTTAAATTTGTGTGTTTTTATGTAGATGCCCCGACACGGACAGAGTTCCAGGAAAAAACTCCGAAGAGACAATGGCTAGTCGGGTAAAAATGCCACCTCGAGATCCCGCTACTGCAGTGGGGACCGTGGCCTTGTGACTACATTAACGAACTAAGGCAGCGTTTGGCCGACATGTGTCAACTGTTTTGGGATCAAATTAAGAATAAACCGACGAGGATAAAGATACGATACTAACCTCAGGTGCAATTGCATGAGCCAAGGAGCTGAAAGGGACTGAAGCTACAAGGTGGAACAATCATACTTTACACCAGATTATTTTCGTAATGAATAGATCTGAGAAGAGCATCATATCATAAGATCTCCTCGCCATCAAAAGCAATGTTGTAAACATGTCAACCAATGTGTAATCATTGACAAGTTGTATATCCCCCATTAAACAAAATTATTAAAACTCGCGTAATCAGTCATAAATTGTTGCGAAGACGCTCATGAAAATTAGAACAATATTCACAGTGTGCACATATTAAGACTTTTAATTCAACCTGTGTCTTTTGATGCGAGCTTCTACGAAAAATCTTCAATTTAAATTTAATTACACTTCAAAATTAGCAGCGCTACGAGAACAATTTTTCAGATATTTTTGCATTGAAGGTAAGGAAGAGCCAATAAGCTAAAAGTTGAGAACTCTCCATTGGAATCTAGTAGCGAAATCAACGACAAGGGCTTCACTTCTTGATGAAAATGTTTTTCCATACCATAATAATTATCTACATTTTGTTTTTACTAATAAATATAAGACATTTTTCTTATCTTCGTTAATTTTAATTATAAATCTCTTTTATTTTTGAAAATCACAGCTACTTCCAAAAGCCGTTTTTATTTTCATTCAACTCATAGATAACCCTCAAATTATCTCATAAATATCAAAACCATTTCTCACCCGTACCCACACCGTACGCGTAGATTGTATCTCATTAGAAAGATAAATAGCTGAAACAATTTTAAATAATGGCCGCATGAAACAGAAAACAGGTGTAATATATCATTTAACGCACTATTCACAGCGAAAATCACAAAGGAGGAAAAAATGAGACCAGAAAAAAATATAATACCGACCAAAGAACATCTACCAAAATTCAATCCCCGGCGTGAATAAAAACATCCAAAGAAGAAATTTATATATTTTATTTATATGCATAAATCTTTACGCTACAAAAGAAGGAGGAGCACATATGCAAAAAAACGAAATTGTAGAAACGAATGAGTTATTACATCTGTTTTGATTTGCTTGGATTTTTTTTTTCAATTCATTTTACCCATTAGCATCATTTTTTCTACATTTTCATCTTTTGTTTAAGAGTTGGGATAGTGGGATTTTAAGCGAAAATTACGGCGTATCGCGTTGTAGCAAGATGATGATGAATATAATATCGTGGAATTAGCGGCGGAGGAAGAAAAAAACATTTTACAGATATTTTTAGGAAACTGGGTTGATTGATGACCTCGCGCGAAAGTTAACAATTAGACGCCCAGTTAGTAGATTGTTGAATCTTAACAGTTGGGTTGAATTTTGATGTGAAAGAAGAAAACAATAAAAAATTTGTATATTATTGCTGGGAAAAGTTAGATGTGAATGGAGTGTAAACTGGTAACGTTTAATAGGGAGTATTAAATTAACAAAACAATCTCCCACTGAGAGGTTTCTTTTCATATGAGGAGGTTAAATTGATCTCATATTTCACTTTCCACTCGAATAACTTTTGGTTTCAACTGACGTGGAGATTTTGTTAGGTTTGTTCATGATTAGAAAAGCGTCCTGCTGAGGATTTGTGGGTAGAGTTATATGAGTTTGATTGCTTTGTGAATAAAGGCAATCTCATTTGCATTCATAGTATGCTAATGTTTGAGGCAAATTGTTTAGCAGTGAAATCAACTGAAGACTATATTGTTTTATTTTGGAAAATATTTGACAAACTAAGCGTTCTCCATTTCACTTATGATGAGTACCAAACTCAGTTTAAAAGAGAGTGATCATATTGGAAAAAAGCTGTAGCTATTAGAATTCGAAGAAATATATCGCGGTGAAAGCAATCCTAGGATTCCTCATGACCAGAAGACTGATAAAAAAAATAGTAGATGAATCGAAAATTTTTAACTCCTTTTTAGATAAAATAGTTCAAAATTATACTAACTCTTACTTTTCATTTGATGTAAGATTTTGTCATTTTTGCTGCAATTGTATCCTCTTTAATCTAAATTTCCAGCGCGCTTTTTAATTGATTAGTGTGTGCTTATCTGTCAGCACTCGATTTGTCATTGACGCAATTTTAATGGTATGCGCGGTTAACCTCTAAAAAACTACTGTCAAAATTTCAACCGAATCGGACTCGTAGTTTTGTTTTGACCGCATGTGGAAGCAAGTGTTTCCGCGGATTTTAGAAAAATTGAGAGAGCAATATCGGTCGGTGATTCGATTCTTGTGTTTGAAGAGAAATCGCGCAGGGATCCTGAGCACGAAGACTCTCCTCCTGCGATGGCGACCGTAAAAAATTGGTTTAACGAGTTTCAACGTGGTCGCACGTCGATTTTTAATGAGCCACGTCCAAACGGCTACCACGGAGGATAACGTGACAAAAATCCACGAGCTCGTATTGGCAGACCAGCGATTGAAGCTGCGCGAGGTAGCTGAGACAGTAGGCAAATACCGCGTGGGTAATATCCTGCATGAAATTTTGGGCACGAGAAAGCTGTCGATGCGATGGGTGCTGCGTTTGCTCACTCCGGGTAACAAATGCTACCGTGAAACCACTTCAGAGCAGTGATTGACACTGTTTAAGCGACATCCAGCGGAGTCTCACCTTCATCTGGCAAACGTGCGAAGGCGAAGACTGTCATATCAACTGGAAAGGTGATGGCCACCGTTTCCTAGGATTCACAAGGTGTGATCTACATCGATTACCGGGAGATGGGCAAACGGTCACAGGGCTCTACTATACCGTATTATTGGGCCGATTTGCAGAAAACAGGCCCCACTTGGCGAAGAAAATAGTGCTCTTCCACCATGACAACGCACGGGCTCACACCTCCGCCATCGCCACAGCCAAATTAGGCTACGACCTGGTACCCCATCCACCGTATTCTCTAGATTTGGCTTCGTGCGACATCTTTTTGTTTTTAAACTTAAAAAATTCACTCGCTGGGCAGAAATTTAAGTCGAATGGGGAGGCCATTGTCTACCTTGCAGACCTCAAGAAACGTATTTTTCAGAAGGATCAAAGAAGTTGAAGCATCGCTGGGTCGTGTGTGTATCGAGCCAAGAGGAGATTATGTTGAGGAATAAATTGCCAATTTCCAAAATTTTCGTAAATTTATCGCGCGGTTGTAAATCGATTAGAATGTGCTTATTTCTAGGCACTCGATTTGTTTTCGACACAACTTTTTATAGTATGTGCGTGAACCTGAAAAAAAACACCCGTTGCAACTCTTGCTCGTACTAAAAATTCTTATATGAAACCATTTTTTATGCTTTTATTAGTTTAAACTATAAATTGAAAAATGTCAACACTCTAAAGGTACTCTAGAAGGAGACTCCTTTGGCATCACGCTAAATCGTGCAATTATTACCGCATTTTCAATTCAGCTCTTGTCACCATTATCATAAAGCCCTTCAAAATAGTCACCCCAGTGGATCCCTTGGAGTCCCTTGAACTAGCGATCTTCAAAATAAATGGCAAGCATTTTGAAAACTGCGCTTGAACTAGTTAGTAATCATACATATCAAATATATTTATCTCACCTTAAATTGATCACATACTCGTATGTTATACAATGTTTGACATACCTGAAAAAAACGAAAGAATATTATAATTTTATCCAATACAAGAAATGGTTGTAATATATGTATCTGCTATAAACAAGGAATGGTTGTAATATGTGTATCTGCTATAATGTAATGCATTGAAGTGTATTTGCTTGGTATTGGAATAAAATATTACGCAACAGTGACCATGCGATTGATGACATTCAGTGTATGTGGTGGTTGGTGGGACAGGTCGTTCAATAAGGACCCTCGAACCTTCAACGTAAACAAAACAAGTCATGTGCAAGATATACACTTTTGTTTTATTTGATTTCAAAGAAAAGTGTATGGCATTAAATATGGAATATTACGTGGCTCAAGGTTTGCTTAATATTCGGGAGGCCCAATTTTCCATTACATTTTCGCACAAAGCTGGCTGAATTTGCAGATGGCGTTTAAAATGTTGACCTTGAGAGCATCAATTGTTGGCGGTTTATTCGGATGGACCTGTGATTTAAGAAAGCCCCAAAGAAATTATTCTGAATGCGTTAAACCAAACGATCTTGATGGCCAATTTACGTCGGCACCACGCGAGATAATCAGGCCCTCGTGGATAATGTTATAATAAAATTTAATTACTTGCACACGCTATTCAAATTGAATGAACCCTATTTAGAAACTTAGTGATTTGAAAGTTGTCTAATGAAATATCGTGTTTGGAAGTCGACAAACCAACAAATCTGTTGAATATTGTTACATATTCTTGGCCTTTTTAGGGTGTTGTGAAAGGTATTTTACAAACACCTACTAGTTTCACGTCATGTCAGTCTTTACATCTGTCACAGCAAGTTTTCTCAGAAGCTATAGAAGTTGCAATCATCAAACTTTGAGGAAAAGTCAGAAGTAGTGGCTACTCAATTTTCCGGGTGTTATCAACATTTTCAATCTCAACATACAGAGTATCATCAAACATATAAATGATCTACACTACAAGCTTTACAAGCTTGACATTATCAACGCATTCTAATAGGAAACACATAGCTCTGGTACAGAACAAGCTAGTTTTCTCCCTAATTACAAAATTGAGAATCACCATCGTGACAGACACAGAGGAGGTACGACAATCATAATAAGCAGAACAATTAAATACAAAAAAGTCTTTACAGATAATAAGCAGGATTTCGTAGCGATTCAAGCCACGAACGCCATCCCAACCCTCACTATAGTATACTTACATAGTACCCACACTCAATCTACCCTCCGTAAATATCCGGACACAAGTTGAAGAGCGAACCATAAATCCTCGGTAACAGGTAGGTGTTAAATGCTGATGCGAGGATTGGCGCGAATATAAACATGTGCTTCGATCAGAGATTTTAGGATTACCAGATCGCAAAAAATTAATAATTTTGCAGAAAAAATAAGTCGTTCTATGCAATCTTTTGGTTTTTATTAGGATCTGGCAGCACTCCATGAGTCGGAAATTTTATTTGCTTTTTGTTTTGTTTTCTGAATTTGACAGGACTCAGCTCAGCTGACGTTACCCGGCTCAGCTGAACGGTCCTGGGAAAAATTCAGAAAATGTGCAACACAAGGTAAATGGAAGGTGTGGATACTATTTGAATATACTATGATCCTCACTATCGCCTCTATTTATAACCCTGCGCTCCTTGACTCCAATATCTTTGATTCTGAAATCAGAAGTCGACTCAATGCTTCTTTTTTTGAAAAGGCTTCGGACCCTTATTGAAAAGCTGTTGCGCCTTATCTGAGACACTGGAGATGACTCATTCAAGAAAACAACGCCCGACGACTTTTCAAGAAAAAAGGGAATTGCCCCCGCGGAATAAACAAATTAATTGTCTACTCAATACCTACCAACCTTATAAGACTTTAATTATTGGTTGGGATTTCAACGCCAGGCACAAAAATTGGGGTTATAACTACGGTAATACAAATAGCAGTTTATTAAAAAAGTACCCGAATCCAAAACACCAACTTTAAGTACTCTCCTAAACCATGGTGGAATCAGAAAATTAGCAAACGCTGGAGAACAAAATAGAAACGTTGGAGCAACTTCTCTATGCTATCCAGCCCTACCAACTGTACCAAATATTTTGAAGCAGAGGAAAAGTGGAAAAAACGATAAAAAGGTGAAAAAAGATTTGGGAACATAAAATAATGGACATCCCAGAAACAAACAATCACAAAGATTTCTGGCGCTTCATGAAAAACATAAAAACCCACTCCTCTGGCAAGAACAACTCCCAATGAGATTCTAACGACAATCAACACACTGCAGCCTCATCACAAATACTTTCCTCCCTCTTTTCACAGGACTTCACCTCATAAATTTAAAACTTATTGCGCTCAATTTCGTTCGCCTCAGGCACAAAGCAAAAACTTCCTCAGGTCCCAGTAGGATTGAATATTGTACTATTGACACACTTAATCTTCCCAACAAGATATCATTACCTAATTCTACTAACATTATTGTAGTCAACAACAGCATACCATTCTCTCTCCGTAAAATTTGAATAGTACCTGTTCTAAAAAAATAAGCTGCCGTATCTGAGTGAAAGCTATAACCCTGTTTTCTTGCCGAATCTCCCCTCAAACGCATAAATAGTCTTATCAAAACTAGGCTAAGCATATTTCTCGAGGAGAACGCCTTCTTGTTCGTAGCATTACAGCCCCTTTCGAGCCTTCGCTTTGGGAAACAAGCGCCTCCAACTATGTCGGTTCATTGACCGCGTCCTCCGATCTCGAAATCCGAGCAGTGGTGGACTGCCTTCTTGGAGAGAATCAGACCAGTATTTCTACCGTTTCCCCACTGGTCTCTTCCCTTCAGTTCTCACAACGAATACTTTTTTGGGTAACCTCTGTTCGTCCATATGATTCACGTAGCCTGCCCATTGCGTGTTCCGCAGTCTTACAACCATTGAGACATCCCGTTCGTCAAAAATTCCATATAGCTCATGATTGTATCGAATTCGCCATTGGTCTCTGTCTAGTTTCGCTCCAATTATCCGCCTCAGGAACCATCGCTTAAAGGCGTTCAATATATTTGCGGATGATTGGGCTAGGGTTCATGTTTAACACTATAGCACAGGTCTTATCACTGTTTTGTTCTGTTTTCCTGTTCATGCAGCTGGTCTTCAAAATCGTCAAAACTGAATAAAATATTTTATTTGCGAGCGGTATTCTTCGGCGTATTTCGTCTCTTTCATTAGCGGTTCTCATTATTTTGGCGCCCAAATACACAAATTCGCCCATATTTTCGATGCTGCATTCGCCAAGTGTGATATTTTGGGTATTTCAGGTATTTGTCCTTGACTGTGTCATGAGCTTTGTTTTATTTTCATTGATCTGTAGCCCACTAGTTTTGCCTTGCTTTCGAGTTTCACGAAAAGTTCTTTGGAGGTTGTTAGCGACCGTGACAAAATAAGTATACATGCTACAAACACCAAATTTAGTAAGTGGATCAGAAATGATGTTAGGAAGCCAACGATTTTTAAAGTTCCTTTAGGGTGGGTCTTTTAATGTCACTGATAACAAAATACAATCTACCTTAGTTAAATGATAGGTCGGTGAATTCCATATATATGTCGCCACAAATGGTCTTACAGGCGGGAGAAAATAGCAAAGATGTCGAAACGATTTGGAAAATGGTCGACGATGCGATAAAACACAGCGGAAAAGGTGTTAGAACAGCGGCTAATTAGAGGAATCAAGCACGCAAACTGTGCGCCCTAAGACCAACTCGGGCGAAAAAGAAGCAATACATCACCCTCTGTCAGCAAGCAAAAATTCTGTGGCGATAAAAGAAACGATGAGCCAGCAACCGGGGACATAGAGCAAATTAACGAACATGCTACGCTAAATGAAGCCAGATCTAGGTACGTCTCTACAAAGACACACAAGGTAAAATATTAAGCAGCGCTATCGATATTTAAAGCAGGTGGAAGTAATATTTCAAAAACTTGTCACAACACCTACAATATCTACCGGAATTGTGAGCATTCCAGGGGCTGAAGAAGATGTCTTGGCAACGCTGAGAACAACAGAGGGGATATAGGTGGCTGTTCGTAGTTTCTAAATGAATGAAATTTCAGGAATTGATGGAATACTGACAGAATTGCTCCAAGCTGGAAGAACATATCTATATGTCTGGCTCCGTGAAGATGACAAAAACCAGAAGCCTGCAGCATAAGGTTCTGGAAAGCGGACCAACCTCGCTTGACTTTGCCCGGACCCTACTTGGAAGTGGAGTTCGTAAAAATAACAAAAGTCAACCGTCTTCGAATACATCAGCAGATGGGTCTTTCTGCCGGAGACGTGGCTTATTCTCAGGTAGCTCTTTCACTTAATGTTGAAGCAGCGCCGAATTAATTTTTCATTCCTCCGCTTGCCTACGAGATATCTGCTGTCGACATACGAGTATGTAAGTATCTAGCTAAAAAGTTTGGTCTAGCGGTGAAAATCATCAGATGCATCAAACTGACCAAAGACAACATATAAGACAGAGTGATTGCTTCGTTCAAGTAATGATTCCTTCAACTTGTGATATAGTATTTAATCCTGATTACTGGCTTCCAGGATTGCTTCTTAAGCTCATTGAACAATCAAAAAGCCAACCTTTTCACCGAGCTGCCGAGCTTCCGGAAATTTAACTGGTGTTCTAATGACGTTTTTACCTTCGAAAACTTCTCTCAACATATCGACGTCAAGAAAGACCGCGGTCGTCTCTTAACTAACAAGAATGGAGGCGGTGGTACTCTTTTTGTTTTCCAAAACCCGGCGAATGTGTAGCAATTAAGAAAACTATATCCCCGAATTATTTCATTATTTTTTTTCTATGTTTACATCCGTTGTAAATCCAGCCCTGCTGTGTAAGATGTTTTCTCCGGACTTGCAAGTTTCTACTTTACACGTTTTTCTGACTGTCACCATGTGGTATGTAGATGCTTCAATCTCCCGGAAATCTCGTGGTGTAACAATCATATCATCATATTCATATTCTCCTGTTCTCGATTTTATAGTCTTTTGATGTTAATGGGAATTTTAAAAATTTGTTTGTGTACAATCTTAGTTTGTCGTATGTACACTCTTCTCCGTTACTCTTTCCGTATGTTTCCATTGATCCTCATCATCTTGAGCTGAGATTTAAAGTTTCACTTATGGCTAATGTTCATGATCGCAAAGTCAAGGTAAAACGATACCATTTCAGTAAGGCTAACTTTAACCAAATCTTTGAATCTCTTCGTTTGGTTGATCACCTTAGTGGTTTGGGCCCTGACTCTTGGAAGCAATCTCGCTCTCGACTCCTCTCATGAGTCCACAAGCCTCAAAGAATAGCCTATAGTGAAACTTTAATATTTTAAGAGCTCTGAAAATGAAGGATCAAGCTTGTCGGGTTTTGCTGCGTGAAAAATCGTCTGTTGCACAAATGGACTTTTGTCATATCAGATTCTTTCCAAAAGGTGCAAGCAGCAAAGCCTTCCTATTCAAATCGAAGTCTTTCTATCTCAAATCGCTCGAAACCTTTCTGAAAATATATTAATTCTCTCTAACCCTCCACTAGAATCCTATCTTCCTTTCGTTTAAATAGTGAAAAAGCTTCGTCAACTATGGAGATCTGTGCGCTCCTTTCTACGTATTTTTCTCTGTTCTTAACCCTTGAAATACTCCCTCAGATGTATCAAGATTCTTCGTTGAGCAGCTACCCGCCCTTTTTTCATTTTGTTGTACCTCCGAAGAAGATCATTGACTCTTGTGATTCTTAAGCATGACAGCTCGGTCAGTTCTAGTCCAGATGGAATTCTCAACCACTTTGTTCAGTTTTTGTTCTCTCCAATTTGTGTCCCTTTGTCCTTCTTTTTCAATATCAGCCTTTAAACGATCTTCTTCCAAATTGCTGAAAAACTGTTTACATTACTCCCATCTCAAACAAAAGTGGTGCAACCTCCATTGCTAATTATCTCTAGGTTGTTTTGCTTCTCGAAGTTGTTGGAGATACTCGTACTTGTATACGCCAATCTGTCCCATACTGTTCAGGTTTACTTGTTTCCTGGGCAGCATGGCTTCATTAGAGGTCGATGAACTGTGTCAAATCTTCTGGAATTTAGTAGTCTTATGGCTAAAGCCTTGTAAGAGCGTTTCAAAGAGGAGTCTATTTACCTGGACTTTTCAAAAGTATTTGATTCAGTTAATCATAAGCGTCTGTTAAACAAACTTCAGTACATGGTGGTTTTTAGTCATTTGCCCCTGTGACTCTCCTCCCACCTTGATAATCATGTCCGTCATGTTTCTTTTCAAAGTCTGATTTTCTCTCCGTTTATTCCTTGCTATAATGTCCTTCAAGACTCAATTCTCAGTACACTGCTGTTTATACGATACGTTCATGATCTTCTTTCTGTGATCAGTTCATTGTGTTTTCTTTACGCGGATTACGTAAAAAATTTTAATATTGTTTCATCATGTGATGACTATATCCGGTTTTAGAATGATTTAGAGTTAGTTTCAAGATGATGTCTTGATAATCACTTTGGGTTGAATATTTCTAAATTTTTAACCTCGCTTTTTCCCTTCATATGTGAATCTTGCCCATTTGATCTTGAAATACTGCTCTCTTCTTTGGAGTCGGCACTATCGCTACCTTTTTTCGTGAAGCGGTACACAATAAATTTACCCGCATTCTCTTCCCAAAATTTCACATTCCGAATTGCTCTCATGAGAATCGTTCGCCCATCCTTGATATCACTTCATTAGAAAGCCGCTGAATCTGTCCAGTTGAGTGTCTTCTTTATAGGCTTATACAGGGTGCGCCAGAGAAACTTACGTATTTGAAAAAATTCCCGCGCGGTGAGTTAGGCGGGTAAAGAGGCGAAAGGGAGCGCATCTGGAGGGGGAAGTTCCCAAGTTTGTTTCTCTCTCCAGTCGAGCGAGTTACTGTCTGGTGAGCAATGCCGGTAATGGGAATAATTGGTCATTTTTTTGAAGAAAACGAACGTGCAGTTACCGTCAATGGAGTTCGTTACAGGAACATGATCGAGGAATTTTTTCTTCCAAGACTCGAAGAAATGAACGTTAGGAACGTGTGGTTTCAGCAAGATGAAGCCACAGCACACACAGCACGAGACAATGAATTTGTTGGGACAACATTTCCCCGACCGCCTGGGGTTATTTGAAATCCCTGGTTTATGTCGATCGACCACGGACCAAAGCACACCTCAAGAACAACATTCGCGACGCCATTGCCAACATACCGATTGATATGCTGCAAAGGGTGGATACAAATTTCAAAAATCGACTTCATCAGTGTATGCGCAATGGGGGTCACCATTTATCCAATGTCATTTTCAAAACCGCATGAAAAAAAATTGGGATATTGTATTCTCAAATAAAAAACTTTAAAACAATAACTGAAGTACTTTTGCTTTTATTGACCTTTCAAATAAGCAAGTTTCTCTGGCGCACCCTGTAGTAATCGAGCAGTCCGCACATGCAAACTACTCGAAGAAGTTTTCAACGCGCAAAGAATACCTGAACTGAGACATGTAAAAGAGACTTCAGTAGGTCGTTCGTTACCACGTCATTTTATAATCTTATCACAATCTTTCTCTTTTTTGCATTTCAGAGGTTTTCGCCGGAATGCTTAGCCTTCCTTACCAGACATATGCCAAGGCATCAATCTGCAACCTTGATCCGGCTGGGAGGGGTGCGAGGGTGCATCGCCACCATCTGAATGCGCCACTCTTATTTGTAGGCCGCGAACCTTCGTGTCAAGGACGTAATTACCTTGAATTTCGCGCGTGGTTAACCAGGCATTGTTATCGCATCTCTCTCGTTCAATCTTTTTGGTATGTTACCCAAGCCATAGACACCTATCCTCGGTTTTGTACGATTTTGCTTTTTTTGACTCTGGTCATCGAAACATCGGTAAGTGCGAAAAATATTTTTGCAGTGGGCCCTTGTACTGTGGGAAAGAATCCGCTCCACGACACCGCAAAGCTAGCTTGGCAGCGCACTTACGCTTCCCCAGACAATGCCGTCTCCAGTTGAGCATAAATCTTCCGGTCGCTGCAGCACCACCGCTTGAGTCCTATACAGACATTTAAGTTGCCCTTGAAACAAGCTTGTTCATGGTTTTTTGAATTCGCGTTTAGTTAGGCGATTCCGTTAAGATCTGCGGTTCAAGCAACAAAAACTACGTCTTTTTGACACTCCCCCTACCAGAAGTGAGTAATTCTGTCACCCTACAATGCTTATATTACCATGTCAACAAGAAAAGTTTCAATCTGGTGCTTTTCCTGCTTCCTATGTGCTCTTTAAAAAGTTTGTTAAATTATTTTATTTTCGTGAATCGGTGCAATGTTTGCTGCTTATTATAACTTGATCTTAACTTCTATTTTTGATCTCTTCATGTTTTTTAATATATATACAGGGTCTACATAATAAGTAACCGGACTGACCTCAGGAAATTTTTTCTTGGCAAAATATGTACACTTTTTCTTTAGAAACCTTCCCTATTGGAGTCGATAACACGCTGATACCGGATTTTCCAATCCCCGAACGCTCCCTAGAAGTCGGCAACCTCGATGCTGTCTAGAGCACGTTGAACGTTTTCCAGAGTCCCGAACCGCGTCCCCATAAGGTGTCTCGTCTCCTGTAAAACGTCTTGCAGTCGATCAAGGATTTACGAAGCGACAGCAACACGACGCTCCTTTTGCTCATCAGTCAGGTGTTTGGGTACCAGCTTCGCGCAGATCTTCCTCATGCCCAGATCCAACCTCATCTGCGATAGTAGTCCCTATTGGAGTCACTGATACCGGATTTTCCAATCCCCGAACGCTCACTGGAAGTCGGCAACCTCGATGCTGTCTAGAGCCCTCGTCGTAGCACGTTGAACGTTTTCCAGTGTCCGGAACCGCGTCCCTTTAAGGTGTCTCGTCTCCTGTAAGACGTCTCGTGATTCGAAAACTCTGGTTTGGAGTCGATCAAGGATTTCCGAAGCGACAGCAACACGACGCTCCTTTTGCTCATCAGTCAGGTGTTTGGGTACCAGCTTCGCGCAGATCTCCCTCATGCCCAGATCGTTCTTAATAATGTTGTGAACGGTCATCTTATCAATTCCAACCTCATCTGCGATAGCCCGAATGCTCAGATGACGATCACTGTTCAACACATCACGCACTTTTTTGCACATTTGTGTCCGCGTGACTCGTTGATGGAACACCAATGCGCTGTTTGTCATGGACGTCATCGCGGCCCTCCCGGAAATTTCTGTGCTACTGAAACACTTGAGTTCTGGACAGAGCACCCGCATCATTTGAAGAGTTTCCGTGGCCGTTTTATTGAGTTTGACACAAAATTTGATGCTAGCACGTTGCTCGATCGTACGCTCCATTTTCACTCCGACGACGTAACTGAACACGCACTCCGCTCTCGCTCGATGCAATCTCTCCAAGTGCTTAGAGGCAACAGCTGCAGCCCGGATCCCTTCACCTAGGCCGTCACCACCACTACAGCACCAGATACCGGTTAGCAGACGCTTTGACGGCGCGGGGCAGGCTCAGTCCGGTAACTTATTATTCAGACCCTGTATTTATTAATAATTCTCTACCTTGTAATTGTAAATTCACAATTTGGAAAATGATATGCACATGCAATTGTTTTGACTATGATGGGAAATAGCGTGAGAATTCAATGTTGGAATGAAATGTTTAGAATTTTCCTATACTACAATGTTAGAATAAGCAAAATGTATGCATTTAAGAAAAAAACGAGTGAAATATGAAGTTAGTTGAGCTCCAACAATTAAATCGTCTTCATTTTTTCGAGTAAATAGGTACAGGAATTACTTTTAGTTATCAATATACAATTTGGACGCTACTAATTTTTCAAAATTTTAGTTGCAGTAACAGTTGGTAATCAATCATTAGATAGCGGATCTAGCATAGATCTAGGTCTAAGGAAGATCTTAACATCAAGCCTGGCACTAGCATACATACCCACACCTTAGCAAATAGTCGGAGTTACGTTTATTCTGAAGCTCAGGAAAGTTGACTTCTCTGACCCTAAAAGCTTCCGCCCTATCAGTCTCATTTCGTTTCCACTGAAAGTACTGGAAAATCTTGTAGACAACACATAAGACGTACGACACTGAGGAGGTGATGGAGGGGCAAAAATATGTGTTATTGATCAATCGTACATCGTACGAGTACAGCTCCTTGCGTGAAGCAGCGAGAGCTCATGGGGTTGAACCAAAGATTGTGAACTGAATCACCAACATGCTCAAGCACAGACTGCACTCCGCAACGACAGAAGGTGGACAATGTTTTGTAACGAAGGCGGAGAAGGGATACCGCACTCAAGGTGGTGTCCTTTAATCACAGCTTTAGACTATATCGGCAACACTCTCTAAATTGGACTGAAGGAACATCAAGTCAATTTGCAAACATATGCGGATGACATAGTCCTGCTCACCACAGGCAAGCATCTTAGGGCTCCCTGCAGGAATATGCAAAGTGATCTGGGTACGCTGAATCAGTGGTGTCAAAACAATGGGCTTACAGTAAATCCACACCAAAATATTGTTGTTCTCTTCATGAGGAAAAGGAAAACTGCTAGTCTAAATTCACCCCGACTAGATGGTGGCACTATCAGGCTGCGATCAGAAGTCAGATATCTTGGATCACCTTAGATAGAAAATATCTTTGGAAGGAGCATATGCTTGCACAGACGAAGCAGGCCAGCAGATTATTGGGACAATGCATATACGAGGCGTGTTCAAAAAGTATCGCGAATTTTGAATTTTCGCGGGTTGCGTACATTCGAATTTCGATTTTTTTGGCGTTATGTTGGTACTCATGTCTGCCACTTACGCCGACAAGCTCGGCCATTTTGAATGTTCACTTAATTGGTGATAGCTGCTTTACTTGCACGTGTTTTCAATCGTCTTCGATTTTTACTTATTCAAAAAAATGGATCAAAGAACGTGTATCAAAATTTGTGTGAAAAACGAAATTAAGTGCGCGGATGCATTCCGAATGTTGACTGTGGCATACGGAGAAGCTACCTTGGACCGAAGCAACCATCTCAATGGAAGGTGCCGCATGAACCAAGACCGAAAAAAGCGCGCCAAGTTCGGTCGAATGTGAAAGTTTTGCTGACAGTTTGCTTCGATTGCAGGGGCGTGGTGCATCATGAGTTCTTGCCACAGGGAAGAACGGTCAATAAGGAATATTACCTGCAAGTTATGCGCAATTTGCACGAAGCAATCCGCCAGAAACGCCCGGATTTGTGGGAGAACAAAAATTGGCTTTTGCACCACGATAACGCCCCTGCTCACACATCGTTGCTTGTGCGCGACTTTTTGGCCAAAAACAACACACTAATGATGCCGCAGCCACCGTATTCCCCAGATCCGGCCCCCTGTGACTTTTTCTTGTTTCCGAAACTGAAGAGGCCCATGAAAGGACGACGTTACGCTACGCTTGACGAGATAAAGACGGCATCGAAGGAGGAGCTGAACAAGATTAAAAAAAATGATTTTTTGACGTGCTTCGAAGATTGGAAAAACCGTTGGCATAAGTGTATAATATCTCATGGGGATTACTTTGAAGGGGACAAAATAGATATTCATGAATAAATAAATAATTTTTGAAAAAAAAAACAAAATTCGCGATATTTTTTGAACACACTTCGTATACATGACGCCTATCATTCCTGAAATTTTCATGCAAATCCTAGCAAAACTGTAGTGTCTGAGTCGGTAAAAAGCGCATGTTGTCCCATAGCCATATGTTGCCATAGTAATAAATACAGCGCGTATTGTTCCATATTAATGCAGGAAAATTCAAACCGCTATAACTTCGCTCAGTATGATTCAATCTTTATGAAACTTTCAGAATAGATTTAACCTTATAAACAGTAATCTATGTACTGAATTTCATTGAATTTAAGGGTACCGTTAAGATTTTATTCAAGAAAACATAAAATCGATAAATCATACTATTACTAACAAAGTTGAGTGAATTGCGACTTCTAACGTATTTGTTGTTGTTGTACTCACCAAGGCCTACATTCTTGATTTTTTTCAGATTTTTCGGATGGAATGTGTCCAATCGCGAGGGGGGACACAAATTTTTCGTGTATTTCCCCTCCCTATGCGCCCCTCGAAGCAAATTTTGCCAAACTAAGACCTGTTTTGAAAAGATTTCATCAAGACCTTTCATTTGATACCCATATCGGCTACCTTCAATTTTTCGGGAGGTCACTCTCCTATATGGGGAGACCACCCTTAAATACCTTATAAATTTTTTTTTTTGTAGTTGAACTGTGAAGAGATCACCCCTTTACACCTACACACAAAATTTGATGTTTCTAGCTTAAGTAGTTTCCGAGAAAAACTGCTGTGACACACGGACGGATAGACGGGCGGACGGACGGACGGACAGACTGGTCGCGAAACTAGTAGGGTTTTGTAAAATTATTTTACAAAACCCTAAAAACTGTTTAAAGAAAAAGTGGAGTAAGTCAGAGCTTCACTCATGTCGTCGTTAGGATGGCAGCACAAGTTAGACTGATAATGGATCATCTGTTTTGTTGATAACTGAAGTGGCGTGAGTCAGACTTACACCAGTGTGGTTGTAATTGTTTTCATCGAGTGTTGAATGCATGCGTGAATACTCAAAGAAATGATGGATTCTGAAATAAGTTTAAGGGATCCGTTGGATGAGCTGGAGTCCAGTGATGAATGGGAGCGTGAATAAGGAGAAAACACATCAGAAACAGATTATGGTAAGTACTATTCACCTTCTCACCTCTCAGTTACTCACCGACTAACCTATTTTGTTGCAACTTTTTTAGCAAGTACTTACATTAGATTATGCCTTAGGTTCTTTTGGTCTATTATTCTCTGAATAATACACCTTTGTAATCGGTTCGGAAAAAAAGAAAGGAAAATAAGAGAAGAAATGCATGAAGAGTGATGTTTTTAGTGAATTTTCTGTGATTATTGAAAACGGTCGTGTTGAGTATCGTTTTTCACGTAATTTTGGATGCTGAATCGAGGCTTCCCCTTCAGTTTTTTACTTCGCTAGTAAGTGTAACAAGATGTTTGTTGTTTCAGAATCAGAAAGAGATGAAGAGGTCGACGGCGGACGCCAGCGCAACCATTCAAGCGGATTTCCTACTGCTGGAACTTCTGAGAATCGAGAAAACGCTCACCCGAGAACGAGGAAAAGACAAAAACACGAAAGTAAAGCTCAAAAGCGAAAGCGAGCACGAAATTCAGGGCTCCCGTACGTGTCCTCTAGAGGAAAAGTGGCCGGTAAGCTGTATCAGAACTTTAATTGTAAATGTAAAAAAAAGTGTGTGGAGAGCGTACCTGAAGTGGCGAGGCGAGAAATTTTCGACACCTTTTGGAAGCTGAGCAGTTTTTCTGTACAAAACGTATTTTTATGTGGTTTGATTGTGCAACAGAAACCTAATGTAAGACGCCCACGAAATTCAACGAGATATGCAAAGCCTGTTTCAAACAGCTTCAGATTCCAAGTCAGAGGCAATAGCGTTACTGTATGCAAGCGTTTTTTTCTAACAAACACTTCAAGTTTCGGATGGGCGAATGACAAGGGCAATACAAAAAGTACGAGAGGGCCAACAACCAGGAAGTGATGTCCGAGGACGCCATCCCCCAAAAATAAAACACCGGAGGCTGCCATGAATGGTGTGCGTGACCACATAGCATCTTTCCCATCGTATCAATCGCACTACAGTAGATCAGAGAACCCTAACAGGAAATACCTTCCTCCTGATATGAATGTACGTACAATGTATGAACTGTACAAAGAAAAGTGCAAGGGAAAAGGTGATATTCCTGTTTCTGAAGCCATCTACCGTCGAACCTTTAGCAATGAGTTCAATTTGCATTTCCACCGGCCTCTCAAAGATACGTGCACTAGATGCGATGTGCTTGACAAGAAGATTGAAGTAAGTGAAGATGAAGACGAATCTACAAAGCTGAAGGCTGAAATAGAATTACACCTCAGAAAAGCCGAAAAGGTAAGAGAGGCTAGAGATCGGGACACAGTGAAAACACGGGAAGACAAATCTTTCCATGGTCTGACATTCGACCTCGAAAAAGCTTTGCCATTTCCAGTTTTGACGACGTCCGTGGCTTACTATAAGCGGAATATGTATTGTTATAACCTTGGCTGCCATGAACTTGGAACAGATTTAAGCTTCATGTTCTGCTGGGATGTAACGATCGCTTCTCGTGGGTCTCAAAAGATTGGTTCCTGTATCGTCAAACATCTTGCAGCGAGAGCGTCACCTGCTAAGCACATAGTGTTGTACAGTGACGCATGTACGGGTCAAAACCATAATATTAAGTTTTCTTTGTACCTCATGAAGTACGTACAAGGCCCTCAAAGCAATGCAAAAATTATCGATCACAAATTTATGGTTAGTGGCCACTCTTTTCTACCCAACGACTCTGAATTTGGATCAATTGAATTGTACGCCGAGAACAAGTTTATTTATACTGCAGACGACTGGTACAGTATCATACTGAAGTGCCGAAGGAACAATCCATTCATGTTCACGAAAATGGGCCGAGAGGATTTCAAATCTGTTGCAAAGTTGGAAAATTGTATCACGCGAAGAAAGAAAAATGAGAACAATATTGCTGTTAATTGGTTGAAAATTCAATGGATACGAATTTTGAAAGATCAACCTTACACTCTCTTCTACAAAGAAACTGTGAATGAGGATTTCCCATTTTCTAAACTAAATCTAAAGGCAGCAAGGCCTGGTAGGCGACATTCTCTGGCCAACGTTTCTCAAGATGTTTTGTACCCAAGGGGAAGGCCTGTTACCGAGGCTAAAAAGAAAGATATGCTTGATCTTCTGCGATACATTCCACCAGTGAAACATGATTTCTTCGTTTCCCTGCGAACCACTATTGAAGAAGGTGAGGAGCTTGTAGATGTTGGACCTCTGGAAATTGTGGAAACCACAAATCCTGATGAAATAGACTGAATCCGTTTTGGCATGTTAAAAAAATTAAGAATCCATTCGTGATAAAAAATTAAATTGTTTGTATTATTCTTATACTTTGTGTAATGTTCAATAAAAATGTTTTTGAGAAGTGCAAGTCAACTTTACATCATTTTGTTGATGTCCACAGTGGTGTAAGTCTTT
This sequence comes from Odontomyia ornata, assembly GCA_963969285.1. Taxonomy (NCBI): domain Eukaryota; kingdom Metazoa; phylum Arthropoda; class Insecta; order Diptera; family Stratiomyidae; genus Odontomyia; species Odontomyia ornata. Next base: position 363,367,407 of record OZ017739.1, on the reverse strand, counting down.
GGTTTTAGGTCATACAGTGGTGTATGTCACAGGCTTTGGTGAGGCACAGTGGTGCAATTGACTTTGGTTAGAGTGTGAGGTACAAGTTTTGAGCAAAAAAATTTCAAATCAAGCCTTATCACTATGTTTGGATCTACGTAAAACCTCTAAAACAATACCATCTCAAAAACTTGTCTACTGAATTAACTACAATACATTTTGCATTATGCTAATTTCCTAAAAACGATGATAAAGTGACTTACACCAATTCGACTTTAACCCCTTCATATACTCTGAACGACGGGTCTTGAGGCGAATAATCGGAGCGAAGCTATAAAAACCATGAGCTGTATGAAATTTTTGAAAAGCCGGAGGTCTCAACGATTATAAGACTGCGGAAGCTGCAACAGACTGGCCATGTTAATCGTATGGACGAACAACGTATACACAAAAAGGTATACATACGTTGGGAGAACTGTAGGCCGGAGACTAGTGAAGAAACCGAAGAAACGCTGGTCTGACTCGGTCGACGAAGACAGTTCACCGCTGATCAGATTTAAAAATTTGAGGACGCGTTCAATGGTCCGAGACAGGTGGAGGTGCTATTTGACGATTGATGTATAGGATACAGGAATATAATTACCTAACTTAGCTACCAACAGTACATACTTGTCATTCTCGCTTGGCCTGTGTTGAAAGGCATTCGGTGCAGATTTTTACAGATTTAAAAAAAAGCGGGAACACTACATCTCAGCATATTATATCTTAGAATTAAAGCTTTCCAACTTGCTTTGATAAGTTTTCACCAACACATAAAATTTGAATTCTATGAATCCACAAAAAACAATATAAACGAAAAAAAATTCAATGGGTGACAACCAAAAAACGCCTCTGAAAACAGTTAATTTATGAAAGCTTGTCACTTTGTATCTTAATACAAAATTTACGGTTGAGCTTTAGCAGTTCTTTTCCGAAATAATCGCGTGACAAAAGCCAAACTAAAATACTGAAACGAACACGAATAGGGTATTGTATCGCATTTACGAGTGCCAAACATTAAAAAAGTTACAAACCTATCGAGAATACAGCCGTAAGTAAAACGTATTAAGACTTTTCTATTTCTGTATCTTTTCATGCATAAATATCTCATTAAAAGACTACAATTTAAGAAGATTATATCCCACCTGGAAGCAAATGTGTCAGAAGTTGCAACAAAAGAGATACTTTTTGATGACTTGATTTTTCTTTCAAGATATTATTTCTCCATTTTGATCGCAGTCATTTGAATATTTCATCGATTGTGATTAGCATTTAAGTTATTATTAAATTCGACAAATAATTTGTCCGCGAGCTGTGAATTTTATCATTCATTATAATTAATTATGGATGGATGTAGAAAATTGTTCTCCGTGTATACGGAATTCAAGACAATAGAAAAGAAACGCTAACTTGTGAAATTCCTTACACGGACTTCGCGATCAGTTCATAAATTCCACGTGCAAGCAAAAATGTAATTAGTAGATTATTTATAAGATAAATATTACCCACGACCAGTTGCTGCAACATCTCACTTCCCATATCCAATTACATTACGTGAAAAAAAATTTCACCAATCTTCTGCCATCTCGACAGTTCAGCCAACTCGCGAAATTCAGCTCTTTCTCACATCAATGATATTGCAGTAGATACGGAACGCCGAACAAGAGAAAATCTCCGGGGGCTCATTAACATTCGAACGTTAAATGCATCCTAAAGGCAGTTAATTACAAACTAGTCGAAGATATTCAAGATTTCCGACGAAATCATCTTCAGTGAAGTTCGATTGATCAGCACTATAAAAGACTCTTCTGCGGTCTACCTCCATTCACTTCCCACCCTTCCTCTTCTCCGGCCTGCCTCCTCTTCGGAACATCTTGCACGTCCTCTCGTACCACAGATAAACCGTTCAAGCCTCAGGATTTAGAGCTAAGCCAACCTTTTCCTTGTTACTACTCCACGTCATGTTCGATTTCAGTTCTTAGGTTTTGATTTTTATTCCGAACAACATGAAATTATCAGATTGTCGTAATGTTGATTTAATTACGACCTTAACACTCTTCAAGAGGCTGCAAAGTCCCGCAATCTTGCCTCCTTCTTGTACACACAAGTGGTTATTGGATGGTTGGTTCCTTGGTTAGTACATTCTACCCAGCATGAAGTCTTTGGTGTATTCATAGCGCGCTGTTGAACGGACACGGATATCGATAGAAGATACTCTCGCTTAGATATACGAAGAATATTCAGCGATTGGAAGAACAAGACGTTGGATAGCCAGATCATCTGTTGGGTTAAAAGATATTGCGTCGTGATTCAAAGACTGTTTAAGATTCGATTCATGCCTTGGGCGAGGCAACATTAAGTTGTCAGAATTAATTTGTTCTCGCTTACAGCACAGTGTAATGTAGTGCCGCCGCCACGCATATCTTGGGATATTTAGTGATGTTGAATGAGGAAAAATGATTGGAACGAGGAGTTCGACAAAGTCGATTTTCGTTATGCCTGCACAAGGTAGAATCCATGGGTGTGTTTTCTCTGCGTTTTTATGTTGAAAACCGCAAGTGCTATTAAGTTAATGGTAATAATTTTCGCGGTTAACTCGAAGCAATGTTGATTCTATTCAATTATTCTATTGCGGTAAGCATTGAGTAATTTGCTGGGTATAATGTTGGTAGTAAACATTTTATTTGCATTAGGCATTCATGACGCTTGGTAGGATATAAGGGAAGTGCTGACCAAATAGGGAAAATTGCCAAAGCGTCGATTTTTTGAGCACTAGTCGCTTAAAATACAGTATCGAAAATGTGAGCGGATTTGTGTATTTAGGCGCCAAAATAACGAGAACCAGTAACGATAGAGACGAAGTACGCCGAAGAATACAGCTCGCAAATAAAATATTTTATTCAGTCTTGACGATTTTCAAGACCAGCTCCATACACAAGAAAATAAAGCCCCAATTTTACAAATCTATGAGAAGACCTGTGTTATGCTATGGGTGTGAAACTTGGACCCTAACCCAAGCATCCTTAAATATATTGAACTTTGAGCGACGGGTCCTGAAGCGAATAATCGGAGCGAAGCTACATGGGGACCAACGGCGATTCGATACAATCAGGAGTTGTATGAAATTTTTGACAAACCGGAGGTCTCAACGATTGTAAGGCTGCGGAAGCTGCAATGGGCTGGCCACATGAATCGTATGGACGAACAACAGATACCCAAAAATTTGGGAAAACCGAAGGCCAGAGACCAGTGGGGAAACCGAGGGAACGCTGGTTTGACTCGGTCGGCGAAGACAGTTCATCGCTGGTCGGATTTCCAAATTGGAGGACGCGGTCAATGGACCGAGACAGTTGGATGCGCTATTTGCAGGAAGCGAGGGCCCGAGAGGGGCTGTAGTGCTACGAAGAAGAAGAGGAAGTCGCTTAAAATATCGCACTTATTGGGCGTGTAACGAAAATGTAACGCTTACATACATATATCCCCAACATTTGAATTTGCAACGTTTTAAGCGTAAGCAGTGCTGTAGATGCAATGCGAGCTCATATTTGCCCGAAGAACGAATAAAATTGAATAAGGAGTTATTCATTCATTTACAGTACAATCCCAATAATTCGTAATTTATTATCAAATCAAACTTTTTTGAATTTTAATTTCAATTATTAAAGAGTGAAGAAAATACAATTATATATATAATAGAGCGGTGAAGTTAAGAATAAAATTCAATTATTCAAGAAGTTCATTATAGAGGAGTAGTCTCCGCAGCCTGCGTTTGAAGGAAACAAATGAACGCAATGCGGGACCAAGCTGAGACTGTAATGTTCTCTTACCATGCAAAAAAAAGGGCGAGTGACTGTAATATACGTTTCTGGCGAATGGTATTACACAATGCTACGATAATCTGATATGCGAAGAGGGGGGCGTATGCTTTAAGCGTTCACCAGCTAAGTCGAACACACACATCTACAGTTTGAAAAGAAAACACTTGTCAAGCAATTGCCTTCTTACAATAGTCCCAAAGATTCAGACGATATGGAATTCTGTTCTTGTAGAGAAGAGTGCGAGAGAACCTACGCTGTGCAGATTCAACCGCCATCACAAGATACTTTTAATGACGGGATCAGCTCTGACATGCATATTCAAGAATCGGACGAACAAGCATGGTAAAAACATGTACACAGCTTTCTAAGTTATTTCAAGAATGTGGCTGTCGATTTTCAAATGGAGATCAAGTGTCACAATTAAGTCCTTAAAACTATCGAACGAAGGGGGCACTGATTAATCATGCATGAAAATGTAATGGGAAAAGATTTATTAAAGAAGGTCTTGAAGATTTTGAATGGCTGACGATTTCTCACACGAAGAGGATAGGGAATTTAAATCAACTAAAAGAGTTTGGTAGTACTGGGTTGAGTTTATCACGCTAAATATTTTGAGATTGTCTACATATCGAAGAGTTTTAGATCTAAAGCTAGCCGGCAGACCATTTATAAAGAGGTTGAATAGGAGTGGATTTATAATTGATTCCTGAGGTAAAGAAAAAGGGGTACGATCTGCATCTGTTACAGATAACTGTACAGGAATGTTGAAAGAGATAAGAGGTAATCTATGAGAGAATATTCCCTGACTACCAGGTCGGCGGAGGTTGGCAACAAAGATGCCATGATCGGATACGAAGATGCAATCCTCAGTGCCCCTCTTCTTTGTACCTGTGCTAAACGTTATCGGTAAACTCCCTCACTGAGAGCGTCGCCCCATATTCCAGCTACGTACAGTAGCACTTATCCTACGGTATTCATCAACAGGCGTCTTCATGATAGGTTGGTGTAGTAATCTAGCAGTCACACAAGCAAACTGCTCGAAAACCTTCCTATCTCCTATCCCAAATTTTAATGGTAGATTTAGAAAAATATTTAATTACTTCCATGCATAATCGTAATGTGTAAAATAGTTTTCTTTATATTAAATTTAAACGTTTCCCTTTAATTATATTCTTTATGGGATTTAATTTATATTACTATTTAGACTCTTTTTCATTTTTAAATCTGCCAATTAAAATCTTGGACATAGGAACACCGATTTAGTGCACCCCAACGGTGTATTACATTACCGAAGGCAATCTAACTAGGCTGAGCGAGCAGCTGATGGATTTACCGTGGACACGGCAAAAGAAAGAAAAGATTTGGACGGATCGGGAAGTCCACGAGAGATCGCGAAACCACAAGCACGGCGGACGGGTGGCGACCCATCATTTTAGCAGATTTCATAGTCCTTTTCTTGTTGGGCGTTTCGTTAATATTAGTAACAATGAGGTTAGTGTTCCAAATTAAATATTCAGCTAATTGCGCTGGAAAAACAAATATCACCCCGAGAGTGACGAATTCGTGACAGAATTTTCGTCGGAAAGTTCGCGAGGAATTGCTTTGAGTGGAAAAGCAGGTGCATACATCGAGTGGAATAGGTGTCATCATAAAATTTTATTTTGTGCCGTGAAAAAAGAAAAGGCCAGGAAGTTATTAAATGCGTGTTGCGTGTGAAAAGTGAATCCATTCTGCGTTCCCCAAAGTGATATTGTGCGGATATATCTGTGGACTCCGTCCCCTGAAAACATGAATACTTGCATGAGCTTGAATCCATTCGCAAGGAAATCGAGCAAACAAATGCACATACAATTTACACAGCACTAATGAGCTTAATTGAAATGATGGAGACCTACCAATTCTACGCAAATACGTATCAATCACACATTTGTCGCTACAAGATATCCGAAATACAGTTCTAATGGGTGATTGTCTATATAGCAATCCTACGGGATGTAAATGGGTTGTTATGTCATTTCGCGTGATAATTCTTCATTTATATGAGGACGACGTAACTCGCTGCTTTATATCTTCCAACTGAGGATAGATAGTATGGATTATGAATTGATGTTTAGTCGCGAAAATTAGTCAAACAAATTGCCAGATCATTGGTTTTTCGTTGTGCAATGATTAATTATACGAGTACCATTTTTGCAATTGGTGATGAAAAGGTTAGTGAATTGGCAGAATTCGGTTGGGAATATGACGTTAGGCGAAAATTGGACGATATTCAATTGTAATTTGGAAATAACGTCGTGTGGTAGATGTACGTTGAATGATAAATTGTACGCCATATGTGGACTGACCGGAAGTGGAAGGAAATTATTTTCATGTTTATGCTATGATATTGGAACGGATCATTGGATGAATATTGTGGATATGCGGCTTCTTTATATATTTACACTGAATTTATTTCTTATAACTAAATGTTCTATTCGGTTTTCGAAATACTATCAAAAAAAAAACACTCTTGAACGGTTAAACTATTCTTCGATCACTCCTTGCTTGTATAAACCATGTTTTGAATATATTTATTTAAACTGAAAAATCTGTAATAAAATAAAAACCACATTAAAAACGCATCGAGGAAACACAATACACATCAAGCAATAAAAAAATAATTATTAACTTTATTATGTATTTTTATGCCTCTTGAACAATAACGGTACATTTAATTAATAACTATATTCAACTCGTTTGATATTTGTCTTGAAATTCCATGTAATAAAATAATGAATTGTTAAACGTACACCGTCGGTCTTTCCATTTTTATCGACCTGACCGGGTATGGGACTCGCATCGATGGCAGACTCCTTTACTAGCATGGGCTAGCCATCGGGCGCGCTCCTCCTTGCCGGGTAGAGTGGCCTTCCGCTCCCGTGTCCTGTTATGATATAGAGCTATGCGATTTCATTGCATAACGCTAGAGCATAAATTAATTACGTTTGTATTTCTCATTTGAGGGAAAGAGTCATACAAAATGTTTTCACTCAAATGGGAAACACATGGCCACGTCTACGTTTGGATCTTGATCTGGTTAGGAGGGTGCCAGGGGGACCACCTCCATCGGGATGCCCCACTTTTATTTGTGGGCCATAAGAATCGTCGGTAACGACGAAGTCCTCTTAAGTCCGTCTGTCTTCTCCAGGTCCAGTTTATCCGTTGAGTCAGCAATTTCCTTTGACCCTTAGCAGGCTACCTCCTTTTTGCCTTCGATCGACATTTATTTGACGCCGAAATTCGCGGATGCGAAATTTTTTTTGTAGTGGGTCTTTGTGCTGGAGGAAAGAACCCGCCCCACGACACCGCAACCCTAGCCTGCTAGCGTATTCACGCGTCCCCAAACAAGGCCAATCTCGGCGGATCTTAACATCCTCTTCCGCTGAGGAAGCAGACCATCGCTGCAGTCCTGTACGGACATTTAACCGTAACGTATTTCACTACATTGGGTCCCGTACATTGGCCATAAGTCGACTCAGAGCTGGTACTCCTGAAGCAGCCTTCTCAGCCGTTGCCCTGATTCGCTCAGAGAAACTCATCTTCGAGTCAATTAGGAGCCTCAGATAATATACTGTAGTAATCGAGCAGCCCGCCTAGGCAAACTGGTCGAAGGACCTTTGCGAAGAAAAAAAACCATCGCATGAAAATAATGCAATATGTGCGGAACAATTTGATACACAATTTATTAGCATTATTATTTCTAACCCGCGGTAAGCCACGCCACTGCCATCCTTCCATTATCAATGAAAAGTTTTCTCGAAAACAAAATGCAAAAAAAAAACTACCAATAAAAAAATTGATAATGGCAACCCCCTTTGCGACACAATCTAGCAAAGCAATTGCTAGATTTTGTCGAAGAGATTCTTCCGTTACCGCCATGAAGAGCCTCGTCGAGAGAAGCGGAATGGAGCGAGACCTTTTTGAAAGGACGAGCGGAATAGCCGTCGCGTTAGTGCGTGAAGTAGAATCATCAGCACGAAAAATCACGGGATTAAGTTCTTGTCTGGTACAGAAAACGTTTCGCGAACGAAGATGCTGACGGAGTGGCTCAAGTTTTTGTTTTCGAGTGGGGAATCTCGAAAGGCTTCAATAAAATGTTTTGCGAGAAAACCGCGAATTCAAGAATCGAGAAGAGTATGCGGAGCGAAAATACATTGCGAGGACTCTTTAGAAATGAATTTGATCGAAGTGCTGATTGTAGTTTTAGTGCGTATATTAATACTGAATTGAGTGAAATATATTTAAATTTGTGCTGTGAACATTTAAGTGAGAGAGTTTGCTTGTGACATAATAATGCTTGCGAAATATTGGATGGTAGTTTTTGCATAGTAGAGTGCATTTGCAACTAGGAAGTGCATAACGGTTTGCAGCTGGTTTGGTTTGAGATTTTGTGGCATAATAACGAAACCATTAGCTGTTGAGATATTTGTGTCCATCTATAAAGTAATAGATACTTTTGAAGTTCAGTTGCTTCAATGCAAAAAAGCACAAACCCAATAACAAAATAAAAGTAGTTGATTCAGAGTGCGATTTGCTGAAAATTCTTACAAGTGAACTATCTCAAATTTATTTAAATATTTTAGTCATTTTGATGAAACTCTTGCTCTGATGAAGCTATACAGTAAAACCGGCTGTCTTGAATTTTTTTGCGGTTGCGATAAGACAGAGTATCAGAAAACCGGGCCTAACGCGGCGAGATGCTTAGCTGGAAAAATTCGGTCAAAAACTGTTAGTCCTCATATCGCCTTACAACTAATTATGTGCTCAGCGTTACCAAGCAATATATCGTAAATTGCTGTGTCCCGGAATAGTTTTATGTTGCAAGTGAATACAACATCCATCTAACTGTGCCGATTTGTAATCTACTGGAATTAATATATTGTGTCTATGCGAACAGCCTGACGTGAATTTCAATAGGTGTAACATAAAAGCAATTTGAATTAGCAAATTTTTACGAAGTTTAAGTTACAGGCCTTATCCGCCCCGTCAACGAGCGCTCGTTGGAGGAGGACTGGGTAAGTACCCTATTTGTTATTAATAAAAGAAAAAAAAGAGAAATATTTATTATGTTTATGGAGGATATAGTTACAGAATTTATACGTAAAAGAGAACACATATTATAATTGCATATTTGAAAAAGTAAATTAAGTAAATATACAAAATAAATTATCAGAGAAATGAATTAAATAGGCATAAAACCTGATATATATTTACTTGTCAACAAACAAACAAAAATTTGTTTAAATTACATAAGAGTTTTAAAAAACCCGAAAAACAAAGTTTTTCCATTTTTATGGAACCCGGTACAGGCATGGGACCCACCACGTTGACTGGCACCTCCACTCGTGAGCTAGCCATCGGGTGAACTCACCCCTTTCCCTTTGTCGTTACAGGTGCTCTTGCAGTGTAGAGTGGCCTTCCGCTTGGGTTTCAGGTTTATGATTCCATCATATGAGACTAACATGCCTGTAAATCTGAAACGTTCATATTTTTCATTTGAAGGAAAAATTCCTCGACACCGTCGAACCGAGTAATTCGACGTTGAATTCGTGAATGTAGTGGCTTGTGCTGGGGAAGAGAACCCGTCCCACGACACCGC